>CM030360.1:230208912-230823113 GCA_017893485.1 Hemerocallis citrina
TTGGTAGCTGATGTTTTCAGCAAATCCCATGTAAAGCGTGGGATGCTAATCTCATCGAAGGACTGGGTGGATTTTGCGGATTTCAGGGTGTTCTTAATCTTCAATACACGGATGCTACTATTCTGTTTGCCAAACTGTCACGCCCCGCTTTCCAAAAATACGGAATACGAGCGTGTGACAAAGTCCAGCGAATGATTTTCATCATTCATGAGCCATAGGATCGACTCAGCATCATAACAAGAATATAACAAAATGTACACAACCACACATGTATGAATAATTTATTAATCAACAGAAAACAATTAAAATAAAATAATAATATCCCAAATAGTTTTTAAATCTGGATCAAAAGATAAAACTCGGGACTATAAGCCCGTTACAAGTTTTAAGTAGCAACAAATAGAATAAACTCAAATACAAGATAATTATAACAAGTCTTTTTCCCAAGCGAAGCCTAGAAGGTTTGCTCACCAATTTCAGCAGGCAACTCATCTCCAAAGTCTGTATATATAAATATATATACAAATAGAAAAATAGAGAAAAACAAGACAAACGCCCTTAGTGCAAGTTAGGGCCGCAAGTAGTACAAGCAAGAGTATGAAAACAAGTACAAGAAATATGAAATAAGGTTTGGAATCAAGAATGTATAACATAATATAATAGGGATGCAACAAGTAGTGGGATTCAAAAAAACTAGCTAGCAAGAAAGACAACTCAAGTGACAAGACTGGGTAACAAGTACTAGTAGTAGAACAAGTGGCAAGTGAACATGTAATGGTATCAAGCATCAAGTAACAAGTATCACGTACAAGTATCAAGTAACAAGTCTCAAGTAACAAGTCTCAAGTAACGAGCATCAAGTAGGGCATCAAGTGTGTACAAGTGACAAGTTGAATCTTAAGTCTAATGTTTAATTCTATCTAGGTAGCACTTCATGCATCCATATTTTTACAACATGGTTGCTACATACAATTAGTTACGTTTAGGCCTAGTGGTGGAGTCTATAGGGCAGTGTACTCAGATATCAAGTATCAAGCAAGCCATGCTCATGAATCGAGTAATCATATAACTAGTTCATGTGTCAAGTCATAACAAGACAAGTCATGAATCAAATATATACTGGTTCATGAATCAAACAATATATTAGTTCATGAATCGGATAACAATATAACTAGTTCATGAAGCACGTATCAAGTGGGAAACACTGGCCCTCCTTCCGAGTACACTTACCTATATTGTCCACTACTATGGTCTTTTCCTTAAACCCTGGCTAATTGTTTATTATTATCATCAAACAAGCATGAAAGTGTGCGAAACAGGTCAAGTAAACATGATCAAGAATATGGAACAAGTTTAAGGTAATTATAAAGCATATTGGAGGGTCAACAAAAATCAAGATTATCAAGAATTACGAGAATTACAGTTTGGGACAGCATGACGTTTGTCACGCTCCGCTTCCCAAAAATATGGAATGCAAGCACGTGACATGGCCCAGCGAATGACTTGTGTCATTCATAGGCTGCCATCGGTTCAACTCGACAATATGAAACATGAAGCAATACAACCACGCATGCAATAAAAGAAGTAATCACATAAATAACAATACTTAAAATTTAAGCATAAAGTAACTAACATCAGGAATATAAGAACTTACCAAATAGCTCGAGAGGCTCCTGCTCCAATCCTAGAAGAACTGCTCACCAATATCTCCTGGCAATTCTCCTTGTTCACTTGTAACTGGATCAACTAGAGTGAAAAAGAAAATATCCTTAGAGCAAGTCATGGGCAGCAAGTAGAGAAATAGAGAACAATGACAATAACGGTATAACGATGAATTCAATGAACGATGAAATTAATAATGTTTGAACAGTGACAAAGCGATAACAGTACAATGTGCAATAACAATGATTTATAACGATAACGATAAACAGTAACAATAATGGTAACAATAACGATAACACTGTTTAATAAGGATAACAATATGCAATGACAATGTGATGAAAGTCTTAAGTCTATTATTCATTTTTAAATCCTAGCTAATGCACGTAATATTGTATCCCATGTGTGCCGTACCACAGGTTCGATGCATACAATCAATTTCATTTAGGCTAAGGTGGTAAATTCTATAGTTCATGTACTCGTACGATAACAATAGCAATTTTTTGTACAATAACGATAACAATAGTCGGCACGATAGGTCCTTAAATAATACACGATGAATTGGGATACTGCAGCTAGTAATCCAACAATAAATCGATAGCACTAGCCGACACAATATTTTGAGAACAAAGCCCACAATACCGAGTACAATCACTATATTATCAACTACCCTGTCAACCCTTCACCCCGGCTTGATTAATATTCTTTATTTAATCAACATACAATAATGCGATTAATAAGGGACACTAGAAAGATGACAAAACAACCCTAAGATCATGCAATATACTCTATACAATTAAATACACCAAATATAACATTATAGATTCAATTATATATTATTAAACATAGGAACCAAATTCTGGACAGCAGTAGGTTGCTGTACCAAAATCAGAATTTCCGTTGCTACAGGATAGAAAATATGGATCCGTCAGAAGTTCATGAAACTAGACTCCTGCCCGGTTCCAACACATATTTAAAGTCTACATTCCAACAACAGTAGCAAGGTGAAATTCAGTGTTCTTTACAGATTTTAGTTTCTGACTGGTTATCGATATTGACTAATTTCAGTTGTAAGGGCAGTAAATATTCATTGTAAAAAATTAGTAAAAATAATTTTTATCACCCTAAGTGTGTTATCTACTAATTTGAAATTTATCAAGGCAAAATTTGATCATTTGTTCACTTAATACATCAGCCTAACATGGTATGTACATGAATCTGAAATTACAGCGTAGCAGTAGCAAAAGGGTCGTAACTCATGCAATATAAGTCGGAAATCAAAAATTCTGGATGTTATTGACAACTAGACACTTAGGGCTACGTTTCATTTTCAGAAAGTGACTGATTTTAATGACATTATCTAGGTTGAAACAGCACGACAAGGTTCATGTTGGCATAAATTTTCAGGGTGTCAACATATTCTTTTTGAATAAAACGATTAAAATGTTAAGAACGATAAATTGGGGTTTAACAATCATAAATCACAGCAAGTCATTCCTATATGAACATGGTATCACAATATATAATGTCCATAACTTTACTCTTTACAATCAACTAATTTATCATTATCAATCACATGAACAATCAACCCTAATATACAATCTACCATAGTTGTGTATAATGTTATGAAATGAAATGTAACAATAATTCCCTATTCTTATATTCAATAACTAACTACATGAGTGCATGTAAGATTACTATACGTTAGAGATAAAAAGACGGCATGAAGTCAAGACTACCACTTGGATTCGCTCGTGTAAATCCGTGGTATCTCAACGACAGATAACAATAACATTATACAATATTCAACATGGATCTACTTGCGGAATTCAATAAATGATCTCGAATATGATACAATACAATTCGAGTAAGATGACTTGCCTTTAGATGACGATTAGATCCGATAATTTGAGAATAACAGGATCAGAATCTCGGCGACGAGCAAACGATCACGATGATCATGATCAGGCATGGATCTCGTTGATCAAGATGGTGATCAAGATGAAGATTAAGTGAATCCAACGGCCAAAATCGAACAAAAAACATATAAAAATTAGAAGAGTGCCAAAAGAGTAAATATACCATGATTGACAATTTGATGAATGAGAATAAAAAGTAGATCAAATGTTTAACTCACCAAGTAGAAGACGAACGAGATGACCAAGGGCCGAGATCAAGTGTGATCGGTCGATCGGACGGCTGAGATCGAAGATCAAGATTAGGATCAAGATCAAGACCAAGATGATGATCACGATCGGGATGATCAAAAGAGATCCAACGGTTGAGATCAAGATCTTGATGATGATGATGATGGTGATGATGATCAATGCAAATCCAACGGCCAAGATTAACGGATCAAGAAGTGATCGCGATCGCGAAGAGATTGGAAGGCCCAGATCTGATATGACTGATGATCACAATCTTGATCTGACCGGAGGGCTGAGATCGAGATATCAAGATCAGATGATGGCAATGATAACGATCAGATCAAACGGCCAGGATTCAATGTGATCAAAACACACCCACTGGCTTCAGCTCTGGTTGGCTTTGACGGCGAACAGCGACGACGGGAGGAGGTTCGCTGTTGCTGGGTTGTTGCTGTGAGGTGTCAAAGGCAAGGAGTCGCGAGGGGGTGTGCGGGCTGCTGTAGGAGGCTCCTGTCGCTGTTGTGGCTGAAGGCAACGGGGCGCGCCGGAGGGAGGCAGGACGACAAAGGTGGCCGCAGGTGGCGTGACACAGGGGGTGCGATGCTGCGGTTGACGAGGTGCAAGTGGGAACTCGAGGACGAAGAACATGGGGCTGCACTGGAGTAGGGCAGCATCGAGGTTGGTGGAGGACGGCGGGATAGCAGGAAGTGGAGACGCATGACAGGGCGGGAGAGAGAGGAGGAGATGGGTTAGGGGGGAGTAGATGGCGGCTGTATAACTAATTAGGGTTTTCATGGGGTTAAAAAATAGGAGATGGATTATATATGGGATGGTTTGGGTTTTTAGGGTTAATGGGTAGGGTACAATGGGTAATGGGTAGTTGGGTTGTGGGTTTAGGTGGTATAGAATCCAATAAGAGAATGGGTATTGGGTTTTGGGTATTAAATGGGTTTAAATCTATTAGGGGAAATGAAATAACTAATAAAAATGTAGAATTATATAACAAAACATATTTTGTACTACAATATGGAATTTATTTGACATAACTACAAATACAATTAACAATAGAAATAGATTTTCAATTCAACAATCAAATATAATAATAATATTAATAACAACAATAATAATTTTGGTATACATATCAAAATGAGATTTGAGATAAACAAGTTTATTAAAATCTAAATAGTAATAAAATAAGATACAAATAGCTGATCACTTAGAAAATAAACATTAAAGTTAGAATATACTATTATTCGAAAAAAATAAAATTTCCGGTTCGAAAGATTTTAATAGAAGGCCCAAATCGAGTTTAAAATAATACTGAATTTATAATTAATCAAAATATGAAAAATATTCAGAAAATACATATTTATGGAAATACGGGTTACAACGTTGCTGCACCAAAATTGCGATTCCCGTTGCTACAAGATAGCAAATGTGGATCCGTCAGAAGGCCTAGAAACTAGATTCCTGCCTGGTTCCAATGCATATAATTAAGACACATACAAGTTGTAGCAATTGATGCCAAAACAACAAACTATACAGCATTTGTGTTAAGCCAGAATTGGTAAAACTGAGTTTATACATATGAAAAGGGTTGAAACATCATTAATTAATTCTAAGAAAATTAGGGAATGTTCTCTAGGGTGTCCAGTACCAGCATGGAAAATTTCAAGTCATTTACTTACTGGTAACATAGTTAAAATAATTTTAAACCAAAGTGGTGTAGCAGTTTTTATGAATCCGCGATTACCGACATAGCAGCAGTAAAACTGCGATATCTCCTAAACCCTAACTCAGAATTCAAAACTTCCGGATGCTATTGGTAACTAGATACTCGAGGCTACATTTCATATTCAGGACTCAAGTTCAAATTTTGATTTTATCAGGGTCGAAACAGCAAGGCAAGACAGAAACAAAAACCAACTAGAACACTTTTTGTATGAAATAATTCAAAATCTTACTAGTTGTGAACAAGTGTATCAACGAAAGGTTGTGACTCTTAGATCATGTAATAGATAAGGCAAAACTGAGATCATCAACGATAAACAAAGAGGAGTTACAATTTACAATCTACTTGCAGTATTTTCAAAGGAAGCTTGTACTAGAAAACGAAATGTACAAGAGATACTTGCCTTAGGGACGACGTCAGATCAATCCGAATATGCAAATAATAACGGGATCAGAATCCTGGCGGCACGGCGACGAGCAACGATCATGATAATCACAATCGGCACAGATTTCGATGATCAAGATGGTGATCAAGATGAAGATCAAGCGAATCCAACGGCCGAAATCGAACATAAACTATATAAGAATTAGAAGAGTATTAAAAGAGTAAATATACCATGATTGACAATTTGATGAATGAGAACAAAAAGTGGATCAAATGTTTAACTCACCAAGTAGAAGACGAACGAGACGATCAAGGGCCGAGATCAAGTGTGAACGGTCGATCGGACGGCTGAGATCGAAGATCAAGATCAAGACCAAGATCAAGATCAAGATGATGATCACGATCGCGATGATCAAAAGAGATCCGACGGTCGAGATCAAGATCTTGATGATGATGGAGACGATGATCACGATCGCGATGATCAACGATCGGACGGCCGAGAATCAATCAATCAAGATGAAGATCACAAGATCGGATGGTGATCACAACTCAGGGGGATCGGACAGCCATCAATCAAACCATGAAAACATGATAAACAGCAACACTTCCAAGGCTGTGGCTCAGCACGGCAGTGGGGTGAGGGTCGCCGACGACTGCGGCGCGACGATGGCCAGGGAAACTGCGCGCTAGGCTGGGCGGCTTTCGACTGGCATTGCGTCTGCTGTGTTGGAGGGACACAGCGCACAAGGAGGAAGGGTTGGCTCTGGCTGGCATCACACAGGGGGAAACTATTGTGGCAACGTGCTGATGTTGTTGCTGCATCGCGGAAGACAGGCCGGGGGCGACCTGACGCTGCCGTCGCTGTGGAGAGGTCGCGAGGTGCACCGGGGATCTGGTGTTGTTGCGGTGTGGATCGCGACAGGGGCACATGGGTTCAGGGCGACGGGGCTACCGCAATCGGTGCAGGAGGCGCGAGGTGGAAGGGGATGGCTGGCGACGGCTGGGCAGCGCAGGGGGGGCGCTGTGGTGGCTGTGCTGCATCGCGGAGGCGCCGACGCTGGGAGAGAGCAGTAGGAAGAGAGAGACAGGGATGAGGGATGGAGAGGGGAGGGTGCACGAGGGTCTGTCGCGGGCGCCGCCTGGCTGGCTGCTGTGCCGCGGAGGAGGGCTGACGACCACTGTTGTCATGGCGCGTCGAGGGAGACAGGGAGGAGGTCGCGAGGTGGAGAGGCGAAGGAGATGAAGAGATGGGTTGAAGGGAGAGAGATGGTGCAGGGTTAGGTTTTCGGGAGTCAGGGTAGGCGGCTGGGGTTTTTTCTTTTGCTTTCAACAGTAGCGTAATAGGGTTAGGGTTAGGAGTTTAAATATAATGGGTTATTGGGTTTGGGGGATTAAAATGGGTATTAAAAATCCAATAAGAAAAATATACAATTAGAGAAAAATAAATAAATAAATAGATCAATAATAATATAGTAACAAAATAAATCAATTTTTGTGCATCAAATTAATACTCAAATACTACTAAATACAATAGAAAAAGATTTTCAATTCAACAATCAAATATAATAATATTAATAACAACAATAATAATTTTGATATACATATCAAAATGAGATTTGAGACAAACAAGTTTATTAAATTCCAAATAGTAATAAAATAAGATACAAATAGCTGATCACTTAGAAAATAAACATTAAAGTTAGAATATACTACTATTCGAAGAAAATATAATTTCCGGTTCGAAAAGATTTTAATAGAAGGCACAAATCGAGTTTTAAATAATACTGAATTTATAATGAATCAAAATACGAAAAATATTCAGAAAATACGTATTTAGGGAAACAGGGGTTACACAAACCTAATGGGATCACCCTTTGCAATCTTGAACTCCTTCTCTATATCTTCGAACGTGCTTCTGAATTATCTATTATCTCAGTAAGACTATGGTTATCTGGCCTGGTGGATCTGATAACCGTCAACACGAGATCGCCACAATTTTTAATTGCGCTTCTGCCACTTTCCTTATTTCTTACCTTGACATTCCATTAAGATGGGGCAAATTACAGGAAAATGATTGAGCGGGTTGAATCCAGACTCAATTCTTAGTTTGGTCGTCTATTATCCAGAGGTTGCAGACTTATCCTTATTAATTCTGTTTTTATTTCTATGCCCATGTACATGATGTCCTTCTTTTACGCCCCTTCCTACCTTCTTCCTCAATTCTGTCAACTTATGTTGTTTATTAGATCCTACCAGTGGCAACCTAATGATGGTGTCTATTGGAGGTGGAACAACTCCGGTATATACTCGGTCAAGTTCTTTTATAATTTTCTTAATTTTGGGGGCATTTCTTCTCCATTCGCTATGATCCTTTGGAACCGCACAACTCCTCTTACAATTCAAATCCTCGTCTGGTTGGCTATCCATAACAAACTTCTCACTGTCGACATTTTCAATAAGAAGAATCTTGCCATCAGCCATAAGTGTCTTTTGTTTGACCGAGCACGAAGATTCTTTGCGCTTATTTATTAGTTGCAGCTTTATCCCTCCCTTATGGATTGTTTGCATGGAGGCTGGGCATATGCACGACTTTCCTAACTCCATCTCCTCTTGGTAGGGGGAGTGGATAGTACATTCAGTCCACAAATCGTTTCTCGCTTCCTGGGATTTAGCTAAGATGGCTATTATTTCAATCATCTGGAAAGAAAGAAATAATCAGATCTTCTCTAACCATTCCCGTACTATTCACTGTTTGATCGATGACTTGCTCTTTTACTAACTTTTGGGTGTCCATTCTCCCACATCGCAAGCGTGTTAAGTTTAAATTAAATCTTCTTCAGATTACTGCTTAATATCATGCCACTATTGCCTTTTAGCTTTTTCCTCTTAATTTCTTTTTATGTCAGTTTCCTAACTCGGTTGTTGTTTCCCATGCAGATTTAACTCGTGGTGTATCTTTTTCTCCACTGCGGGCTCTTATCGATTCTTTCTTGTTTTGCTGTCTACTATTTTTTTTTTGAGAATAAAGTGACCGAGGTCACCGATTTCATTAATGAAGGATTAATGAAACAACAATAATTCCCCATTACAAATCCAAAATACTACAGTGCACTACGGCACTTACAACCAACATTCAAGTACAAAATACTACAGTGCACCCTGGCACTTACAGCCTAACATCACTACAACAGACCCAAACCTAACACACTCTCCTACACACTTCGCCTTCATCAAATGATTGTAGAAAACTGCTATCCTGACGTGGCGAATTATTCTGTCCCCTCGAGGCGGATTCTCTTCATCGTACCTGTTTGACCTGCCCAATCCTCTATAAGGAACAGAATTTTGTGCAGTAACCCAAGGAATCTACTTCGAATATTACGAAAGCATAAGTCATTTCTATCCAGCCAGAGGGACCACAGGATTGCCCTAGTCGTAATATCCCAGCCTTGTCTATGCTCTTTCACAATGTTTGTGGATCTCCAGGTACCCCAAATGTCATCTATACAATTTGGTATCTCTATGGTGTTGAAACCCACACCCAAAACTTCCCAGGTAAGCCTAGCTCTAGGGCAAAGAATGAACATATGGTTGACGTCTTCCTCTCCCAAGTTACACTCTTGGCACGTGATGTCGATCGGGATATTGCGTTTCCTAATGTTCATTTTGGACAGAATAGCGTTATTCTGTACCAACCATAGAAAAGCTTTGACCTTGTTTGGAACTTTGGATTTCCAAATAGTAGAAGCCTGAGTATTTCTAATTCCCCCATCGTTTAAGAACCCATACATTGATGCGACAGAGAACATCGATGATGAGTTTTGCGTCCACACTCTTTCATCCTCAACCCCTTCTGAGGGCGCTCCACCCCCTCCAGCATTTCTTTCAGTGTCTCTAGTTGCGTCTCTCCTACACTGGATAATGTACCTCTGAAAACAATTCTCAGTCTCCTATTCTTCCACACGTCCCTAACGAGATCATCTTCCCTGGTAGCTTCACTTTCCAACTGAGGGAAAAGCGATTCAATGGTGTTAGGTCCACACCACTTGTCCTTCCAGAACCTAGTATTACTTCCGTTGCCAATTTTGCAAGCCGTGTTCGAATGATAAATATCCCCCACTTTGGCAATGCCCTTCCATAAAAATGACACCTTCCCTTGCTTACTCCTCCCTCCAAATCTAATAACTTTTCGTCTTCGATATCTCATGAACGAATTGCTCCACTAAGTTTTTCTTTGTTTATGCATTTTCCACCACCATTTGGATAGAAGCGTCTTGTTCATATCTCGTAGGTTGATAATGCCTAGTCCGCCAAACTCTTTCTTCTTACATACCCTCTCCCACTTCATCAAATGCAACCCCTTATTGTCATCCCGATTTCCTTTCCATAGGAACCTGCGCCTGCATCTATCGATTCTCTCAATAGCCCAGTTGGGGATCTCATAGATTGACATAAGGTATGTTGGAAGACTACTAAGGACGGAGTTGATAAGGACTATTCACTACAAGGAATTTGCCATATACCAACGAACACCTGTAGTGACGGATCACTAAAACCGTGGGTATAGCCATCATATACCTACAGACGTGTAGTAAACTGTGGGTATAGACGGGATAGAACACTTTTAATTCCCACCAAAATCCCAATTTCTAATTTCATTCTCCCCCCACCCTGTCTCTCTCAAAACCCCAAATCGGAAACCCCTCACCCAAACCCTAAAAAGCTCTTCCATCTTACTTCCACCTTCCCTTCACGCCGTCGTTCCCCCGACCGTCCTAACCCCCATGTCTCTCACAAAATCGAAAATTCCCTCTCTCTCTCAAAACCCAAAATCGAAAATCAACTCCCGGCATCCCCGCCGACCCCGACCTCCCCTATCGCCAACACCCCCGTATCTGCTGTCCTCGAGGCCATCGCCGTCTCTAGCCCCCGGCGCCCCCATCGCCATCATCGCTCCCGTTGCCAAAACCCTAACTCTAACTTGTTTTCGCCGTCATTGTCTCATGCCCGAAGCCCCCATCTCTCTCTCCTCTCCTTTTCTTCCTAATCCAATATCTGTGGACACGTTAGATTTGGGGATAATCAAAGTTTGCTCCTAGGATTTGTGGTAATTTCCTTTGCATGACATCCACTCTAGTCATCATACGCACTACTGCCTACTGGACCTATCACTGTTCACGGAGATGAAGGTGATGTACTTCTTTAGATAATAATTTGCATAACTATTTCATAGCAAAATTAGAGTTTAGCAGTCCATACATACTGATAAATGTAGAATAGGTGTGATCTTTATTTGGCCAGTCTGGGAGCAGTTTCAATTCAAATTCTGTAGACTCCACCCATGTGATTGGCATTGTGAAAACTATCTATGTTGAGCATACATACATTTTCAATTTTTTTATATCATAGTTTGAACAGTAAATAAACTTCTTAATATTTAGTCCAGATGCTTGTGAGGTTCAAATGTTGGCACATTTAAAAGTCGAACTTAGCTTAAATTATCCTGTAAGATGATATCAATATATCCATCTTCGAAGAGCAAAGTAGTGAACATTCTCGGCAATAAATACTTGCATGCATATCATAAATAACATTATATACCTGACTTTCGCGGAGATGGATGAGTTGTGTTTGTCATCACTGGCCTATTAGATCTTTGAATTACAAGATGGTTCTAGTTAGATTGAAGTTTCAAATTTGATTCTTAAGTGTGTGTCTCATCACTAGAATAATAGAAAACTATGCCAAGGTTCTTGTTAAGTTGGGATTTGAAATGTCGTCAGTGTCACTGATGTATACCATCATAATCATTTATAATTTTGGTTAATGACTTGTACTATAAAGTCTCATATCTATTACAACTAGCCTATACAATTATACTATGATCTTCGTTAGATTAAAATTTCAAACGCTTGTACAAAGCTTTACATACTTGCCTGTATATCAACTCTAGCTACTAGTCACAGTAGTATGCCAAGGTTCATATTAGATTTGAATTTCGAATGTTATCAATGATGCATAATGCTGTAACTATCTTGTGGTTGGTTTTGACTATCAAGTTATTATAAATATCCTCAAATCTAGTAGCTGCAAGCTTCCTTATTAATTATCTGGTAAACTCTTAGGTATCTTGCACTTCAAACTTATGCCCTCTCCTTTCTTTCTCCTTAAGCGTGTTTTTTCATATTATGAATTGGTTAAGTAGTGGATAGGGTTTTCTACAAACAAGTTATGTGATATCAAGCAGTGAAGGCAACATACAGTATTCAAATTTCCTATCCGGCATTACCACATTCATATTCACACATTCACATATTCATATTCATATTATATTCATATTTACATTCATTTGTATAACATACAAAATCAAATATTATAGATCTATAAATGCCTAATCAATATATGCATAAAGCTGAATTGAGTGTATATCCGATGCATTGGTTGACAATTTGGCAGAGGTCCTTGATCCAAACTTAGGGGCTTCATGCTTTGGCAACTATACTGGATTTGGCACCTGAGGAGTTCTTCAAACTTCCATCTTTCGATGGAAGAACTTGAGCTTCTGAGCTGTGATCTTACTGGTATACATGGTATGTATGGCTTTCACTTACAAGTTTATATAATCATGCTTGCAATTTTCGAACCATGGACCCTATGCCGAAGGCATATCCTTGTCTTTTGACATATTTGCCGTACCAAATGGTTCCAATATTGTCCAACATTTTCTTTAAGATTCATATTCAAATCCAGTTAACTGGGTAGGCCCCTATTTCAGGCTCAGGTTATGATTGTTTTTGAACTCACGCACCAAAGAGTTGTACCAAAGAGTTATACGATCACATTTTCCTCTTGTCGGTGCTCTACCATAATTTATTTTGTGTTATTTCATTTGATAGCTAGTTTACTTTTTTACTAGTTATTAATGAACTTGCACAATTCAAAGACTAGTTATTAATGCACTCCAAAGACTAGGCCCACAGCATCTAATTATTAATGAACTTGAAAATTCAAAGACTGACTGTACAAAGAACTATTTCTTAGCCTTGTAAGAGCAATTTTAGTAACCTAATTGCCATTAATCAGGAAGTAAAACATAAGGCACTGGGAATTACTTGCATTATTTGAGTTATCTTTTGTATACATTGAGAAACCATACCCTCTATAACGAGCTCTTTAATACACACTACAACCCTTGTAATTATCTCAAATATGCACAGCTATGATGCAAGACATAAGATAAATACATAGTGGCGTTTTGGTCATTGTTTCGAATTCTAAAGAAACTGAGCAAAGAGCATGAATTAATTTTGGATACTTCCTACTTATTGTTATGTGATCATAATCATTGGCCCCTAAGGAGCACAATTCTAATTGAAAGAACATCTTCAAGGAGTTGTCCAAGTCTTGATAGAACCCACCAACTTGATGCCAACCCTCTATTATTGTCGAGTTAAGGGAACTATGATCAGGGGACAGTCATTTCATAATTGTTGATGTCGACCTATCTCTTCTAGTACAATTTGTTTTTGTTTAAACCGAGCAGCACCATTCAATTTCCTAGGTGATTTGATACGGGGAAATCACATATGTATTTGGGTACAAACTAAGTGAAAACACCAATTGCAATCATATTTCTAGAATCCAAACTATTGAAAAAAAGCAGTTGGATACATAAGTTGAATTTAGACTTAGGCTTGAATTTGATTATGATATCCTCTTTGGAATTTTTTTTTCTGTTAATGTGTCCAGGTCATTCTTAATTCCGTGCATGTTTGGAAAGATTCTATTAAAATATTCGATACTTATCATGAATTTCCTGTGACCAAGATCCGGTTTTTAGTCTTCTACAAGATGAAATAAAAGGGAAAATTGAATCATTTTCATTATCCCACAGGTGAAGGTCAGGTATGCATAGTTACACACTTAAAGAATGCATGACATAATCACTAGCTTCCCTTTGAAGATATGAAAGTGCGTAAGAGCAGATAAAATGATAATCTCAAAACAATTACAAATTAGCCTTACTATAAAGATGATGAAGTGAACCATCTAATTGGCCTGGTGTTATTATGCATTGGATATCTGGCAGTATATAGATTTATAATGTATCTTTCTTACATTAATGGTTGCAGATTTGAGTGTAAAGAATAATGTTGGTGTGGTACTTGGGTTTTTCATCTTTGTCTATATGTTGATCTTTGAATAACCATAAAACAATTGACAAATTTGTGCTTTATCATATTAGTGATAAATGGTTGCAGATTCGAGTGTAAGGAATAATGTTGGTGTGGTACTTGGGTTTTTCATCTTTGTCTATATGTTTATCTTTGAATAACCATAAAACAATTGACAAATTTGTGCTTTATCATATTAGTGATAAATGGTTGCAGATTTGAGTGTAAGGAATAATGTTGGTGTGGTACTTGGGTTTTTCATCTTTGTCTATCCAAATGTTTATCTTTGAATATTATCATATCAGTCCGTCTCATCATTGTATCGATTATCTGTCATGTTGTTGAGGTGCCTATGTGAGAGTCGCCATCTGTTTCAAGTTTGTTAGCTGCTGTTATAATCACCAATCTAAGGGAAATTGACGGACAGTGCAAACTACAACCATATTACCAGAAGAAAAAAAACAATGCAATGTTTCGATGGTACCTCAAGTTGCTAATTCACTAGGATCATGCAATTGTGGTCATTTCTTACTTATTAAAAAGTATGAATAAGTTAAAAATTAGTTAAAGATATCCTGAATTTTATTTATTGTAGGTCAACTAATGTTAATGAAGAAGGGCATCTTTATGAGGTTTCTGGAAGCTCAGGAGGTTATGCTGAAACGGTTTTCCGCCACGCTGCTAAAACTATCTTTAATACATTAGAAGTAAGTTTATTTTTAAGAGTTTATACTTACTTTCATTAGTGATTTATTTCCTGATATGTTACATGGTTTTCTTTTTTGTAGATTGATGGTAAAATAGTTTTGAGATTTGCCCTGTACCGAACAAGTTTTCTTTATTATCCTTCGCTGAATGTGCCTAATAACTATTCCTTTAAATTTTTGATGGTACAGGAACTTGCTGAGATGATTTTTCAGTCAGCATTGTAGATCGGAGTTATTTATTGGCGAGTTGTAGATGTACACTATTTATTGGCAATGGAAGCTAATTTTCTGTTGATGGAGCAAACCTCGAAATTAAGTGGATTAGATTGTTATAAGACTTTATATGCTTATTATATGTCAGTATGGTACTCTTAGGTTGACATTTTAACTATTTTGTAATTTGAATTTGACATGTTTGTAATACTTCATTAATTTTTAATATGATTGAAATTTAATTTAATTTAATTTTGTTTCATAAACACATGTATTTATTTCATTGTGTATTTGTTTATAATTAAATTAATATTATAAAAGAAAATTTAAAATTATCATAAGCGTAATTAATAAGAAAAAAATGTGTATAGAACGATGAGTATATATTCAAATAATTGAATGCGAAAATCCTCGCTAAAACCTATAGCAATGGAGCTTCAACCGTGGATATAGGAAAGCAAAATACATTTTAAAAACATATACCAACGGATACGAAACCATGGGTACAACACCGAGGTTTTGTCCAACGGGTGAAAAAACCGTCGCTATAGGCTATAGTGACGGCATTTTGCCGTGGGTATAACTAATTAAAAACGACGGAAAAATATGTCCTTTGGTATAGGTTTTACGGGTTATACCTACGGTTTTTTGCCTTTTACCTACGGATTTTTGTTGTCACTATATATCAAATTCCTTGTAGTGATTCTACCTCCTAGAGATAGAAACTTTCCTTTCCACCCAGTCAGTTTCTTCTCAATCTTTTCAATGAGAGGCACCCAATCTTCCTTAATCATCTTTCCTGGTCTGATAGAGGTGCCTAGGTACTTTAGTGGGTATTCTCCTTTCTCACATTCTAGCAACGAGGAAGACAGCTCAATCGAGTCTGCATTGTTGTTACTAAGAGCAATAACACAATTCTTGTGGAGGTTAACCACCAATCCCGACCAGTATTGATAGCATCTAAGCAGAATCCGAATAGACATAATTTCCTCCACTTGAGCCCTCCCAAATATTAGAGTATCGTCTGCATATTGAAGAATAGACAAAGGTTCCGCGACACCTTTCACTTTGACGCCCTTTAATATTCCTCCGTTTATGCCCCTCTTATTCATTTCTGCCAATCCGTCGGCAATGATCGTGAAAATAAGTGGTGAAAGTGGACCCCCCTGTCTCCGTCCTCTCTTGCATCTGATTTCCTTTCCTCCCGTTCCATTCACCTGGATGAAAGATTTACCATTTCTTACGCACATCCTCATCCACAACCTCCATTTCGCTCCGAACCCTTTTAGGTGTAGTGCCTCCTCCACACATTCCCATTCCACATTATCATATGCTTTTTCGAAGTCTAGTTTCAGAAGAAAGCCATCAATTTTGTCTTTGTTTCCTCTGAACACCATTTCGTGGGCTGATGCAATGCTATCCAAAATATCTCTCCCTTTGATAAAGCCACTTTGAGATTCGTCGACAATATCTCTTAGGTGTGGTGACAGTCTGTTAGCCAACACTTTGGTGATGATTTTGAAGGAGCCGTTGAGCAGACTAATCAGTCTAAGGTCTTTGACCCTAAGCACCTCAGTCTTCTTCGGGATCAGGATTACATTCGCGTAGTTCAGTCTATCAATCTGCGCCACTCCCTCGAAAACTCCTTGGAAAATGTCTAACATATCCTTCTTAATGATCGACCAGAAATTCGAATAGAAAAGAATGGGGAACCCATCAGGACCCGGAGCCTTATCTTGGCCCAGACCCTTGATTGCCTTAAGGATCTCCTCCTCCTCAAATGGCATCTCTAGGCTCTTGCTCCCCTCAATAGTCGGATCATTCCACATATCCGATTTCAGTTTACATCTTAGCGCTCTCTTCTGACCCAACAGGTCTCTAAAGGACATATCTATGTGATTTCTTATCGCTATCTCATCCTCTATCAAGTCTTCTCGCACAAATAACCCCCTATTTGGTTGTGCCGTTTTCTCCTACTAGCCACCTTATGGAAGAAAGCCGTGTTAGAGTCTCCTTCCTTTAGCCATTGGATCCTGGATCTCTGCCGCCAGTAACATTCTTCTTGCTCTCCAATGTAGTGTAGTTCCGCTCTGCTGGATGCCAGTTCTTCAAATTTCGCCGGCTGCAGATTTCTATCTTCTTCCAATTTTTCCAATTCCTGAACCCTTCCCCCCAATACCTCTTTTCTTCTCCTGGTCTCACCATTTTCCTCCCTAGCCCACTTCTTCAGGCATTTCCACAATCATCTCAGTTTGATATTCCAATTCGTAATCACATCAATTGCGTTTGTCGGCACCTTCCATGAGTTCTCGATTATCTTCCTGAAGTTTGAATTGTAGGTCCAAGCTTTCTTAAATTTAAATTGCCGAGTTGGCCTTCTTCTACCGTTTTCCCATTCCAAAATGAGTGGGATAGGGTCAGAAGTAGACCTAGGGATCGATCTAACTGACGCAGGCGGGAATAAATCCTCCCATTCTGAAGACACGAAGATTCTATCTAGCTTTGCCAAGGTCGGATTCGACTGCATGTTAGTCCAAGTAAAGCTCCTGTCGTTCCCCTCAATTTCAATTAGGTTTAGTTCGTTAATGGTGAGATTGAACCGCTGTCTATCTCTATCATTGGATCCTCTACCTCAGTGCTCAGTAATAAATCTAGTTATGTTAAAATCTCCCCCAACAACCCACAGGCCAGTCCATCTTGCTCGGATTGCTGTCTACTGTTAGTATTATATGTTTCCGTTATGGTGGGTTTCTTGTTTGTTTTTTTTTTTTGGCCTGCGATGCTACTTCTCTGCTAGGATGCTCCTCCTCTATTATAGCCCCCTATGCTATGTACCTTTTAACTCTTTTCTTTCTTCAGCTATGTTCAAGTTTACTATATTTTCCTACTGTCTGATTCAGTTGGTATTTTTGACCTGTGATGGCTGGTATTTTATAAGTGTTGTGTTTGGTGTTTTGGTCTTTGCTTCTCCCACTTTGCTTCAGTGGGAAGCTCTGCCAAGTTGTGATCTCTTTGTGCTGTTGACTCAAATGGTAGGTGTTGTGTACTTTTTGCCTGCTTGCCTTTTCAATTGCTTCCTCCTTTTGTTCATTTATCTATGCGATGTTCTTCTCCTATTCTGCTACTGTTGTTGTCTGTGGTGTGTTTTTGCTGATTCCTTTACAGAGAGATGAGAGATGAGAGAATCTGAGAATGAAGGAAGTTTGGGCTTAATAGATGGGTTGGGTTTGAATTTCTTTTTTTAAGCTTGAGCAGTTGGACTTAATTAATAGAATGAGAGAATGAATTATTATTTAGTCCAAAATCCATACCACTATTTCTGTAATACCCAGTTTTTCATTTATAAAAAATTATTATTTATTTTGCACGTAGTGTGCACGTGCCATTTTTTCGTAATATGAAATCTTATAATTTTTCCTTACGGATGATGAATATATATATATATGGATATGTATAAGTGTCCTATTATTTTTATTTTTATAAAAGGCCCTTGTTTCAAATAAACCTAAGCCCAAAAAATCTAATTTATTTTGTGTAGAAACTATTAGTTTGGCCCATCAATTCAAGCCCATGGATTAATTCTCTTAATAACAACTTGTAAGGTAAACATCTTTTAAAAGATTATTTTTTTATAAAATGTATATGTACAAGTTTTTATATGGAGACTAGAGTAGCACGTGCATGCGACATGGTGTGCATTGCACACTATTTCTCCTTGGCCGGTTTTTGGAAGAGGTGGAGAAAGTGTAGGGGTGGTTACTTAGTTGTGGGTAGTTATTACAACTCCTACTCTCATCCTAGCCTTCCATCTCATAACCATCTACTAAATCCTAACCCTCCATTTCACCAAGGATGTAGTATAAATACCCCCTCCATTGTCTTCTTCATTAAAGATCCATTGAAAGAGAAAGATATTTTTAAGAGAGTTGTGAGTGTGTGTACCTTGGAAGCCGGTCATCACTGCAGAAGGATTCTCGGATTGGCAAGGAGCAAGGAGGAGAAGGCACATTATCACACTAGAAGGCTTTTACTGGATTTCGTTTTTCGTCAACAAGGTGGGTGTTTCTCATGACTTCTAGAATAGAATTCATGTTAGAATTGAGTTTGAATTGTGTATGCATGTGTAGACTGAAGTGATAAAATGACCGCTTAATTGAAATCTTTTCATGCTAAATGTAATGTAGAAAATGTGAATGACTAATGATAGAAAACTGGAAACGACCTGTACAGTCGACCGATAATATGAGCAGTCGACTGACACGAGAAATATAAATTATGTACAGATTGAAATTCCATGAAATGATGCATGTTGATATTCTAGCATGCTAAGTTTGGAATTGATACTTATCTCTGTAGACAAGTAATGAGGAAAAGACAAGAGTGTGATCAGAATTGTATTTGAATAAAAGAAAATGCTAGTTATGTGAAATTTACTTTCAATTGAAAACTATGTTGTGATGTTGATAAACAGATAAGAATCACATGGTGGTGTGGACAATGTACATATTGTAGTGTGACAAAAATGATGTGTGCTTATTGAAGAACAGAATAAAGAGATGATCTCTTAATTCGAAATTAACCCTGTTCAGTCGACCGAATGTATGTAACAGTCGACTGTACTGAACATGAAAAGTTATATAGCTGAACTACCCAGGACAGCCGACTGGTATGAATGACAGTCGACTCTCCTGTGAATGATAATTGAGATTTTGAATGCTGCGGAACAGCCGACTGACCATGTGCCGCAGTCGACTCTTCCGAGCAATTATTAAAGAACATTATTTGACTGAACAAGTCGACTGGATGAGCTCCAAGTCGACTGTTCAGAGTACTTTTTGGTATATCAGAAATTCTATGATTTGTTTTTATGATGAAGGTTATGAATCTTATGTTGAATCATTGGTTATGACAGTAAATTCTATTTGTCCTTGCATGAATTTACATGAAATGAATCATTTATTAGAATTGGTGAAAGTTGTATGAATGTGAAGGCTATGAACATGAAAAGGAAAATCTATTATGATTATGAAAAATGAACTTATGAGCTAGTAACGCTCAATGTTGGAAGTTGTGAATTTGAATTGAAACAAAAGAGTAGCTAAGTCTCCCCCGGCAATTGGAAAGAAATGAAATGAATTGAAATGAAAGACCAAGGTTGGTCACGTTGAATGAATGAATAAGTCCGGTTTAGTGGAG
Source organism: Hemerocallis citrina (assembly GCA_017893485.1). Classification (NCBI taxonomy): domain Eukaryota; kingdom Viridiplantae; phylum Streptophyta; class Magnoliopsida; order Asparagales; family Asphodelaceae; genus Hemerocallis; species Hemerocallis citrina. Next base: position 230,229,125 of record CM030360.1, read on the forward strand.
AGGCTAACTCTAGAGCTTTGATTTTGTTCATGATTCTAATAAAAACTAAGAATTAGTACACAGTGGAGATGTGATGAAAGTTAGAGAAAAACACAAGTATGAGAGCTAGAGTTTACGATGCGGGTGTGTGCCACAAAATGCATGCTTGATGAGTCAAGACATGGCGTGGGCATTACTCAGTAATGATCGGACCTTAGCAACGCTTGTGGGATGTTTGGTGACTGCAAGAGGATCGTGTGTCAGGGAGGAGGCTGAATTGCCACAGAATGCATGCTTGATGAGTCAAGACATGGCGTGGGATTCCCCTCCAGGGTCTTGGACACGTGCTTGTACTCATAGATCATCTAAGATACTTACCGTAGTTACAGTAGTAGATTAAGTCATGACGAGGGATTGAACCCTGTAAGATGAAGAACGATTAAGAGGCTTGCCCTCGGACCTATGTAGTATGGGATGCATAGAATCCGAACAAGTGCGCATTAGTGTCATTTAATATAATAATTGCATTAAGGGTTAAGTGCACATTCACAACACGACATCATTAAGACTTCCCCTTTACTTTCATCTGATATGTGAACAAGTTTGTGATTTGTTAAGAAATGAGAATCGTTATACTGTTTCTGGCACAGAGAGAATGACCATGTATAATTATCGTCGGTTGAATAAACTGACGTACCCACAGTTTACATGCAGGATAATTGGCTCGATAAAGGTTAAAGAAGAATCAATGCTCAAAGATTATTTATTGTTGCATCTTTTGTGTAAAGTTGTAATTGTTTCTGCTGTCATTATTTGTTAATTATTGATGTATATGCTTCCGCTGTAAATGTAAAGTGTAAAATCTCATGTAACTCTGATGTAAAGTGAAAAGTTTCAATTCCTTGTAAAATTGTACCGAATGAGACGAAAAGATCCTGTAGAACTCTCGAATTCAGCTGTTTTGGGATTCGGGGCGTTACAGAGTGGTATCAGAGCTACGTTTCACATTGGTACAAATTTATAAGGAACGACACCCTAGATGTGGACACTAGAGTGTGAGTTTGAGTCTAGAGATTTAAATGTAAGTTACTTACATTTGTGTTGCTCTATGACTTATGCTTCTTCCTTTCTATTTCTAAGATGGCTGATCACTTCGATCCTGTTGGCGACGACGACTGGCATATCATTGAGGAAGAGTACCATCCTGGACAAGCTAATTCTGATGAAGAGGAGTGGCCTGAATCTCGAGAGATTACCCTACCTCCAGACTCGTCTGATGATTCTTCTTTTGATGAAGAAGAGGGACCAGTTTCGAATAATCTTGTTGCTTCTCTTTAGAGGCAGGTTGAATCACTGCAGGAGAGAGTTGAATTATTGGAGGCACAATTGGCCAAGCGCAAGGACGACTTTGCAGTTCTCAGTCATCGTGTATGGGAACTCGAGAAGAGGAAAAATCTGACCGATGTGCTGAAGGAAGAAGTTGATGAACTACGGGGAGAACTTCGTGAAGCGAAGAGGAACCGTAGGAGTTAGACTGTTGTAGCTTCTACTATCTTTCATTCTGATGTCAAGAAATGTTTTTCAATTCGAATGTATAAAGTTTGGAATTCAATGAAATGCAAGTTGATTTAAAATTCATGTCTTATACTTCGAATTTAATGGATCTTTTGCATCAGAATATGTCTAGAAGAGGAGCTAGAAACGGTGAAGGTCTAGATCTGGAAACGGAACTTGCGAGGGTCTATCAGACGCTCAACGCCGTAGCCATGAATCAAAACCAAGGAAGGGGGCCTGTGAATCTGGTGCCCGAGGCGATTAAACTAGTGGAATCGTTCAAGCGGATGAAACCACCTATTTTCGAAGGGAAGTCAGACCCTGATGCGGCTGACAACTGGATTCGTCAGATAGAGACGATCTTTGAAGTGCTGGAGACCCCGGAAGGCAGCAAGGTCAAGTTGGCGACTCTGCAACTTGAGAAGGACTCGGCTGTATGGTGGCAGTCGATGAAGCGGACAATGGGAGGCATAATTCTTGGCTGGAAGGAATTTTTAGAAGAATTCCGCAGCCACTATTTTTCCTCCGACGTCCAGGAGAAGAAGGCTATGGAGTTTCTGTCACTACAGCAGGGTGGCATGTCAGTTAGGGAGTACGAGACCAAGTTTACTCAGCTATCTAGATATGCGCCTGAATGAGTGATGGATGAGGCGAAGAAGGCTCGTAAGTTCGAGCATGGATTGAGGCCGAGCTTGAGGTCCCGGATGATACCTCTTGGTATCAGGAGATTCGACAAGTTAGTCAAGCAAGCAGCAGCCACAGAAGCAGACATGGAGCAGTTTCATGTTGTTCAGAATCGGAGGAACAACTGGCAGTCTGGAAAGAGGCCCGTAACTTCTGAGAATTTCAAGGGACAACCATCTGCACAAAGGTTCAAACCGATAGAGGCAAATGCTATTAGTATGGCTGGAGGACCTGGGAACAATGTTGTGAGACCTTCTGCGGTCACTTGCTTCAATTGTGGTGAGAAGGGACATTACCAATCTCAATGTCTCAAACCACGGACTGGCAATCACAATGTGCCAACGAAGCAGACTGGAAAGAGACCGTACCAACCAGGGCGAGTATTTGCCTTGACGGAAGCTGATGCCGATGAGGTGGATCATGTCATCACTGGTACGAGGGCAGATGTTTAGAGGTTTATGTTGTTTCTTTTTCCCGTCTATTTAGTGAACTGTTGCGTAATGAGTATGTATTATGTAACAGGCAAACTTTATTTGAATGGAATGAAAGCTGTTATTCTGTTCGATACTGGATCCTCTCATACTTTTGTATCTCCTAAATTTGCTAAAGTGTTGGGCGTTGAACCGAAAATTTTTCCAGGCAAGATCTTAGCAGTAGCTACTCCATCAGGGAAGACTTTAACCACTGATCGGTACTATGCTGACTGCGAGATCGTGATTGGTGATCGAATCTTTGGGATCGATCTGATCGAGCTGAATGTTTTGGGAGTCGATGTTATCATTGGCATTGATTGGATGTCGGTGTACAGTGCAAGCATCGAGTGCAAGACCAAGACGGTAACAGTGAAGGCTCTAGGTGGACCTGAAGTCACTTTCCAAGGGAAGAAGAGATGTTCGGAGTTGGTGGCTGCTATCAGCCAGAAGGAAGAGATTCCGGCAGAGGTGCAGTTGATTCCTGTGGTTCGGAACTATCCGACTGTATTCTTGGATGAATTTCCTGGGTTACCTCCACATCGTGATGTAGAGTTCAGCATCACTGTTCAATCGGGAAGTGTATCCATTTCTAAGGCACCGTATAGGATGGCACCAGTGGAGCAGGATGAGATCAAGCGGCAGATTGAGGAACTGTTGGAGAAAGGTTTTATTCAACCTAGTGCGTTGTTGTGAGTCTCAGCTATCTAAATAAATAGATAAACTAGACACAAATTAAAACCCTGCAAGTGTACGGATCGTTTATAGAGGCGTAGTGAAAAGCAAGGATCGATCCCATAGAGATTGTAGTACTTAACTCACTAATCAATAAAACAAAAGAAAATGCAAAACATAAAGTTTTGTTCTAAAAGTCTATTTGAAAGGAAATGTAAAGATTAAAATCTAAATCAAGTAGAATCACAAACTGAGTCACAAATATCTATTAAAGTAGTTGGGCATGATTTCCACCTATAGTCATGAATGCTAAATTAACTTCTACACGATTCTGGTCACTCATGTTTGTTCCTTTAAGGGCATGGTATCCTTAAAGTTAATGTTTCCCTAGGCCAAGAATTAGGCATGGTATCTACTCTAATTCGTTTCTTTCCTTAAGTATTTAGCATGGTATCTACTAAGTTGCACTTGAAGAAAGCATAGGAACAATGGAAACGAACAAACACTCAAAGTTCTAGAAATTGGTATCAGATCTAGATCCTTCAAGTTGATTAAACCAAGAACCCCTAAAGATTCCTATGTTACAAGTTATGAGCATAGGATATGGGTCATCTCTATACTCATATAACAGAGTCAGTTTTATAATAAGCAAACTTGATAACATCAGGTTCTTCATGTCAGTCGACTTGCTGTCACTCTCAGTCGACTGCCCTAAGAACTTCTGAACAAGTTTGATTCATAATATAAATTTTTATCAATACAATCAGGCTTAATCAATAAGTGATGAAAGCAGCGTTATTAGAAGATTATAACATTACATGACTACGGTTTCAATCAGCCCAACAATGAAATTAGTTGCACATATTTATAATAAAACTATTGCAATTAATATTTTTGTTCAAGGATTGCATTACAAAAATTTGAGAAAAAGAGGAGATAAAAAGAATACAAAATTTAATTCAAACTCCTTTTTCTGTCTTAAAATTTGCACCCAAAGAAACTGCCTTGAAGACCAGTCAAATCGAAGCCTAGCCCAGTCAAATCGCCCTCTGTCGCACGTCAAATCGAAGCCAGCACCTGTCGCCCACGTGGATCGAAGCCAGTCAGCCTCTACGCGTCCTTGGTATGCGTGCCTGCTGCTTCCTTTTTGTTTCTGTAGTTCAAAAACAGAGAGACAGAGAGAGAAGAGTCAGGGTCCCTCTCTCTGTTTCTCTCTCTCTCTTACTTTTTTCTTATTTTTTTCTTTTGTTCGCTGGTTTTCTTCTTTTCGTCTTCTGGCTTCTCTATTTATAGGAGTAGGTCTAGCTGTGTAGTAGGATTAGGATGTATCATCATCTCACCTGTAGATTAGGATATATCTGCAAAAATACAAATCAGAATTTAGTATTTAAATTTAATTTGATAAACTTAAAATAACAGATTTTTATCTTTTTGCCTTATCCAAATCCATGTAAATTTATTTTTTTTCTTTTACACCCTTATAAAAATTAAAAATCACTTTTTGCATTAAAAAAATCTTATTTCTTCATAAATAAATAATCAATTGAAATCATAGCGAAACAAGACGACTTATAGACAATATAATTGAAAACAAGCACTTTTAATGGGTTATTGAATACAAATATTTGTATAAAAATTAGACACATCATGCGTCACCTTGGAGAGCACCAGTGCTTTTGGTAAAGAAGAAGGATGAATCGATGAGAAAGTGCATCGATTACCGAGAGATGAATAAGGTCACTGTTCAGAATAAGTATCCTATTCCCCGAATTGATGATTTGTTCGATCGTCTACAAGGAGCAGCTATTTTCTCCAAAATAGATCTTCGATCAGGATATCACCAAGTTCGAGTGAAAGCTGAAGATGTGCATAAAATTGCATTTAGAACTCGACATGGGCATTACGAATTCTTAGTTATGCCATTTGGAGTGACGAATGCACCCGCAATCTTCATGGACATGATGAACAGAGTTCTGAGGCTGTTCATTGATTCTTTCGTTGTGGTGTTTATCGATGATATCCTCGTATACTCCAAGTCGGAGGAGGAGCACACTGAGCATTTGGCAGCAGTTTTGGAGAAGCTTCGAGAGCAGGAGTTGTATGCCAAGCTATCCAAGTATGATTTCTAGAAATCTGAAGTGGCATTCCTAGGTCACATCCTTTCTAAGGAGGGAGTGGCAACTGACCCTCAGAAGATAGAGGCAGTGAGAGATTGGGCTAGACCTACTACAGTGAAGGAAGTCAAGAGTTTTCTAGGATTGACTGGATATTACAGGAGATATATCTAGGACTACGCTCAGATAGCCGTGCCGCTTACTAGTTTGACCAAGAAGGATGTGAACTTCAAGTGGACTGAGCAATGTGAGGCAAGCTTTCAGGAGTTGAAAGAGAAGCTGACTACTGCACCTATTTTGGCTTTGTCTGGAGCAGGTGTTGAGTATGATGCTTATAGCGATGCTTCACATCGTGGGCTTGGTTGTGTCTTAATGCAAGAAGAAAAAGTGATCGTTTATGGGTCTAGGCAACTAAGACCGCATGAGAAGAATTACCCGACTCATGATCTGGAGTTGGCTGTGATTATCTTTGCCCTGAAGCAATGGAGACATTATGTATATGGCAAGAAGCTGAACATGTACACAGACTACAAGAGCTTGAAGTATATCTATCAGCAGAAGGATCTGAACTTGAGGCAGCGGAGATGGCTGGATGTACTTGAGGACATTCGTCTAGAGATTAAGTATCACCCAGGGAAGGCTAATGTTGTTGCTGATGCACTTAGCCGTAAGAGCAGTCTGGCGTGTTTGATTACAACTCAGTGGCAGCTGGTAGAGGAGTTGGATCGGGCAGGTATTGAAGTTGTTCTGCATGACTTGGGAGCATCCTTAGCTCAGTTGAGACTTCAACCGACACTGAACGAAAGGATTATTGCAAGTCAGAAGGTTGATGCAGAGTTTCAGAAGATGTTAGAGCAGGTTGGTGCTGGCAGGGTGCCCGGATTTCAAATCAGGGATGGAGTGCTGTGGTTTGGAGAGAGGCTGTGTGTCCCGGATCAGGCGGACCTGAAAGAAAGTATTCTTCAGGAGGCGCATGCTACTCTTTTGTTTGTACATCCTGGGAGTACCAAGATGTATAGGGATATTAAGCAGCATTTCTGGTGGTCAGGTTTGAAGCGGGATGTGGCTGAATTTGTGTCGAGGTGTGAGGTTTGTCAACAAGTTAAAGCAAAAAATCAGAGACCCGGAGGTCTATTACAGCCGTTACCTATTTCGGAATGGAAGTGGGATAACATCAGTATGGATTTCATTATGGGTTTGCCCAAGAGTTCTAAGGGCAATGATACGATTTGGGTTATAGTCGATCGACTAACCAAGTCCGCTCACTTTTTGACAATGAAACTTACTGCTTCGATGGACAAGTTGGCTGAGATATATGTTGGTGAGATTGTCAGGCTTCATGGCGTTCCTTTGATGATTGTGTCTGATCGAGATGCGCGGTTTACTTTGCATTTCTGGAAGAGTCTTCAAATAGCTTCGGGTACCATGATAGATTTCAGCACTGCTTTTCATCCCCAGACCAATGGGCAGATCGAGAGATTCAATCGTATTCTTGAGGATATACTTCGGTGTTGTATACTAGACTTTGGAGGCAGTTGGAAAAGGCATTTACCTTTGGTAGAGTTCGCCTACAACAACAATTTTCAGACTAGCATCGGGATGACACCGTACGAAGCTCTGTATGGCAGGAAGTGCAGGACGCCTGTTTGTTGGTTCGAAGTTAGGGAGCGTCAGTTGTTTGGTCTTGAGCTGGTTCAGCAGACCTCTGAAAAGATTGATCTGATCAAGAAGAGGTTGGTGGAAGCTCAGAGCAGGCAGAAGAGCTATGCAGACAACCGGAGATGGGACCTTGAGTTTGAGGTTGGTGACTTTGTCTTTCTGAAAGTATCGCCCAGTAAAGGCGTGATTCGTTTCGGCAAGAGTGGGAAGTTAGCCCCGAGGTATATAGGCCCATACAAGATATTGAAAAGGATCGGGAAAATGGCTTACCGGCTTGAGTTACCGGAAGAGTTGTCTCAGGTGCACGATGTCTTTCATGTGTCTATGCTGAGAGGTTATATTCCAGATCCGAGTCATCATTTGCCTGAAGTGCCGGAAGGTTTGCATTTAGATCTGAATTACATCAAGTCTCCTGTCGAGATTGTTGATCGTCGAGAGAAAGTCTTGAGGAATAAGACGATACCGATGGTCAAGGTAGTCTGGAGAAACCATTTGGTTGAAGAGGCTACTTGGGAGTCCGCGGAGAGGATGTTGAGAGATCATCCTGAGCTTTTCGTTTGATATGTATTTTTTTATATTTTCTTGTGCTTGTTTTGTTCTCGCTTTTGACTGTAGTTCCGGGGACGGAACTATTCTAAGGAGGGAGTGTTGGAATACCCCGTTTTTCATTTATAAAAAAATATTATTTATTTTGCATGTAGTGTGCACGTGCCATTTTTTTTTGTAATATGAAATCTTATAATTTTTCCTTACGGATGATGAATATATATATATATATATATATATATATATATATATATATATATATATATATATGGATATGTATAAATGTCCTATTATTTTTATTTTTATAAAAGGCCCTTGTTTCAAATAAACCTAAGCCCAAAAAATCTAATTTATTTTGTGTAAAAACTATTAGTTTGGCCCATCAATTCAAGCCCATGGATTAATTCTCTTAATAACAACTTGTAAGGTAAACATCTTTTAAAAGATTATTTTTTTATAAAATGTATATGTACAAGTTTTTATATGGAGACTAGAGTAGCACGTGCATGTGACATGGTGTGCATTGCACACTATTTCTCCTTGGCCGATTTTTGGAAGAGGTGGAGATAGTGTAGGGGTGGTTACTTAGTTGTGGGTAGTTATTACAACTCCTACTCTCATCCTAGCCTTCCATCTCATAACCATCTACTAAATCCTAACCCTCCATTTCACCAAGGATGTAGTATAAATACCCCCTCCATTGTCTTCTTCATTAAAGATCCATTGAAAGAGAAAGATATTTTTAAGAGAGTTGTGAGTGTGTGTACCTTGGAAGCCGGTCATCACTGCAGAAGGATTCTCGGATTGGCAAGGAGCAAGGAGGAGAAGGCACATTATCACACTAGAAGGCTTTTACTGGATTTCGTTTTTTGTCAATAAGGTGGGTGTTTCTCATGACTTCTAGAATAGAATTCATGTTAGAATTGAGTTTGAATTGTGTATGCATGTGTAGACTGAAGTGATAAAATGACCGCTTAATTGAAATCTTTTCATGCTATATGTAATGTAGAAAATGTGAATGACTAATGATAGAAAACTGGAAACGACCTGTACAGTCGACCGATAATATGAGCAGTCGACTGACACGAGAAATATAAATTATGTACAGATTGAAATTCCATGAAATGATGCATGTTGATATTCTAGCATGCTAAGTTTGGAATTGATACTTATCTCTGTAGACAAGTAATGAGGAAAAGACAAGAGTGTGATCAGAATTGTATTTGAATAAAAGAAAATGCTAGTTATGTGAAATTTACTTTTAATTGAAAACTATGTTGTGATATTGATAAACAGATAAGAATCACATGGTGGTGTGGACAATGTACATATTGTAGTGTGACAAAAATGATGTGTGCTTATTGAAGAACAGAATAAAGAGATGATCTCTTAATTCGAAATTAACCCTGTTCAGTCGACCGAATGTATGTAACATTCGACTGTACTGAACATGAAAAGTTGTATAGCTGAACTACCCAGGACAGCCGACTGGTATGAATGACAGTCGACTCCCCTGTGAATGATAATTGAGATTTTGAATGCTGCGGAACAGCCGACTGACCATGTGCAGCAGTCGACTCTTCCGAGCAATTATTGAAGAACTTTATTTGACTGAACAAGTCGACTGGATGAGCTCCGAGTCGACTGTTCAGAGTACTTTTTGGTATATCAGAAATTCTATGATTTGTTTTTATGATGAAGGTTATGAATCTTATGTTGAATCATTGGTTATGACAGTAAATTCTATTTGTCCTTGCATGAATTTACATGAAATGAATCATTTATTAGAATTGGTGAAAGTTGTATGAATGTGAAGGCTATGAACATGAAAAGGAAAATCTATTATGATTATGAAAAATGAACTTATGAGCTAGTAACGCTCAATGTTGGAAGTTGTGAATTTGAATTGAAACAAAAGAGTAGCTAAGTCTCCCCCGGCAATTGGAAAGAAATGAAATGAATTGAAATGAAAGACCAAGGTTGGTCACGTTGAATGAATGAATAAGTCCGGTTTAGTGGAGAGGCTAACTCTAGAGCTTTGATTTTGTTCATGATTCTAATAAAAACTAAGGATTAGTACACAGTGGAGATGTGATGAAAGTTAGAGAAAAACATAAGTATGAGAGCTAGAGTTTACGATGCGGGTGTGTGCCACAAAATGCATGCTTGATGAGTCAAGACATGGCGTGGGCATTACTCAGTAATGATCGGACCTTAGCAACGCTTGTGGGATGTTTGGTGACTGCAAGAGGATCGTGTGTCAGGGAGGAGGCTGAATTGCCACAGAATGCATGCTTGATGAGTCAAGACATGGCGTGGGATTTTCCTCCAGGGTCTTGGACACGTGCTTGTACTCATAGATCATCTAAGATACTTACCGTAGTTACAGTAGTAGATTAAGTCATGACGAGGGATTGAACCCTGTAAGATGAAGAACGATTAAGAGGCTTGCCCTCGGACCTATGTAGTATGGGATGCATAGAATCCGAACAAGTGCGCATTAGTGTCATTTAATATAATAATTGCATTAAGGATTAAGTGCACATTCACAACACGACATCATTAAGACTTCCCCTTTACTTTCATCTGATATGTGAACAAGTTTGTGATTTGTTAAGAAATGAGAATCGTTATACTGTTTCTGGCACAGAGAGGATGACCATGTATAATTATCGTCGGTTGAATAAACTGACGTACCCACAGTTTACATGCAGGATAATTGGCTCGATAAAGGTTAAAGAAGAATCAATGCTCAAAGATTATTTATTGTTGCATCTTTTGTGTAAAGTTGTAATTGTTTCTGCTGTCATTATTTGTTAATTATTGATGTATATGCTTCCGCTGTAAATGTAAAGTGTAAAATCTCATGTAACTCTGATGTAAAGTGAAAAGTTTCAATTCCTTGTAAAATTGTACCGAATGAAATGAAAAGATCCTGTAGAACTCTCGAATTCAGCTGTTTTGGGATTCGGGGCGTTACAATTTCAGCCTTTAAGAGGTGGATTGACATTGGGGGTCCTAAAAAAATTTAAACTGGGGGGCCAAATAAAAAATCCTGACCTATATGAAAGGGGTTTTACAAAATTTTTGGGGTCTCAAATGTCCTCCCAACCCACCATCTCTCTCCGCCCCTGCAAGTATAAGTAAATCATTTTTTTCTACCCATGGATTTATTTTTAATCTTAACAATAATGCTTATTATTTTATTTGTATGATCCTTGGATAAAATTTTGAATAAGAAGCTAGTGTGTACACAAGTTACAAGTATATCTATTCATTTTGGTCGTATCTCTTAGCCTCTAGTATTATAACTGTGTAAATAGTGTAGTATGATTATTGATTATCATTACTCTTACCAAATTTAGAGTACAACTGTACAAGTACCAAAAATACATGATACTAAGAACACTAATTCAAATATTTATTTTGATCCAACTACGTTGATTTTGGGACCCCCATTTTGATTTGTCTGGCTCCGCCACTGTTTATCTTTAACCTCTTTGCGCTGTTGCTGCTGCTGTTTGTGGCGTGTTTCTGCAGTTTGAGGCACTGTTATTCCCTCCTCTTCATCGGCTTTGGAGTTTCACTCTTTGTTGTGCAGGTTGCGCACCGAATGCACTCTTCTTCCTCCTCCTTCCTGCTACGGTGGTTGCAGTGCTGCCCTTCATAGGGCTTTTGTTGCTCTGGCTGCCTTGTTCAAAGGCTACGGTGGCTTGTCGTCCGATTTGTGTTTTATGCTTCCATCATCTAGCTTGTATATATTATTGTTGTTTTGTTCTCTCTCTTTACATCTTGTTAACCGTTTATTTTTGCGATTGTGCAGTTCTGGATCCTCTTAGTTATATACTATTTTTTTGGCTGGAGTCGTTTAACTCTATCTGTTTATATAAAACAAAGCATGGATTTATGCTTCGAATAAAACTAGTGACTATTTATTGTAGCATCGTGTATCAGTTGGGCACTATGAGCATCATTCTCTAGTCCTTTGGTTGTAATATTTCGTTAAACTCTTAATAATAAAATAGTGGGAGGCTGTTCGTTCTCTGACCGTTTTTACAACCAAAACAACAGTAGTGACTAGCAAACAAAACACAGATACTAAAATATAACCTTATGTCTAACCTTTGCACTTTCGGTTCTCAGTGAGGTCATAGTCAGATATGAACTAGATTGGAGACTTGATGCCTGAAAAAATCATTAAAAAAACAATAAAATGACAAATTTATATGAACTGTTACCATGTGAATTTTGGTTACTTGTGTTCTGTAAACTCCAAAAGCGTACTAATAATAATTATATATGTCTCTATCTCTATCTCCATAAGCTGTGAAAAATATATCACGAGAATGCAAGATTTCTGTCACATTCTCATTGTCCATATCTCCATCTTCATCAAAACCACATACATTTTGCGAGCTCAACACTCCATCAGAAGCCCAGCAATCAATAATGGAGGAGAAGAACAAGAACAAAGACTCAACAGCAATGACTACCACAAAGCCACCATTAATATTCTCAGAATCTCAACAGAACCCAGACTCAGAGAATGACTGCTTCCAACAATCTCTGAAAGTTTGATATTTTTTTTCTCTCAATTTTCTCTGTTTAATTAGTTATAATGCTTATTAATCGGATTTGATTATGCTTAACTCTGTAACTGTTTGTAGGAGTTAAAGGATCTCAGGTCACAACTATACCATGCTGCTGGTTACTATGAGAATGCATTTCTTAAGAGTACTGCTAAACAGAAGAAAATGTAAGCTGATGTAAACTACCTCCTTAGTCATAAATTTTAAAGTGATTCATATCTTTGTTTAAATTAAATTTTGCGTAGATTGTTGGCGGGCACGAAGGAGTACGTATGCAAGGTGGTTGTGACTGTGGTCGATCATCTAGGAACTGTCTCTTCGAATCATCACAAATTAGTTGTGTATGGTGACACCAAGATTTCAGACATTCAGAAAAGGATGGATTGCTTGAAACAGGTCAGTATGTCTCATTTCGTTGGGTTTCTAGAATTTTCTATAAATTTAGTTTGTCAACAATAATGGTGCAAGTAAAAACAATAGATAATACATGAAAGAGTAAAACATATTACTGAAATGGTAAATTTACAACTCCCTTAAAATTGAATACAAACAATTAGAGGTACTTCTTCCAATCCTTGACATTAAAAGAAACCGAAAAAAAAAAGAGAGGTGGGTACATGTAGTTCAAACAATAGAAAAAAGGCTGAATACATTTTACTCAAAAACTAAGGGAAAGTTTGAAATGTACAGAACAATTTATTTCAATTATATTTGGCACTCTTTTATTATGATAAATCCAACTTAACATATATGAAACCTACCAGAGGCTTCTCACATGTCAGCAATATGCCCTTCGTCTCGACCTCACTTTTCTTCAGTGGAGCACCAGGTTCCCTAGGCATCACCGGCACTATGTTTCACCATGTATGCCATCCTCTACCCTTACCTCGCCAAAGCTACAGGATTGCACCGTGTTAAATAAATTTAAATAAAGGTGAAATTATACCAATTTAATCATATTTGTCATTTATTATTTGTAACAGTGAGTCAGAATCTTGTCATGTTTAATTGTGATTCAAGGTAACCTTCTACTTGAAATACAAAAGTAGCAAATAAGTAGCTGCACAAACTAAATCATTTTTATCATGTTCACAGGGATGTTAATAGAAATTCAACCAAGGAAAATAAATTTGAAACAGCAGGATCTCGACCATCATTCGATTCTAATATGATTGTCAACTCCCCAGTTACCTACTTGACTTCTGGTAAGATGTTTGGTTATAAGATTAACGAAATTAAGAGTCACTTTTTTCTCTAGCGAAAGATATAATTTATATTTTTCATAATCTTGTATTAGATTAAAACTGTAGTTCCCCCCCTTCCACTATTAATGTGTTTAATGAACTTTTCCTTTTAGGAACTGAGCTTGCTGATGTTGTGCCTGTCATTGATGAGGCCCCTTCAACACCTTCTACGCCACACACACCACCCACTCCAATGTTCGGTTCACCTGCAGAGGTTTGATCCCTTTTCTTTGAAGATGATGTTTAATTAGTATCATAGATTCTCATTTGTTTCTCCTGATCAAGGACGGAGTTAAGTGAAATGTCACTAACACTGCACCAAACCTCGGAAGCTTTGGTGAGGGTTGAAGGATCAATACTTGTATATAGCACGCCATTGAATGATTTGTGCATAAGAGAATATATTTCCTAATCTATAACAAATATGTGCATAGTCCAAGTTGTACATACGAAGCTCTCATACCATGAAAAATTTCTTTATTGCGACACCAAAACTCTAAAGTTGCTATGAGGGTTCAGAGAGTTCCATATTGATATTCTAACAAGGTTGTTAGATATTGTAATATATATTTAGTTCCATATCGGGTTATGTATCAGTTTAGCATTTGATTCCCTCTTGTATAGGAGTCATTCTACTCAGTTATAACCATTTAAACACCCCAATAATAATTTCCCCAAAAAAAAAAAAAAAAAAATCCACCATCTCCTATCAACAGCTCCGGCGACAGATCCCAACAACTCCGGCAAAACCCAATCTCCATATCTGCAGCATCAAAATCCCGACTTCCCCATCCCCGTCTGTGTCTTCTCTCGGCCATCTCCGACCAGTCGCGAGCAGCACCAGCAACGGACGACGACATCTCTTCTCCATACTCGCAACTCCAAACCTGACCACCGATCTCCGAAAACCGATCCCCGTTCCCCTTCCAAATCAATCCCCAGTCCAAATCATAATCCCAAATCCCCTACACCTTCCCGACGCCGACCATACATCTCGTTGTCGAAACCTTTGCCGGAACCCTACCCGAAATCCTCACATACCCTAGCCGCCACTTCTCTCCATCCCTAACCCCAAACCCTAACTTCCTCTGATCTTCTTCCCCATCTGCACACAAAATCTACTATACCTTATACCTGACCCACTAAACCCAATATCCGAATCCACTAAACTCTGTTTACTTCAACCTGTACCTGACCCGAAACCCACCAACCCGGATTCCAATTCCAAACCCTACCCGGAATTTCAAAAAAAAAAAAAAACGAGAAAAAAGCAAAAAAAAAAATAAAAAATTAATTGCAGTCTTTGTTCTCCAATGGAACCTCAATCTCACCGGCTTTCCCGCTTCACTTCTCCCTCTTCACTCTCCCTCACATCCCGATCTCTATCTAGATTTAGCATCGTCATCATCTTGATTCCGTCCTCCTCCCTTCTTCTCCCAACGTCATCCTCGCCACTGCCACACCCCTTCCGCAACCAGTAGCACCATCCAGCTCCCTATCTCGGCACCAACAGCAGCAGTTTCACCCTCATTTCGATCCCTGCTACAATGACATCAGTCTCATTCCTCATCGCAACATTTCTTCCCTTTCTATTATTCCAGCCTTGCCGACTCCTGCTAATTGGGCCAATCTCCAACATCGTCTCGCTCTGCTGGAACTCCAGCTCTTGGGTCAGTCTATCACTACTGGCCCCTCTTGTAATCCCCCATATGAGATGGGCCTTCATGGTGAGCTTAATAATTAATTCATGGTTAGATGAGCCTATAGATTTGATAGTGTGTGTATAAAGCCTATAGAAAAAATGAATTAATTACTATGGGGTCATGTTGTTCATAGTAGGTGGTGATGACTTAGTCTCATATGGAAGGTGAGTTAGGATTGTGAGAGAATATATTAGGAAGCTTATGATTAAGAGACACCAACTAGTCATGACACCTTTTGAGAGGCACCCTGTGGTGGGCAGTTATTAGAATTTGTTTGAGCAGAGGCCCGGGGCATTACAAATAGTATCAAAGCCAACTTTCGACAAAGATTGTGGGTAAGAGTCGGTGAGATGTATGCTTGAGAGGGAGCTGAGGTCAGTACGTTGGTAGTATGACCAGGGGCAGTACGCTAGCGGAATCAGGGTACTCCACTTCACATCGGCTAGAAATGGATCCTGGATCAGGCTACAAGTTTCAGGCTCAGTGAGGACATTGAGTTCTCAAGGTGGGGTGTATGTATTACCCCGTATGAGATGTACCTTCATGGTGGGCTTAATAATTAATTCATGGTTAGATAGGCCTATAGATTTGGTAGTGTGTGTATAGAGCCTATAGAAAAATGAATTAATTACTATGAAGCCATGGTGTTCATGGTAGGTGGTGGTGACTTAGTCCCACATGGAAGATGAGTTAGGATTTTGAGAGAATATATTAGGAAGCCTATGATCAACATGCACCAACTAGTCATGACACCTTACTGCGTGTAAATATTTCTCTGTACTTTGGTTTTACTTATTTATTTATTCATTAGGCTGGAGTCGTAAGACTATCCTCGTTCAAAAAAAAAAAAACTAGTCATGACACCTTTTGAGAGGGAGCCTGTGGTGGACAGTTGTTAGAATTTGTTTAAGCAGGTGCCCGGGGTGTTACACTTCTGGCCACGCATTCTCTGTTACTCCCGGTATGAATTCTTCCTAAATTTAAATTATGGTGATTCACATCATCATACTAGTAATTATACACTACTCACCACCGGCACTACCCTTCCCTCTCATTCTCCATCCATACACACTGCCGATGGCTCACAATCTCTCACTACAGACTCAGGGTATATTAGCTCTCCCTCTCACGCTGCTTATTTTTGCTTCTCATTCATGTTATTTATGCTTCTCATTTATTCATGAACCTTATTTTTATTAGTGCACTGTGCGATAGTGGCCTTATCGTTACATTTGATTCTTTCGGGTATTCTATTACTGATTCTCATACTGGTTAGGAGTTTGGGCGTGCTAGTCGACATGGTCGTCTATATCACCTAGATTTTCTTCATGCACATAAATCTCATCCTCCTTTTGCTGGTGTTGTGCACTTTGATGCTGATCCGTGTCACAAATATTTAGGACATATTAGCGAGTCTTGACTCAAGACTTTAGCCCGTAGTGATGCCATTTGTCCTCTTTCTTTTACTCATTTGTCTGATTGTTAGGGTTGTCATTTGGCCAAACACATAGCACTCCATTTTAATCACAAAAGCACTTCTCAAACCACTTATATCCTTTTCAGCTTATTCACTCCGACATATAGGGATCATCACCTACACCTTCTGACAAAGGTTATCTCTATTATGTTAGTTTCATAGATGACCATACTGCTACACATGGGTGTTTCTTATGTGTCACTGCTCTGAGATACCTAACATTTACCAGTTTTTTACGAACATGGTCCACACTCAGTTTGGTGTGTGTATTAAAATCTTTCGCTCAGAAAGTGCTCGTGAGTACACTTCCACTGCTATGAGATCAATTATTCAATCTCATGGCACACTCTTTCAGCAATTCTACACACACACATGAACAGAATGGTGTAGCTGAACGCAAACATTGTCACATCCTTGAGACAGCTCGTGCTCTTCTACTCTCCTTTTTTGCTCCTCGTTCTTTCTAGGCTGAAGCTGTTATGACGTCTGTCAGTCCCATTAACATCACTCCCTCGTCTGCCCTATCTGGCAAGTCGCCTCATGAGACTCTTCGACACTCACCGGCGGACTACAGTATGCTCCGTACTTTTAGGTACACTTGTTATGTCCTTCCTCCCACTGAGCGCACGAAGCTCACCGCTCAAGCTACTAAGTGTGTTCATCTAGGTCTCAGTTCAGAACATAAACGATATCGTTGTTTTGATCTTGTGGTGGGTCGTGTTCGTATTTTTCGACATGTCTCCTTTGTGGAAGATTCTCCCTATTACTTCAGCTCTCCTAAGGATGCTAGTTTTCTCGATTTCCCTGTAGTTGGACCTATCTCCCCGACCCTACCTTCACGCATTCTGTATGATCCCACTCCTTTGGCTCCTTTCCCACCTCATACTAACGTTCCACCTATTATTCCCCTTACGGAAACACCACCTGCATCCCCACAGCATCATGCACCGTCACCACCTGCATCCCTACATCTGCATGCCCCCCCTCCACCTATCTCACCCCCACACACTGCCCATCCACCACCGGTCGGTCAGTCTACACGTTCTACCTCAGGCATCACACCGGCCCGTTACATACCTGATGCCACTGGTCCCTCTGATCAGTTTGGTTTTTCCACCCTTGCCTCCTACTCACCATAATTTCATGCATATCTCACTGCTATATACTCCCCATGTGAGCCCAGAACCAGTCAAGAAGCTATTCAATTTTTCGAGTGGCGGGAAGCTATTGCAGAGGAGTTTCGTGCATTTGATCAGACTGACACTTGGGATGTTGTTCCACTGCCTGTGGGCATTTAGCCTGTTAGCTGCAAATGGATCTTTAAGGTCAAATAACGATATGATGGCTCCATTGAGCGGCACAAGGCTCGTCTAGTTGCCCGAGGATTTACTCAAGAGCATGACATTGATTATGAAGAGAATTTTGCCCCAATTGCACAGATGACTACACTTCGTACTCTCTTTGTCGTTGCCTCCGTTCGTCAGTGGTCGTTATACTAGATGGATGTGAAGAATGCATTTCTTTATGGCACATTATCTGAGGTTGTTTACATACATCCTCCTTCTGGCCTTACCACTCTTTCTCGTCATGTTTTCCATCTCCGTCGTGCTATATATGGCTTGAAACAGGCCCCTTGAGTCTGGTTTGAGTGTTTTCACCTTGTCATCACCCAAGCTGGTTTCAGTCAGAGTTCACAGGACCACTCTATGTTTATACGGTCATCGCCGCAGGGGAGAGTACTTCTCCTATTGTATGTTGATGATATAATTATCACTGGGGATGACTCTACAGGCATTGCATCCGCCCAACATTACCTTCACCAGCAGTTCCATATGAAAGATCTTGGTAGACTACGCTACTTTCTGGGTCTAGAGATTGCCCATGGATCATGGGGCATACTTATTTCTCAATAGAAATACACATCAGATATTATCTCCGCTACATGTCTCTCTGACAGTCGATTAGCCGATACTCCCTTAGAACTTCATGTGAAACTTCGTCCCACAGATGGTGAGCTCCTTCCAGATCCTACTAGATACAGACAGATTGTTGGACAACTTGTCTACTTATGCATGACCAGACCCGATATTGGTCATGCAGTCAGTGTTGTTAGTCAGTTTGTTTATGCTCCTACATCAGTTCACTACAGTGCTCTTCTTTGGATCCTCAGATATCTTCGAGGCACTATCACTCGCTCATTATTTATGCCTTCTACATTCAAACTGGAGCTCTGTGCATATTCTGGTTCTGACTGGATGGATGATCTTACTACCAGACGTTCTGCCACAGGTTTCTGACTGTTTCTTAGTGATTCACTGATCTCATGGTGAAGCAAGAAATAGGCAATTGTTGCATGTTCTTCCACCGAAGCTGAGTACAGAGCAATGTCAGCTACTACTAGAGAGATTGTTCATGTTCATTGGTTGTTATCAAATATGAATGTCACTTTTACAGGAGCTACTCCTTTTCATTGTGATAACCGGAGTGCGTTGCACATTGCAAGCAACCTGGTCTTTCATGAGCGAACAAAGCACACAGAGATAGATTGCCACTATGTTCGTGAGCGCTTTAGAGCAGGAACCATTTTCTTTCATTCTGTTATATTTTCACAACAGATAATAGACTTCTTCACCTAATCCCATACTGTTCAGAGATTTCGTTACTTGGTGGGCAAACTCACACTGGTCGACCCACCATGAGTTTGAGAGGGGGTGTTATATATTGTAATATACATTTAGTCTCATATCGCAGGGGCGAAGCCAGAACAATTTTACCAGGAGGGCCAAGGTAAAATTATATGATTACATGTAAAAGTATAAAGATTTTTCATAATTTTTAGGGGGGCCAAACAATAAAATTTAGTTTTCATGACGGTTAAATTATAATTTTTTTTGAAGGATTTATAAAATTTTCAATAGGGTGAAGGGGGTTTTTTAAAATTCCGGGGGGGGGGGGGGGGGGGGGCACCCCCGGGCCCTCGCTAAGCTCCGCCCCTGTCATATCGGATTATATATCTGTTTAGTATTTGGTTCCCTCCTATATATAAGAGTTATTGTACTCAGTTATAAGAGCATCTGTAGTCGTTGAATGTAAAATATGGATAATATGGATAAATGGAAATAAGAATCGCAGTTTTGCTGCACTCGTTTAAAGCTATATTTTAGCTATCTATATTAAAATAATAAGCGACGGCACATGAAGTGCCGTCTGAGAAAAAAAAATTAAAAAAATAATAAATTTTGTGGGACGGCACTTGAAGTGCCGTCGGAGCGCGAAAATAAAAAATAATTTATTTTATTGGAGGGACGACACATGAAGTGCCGTCGGAGAAGAAAAAAAAAAGTAAAAAGAAATAGGACCGAAAAGTACGGACGGCACATGAAGTGCCGTCCAACACTCTTCAAATTTTTTTTTGTCATTTTTCACTTTTTTGGAAATTACAAAAACATTTCGGTAATTACAAAAAAAATTACAAAAATTGCAAAAACATTTCAGAAAATTGCAAAAAAAAATTAAATAATACAAAACCCTCTGGACGGCACTTCAAGTGCCGTTCGAGGATTTGGGAGTGGGCTGGGATTTTTGTAATTGAAAAAAAAAAATAAAAAATCAAAGGACGGCACATGAAGTGCCGTCCGAGGGATTTGGGGGATTTTTTAATTGAAAAAAATTATAAAAAATCAAGTGTCCTCCCTCAAATATGGATAAAAGCTATATCCATTCTCAAATATAGCAATCGACTGTAGCAAATTATCGATAATATGGATATTTGGCAAACAAGTGCAGCGGTTTTTTTAGCCAAATATCCATATTATCGATATATAGCAAACGACTACAGATGCTCTAATCATTCCAACAATCCAATAATATTTTCCAATCTGTCTGTTAACTTTAATTATCAAAGGTAAACCAATGCCCAGTACTTAAATTCTGAAATGGCTTATCAATAAACACTGAAACCTGCAATTCTAGTTCCCAAGAATTTTCCACAGAGATTATTTTTATAGAAACCTGTAAGATTAAATAATATGATCAACTTACCGGTATTATTTATCTTATATGCAGGAAACATTTAAGCTGAAAAGCAAGGATATGAAGAAGAAAACATCACAAGGGAGCAATTTTTTGTCATTTCTGAAAAAGAGCAAAAGAAGGATATGATCATGTCTTTATTAGAAGGATGGAGTTTGGATAGTTGTGTTTTCAGACTAGGATATCCCACATTATTTACTCATGACTTGTTCATTTTCTGTTTCATATATATTCTTCTACATGTAAGAAATATGATGAAAACCTATTACGACTGCGCAATCTTGTTTCTAAATTTGGTCTTAAAACTGGGCCTGAAAAAGTTTTCTGGATTATTTTTTTCTCTCCCTCCTAAGAGCTAAGCTTAAATCATACAAGTCTTAGCCAAATGTTTGTAAGATAAGCATAGCCTTTAGGCAGGCAAATGGATAATACTTCCTGTGTATACTATAAATGTAACCTTTAAGCTAAAAATGTTGGATAATAATGCAAGAAACAGAATCTTTTGTTCAGTGGTTGTAATAATTAATAAAATTAATTTGCACATTTATAAATTTAGCGCAGTACAATTGTTCGGTCGCAGAGTCCCGAACAAGAATCCTTATCTCCTAAAGAAACATTTTATGCCTGTAGCCCTAACAAAGTGGCTCGCTGCATGAAATCCAAAATTCTTAAAATATCGCAATCTCAACTCTTTCTCCCCGCCAAAAAGGATTCAAAATAATTTACTTATAATTCTTCCCGACCCCTCTACAACAAGAAATCAAATTGGAGTGAAATCCAAAGGAAAGTGGGGGAAATTTTGTCATCATATCAGGCCTTTTGATCCAAATCAAAGGGGTCCCAACTGCGCAACTTGAATTAGGAGACCTTTTCTCCTTCTTCATCATGTTGAATCTGAGGCAGAAATAACATCACATGTCAAGACTCTTTATTCTTTCAGATAACTAATTATTTCAGAATAATCTGCTAGAATTATAACTAATCTGTTACAGTCTTACAGACATTATAAGCATGAACTTCAATGAAGGAATAACTATTACGAAGCCAACTATCTTTATCAAATCTCCATCAAATGAGTTAGCTATTGTAACATGACTTAATAACCTTCTAACATTCATCTTACTACTAACTATGCAGTTCAGTCTTTGTAACATTTCATGTTTTTTTTTTTTTTTTTTTTCCCGCTTACTGTAATATTACATATGATACTGAAAGACAAAAGTTCAAAGATTACCTACTCTGCTCTGTTAAAAATTGAAATCTTTATTTCAGTAGCTTTTGTTTGATAAATTGTTCACAAACCAAGTCTCTGTAATCTCTTCATATATTCAAAATAATTTCTTCTTTTTTCCTGAAGCGACCCTTGTTGAAATTATACTGTCAAAGTTGTTTTCTCTTGTTTAGTAGCATTCTTTCTTTTTACTCCTATTAGATAGCTTATGGATTGTTACTTTTTTAAATAGAGAAGCTGATCAATTGTGACTGACAGTCTTATCTCTGATTTAATGCTTTCTTTCCTGGTTTGTTCTATCTTCTTGACTTGTATTGTATTTCCTTATCGTGTAATATTGTCTATCTATTTCCCCACCAATGGTCCTTAATTTTCTACCTCGGTCTCAGGTTCACAAAATAGAAAGAAATTATACTCCACATCTGCTTCCATCATTTAGAAAAGAACAAAGGACATTAATACTAGGAGCCCATGTTTTCCCTCCTTTCCATGTGATTCTTGTTTGTATCTACAATCTCAAAGAAGGACCACAGCTTCTCATTAATTATGATTTCTTCATCTACGATATTTTAGAAGAGAAGTTTATTTAGGTAATTCAGTAACTATCATCGACATAGTAAAATTGTTAATGCTTCAACATCTACAAAAAGATGATGGAGCCTGCTTATGCACACACTATGACCACTAATTTTGAATTTGAAAAGAGGAGGAAGAGATGATTATATTGCATTGTTTCAAAGAAAAGGAGAAAGGAAATAAATAAATAAATAAATAAATAAATAAATATAGAGATGATGTCAATCATGGGCAAATGAACTTCAAATTACTTGATTTTTTATTTTTAGGCTATCTAAGGCATATAGAACGATATGTACGGTTCGGATTTTTCATAGGGTCTCTTGTTCGTGAGTGCTCACGGAGTGCTTACCAAAGTAGTGTGCAACCGAAGATTTCCCTATAGAGTCTATATATATATATATATATATATACGTGAGCGCTCACCAAAGTAGTGTGCAACCGAAGATTTCTCTATAGAGTCTATATATATATATATATATATATATATATATGTGTGTGTGTGTGTGTGTGTGTGTGTGTGTGTGTGTGTGTGTGTGTGTGTGTGTGTGTGTTTGGTTTTCTTCTGATATATGGTTGTTGATGGTTAGTTCACACCTTCTGAGAATATGGGGTTTGGGGTCCCATAAACCTGTAATCCTCTAAATAATATTTAAGGACTTGTAGGTCAATTTTATTTGTTTTTTCTTAAGTACCATAAAGAGAATACAGACAGAGATCTAGACCATAAGAAATCAAAAGCATACCCCATTCACTGGCCATGACCCTAGACTTCATTTCAGTGAGTCTTTAACTATTATCCAATCTGACTGATTGCAGAAACAATATCACATGAATGACTGAAGTAAACAACTAACTATATAAATTAGTAATTAAGACCAAAACATGACCAACCAATATTATAAAGTAAACAAAAGAACTACTCCCTCAAAAATAAAAAGCATTTAGTGATAACGAAGACTCTTGCAAGTTTATACAATGTATTCATTTCTCTCGCAACAACCAGTTCTACCTATCGTTCTTAATATCCCAGAATTCATTGTGCTTCTGAATGTGTATATGACAAGCGAAGATCAACCAATAAAAGCTCTTACGTAAGCATTGTAAAAATTAGAATTATCCAAAGTAAGAAGAGACTACTGTTAGAATACTGTTACTAATTCACTCAAAGGAATTATTTGCTAACTGTATTGATGTTTATAGCAAGATTGAGAGTTATTGTATATACTGGCCATGAAGGAAAAGGAAAGTCTGAAAAATGACAGTTAAAGTGGGGGAATGAGTGCCCCTTCAAACTTCATATGCATAACTAACTTTCAATACCTACCAGCCTTATATCTCTCTTTTATCTCCATCCTTCTCTTTTGTTTTTGCATCCTTTATTTCTGATGTTCAGTCCATGTATAAAATTTGTCTCCCCTCACAACAACGTTTCTTCCACTCCTTCAACTTCAGATATGGCAAATTCTATCACCAAAGACTTCTTCACATCTCCTGCACTCTCCCTCTCACTTGTAAGTATAACTAGCTTATCTTATATTTACAATTCTTTTCATGTATTAATATGATTACTACTTCATTCAATTAGGCGGGCGTGTTTAGGAATGGAAATGAAATAGAGGAGGTGGAGGTGGAGGCAGAGAGCCGAGGAAGAGATGAAACCATTGATATAAGTAGCGAGAACACAGGGCCATTAGGGCGGTCAGATGAGGATGGAGTTGGTGAAGGTGTGGGCGATGAGGAAGAGGAAGAGGGAGAGGATGTCGACAATAACAAAAGGAAGAGAAAGAAAAGGAAGACATATCATAGACACACAACTCAGCAAATTAGAGAAATGGAAGAGTAAGCCCATGTTTTTCATATTTTAGTCTTCTCTTTCTGAAATATGAGAAGAAAATTTCTTCTTATTCTGCAGTTGGTATCAAGCTTTTTGAACTTTTAAACTCTTGTTAATCGTACTTTTCTTTTTTTGTTGACAAACAAACTGTTCTAATCATCATAGCTCTCAAAGAATGCCCATGAGGTAGAAACTCTTGGCTTTCCACACCAAACAATCACGTAAAACAGTAAAAATGAAGTGCAAAAAAGAAAAAGAAAAAGAAAAAGGAAGAAACATAGTCTATTTTGCTGAAGAACTTTCTGCGGCAAAACCCTAACATAACATTCAAGGGTTTCATAAATTTCATGATTAGTTCATATCTCAAACCTGGTAACTTAAATAACGATAAAGAATAACTAGTATTTTTAACTAATTCAATGTAATAATGTATAATTTAGGACCCCATTTAGTTATAAACAACTAAAAAGCCAAGCTAACCTTTTAATCAGAAGAGATGAGATGCATACAAATCAATTATGAATGAGCACCAGATTTATTTTATAAAAAAAAACAGATGGAATTTGGTTGCAATCAATGATTTATATTGAAATGGAATTAAATCAAATGGTATGAAAAGATGTTCCATTTAAGTATAGGGCTTGAATAACTATAATTGACTTCAAATTACATATATAAAAAAACATCTCCTTCGGTAAAAGTAATCATAATTTTATTTCAATAATAGCAAATTACCAAACACTTCCTCAAAATGTAAGCAAACAAATAAACTGCATTTGCAAATTTATTGCTCCTAACTACTGCAATCCAGAGAAAACAATGTGGATTTATAATCATAATGGATCAAATAAACCATCAGCTTACCAGAAAGAGAGGGCTTAGTCAAACTGTTACCCCGGAACTTCATAATACACAGATTTATGAAATTTTTTGGGTTTTAACTTTCTAATTTAGTTTATACTAGTATCAACCGAACCAAATTTCATGGATTAATGTCTTAATGCATAATAACTGAGGAGATATTTAGCACCAAACTACTGATATCATGAAAAAGTGTTACTAGGGCCTTAACAGTCAAAATTTACAGCTTATGAAATCCGAGATTTCGAGAAAATTGTGTAATTTTAATATCTGCTTTCTATTGGAGTACATAAAAGCTTGTTGAGTTCGGAAATAATCAGAAATTTAACTGACAGATAGAAAACATCTCACAGGTTATTCAAGGATTCACCTCACCCTGATGAGAAGCAGAGGCAGCAGTTGAGCAAGCAGCTGGGTCTTTCTCCACAGCAAGTCAAGTTCTGGTTTCAAAACAGAAGAACACAGATTAAGGTACAGAACTATCAAGTATTATCGAAAAAATTTACTTATACCATTTGCAATAATATAAAAACCTCTTACATTATATATTATTATATAGTTTTTTTAAGGAATACTATATAGGATATTGCAGTTACAGAATATTATATGATAATATACTATATTATTCATGTACCATATATGACAGACACTGAATATGTAACTTGCAGGCAATACAAGAGCGCCATGAGAACTCACTGCTCAAGTCAGAGATGGACAAAATCCGGGAAGAAAATCGTTTCTTGAGAGAGAATATCAAGAAGACATGTTGTCCCAACTGTGGCTTTTCTACTATGAGTAAAGATACTGCCATTCCCAGTGAAGAACAGAAATTGCGAATTGAGAATGCGAGGCTCAAAGCAGAGGTAAAAGAATCATGCTTTTCGGTATAAATGTGAAGATAGATGAGATGGATCTATTTGAAGGAAAATTAAATAAGTCCTTAAATTTCCTAGTATTATGCATTGCATACAAATTACTGTCAGTTCCTACATTTTGGTTCATATATCAGAGGTGCCTGAAATATTCGGTCACAGCCACACAGTACTAAAATATGAAATGTTGCATATATATAGCAAAAACTAGAAGGTTTTTATCGTAAAACTCTACTGACCTGGACAAGATCCATATGAGAGAAGATGTAGTAGAAGTGACTCGGTCCCTTTGCCTGTAGTTGTACAGCCCTTCAAAAATAATTTCAGGAATACTGGATCACCCAACGCGATCACCCATCCTTCGCTAAACTTGACCGCTTTCTAATGTCGCAATACTGGATGGCGCGTTTTCACCAATCATTTGTCCAGGCTCTTCCCAACCCTTCATCTGATCATGTTCCGATTGTGCTTCATTCCAACTTTTGTTTCAATTATCAGCACAAATTTAGATTTGAAAAATTCTGGTTGCAAGACCAGCTGTTCATCAACCTCGTGTCTGAATGTCTTGCTTCCGTCTCCGGATCTTCCGGGCTGGGCAACATTCTTCTTAAAATGCACGCCATCAAGCATGGGTGCAAATCTGGCGGTATGAGAGACACCGTAACACCAACTTCCTTAAGGATTTCCTTTTGCAAACCATTGAGGCCATCGACAAGATGGAAGAATTGGGTCCTTTATCTGATTCTTATCGGTCAGAACGTCGATCTTGCAAGCAGGAATACGCAGACATCCTCCACCTGGACCATATTAAATGGGCTCAAAGAGCCCAGGTCAAATGGATGAAGGAGGGTGATGCGATCACTGCTTTTTTTTACAATTTTGCTTCGCATAGACAACGTTACAATCGTATTTCGTCCATCTCGGTTCAGGGAGTGGATTTGACTACCAATGACTCCATTCATCGGGCATTCCTTTCTTTCTATAAGAATCTCATTGGCTCGAAGAAGCAGCGCTCGATTGAGCTTGATTGGGTCCATCTTTATGGTCACCAAGATCACGATCTTTCCTCGCTCGAGGCTCCTTTCTCTCTTGAAGAAATCAAATCGGCAGTTTTTGCGTTAAAAAGTGATTCGGCGCCTGGACCCGACGGCTTTTCTGCTTTCTTTTTTCAAAAATTTTGGGACCTGCTTAAGGCAGACCTTCTCAAAATGTTTCAAGACCTTCATCAATGGAACTTTTCTTTTGATCGCATTAATTATGCTCACATTGTGCTCATTCCCAAATTAGCGGGGGCACACCTAGTTTCTGAATTTAGACCTATCAGTCTCATCAACACTTCTTTCAAAATCATCATGAAAGTCCTTGTATCTAGATTGAGTGCGATCATCTCTCCCTTAATCGACTCGGCCCAATCTGGTTTCATCAAAGATCGCTTCATTCTCGACAGTGTTGCTTCTGCCCAGGAAATCATATCCCACTGTCATAGAACGCAGTCGGAGGGCATTCTTCTTAAGCTCGATTTTCAAAAAGCCTACGACAATGTTAATTGGGATTTCCTTCTGGATATTCTCATTTATCGGGGTTTCGGTCCCAAATGGATAGCTTGGATTAAATCTAGTCTATTCTCTGGGACTTCATCCTTATTCATTAACGGTTCGGAAGGTCACAAATTCAAAATCAGATGTGGCCTCCGCCAAGGAGACCCCCTATCTTCGCTGCTTTTCTCTCTAGTTGTTGATGTCTTTAGCAAACTCCTGCGGAATGCTTGGAATTTGAATATGATAGAGGGTCTTGGCAGTTCCCCCTTTTTCGAGGGAGTGCTCAACCTTCAATATGCCGACGACACTATTATTTTTACCAAACCGAGCTTCCACTCTCTTCGTAATCTTAAACTTCTCCTTTACTGTTTTGAAATGGCGTCCGGATTATCGATTAACTTTCAAAAATCCTCCGTTCTCTGGTTGGGTGGTTCTCCCAATCGTCAAGTTGAGGTCTCCAACTTTTTCAATTGTCCCATCGCTTCCTTCCCGATCACTTATTTGGGCATTCCTTTTCGCTGGGGTAAGCTGCATAGATCGATTGGCTTCCTCTGATTGATAAAGTGGAGGCCAGGCTCAACGTTTGGTCGAGCAAGCTTATGTCTAGAGGAGGCAGACTGACTCTCATTAATTCTGTGATTTCAGCCATGCCCCTTTATCTTATGTCATTCTACTTTTTACCTTCCTGGGTGATAAAAAGAATTGATCAAATTAGAAGTAATTTTTTCTGGAATGGTTCCTCATCCTTCAAACCGGGATCCCACCTGTGTCAGTGGAAATTGATTTGTTCCTCCAAAGAGGAAGGGGGCCTTGGTATTCTGAACATTCGTCTCCATAACATCGCTCTTTTAGGCAAATGGTTGTGGAAACTCCATAATTCTGACCATTTGCCATGGGTTCGATGTATAAGAGATTATCGATCCACCTCTTTCAATTGGTGGGAATTTCCGGTGGCGACTTATCGCCTTGCCTCTCCTTTTTGGAAAGGTATCTGGAAGGCATCAACCGTCTTTCAGTGTGGTATTTATCGTATTTGCCATGACGGATCTAGAGCCAATCTCTGGACTGATCTGTGGATCGGCAATATCACGCTTGCCACGGCTTTTCCTTCTCTATTCAGGCTGGCAGCTTTCCCGAAGGCTACTATAGCGGAATCATTCATCTTGATTGACGGTTCTCGTTATTGGTTTATTCCTTTCACGATTGATCTTCCACTATCGTTGGATGAAGTCTTTGATAATCTCATCGCTTACCTCAATAGCTATGTTTGGAGATCTTCCGAGGGCGTCGGTTGGCGCTGGTCTTCTACTGGCACTTTTTCTGTTAAATCTTTTTATAGTTTCCTTAACTCGAGAGGAGTGCAATCGCCAATAGCCAAATATTTCTGGAACTCTTGGGCTCCTCTTAAGGTTAAGATCACTTCTTGGCTTGTCTTTAATAACAAGCTTCTCACGGTTGAAATTCTGAACAAAAGAAATTTAGCTTGGGGTCAACCCTGTTCGCTGTGCGCTCAGCATGCAGAAGATGTCAATCATCTTTTCACTCAATGTCCCACTATTATCTCACTATGGAAGATTTGCACTCTTGCGTAGGGCACTGGCTCTATTCCATCTAACTTAGCTTCCGTTTGGTCTTCTAAACCTTCAAATCCCTCGTTCCGTAGCGCTTGGATTTTGTCGGTTCATACCATGATTTGGGTTATTTGGAAGGAGAGGAATTGTATTTCAGAAACGAAGATCCTCATCAGCTGCGATGATTAATGAGTTTTTATTCCTTTTTAAACTATGGTCTTCAGAGTTGAAACCCAAAGACATAGTCTCTTCTTCTCTCAATTTATTAGAAAATGCTTACCTTTGTCTTCGTTCTCTTCAAGCGGTATAATTCGGTTTGTTTTAATTGGCTGTTGTTATAACCAATTTTTTCTTCTTCCTTCTTTCTTGCAGGATTTAACTATCGCATGAGATGCGGCTACCAGCTCTGTTTCACTGTTGATTAAGTTATCTTACATGCGTTCTCCTCTTTTTTTGCCAGTTCTAGTAGTTATTTTAAATGCTTTCTTATGTTTTGTTGGCTGATGGTTATTGTAATTTTGTGTGCTTTTGTATCAGCAGCTTCTCTAATATAGTAGCTCTTACATTATTACAATCTACTCTTTTCTTGGGCGGTTATCTTCAATTGCTTTTGCTTCTTACTGGGTTATGAGCGTTGGTATGTTTGAGGGTTCATGTTGACGGTGCTTTAGGCATCGTCTTAGCCTTTGTTGATGATATTTCTTTGTTAACTCTGCTGTCGATCTATTCTCTTTGTTTGGAGGCCAGTTTTTGGTGGCTCTCCGCTCGATGGCTGCTGTATGAGTTTTGGGGTGTCGCTGGAGATGTTTTAAATCTCAGCGGCTAAGGCTATTGATTTATTTTGGTTCTTGGAGATGCTCCTGAGCCCACTCCCATCCACCGATTACTTTTGTTTTCATGGGTATTTGCTGGGTGGTTTTGTTTAGCTTCATCCTCTCATCTCCTCTTTTCTGCTGTTATGGATGTTCTCTTTTTTGGCCATTGGTCTATTGAGTTCGGGATGTTGGTGATTGGCCCATTGATTATTGACTTTCATCGTTTGATGCTCTTCTGTGTATACATCAGGTTGTGATTATTTTGTGCCTTAATTTGCGTTCTATATTGTGTGCTATATTGCAGCCCTTGCGTGGCTGTTCGAGTTTGCTTTTACCCTGTATTGTCTTCTGCCGTTGGCTCTTTGTGTTACTCTTGGCTTTTGCTGTTTTGGAGCTTGTTGGGCTTCTTTTATATGCTTAAGCCTTTGGTTCAGACTGGACCACCTCTCTGGTCTGGGTATGGCTGTTGTTGTCTTTGTTGCTTTAGGTTCTGTTTGGCGTGGGTGTTGGGCTACGTCTCCTTATAGCGTCTTGCAGCTCATCGCAAACCTTTACCGCTCGGTCGTCGTCTCAGCTCATGCTGTTGATCAAGTGACGCTCTCCCTGAGCTGGTTCCTTGATGTCTCGAGAGGCCTTTTCGTTGCTTCGATGCCAGTAGCCATCTTTGCGCCGGTCTTTTGTTAGGAGTTTGCGCTCTGTATATATTAGTTTGTTTCTGATTGTATTTATGCATCTTTTGCGGGTTTTACCTCTTGTAAAGCTATGATCTGTACATTACTTTTGATTATAATATATGCTTTTTGGTGTGGCTGGAGTCGAGAGACTCTATCCGTTTTCATCAAAAAAAAAAAAATTTCAGGAAAATTAGTAAATTTATCTCAATTTTACTTGAGAAATTTGATGATTGTTACTTCTTTGACCAAAGATCAATACCAAACCAATCACAAAATATTGATTGATAAAACAAGGCTGGATTGGCTATCATACCGCTTCTTGAATTTCCTCTCTTTCGTTTACTGAAAAGTGAAAAGTAACTACAAGATTGAGAAGGCGGGGTGGGGCCCAATGCAAGTGAGTTTTCAGCGGTGGGAGTGGGAGTCGACGCAGCTCTCACGCAAAACAAGGGGACAGAGGGATGTGGACCAAGCACGAGGGCGGCAGGAATAGGGGAGGCATGCACAGAGGGCAGGGGTAGGGTCGCAGTAACGGGCACTAGGATTGAGAAGGCTACAAAGGAGGGAAATATAGTGGGGAAAATTTGAATTTAATGGGCCATATTGCTGTTGAAAGCCCGTCAACCATGGGATTGGATAATGTACAACGCAAACAAGTGGGGGATTTGAGCAACAAGTCGGGCAAGGAGATTTTAATGGAATGCATATCTGTTTTTTAAACTGGTATGGTACAGGGACCTAGTCACGAAGATTCTGAAGGTGACATAGAGGAAATGATGAAAGTGGAGGTCGAAAATAGAGTTAAGAGAGAAGTAAAAAAGAGGATGAAGGTCTTGATGGGGAGATGGGTGACGGGAAAAAATAAGGAATTTGACGAATCGTCTGATTCGGACGTAGAGTCCATCAAATCTGGGGAGCAAGAGACAGGACACGAAGTAGGAATTGCTACAGATCTTAGGATTGCCAATAGAGAGGAGCTTCATCCAAAAGAAAAGGACAAGAAAGTCTGGAGGGTCACAGGCGAAGTGACAGACAGCGGAGCAGGGGAGAGAAGCCGATGACGGTTAAGGAAATTTACCAACGGGTGGGGAAGAGAAAGAGCTATGAAAACATCGCAGGTATTCACACACCTATTTCAATTTTTGGCTCAATTTCTGATTCCATGTTAGCCAATGTTTATGGTATCAACTTGCATTATGATCATTGTACACAGGGTAGCACTATTGACATTATTAGGGCCAGGGAGTTGGACAATATTCAAATGGCTCAGCAAGGTTTTGATGAGGAGACGAATGATTGCGTCTCCCAAAACTTGTTGGTTAGTGCATTGTCCCATAATAAGGCGGTTGGAGAGGGGAGAATTAGTAGTGTTAATGTGTAACATCATTTTTTGGAACGTTAGAGGGCTTGGGCAAGCGGCCAAGCGAAGGATGGTAGGTGATGTCATTATGAGTAACACATAGATATTGTGTACTTGGAGGAGACAAAATTGTCTCAGTCAATGGGCAAGGTTATAAGGGGTTTTAAGCTGCATCACATTAGGGAATGGCGATGTATGGACGCTCAAGGAACGTCAAGGTGGATTATGGTAGCGGTCAACTCTAGTAATTTTGATTTACTGGAGTGTTGGGTAGGGAGATTTTCCATCTCGGTGCTGGTGCAACGACGAAGAGACGGATGGAAGGAGACTGTCATAGCGGTATATGGTCCTAATGACAGGAGGGATGGACAAGCATTCTGGGAGGGGCTACTGCATATCAGAAGTAGATGGAACTGTTAGAATTCGAATTTTATAAATCTGAAAATTACTAACAATATTTGTGAAGAACAGAAATTACAGGAATAAAAAATAACAAACCAAAAGCTTTATATAGAGCCGAGATTAAGATCTCTCTCCTTAAAGCAAAATTCGCCCCGTAGTGTGACGGTGGCCGGCGAATTGCCTCCCAGTATACAACTGTATACCTTTTCCTGAAGAGCAGCACCCAAACTTCAGAGATTTCAGCGAACTGTGCTGTGATGTACTCTCAGCTTTTGACACAGGGGAAGAAGAAGAAGTGAAATTCGGATTGACTACAAAACCTATTTTACTGGCAGACAGGATACAGTAGTCTTATAGGAGAAATGGAGACTCTTGAGAGGCCCATTACTCTGTAACAGCAGAGTAATGGTCCACTACTCTGCAACAGCAGAGTGGTGGTTCAGATTCATAACTGATGAGCCATTACTCTGCTGTTACAGAGTAATGGTATCAGTTACCGAATGTGAAAAGTCTCATCAGTGCACTGGGGAAGAAAATTAAGTTTTAAGCCAGAGCCAGAGCCAGACCAAACAAAGCCGAGCCGGGGCCGGGGCCGGGTCCGGCTGGGCGCGAGCGCGCGTGTGTGTTTTTCATTTTGGCTAAGTCCTCTTTCCACTACACGTTAGTGGTAACCCCCGGGCCACGCTCTTTAGTCCAATTTTTTAGTATATATACTAGAAAAAATCTTCCCCCATTTCCGATATGGGACTATCCATTTCCTCCAAGTTTTCAAGTTAGTACATTATGAGTACCCAAATTTAGACCAACATTTCTCATTCATATGGAATTTGTTTTTGGCAAATAAGTACACCACGGAATAGTACTCGACGAGAGGATCACAATCCAATCATTTTCCGGTGCCGCCGGTGGCCGGAGCCTGCCGGAATCCGGATCAGAAAATTAGCAAAAATTAATTCCAACAATCCCCCACATGAATGGAAATTACTAGATTATGTAATCCAGATACGACAGAAAAAGACATGACAGAAAAATTCTGAGAGTAAAATCGAAAAATCACTACATCAGGAATGATAGTAATTTTTCAACTCTGAACCACTCTTAGTGAGTAGCTATCGGATTCACTTGACCAGGTAGTGAACATGATGTCTTGAGCTTCTCGGGCTTTGATATAAACCTAGACAATAACTATCACACAGTTTCATCTCCTCACAGAACTAAGTTCTCATGTTGTATTCATTTTGGCCTTGAACAGCCCTGGTTAATCGTGAGTGAACTTGGAGAACGTAGCCTCTCTCCATTCCCCTAGAAACGGCTATATTTCACACTCACAAGGTGATTGCCCATAAAAAGTATCTTGTCATACCCCACTTTTATTTCAAAGCTATGGGAATC
Source organism: Hemerocallis citrina (assembly GCA_017893485.1). Lineage (NCBI taxonomy): Eukaryota > Viridiplantae > Streptophyta > Magnoliopsida > Asparagales > Asphodelaceae > Hemerocallis > Hemerocallis citrina. Next base: position 230,262,980 of record CM030360.1, read on the forward strand.
ATTAAAAGCCAAGCTTATCCTAACTCTTTGCAGGCAGCACTGTTTTATCATCCTAAGAGTGGGTATGAGATTTTAATCTCTCAGTGCTCCCGTTGATTCAACAAGATTTAGTTGTTCTCTTGAACCTAGATCTTCGGATCTCCAATTTCTAGGTAGGGTTTCCATCATGTATCCTCTTTCATCATAGACTTTAAACCCATTCCTCTTGATGATCTTACAACTTGCTCTCGCGACAAACCTTTAGTAAATGGATCCGCTAGGTTGTCGGCCGATTTTATATACTCTATAGAGATTACTCTATTTGAGAGCAGTTGTCTAATGGTTTTGTGTCGTCTACTGATATGACGAGACTTACCATTATATATACAACTCAATGTCCGTACTATAGCCGATTGGCTGTCGCAGTGTATGCATAAAGCAAGCACTGGTTTTTCCCACATAGGGATATCCTCTAAGAAGTTTCGAAGCCATTCTGCTTCCTCTATCGCTTTGTCTAAAGTAATAAACTCAGATTCCATGGTGGATCTGGCTAATAATGTTTATTTAGAAAATTTCCATGACACAGCTGCACCACCAAGTGTGAAGACATACCCACTTGTGGATTTTGAGTTCTTGGAGTCCGATATCTAGTTGGCATCACTGTAGCCTTCTAGTACTGCTGGATATCTGGTGTACTGCAGCGCATAACTCTGAGTATGTCGCAAGTAGTTCAATACTCTAGTTATTCCTTTCCAGTGACTTCGTCCTGGATTATTCGTGTAGCGGCTCAATACATTTACCGAATGTGCTAGGTCCGGTCTTGTACAATTTGTTAAGTACATCAGACTACCGATTACACGTGCATATTCCAGTTGTGATATGCTTTGCATATTCCAGTTGTGATATGCTTTTGCCTCTGTTTTTGAACAAGTGAAGACTGGGATCAACGGGACTTTTGGCTATCCCATTGGAGTAATTCTTGAATCTTTCAAGTGCTTTCTCAGCATAATGAGCCAGAGACAAAGTAATTCTCTCAGACGTCGTGGAAACTTTGATTCCTAGTATGACGTCTGCAACTCCCAAATCTTTCATGTTAAACTTGCCACTAAGCATGCTCTTAGTTTGTTTGATAATGTCGTTATTGCTTCCAATAATGAGCATGTCGTCTACATACAGACAGGCCAGAATGTATCTATTTGGAGTATCTTTGATGTAGATACACTTATCACATTCATTTATTTTGAAACCATTTGATATCATAACATTGTCAAATTTTGCATGTCACTGCTTTGGAGCTTATTTCAGTCCGTACAGGGATTTTACAAGCCTGCACACCTTGTTTTCCTATCCAGAAACTACGTAACCCTCAGGTTGTTTCATGTATATTTTTTCTTCTAAGTCCCCATTTAGAAATGCAGTTTTAACATCCATTTGATGTATTTTCAGGTTACGTAGAGCTGCAATAGCTATCAACATTCTTATGGAAGTTATTCTTGTAACTGGAGAATATGTATCAAAGAAGTCTAGGCATTCCTTTTGCCTAAATCCTTGTACCACAAGTCTCGCTTTATGCTTCTCTATTGAACCATCTGGTTTCAATTTTTGTTTGAAAATCCATTTGCATCCTAGAGCTTTACATCCAGAAGGTAAATCGACTAACTCCCATGTATGATTCTGCATAATGGAGTCTATTTCACTTTTGATTGCTTCCTTCTACATAGGAGCATCAGGCATAGACATGGCTTCCTTGAAAGTTCTGGGCTCATTCTCTAACAAAAAGGCTGTTAAAAAGTTAGGACCAAATGATTTTGATGTTCTAGCCTGTTTACTTCGTCTAGGCTCATTAGTATCATGTTCTGGTTCATCAACCGAAGTGCTTGCATTCCCTTGTTCACGTGTATGTTTGGGGTACGTAGTATCCTTGCACAGAAATACGTGTTCAAAGAAGGAAGCATTCCTTGATTCCATTATTGTATTCACATGGATATCCGGTATATCTGATTTGTATACCAAGAACCGATATGCACTACTGCTGTGTGCATAGCCTATGAATATGCAATCAATCATCTTAGGTCCGATGGTGACCTGTTTTGGATTAGGTACTGCCATTTTTGCTAGACACCCCCACACTTTGAGGTATTTATACGAAGGTACGTTACCTTTCCACAGTTCGTATGGTGTCTTGCCGGTTTTCTTGTGAGGTATTTTATTGAGAATGTAGTTGGTAGTCAACAACGCTTCCCCCCACATGTTTTGGGGTAAGCCAGAATTCAACAACAAGGCATTCATCATCTCCTTTAGAGTTCGGTTCTTGCGCTCGGCAGTACCATTTGATTCGGTGAGTAAGGAGCAGTTGTCTAATGAACTATTCCATGTTCAGAGCAGAACATATTGAATGGTGTATCATATTCTCCTTCTCTATCACTCCTAACGATTTTAATCATTTTACCAAGTTGATTCTCAACCTCAAGCTTATATTTTTTGAATTTATCCAAAGCCTCATTTTTGCTATGTAACAAGTATACATAACAGAATTTTGTGCAATCGTCTATGAATGTCACAAAGTACTTTTTGCCACCTCTGGTCTGCACGTATTTTAAATCACACAGATCCGTGTGAATTAGACTTAGAGTTTCTGTGTTTCTTTCTACAAAGCGTGATGGAGTTTTAGTGAGTTTGGCCTCCATATAAACTTCACATTTTTCGAAGTTATCTACCTTAAATTTTTGTAGCAAATTCATGTTAATTAATCTACACATAGAATTGATATTAACATGGCCTAGTCTTTCATGCCAACAGTAGAAGACTCAACAACATAGGCAATAGGAGTTATTTCATTAACATTGGGAACAGCAGGAACAATAGTTTTAGGGATGACTATCATTACATTAAACTTGAACAGTCACTTTACATATCCTTTACCCAAGTACACCCCATTCTTAGACAATACAAAATTATCAGAAACAAGAACAATCTTAAATCCATTCTTGCTTAGCAAAGAACCCGATATCAAGTTCTTTCTAATATCTGGAACATGCAACACATTTGTGAGTGCTAGTTCCTTGCATGAAGTCATCTTCAGCACTATCTTCACTGTTCCTGCAATTTTGGAGGTGGAAGAGTTACCCAATAGCTGTTCATCTTTGTTGCACTTCTGGTATGAAGTGAACATCTCCTTGTCCGAGCAGATGTGCTTGGTGGCCCCAGTATCGTACCACCATTCTCGAGGATTGCTCCCTACAAGATTCACCTCTGATACAACCGCACAGAGGTCCAGGTCAGAGAGACCGGTGGACAAGTTCTCAGCTAGGTGTGCATAGGACCTTTCAGGCCCTTTTGCCTGTCCAGATCCTGTACGGTTGTTGTCCTTACTGCGGCTGTCAGAAATTTTGTGCCCAGTCTTACCACACTTGTGCCATTTCCAAGCAAACCTCTTTGCAGGAGGTTTTTTGTTCGAGGCCTGTAATAAGAACTTTCTCTTCTTGCCCTTCTGTTCGTGCTCCACCACATTGGCCTTTTCTATGGACTGAATTCCATAGGACCTGTCAGCCTTGCGATTCTCTACTTCGATCCGCAACCTGAAAATGAGGTCTTCAAGAGACATCTCCTTTCGCTTGTGTTTGAGGTAGTTCTTGAAGTCCTTCCATCTAGGTGGAAGCTTCTCGATGAACGCTGCAACCTGGAATGGTTCACATAGTGTCATGTTTTCTGCAGCGATATCGTGTATTATCACCTGCAGTTCCTGAATTTGACTCATAACTGTTTTGGAGTCAACCATTTTGTAGTCCAAAAATTTGCCAACAACAAACTTTTTGGACCCTGCATCTTCTGTTTTGTACTTCTTCTCCAAAGACCCCCACAGGAGTTTGGACGTCTTGAAGACACAGTAGACGTTGTACAGGGGGTCTACCAAGCCATTCAGGATGTAGTTCCTGCAAAGGTAGTCGCCCTGAGTCCACGCATTAACCGCAGCAACGGAGTGTGCTTCCATCGGTGCCAGCATCGGGGCAGATTCAGTGAGAAACCTATTCAGCTTCAAGGTGGTCAGGTAGAACTGCATCTTTCCTTGCCACTTCTTGAATCCAGTTCCATTGAACTTCTCTGGTTTTTCTCCCATGGTTATATGTGTGGGCAGAAGACTGAATGTGCCGCAACCGATTGTGCAGTCACATTTTGGGTCACCGTTGTTTCGGTACTGATAAGCCCATTGGCAATATCATTTTGTGTGTTCTCCATGTTCTTTCTGAAACAGTTGAAACAGAACTATTAGTTGTTGTTATTTTTCCGAATTGATAACAGTACCTGTAAACAATCTTCACAAAAAACTGTTAGAATCAGTGAGGAAAAATTTTGCTTTAAGATTGTTAGAATTCGAATTTTATAAATCTGAAAATTACTAACAATATTTGTGAAGAACAGAAATTACAGGAATAAAAAATAACAAACCAAAAGCTTTATACAGAGTCGAGATTAAGATATCTCTCCTTAAAGCAAAATTTGCCCCGTAGTGTGACGGTGGCCGGCGAATTGCCTCCCAGGATACAACTGTATACCTTTTCCTGAAGAGCAGCACCCAAACTTCAGAGATTTCAGCGAACTGTGTTGTAATGTACTCTCAGTTTTTGACACAGGGGAAGAAGAAGAAGTGAAATTCGGATTGACTACAAAACCTATACTGGCAGACAAGATACAGTAGTCTTATAGGAGAAATGGAGATTCTTGAGAGGCCCATTACTCTGTAACAGCAGAGTAATGGTCCACTACTCTGCAACAGCAGAGTGGTGGTTCAGATTCATAACTGGTAAGCCATTACTCTGCTGTTACAAAGTAATGGTATCAGTTACCGAATGTGAAAAGCCTCATCAGTGCACTGGGGAAGAAAATTTTTGACTGGGGCAAAAAAAAATTTAAGCCAGAGCTAGGTCGGGCGCGCGCGTGTGTTTGTCATTTTGGCTAAGTCCTCTCTCCACTACACGTTGGTGGTAACCCCCGGGCCACGCCCTTTAGTCCAATTTTTTTACCAGAAAAAATCTTCCCCCATTTCCGATATGGGACTATCCATTTCCTCCAAGTTTCCAAGTTAGTACATTATGAGTACCCAACTTTAGACCAACATTTCTCATTCATACGGAATTTGTTTTTGGCAAATGAGTACACCAAGGAATAGTACTCGACGAGAGGATCACAATCCAATCATTTTCCGGCGCTGCCGGTGGCTAGAGCCCGCCGGAATCCGGCCCAAAAAATCAGCAAAAATTAATTCTAACAGGAACTTGCCATGGATAGTAGGGGAATTTTAACATCGTATGTTACACACATAAAAGGAAGGGTGGGGTTGGCAATGGTCATGACAGGACCATGTTCAATCAGGTGATCGCCAGTCTTATGTTGATTGAGATTCCGGTGAACGATCGGTGTTTCACATGGTCCAATCGACGTAGATCCCCAGTTCTTGCTAAATTGGACAGAATATTGGTTTATATGGATTGGGAGCTTAAGTTCCCATTGGCACTGGCTAGGTCATGCATTCGCAATACTTCGGATCATGTCCCTATTGTCATTAGCACAAGAGAAGAGGGAAAGCAAAGAAAAAAGATCTTCAGATTTGAAAAGATGCGGCTGATCAACAACGAGTGCCATGAACTCGTTAAGGATAGCTGGGAAGGGGGAACTACACAAATTGAACTAGCTAATAGGTTATTGAGGAAACTAGCAAGGCTAAGGAAAAGATTGAAGAAATGGAACAGGGTAAATTTTGGGAACATTACGCAAAAAAAGGATTCCATTCTTAAAGAAATTGAGGAGTTGGAAAAAAGAGAGGAGGGAGAGGGTCTAACTTTTGGCCAATTTGATAGATTGGCCAAATGTAGACAGGAGATACTAGACACATTTAACAAGGAGGAGGTCATGTGGCGACAACGATCTAAGGTGAAATGGCTAGTTAAAGGGGACGACAACACCAAATTCTTTCACATGGTTGCCAACATGTGCCGTAGGAACAACTACATTCATGCCTTGGATATTGCTGGGTCAACGGTGGCTGATGAGCATATCATTGCGTTACATGTCCATGATACTTATAAGGAGCTTTTTGGCAGCACGAAGGGCGGTAGTTGCGAATCGACTGAATACCATGGGAGGCGGTAGACGGGAATATCCAGGGAAGAATTAATGCTTTGCAGGATCCATTCACCATGGAAGAGGTCAAGAGGGCGGTGGGAGGGCTAGGTCAAGATAAGGCTCCTGGTCCGGATGGGTTTCCGATATTCTTTTACAAGCATTTTTGGGAAATTGTAAAGATTGATGTTATGGAGGTAATGCGTGCGTTCCATGAGGGAATACTGGAAATGGGGAGGTTAAACTATGCCAATGTTTGCCTGATTCCGAAGAAGAAAATCATGAAGGAGGTTGGGGACTTTCACCCTATTAGCCTGTTAAACTCCTCTGTGAAGATTATATCCAAGGTCCTGGCCAACAGGCTGATGGAACTTATTGGGGACTTAGTAGACGATTACCAGACTGGTTTTAACGTAGGCAGAGATATACTTGAGGGAGTGGCGCTAGTACAAGAGGTCGTACAGGACTGCAAAAGGCGTAAGCAGGGGGGGTTCTTGCTAAAATTGGACTTTGGAAAGACTTACGATAAAGTAGAATGGAATTGTATGATAGAGATTCTTAGAAGGCGGGGATTTGGGAACAAATGGATCGCCTGGATTGAAATGTGGTTGTAAACGACCAAAGTTTCGGTTATTGTTAACGGGGTTCTGGGGAAAGAAATTAGGTGTAGACGGGGTCTATGGCAAGGGGACCCGTTATCACCCCTGTTATTCACTTTGGTGGCAGATGGATTGCATAGAATGCTTAAAAAGTACAGGGATATCAATATCATCAATGGTTTGAGTATGAAAGGGGGGTATCAACAATCATGAATGTGCAATACGCAGATGACATGGTCATATTCGGGGAGTGTGACACTGCTCAGGCGACATACTTAAAGTGGGGCCTTTATCTGTTTGAGGATTGGTCGGGGCTTAAGGTCAACTTCCACAAAAGCACTATTACATTTTTGGGGGAAATGGGGGAGAATGAACAAAATGTGGCTGGAATTCTAAATTGTCCAATTTAGAAATTGCCAATCAAATACCTAGGTATGACTATTAGAAAAAGGGGGCCCAGGAGGATCGATTGGAATGAACTCATCGAGAAGATCGAAGGCAGACTCCAGGGATGGAAGGGAAGGTCCTTATCGCTAGGAGGAAGACTGGTCCTACTAAATTTGGTTATTAACTCGATCCCACTATACCTGTTGTCATTCTTTAAGATCCCTACTTGGGCGGTTAGGAAGATTGATACACTGAGGCGGCGGTTCATGTGGCAAGGGGCAAGGTCAGAAGGGAAAGGTTTTTCTCTAATCAAGTGGGGGGTGGTATTTAGACGAAAGGAATTCAGTGGATTGGGAGTCGTCAATCTTAGGCAAATGAACCAGACACTACTTTGTAAGTGGTGGTGGAAACTCAAACATAAGCCAAAGGCCAAGTGGGCTACTCTGGTGAGGGCGGCATACATCAGGAAGGGTAGTATGAGCATGAAACATAAGAATACGACATCTATGTCGGGATTCTGGAGGGGTGTTTCACATACGAAGGACATATTCTTGGCCGGTACTACATTTGTTATTGGTAACAAAAGGACCATTAGTTTCTGGAAAGACAGATGGTGCGGCCTTATTACTCTGAAAAGAAGATTCCCGGAAGCGTACAGGTATGCAGCAGACAAGAATGACTGGGTTTCCAGGTAGTGGAGGAACAATGGATGGAGGCCAAGATTGGCGGGCATGCTGAGTAGTGAAGCTCGAAGAGAGAAAACTAAGCTGTTACAGTACTTAGAGAGCTGGAAGCCAGCAGGAGAGGAGTATCAGAACAAGGTCAAATGGGAGGCAGAAAAGGATGGAAGGTTCTCGGTTAGGTCGGCGTACAAGTGGTTAAATGACGGGGACGTGCGAGTTAAGGACCCGGTCTGGAGGGTTAAAGTGCCGTTAAAGAATCAAGCGTTCAGCTGGCTCGCTAGCAGAAATGCCATCCTCACTTGGGACAATCTGGTTAGGCAAAAATGCCAGGGGTCGGGTTACTGCGTAATGTGTAAAATGGATAACGAAATGCTGGACCATCTCTTCGTTAACTGCTCGTACGTGGCGCCAATATGGGCGGATCTGCTTCACAGGTTAGGTATCGTTGGAATGACTTCGGTAACGGTCCAAGGTGCCTGGGGAGGGTGGGGGAATAGCAATGTTCAAATTGGTTATAGGGAAATATGGGGTATTAGGGTAGCGGCTATATGTTGGGCTATATGGCTAGAAAGAAATAGTAGAATTTTTTCACCATAACACAAACACCGCATGCATCAACATCTCAAATACTCCATTATTGCTAACACCTCTTTCTGGGCTCAAACAGTAGGTGCGGAAATGGCAAAAAAAATAAGGAGATGTATGCTGATGTTGGGACACCGATATCTGAGATGGATACTGAGGATAGGTTGGGGACTTCTGAGGGGGAGTGATTGGCAGGCGGCGTTGGACTGAGCGCACTTGCTAGCTTTTGGTTTTTTGGGTCAATTTGTATGGATTTTGTGTTGGAATTAATTTTTGCAAATTTTCCGGACCGGATTCCGGCAAGCTCCGGCCACCGGTGGTGCCGGAAAATGAGTGGATTGCGATCCTCTCGACGAGTATTATTCCATGGTGTACTCACTGGCCAAAAACGAATTCCGTATGAATGAGAAATGTTGGTCCAAAATTGGGTACTTGAAATGTACTAACTTGGCAACTTGGAGAAAATGGATAGTCCCATATCGGAAGTTAGGAAAGATTTTTTCTAGTATATATACTAGAAAACTGGACTAAAGGGCGTGGCCCGGGAGTTACCACTAACGTGTAGTGGAGAGAGGACTTAGCCAAAAGGACAATCACACGCGCGCGCGCCCTGCCCGGCCCTGCCCTGCCCGGCTTCGGCTTGGTTTGGTTTGGTTTGGCTCTGGCTTAAATTTTTTGCCCAGACAAAAACTATTCCCCTACTGAATTGATAAGGCTTTTCAGATTCGGTAACTGATACCATTACTCTGTAACAGCAGAGTAATGGCTCACCAGTTATGAATCTGAAGAGTCTCCATTACTCTGCTGTTACAGAGTAATGGGCCTCTAAAGAGTCTCTAGTCTCCATTTTCTTTTATAAAAGACTACTGAATCCAGACAGAGTCTTTTACACAGTCAAAAAGTTTTATTCTTTTTCTTCTTCTTCTCCTCTGTGTCAACTGAGAGTACATCACAGACAGCAGTTCGCTAAATCTCTGAAGCAAGGGTGCTGCTCTTCAGAGAAGGTACAGTTGTATCCTGCGAAGCAATTCGCCAACCACCGTCACACTACGGGGCAAATTCTGCTTTAAGGAGAGAGATTCTCAATCTCGACTCTGTGCAAAGTCTTTCGTTTACTGTTTTTATTTCCTGTATTTCAGTTCTTCGCAATTGCTGTTGGGATTTTTCATATTTATAAAATTGGATTCTAACAATCTTAAAGCAAAATTTTTTCCTCACTGTTTCTAACAGTTTTGTGAAGTTTCATTTACAGGTGCTGTTATCGATTCGAAAAAAAAACTAACAAGTTCTGTTTCAAGCTATTTCTAGATAAGAACATGGAGAACACCCAAAGTGATATTGCCAGTGGGCTTATCAGTACTAAAACACCGGTGACCCAAAATGTGACTGCATAATCGGCTGCGGTACATTCAGTCGTTCTGCCCACGCACATAACCATGGAAAAAAACCGAAGAAGTTCAATGGAACTGGATTCAAGAAGTGGCAAGGAAAGATGCAGTTTTACCTGACCACCTTGAAGCTAGACAGATTTCTCACTGAATCTGCCACGATGCTGGCGCCAATGAATGCACATTCCGTTGCTACAGTTGATGCATGGACTCAGGGCGACTACCTCTGCAGGAACTACATCCTGAATGGCTTGGTAGACCCCCTGTACAACGTCTACTGTGTCTTCAAGACGTCCAAACTCCTGTGGGGGTCCTTGGAAAAGAAGTACAAAACCGAAGACGTCGGGTCCAAGAAGTTTATATTCGGTAAATTTCTGGACTACAAGATGATTGACTCCAAAACTGTTATGAGTCAAGTCCAAGAACTGCAGGTTATAATGCACGACATTGCTGCAGAGAACATGACGTTGTGCGAACCATTCCAGGTTGCAGCGTTCATCGAAAAACTTCCACCTGGATGGAAAGACTTCAAGAACTACCTCAAACACAAGCGAAAGGAGATGTCTCTTGAAGACCTAATTGTCAGGTTGTGGATCGAAGAGAAGAATCGAAAGAATGACAGGTCCTATGGAAATCAGTCCATAGAAAAGGCCAACGTGGTAGAGCACGAATAGAAGGGCAAGAAGAGAAAGTTTTTGCCACATGCCTCAAACAAAAAATCTCTTGCAAAGTGGTTTGCTGGGAAATGCCACAAGTGTGGTAAATTGGGGCACAAAATTTCTGAGTGGCGCAGCAAGGACAATAATCGTTCAGGAACAGGGCATGCAAAAGGGAATGAAAAATTCCATGCACACATAGCTGAGAACTTGTCCACTGGTCTCTCTGACCTGGACCTCTGTGCTGTAGTATCAAAGGTAAATCTTGTCGGGAGCAATTCTCGTGAATGGTGGTACGATACTGGGGCCACCAAGTATATCTGCTCGGACAAAAAAATGTTCACTTCATACCAGAAGTGCAACAAAGATGAACAGCTGTTCATGGAAAACTCTTCCACCTCCAAAATTGAAGGAACAGGGAAGATAGTGCTGAAAATAACTTCATGCAAAGAACTAACACTCACAAATGTGCTGCATGTTCCGAATATTAGAAAGAACTTGATATCAGGTTCTTTACTAAGCAAGAATGGTTTTAAGGTTGTTCTTGTTTCTGATAATTTTGTATTATCTAAGTATGGGGTATACTTGGGTAAAGGATATGTAAAGGATGGACTGTTCAAGTTTAATGTAATGACAGTCATCCCTAAAATTATTGTTCCTGCTGTTCCCACTGTTAATGAAATAACTCCTATTGCCTATGTTGTTGAGTATTCCTCTGTTTGGCATGAAAGACTAGGCCATGTTAATGTCAATTCTATGCATAGATTAATTAACATGAATCTGCTACTAAAATTTAAGGTAGATAACTCCGAAAAATGTAAAGTTTGCACGGAGGCCAAACTCACTAAAACTCCATCATGTTCTATAAAAAAAACACAGAAACTCTAGGTCTAATTCATACGGATCTGTGTGATTTAAAATATGTGCAGACCAAAGGTGCCAAAAAGTACTTTGTGACATTCATAGACGATTGCACAAAATTCTGTTATGTATATTTGTTACATAGAAAAAATGTGGCATTGGATAAATTCAAAGAATATAAACTTGAGGTTCAGAATCAACTTGGCAAAATGATTAAAATCGTTAGAAGTGATAGAGGAGGAGAATATGATGCACCATTTAACATGTTCTGCTCAGAACATGGAATAGTTCATCAGACAACTGCTCCTTACTCACCCGAATCAAACGGTAGTGCCGAGCACAAGAACCGAACTCTAAACGAGATGATGAATGCCTTGTTGTTGAATTTTGGCTTACCCCAAAACATGTGGGGGGAAGCGTTGCTGACTGCCAACTACATTCTCAATAAAATACCTCACAAGAAAACCGGCAAGACACCATACGAACTGTGGAAAGGTAACTTACCTTCATATAAATACCTCAAAGTGTGGGGGTGTCTAGCAAAAGTGGCAGTACCTAACCCGAAACAGGTCACCATCGGACCTAAGACGATTGATTGCATATTCATAGGCTATGCACACAACAGTAGTGCACATCGGTTCTTGGTATTCAATTCAGATATACCGGATATCCATGTGAATACAATAATGGAATCAAGGAATGCTTCCTTCTTTGAACACGTGTTTCCGTGCAAGCATACTACGTACCCCAAACGTACACGTGAACAAGGAAATGCAAGTACTTCAGTCGATGAACCAGAACATGATACTGATGAGCCTAGACGAAGTAAACGGGCTAGAACATCAAAATCATTTGGTCCTGATTTTGTGACGGCCTTTCTGTTAGAGAGTGAGCCCAGAACTTTCAAGGAAGCCATGTCTATGCCTGATGCTCCTATGTGGAAGGAAGCAATCAAAAGTGAAATAGATTCCATTATGCAAAATCATACATGGGAGTTAGTCGACTTGCCTTCTGGATGTAAAGCTCTGGGATGCAAATGGATTTTCAAACAAAAATTAAAACCAGATGGTTCAATAGAGAAGCATAAGGCAAGACTTGTGGTACAAGGATTTAGACAAAAGGAATGCCTAGGTTTCTTTGATACATATTCCCCAGTTACAAGAATAACATCCATAAGAATGTTGATAGCTATTGCAGCTCTACGTAACCTGGAAATACATCAAATGGATGTTAAAACTGCATTTCTAAATGGGGACTTAGAAGAAAAAATATACATGAAACAACCTGGGGGTTACGTAGTTCCTGGACAGGAAAACAAGATGTGCAGGCTTGTAAAATCTCTGTACGGCCTGAAACAAGCTCCAAAGCAGTGGAATGCAAAATTCGATAATGTTATGACATCAAATGGTTTCAAAATAAATGAATGCGGTAAGTGTATCTACATCAAAGATACTCTAAATGGATACATTCTGGTCTGTCTGTACGTAGATGACATGCTCATTATTGGAAGCAATAACAACATTATCAAACAAACTAAGAGCATGCTTAGTGGCAAGTTTGACATGAAAGATTTAGGAGTTGCAGATGTCATACTAGGAATCAAAGTTTCTAGGATATCTGAGGGAATTACTTTGTCTTAAGCTCATTATGCTGAGAAAGTACTTGAAAGATTCAAGAATTACTCCAATGGGACAGCAAAAAGTCCCGTCGATCCCAGTCTTCGCTTGTTCAAAAACACAGGCAAAAGCATATCACAACTGGAATATGCATGTGTAATCAGTAGTCGGATGTACCTAACAAATTGTACAAGACCGGACCTAGCACATTCGGTAAATGTACTGAGCTGATACACGAGTAATCCATGACGAAGTCACTGGAAAGGAATAACTAGAGCATTGAACTACTTGCGAAATACTCAGAGTTATGCGCTGCATTACACCAGATATCCAGCAGTACTAGAAGGCTACAGTGATGCCAACTGGATATTGGACTCCAAGAACTCAAAATCTACAACTGGATATGTCTTCACACTTGGTGATGCAGCTGTGTCATGGAAATTCTCTAAACAAACACTATTGGCCAGATCCACCATGGAATCTGAGTTTATTGCTTTAGACAAAGTGACAGAGGAAGCAGAATGGCTTCGAAACTTTTTAGAGGATATTTCTATGTGGAAAAAACCAGTGTCTGCTTTATGTGTACACTGTGGTAGCCAATCGGCTATAGTATGGGCACTGAGTTGTATGTATAACTATAAGTCTCGTCATATCAGAAGGCGACACAAAATCATTAGACAACTGCTCTCAAATGGAGTAATCTCTATAGAATATATAAAATCGGCCGACAACCTAGTGTATCCATTTACTAAAGGTCTGTCGCGAGAGCAGGTTGTCAGACCATCAAGAAGAATTGGTTTAAAGCCTATGACGAAAGAGGATACTTGATGGAAACCCTACCTAGGAATTGGAGATCCCAAGATCTAGGTTCAAAGGGACAACTAAATCTTGTTGAATCGACGGGAGCACTGAGAGATTAAAATCTCATACCTACTCTTACGATGATAAAACAGTGCTGCCTGCAAAGAGTTAGGATAAGCTTGGCTTTTAATAATTCTCATAGCTTTGAAATAAAAGTGGGATATAGCAGGATACTCTTTATGGGCAATCACCTTGTGAGTGTGAAATGGGGCCGTTTCTAGGAGAATGAAGAGAGGCTACATTCTCCAAGTTCACTCACGATTAACCAGGGATGTTCAAGGCCAAAATGAACACAACAAGAGAACTTAGTTCTGTGAGAAGATGAAACTGTGTGATAGTTATTGTCTAGGTTCACATCAAAGCCCGGATAGTTCAAGACATCATGATCACTACCTGGTCGAGTGAATTCGATAGCTACTTACTAAGGGTGGTTCAAAGTTAAAAAATTACTACCATTCCTGATGCAGTAATTTTCCGATTGTACTCTTTTTGTTTTTCTGTCGCGTCTGGATTACATGGTCTGGTAATTTCCATTCATGCGGGGGATTATTAGAATTAATTTTTGTAAATTTTCCAGGCCGGATTCCGACAAGCTCCGGCGGCGCCGAAAAATGAGTGGATTGTGATCCTCTCGACGAGTACTATTCCGTGGTGTACTCACTTGCCAAAAACGAATTCCGTATGAATGAGAAATGTTGGTTCAAAGTTGGGTACTTGAAATGTACTAACTTGGCAACTTGGAGAAAATGAAAAATGGATAATCCCATATCGGAAATTGGGAAAGATTTTTTCTAGTATATATACTAGAAAACTGGACTAAAGGGCGTGGCCCGGGGGTTACCACTAACGTGTAGTGGAGAGAGGACTTAGCCAAAATGACAATCACATGCGCGCACGCCCGGCCCGGCCCGGCCCGGCCCGGCTTGGTTTGGCTCTGGCTTAAATTTTTTTTTGTCCAGACAAAAACTATTCCCCTATTGAACTGATAAGGCTTTTCAGATTCGGTAACTGGTACCATTACTCTGTAACAGCAGAGTAATGGCTCACCAGTTATGAATCTGAAGAGTCTCCATTACTCTGCTGTTACAGAGTAATGGGCCTCTGAAGAGTCTCCAGTCTCCATTTTCTTTTATAAAAGACTACTGAATCCAGACAGAGTCTTTTACACAGCAAAAAGTTTTATTCTTCTTCTTCTTCTTCTCCTCTGTGTCAACTGAAAGTATATCACAGACAGCAGTTCGCTGAATCTCTGAAGCAAGGGTGCTGCTCTTCAGAGAATGTACAGTTGTATCCTGGGAAGCAATTCGCTAGCCACCGTCACAGTACGGGGTGAATTCTGATTTGAGGAGAGAGATTCTCAATCTCGACTCTGTGCAAAGTCTTTCGTTTACTGTTTTTATTTCCTATATTTCAGTTCTTCGCAATTGCTGTTGGGATTTTTCATATTTATAAAATTGGGTTCTAACATTTTGCAGTTAGTATTTTTTGGGTATGGTCGGTGTACTTGGAGCCGATTGGCTGTTATTAGTGTAATTGTGTTTTGTTTTTGGGGCGAGGGAACTATTGTGGGTGGGTTCTCTGACGGGGGTGGAGTTTCAGGTTCCCCTAGGGGGATGTGAGCTACACGTCCTATTTTTTTTTTTTTTTCGTTAAACTTTTATTAATGGAACGCGAGGGGCTTCGACCCATCGTTATTGATTTTTTTTAAAAAAAAAGTAACTTCAAGGATATTAACTGTTCTGCATTTTCAGATAAGTAACCTCACTGAATAAGGATTTTGATTTTCCTTGATAAAAAATAACAATAATAATCATAGACAACTAAGCATATGTAATATGTAGTTAAAATTGCTTCTTTACATACAGATAGAGAAACTGCGAGGAAGGCCTGGGGATTTTCTAGAAGGAACTACCTCACCAAGCTCATCATTCATGGCAGGAGCTGACCAGAACAAGAACAAGACCTCCATTGATGCTCCTCTTGGTAATTTCGGCATTGACAAATCAAGTATCTTGGAGAGAGTGAACCTTGCTTTGGATGAGCTGACGAAGATGGCAACTGCCAATGAACCACTGTGGGTTAACAGCCTTGAAAGTGGCCGTCAGATACTAAATTACGACGAATACCTAAGAGCATTTGCACATGACATTACAAGGAGTAGTCGCCAGGCTAAGTTTTCGGTTGAGGCCTCTAGAGAGACTGGCATCGTCTTTTTGGACATGTCGAGATTGATACAGGCTTTTATGGATGTGGTATGATCCAAACAT
Organism: Hemerocallis citrina; assembly: GCA_017893485.1. Lineage (NCBI taxonomy): Eukaryota > Viridiplantae > Streptophyta > Magnoliopsida > Asparagales > Asphodelaceae > Hemerocallis > Hemerocallis citrina. Next base: position 230,278,979 of record CM030360.1, read on the forward strand.
CTCAGTACTATCATTTTCCGTTCATATTCTTCTCCATATGGAAAAAAAAAAACAGGTCACATTTTTCTAGAGCATGACATAGTTCAAGATGCTGACACTCACACTGCTTTTTTTCATTTTTTGTGGTAGACTCAATGGAAAGAAATGTTCTGCTGCATGATATCCAAAGCAGCGATCTTGGATGTCATCTCTGAAGGGGAAGGCGATACTCAATCTGGCTTAGTACAACTGGTACAGATTTCTCCCTTCGCAATTTATTTCAATACATGAAACTTCTTTTCCTGATTTCTGAATTGAATCCAGATATTTGCGGAGCTTCAAGTGCTCACGCCAACAGTTCCAACCAGAGAAATCTACTTTGTTCGATATCTCAAGCAACTTAACCACGACAGATGGGCAATTGTAGATGTTACCATTGACATGACCGAAGATAGTATAGATGCAACCCTTGTGAAATTCCGGAAGCGCCCTTCAGGATGCATCATAGAGGACAAAGGCGACGGCCATTGTGAGGTGATTCAGCCTTACTCCTTCCTTTGTCCATGTTTTATACTGGGAACTAGCAATTAAGCTTCTATTTGTTTACGTATGAAAATCTAGGTGATTTGGGTAGAACATATGGAATGCCAAAAGACTGCAATTCCAACAATGTATCGGTCTATTGTTAATACCGGCCTAGCTTTTGGTGCTCACCATTGGATGGAAACACTTGGGTTACATTGCGAGAGGATGGTGTTCTCCATGGCAACCAATATTCCAACTAAGGACTCCTTGGGTAAGTAGATTGTAAAAGCAAAATTATGATGCCAAAGTAATTGGTTTACTCAATTCCTAGCTAGGACAAAATGTATTATCAACCTAAAGAGTTGTTTAAATCTCATGATGATGTGGTTTGTAGGGGTCTCCACACTAGCCGGAAGAAGAAGCATATTGCGACTGGCACATAGAATGTACGCAAACTTTTGCCACGCCATTGGTGCTTCACGAAACCGAACATGGACAAAGGTTTCAACAAGATCCGGAGATGACATTCGGTTCACATCCAGGAAGAATATAAATGATCTTGGAGAGCCTCAAGGGGCGATTTTATGTGCAGTTTCTTCGGTATGGCTACCTGTTTCATCCGTGGCCCTATTCAATTTCTTAAGAGACGAGTCACAAAGAACACAGGTATGATATGGTTCTCTCATGGTCTTCGTTCCTTTCTCTTCATATATATAGCTCAACATAACAACGTGATACCCTTTTTCTGTCGCGTGCTAGTGGGACATCATGCTATCTGGAGGTCCTACACAAACCATCGCGAACTTAGTCAAGGGAAAAGATCGCAGAAACTCCGTTACAGTCCATGTAAGTTGTAGTATTAGCAGTGAACACTGAGCTACTTTCATTTCTATATAGATTATCGCTCAATTGGATGTGATGTATATCATAAAGACTAGTTACAAAAATATATATGCAAAGGTTATTGATCCTGCAATTTTAGACTAACTTCAGTTCGTCATTTTTATTGGTCATTTGATGCATATGTGCAAAGTAAAACTCATTGAAAACCTGAAAGTTTATCAGCAGATATAAGTAGACAATCTCAAATCGTACCAACATATAATCGTTAAGGTTCAGTTACGTATTCTGTCTGTCATTCTAATAGCATATATTAAGCGTGCAGGCAGTGAAGTGTACTGAAACAAGTAGAATGTGGGTTCTGCAAGATAGTAGCACCAATGCTTACGAATCGACGGTAGTCTACGCTCCAGTGGGTGCTGATGAGATGCAGTCAGTGATGACTGGATGCGAGTCGACTAATGTGGCAATTCTGCCATCTGGGTTCTCTATACTGCCTGACGGACTCGAGTCAAGGCCACTAGTAATCACGTCTAGGTCAAATACGGAGGAGGATAGGGCTGCCGAAGGTGGGTCCCTCCTAACTGTTGCATTTCAGGTCTTAGTCAGCAGTTCGCCTGCGACAAAAGTGACACAGGAGGCTGTCGAAAATGTGAATGACATTGTTTCTTCCACTTTGGATTGTATTAAGAGAAGCTTGGGATGTGAGGATGAATGACATTGGTTGTCTGAAATAACTGTAATGGTTCGTTCATTTGCTTTTCTTTTTCTTGCTTTACACGGCACGATTTTAGCAATGTAAATTGATAAGATGAAGGATCAAACAGAACTCAACTGACTACCTTATTTATTTTTTACATTACGTCAAGGGTGTTCAGAAAGAACAGCTCGATGTCTTCAAGTTACTGTCTGAGTGATCGATCATAACAATATAAAGTACTAAGCAATATTGTGAGAACCATACCCCGGACTAGCCATTGGACCTGGTCCGATCAGAACCAGCCAGCCCTCTGTTATGATCGAGAAATTTGGGAAAATTGTACCGACCGGTTTACTTAATTGACCAATTAATCGCACGTAAGGTGAACCAGTGACTAAAAAGCCTTCTTTGTTTCAATTAAAGAAGAAAAGTTGGCGGGGATTGAACCATGAGCAACAAGGACAAGAGGGTGTTGCACGCGAATTTTTTCCCAAAACGACCCTTTTTTCTAAAGTTTTTCCCAAACCGCCCTACTTTTTTTTTATTTCCCAAAGCGCCCCACTCGGTCTTTGAAAGACCGAGTCTAGTTAAAATAAGCTCGGTCTTTCAAAGACCGAGTCTTGCTCTTTGATTTTTCAAAGTGCAAGACTCGGTCTTTGAAAAACCGAGCTTATTTTAACTAAGACTCGGTCTTTCGAGTCTTGGACTTTGGCATTTTTAATTGCGCAGATCCCCTTTCTTCTTCTTCTCTCTCTACTTTAACCTATTCTATTTCTCTAACCCATCTTCCTAAATCTAGGGCGACCTCCTACCCACAAAATCTCATCTTAATCTAAATATATTTACCAATTTCTTCCTAACCCTCTAAGCATCTCCACTATAAAAACCCTAAACCCATCTTTTGAAAGATCCCTATTTCTGATTTTTGCTAAATTTGAAGAGGATAGCAACTTCAACTCTTTTACCCAAATATCTACGGCTCTATCCTTGACGCTTGTGAAGGTATGATGAATATTGGCCTTTAATTTTCTATCTTTTTTTATAGATTTTGTTTGTGGTTAGATAATAACTCGCATATTCGTATAAATATACGTAGGTATGGATCTTGAGATTCCTATTTGGTTATACTTTGGTGGTGAAATAATTCATGATCCAAAGATTGGTAGTTGTTACAGTGTGTTGGATCCGGAAATAGTTTGGGTACCTCGTACCATAACATTTGCAGAAGTAGTTAAGAAAATTTATGAAGTTACTAATTGGGATAGGAATCAATGGAAGGTGAAAATTTTAGCTCGATACGCAGCAGGTAGAGGAGATGGTCAGTATTTTATGATAGTGCCCGTACCTACTGATAATGCGCTGAAGTCATTAATTGCTAGGACATTTAATCCCAATTGTGCTTGGTCTGCATTAGAGTTATATATTCAGCAAATTCAAAATTTGGATACTCAGCCATATGATATTCCCAGTTCAAGCTTCATAAGGGTAGTACCTACACAGCAGATGAGGTCTAACCCCGCTCAACCTTCACAACCAAATCCACTGTCCTCACAAGAAAACACCTCCACAAATACAAGAAACGCTGATTCTACAGATGTTGAGTTGCCACCCCAACCTAGTCCGGTTCCTGACTATGTTCCAAATGATAGTGTATTTGAGCTCTTTCAAAATGCAGTGGTTAATAACAGCTTATTAGATGATGATGAAGAGGAGGAAGAAACAGACGATGATGAAAGTGTAGAAAATGATGATGGAGAAGAAGATGATGATGTAGCAAATGTAAATCCTACGAACAACAGTTCTAACGAAGTGAAAGCCACTGATAACTATGCTAATGTTAACGCTCATGTTACGGAGGAGATGGCTCAAGCTGCTAGAGTCCCCCCATTTCCACAAGAGTCCTCTGGTTCATCCAATGTAGACGAATTTTACGTTGGACAGGAGTTTGTAAGCAAAGAGTCCATTCAGCAAGCTGTGAAGGTGTATTCTATCAAGAAACATCGTGAATTTGTCACATTGAAAACAACACCGTCACTGTACACTGTTAAATGCAAAATGGTACATAGAAAACGTACAATTAAGGAGATCGTACAAGGTCCCCCAGGAGTAAGTGATGGTGGATGCCCTTGGAGATTACGAGCTATTATTCCAAAAGGGGGGAGAAATTTTGTGGTGAAGAAGATAGTTGGGTCTCATACTTGTACGAATCCCACGTTGAATCAAGACCACTGTAAAATTGATGCTAACCTTGTTAGTAATTTGATTGTGGGTGTGGTGAAGAAGGATATTGCTTTATCACCGGGGGCAATTATTGAGATTGTGAAAATAGAATATAATTATCAGATTTCATATAAGAAAGCTTGGAAAGCAAAACAAAAGGCAATTGAGAAGTTGTACGGTACATTCGAAGAAGCATACACGAAGCTGCCTTTTCTACTAACAGCAATTCAAGCAGCAAATCCAGGAACCGTTGTCCGCTGGGATAAATATGAGTCCAGCCCCAGCGAGGAAATATTCAAGGGAGTATTTTGGGCATTTGGTCCTTCGATTGAAGGTTTCAAGTCTTGCAGACCGGTTATTAGTGTAGATGGAACTCACTTGTACGGTAAGTACAAGGATTGTTTGCTAATTGTTGTTTCCCCGGATGCGAATGGTTGCTTATTTCCATTTGCATTTGCATTGGTTGATGGAGAGAGTATAAATACGTGGACATGGTTTATGACTTGCATCTGGTATTATGTCACCGATCACACTGAGTTGTGTGTTATCTTGGATCGTCATGCTGGTATATTGTCTGTTATGGATTTGCAAAACGGAGCTTGGAACGAACCGAATGGATTTCATCGATATTGTATGCGTCATTTTGCCACAAATTTTTTTAGTAAATTTGGTAGCAAGGCATTGCGGAAAAAGGCCAAAATTATAGCTTGTCAAAACCAACCCAAAAAGTTCATGGCCAAACTCGCTGAACTTGAAACCGTCAATGTCGAGGCGGCTAATTGGTTGAAAGAGAAGCCGGTTGAGAAATGGGCACTTTATGCAGATGAAGGTCGACGATATGGAATGATGACTAAGAACCTGTCAGAATGCTTCAATTCAGTATTGAAAGGAGTCCGTAGTTTACCAGTAACTGCGATTGTTGAGACTGTGATGTTCAATCATTTTCAGATAGTCGCTTGGTCTCTGGAAGAGATTGAACTCAAGACTCGGTCTTTCAAAGACCGAGCTCAATATAACTAGACTCGGTCTTTCAAAGACCGAGTCTTAAGTCTGATAGCCAAATTTTGCAATCAGCAACAAGACGAAAGACCGAGTCCAGTTAAAATGACAGCGGTCTTTGAAAGACCCAGTCTTGATGCTGATTGATTTTTTACTACAGCTAGATATAACATCTTTCAAATCATCTCCCTTTACAAATATACTCTTCTTCAACCACATCAACTTCTCAATTTTGCATTCTATAACTTACACAACCACATCAACTTCCACAACCACATCAACCACATCATCTTCACAACCTACAGCTGATTTGAACTCAACCAAAAGCACAACACATATTTGAACTCAAACTTTTCATCTTTAGTAACTCAAACTTTTCAAACTTTTCATCTTCAGTAACCAAAAGCACAACACAAATTTCATCTTCAGTAACTCAAACTTTTCCACAACACAAATTTGAACTCACAAACCAATTTTGCATTCTTCCACAACCACAAGCACATCATCTTCACAACCACATCTCAACCACATCAACAATGTTGTTAATATCATCTTCACAACCACATCAACAATATTAATAACTTCTTCACAAACACAAGAACATTTTTAAAAAAAACTACAAAATCAAACTAACTAAAAATATTACAACACCTACCAAATTCAAAAATATTACAACAAACTAACATCTACATAACATCAAAAGTCAAGGGTTAGGTGTGTAGAAGTTGGTGGGTCTTCGTTGTCGTCTACCACGTTGTGGAGTTGCCTGTGTTAGTGCGGACAACGGGATGTCCTCCTCTTTTTGAATCTCACCCCCAATCTCAGGCCCTGCTTGTTCTTCGTGTTCTGAATCGCTTTGAGGTTGAGGTGGGGGCCTTTGAACAACTCTCTTTCGTCGAATACCAGTACGGCCGCTTGTTCGATGTGTGGGGGTCCTTAGTATTGCATCTAATGTTGCGCCCTCCCCCACAAGATCAGCTTGTGCACGGCAACACAATAACATCTCCCGTAAGGTATCCTTTGCCTGATCGGCGATGTTGCTATTCAATATAGTTGCATATTTCTTTGCAAGGGACCAAGTCTAGACCAACTGAGAAACATGAAAAGTTGAATGATTAGGTTACTTAGAAATACACATTCATATATAAAAACAAATTTATATATAAACTTTAACAATTTAAAACGAAACTTAAAAAACTTACAAAATTCCGAACAGTGGATCCCTTTGGTTGGTACATCGGCAACTTAACGGAATGTTGATCTGCTGGTTCGGTCCCTGGTCGACGGATCGGGACCGCAACTCCAGCAGGAGTCTGCAATGTTGGAGAAATGAAACGTCTAGTGACTCTCTCGTACAAAGCCATGTATATCCCATGCACCGAGAGGTCAAACGGTGGAATGTCACCGATGACTTCTTGGAAACGGTGAACATTCCATCTCTGAACGTATTCGAAGAAGCAAGCGGCCCAATTGTGACCGGGGGTACGGCCCATTCCTGTGATGTTGTGCATCTCGGCATTGAATGGTGCGGCAACTGGAATCCCTTGGTGAAGACCAAACTAGCGTAACACTCTATCGGGGTAGTAAAACTCGACAACCCCAAAGTTGATTAACGGTACTTTCGTGAGCCACAAATCACGCCTGTACGTGCAAATAGGCGGCAGTCGAATCAGTCGCTCCTCCGTATAAGGGGACCACACTACACAGTCAGCGGCCAACCTATCGAGCTCATCGCGGTAGTATGTCAAGCACCTGTTGGGGTTGGCTGTCCATGTCAGTTTGCTTGTCCAGTACACACCGATAGGAGGTAGCATGTCAATATCATCGGGAAGAACTCTCCAATGTTGAGATTGGATCCGTACTACGGGCCGACCTACGTGAATCCGCTCCCAACTCCATATCTGCAGTAAAATCAGAGGCACATTCATATGGTTCGAACCTATACTGTACAAACACAGACTCCGATACAGTGACGAAAGTACTGTACTGCCCCAACTGTAACGGCTAACCCTACCTAGATCGGCGATTAAGGGCAAGAACATCAATGAGATGCTATTTCCGGTCGAATTTGGAAACAATACGGTGCCGAATAGCGTGAGAATGTATGCCCTACAATAGCACTCCACCTCCGCTGCAGTTGAACCGTCATTCAATCTATTTTTAAACGTGTCCTTCAACTACTTTAAACGGATAAATTTCCCATTTATCGCACCGGCTTCTACTTCAACCCCTAAGTACTCCTCCACTATATACACTGGGTCGAAGTCCATCGATCCTGTGACTGTCTCTCCATCGATTGGAAGCCCGGTAAGTATGGCAACGTCCTGTAGAGTGACCGTCATCTCCCCAACTGGCAGGTGAAATGAGTGTGTCTCGGGCCTCCATCTTTCAAGCAGTGCTTCCAAAAGAGGACGATCGCACTTGGTGGATGTCATCCTGGCAATACCGTAGAACCCACAGTCTCTTAGTATCTCGTGTATACGTGGGTGCACAGGTAGCGGATGACCAGTCCTAAAGCGGCACTCCGTAGCCTCACCGTTCCAAATATTCTGCGATCGATGCAACGGCTGAAGAGTGAGGAGTGAAGGGTCGAGGGGTCCTGGCCCTCCAGAAGGGACATATGATGACGAAGGGACTGAAGAAGAGGTGTCCGCCTCATTTGGATTGACTTCAACCTACATAACAATAACATTTACATCAATAGACCGAAATGTAATATAATTCTATTACAATCAACAATTAATTACTTACATTAGTACCCTCGGTACGACCACGACCACGACCACGACCACGACCACGTCCACCGCGAGTACGTGGTCCATCACGTGTACCTCTGCTACTTTCTCCTACCTCCATGCTATCCCTTGTGTGTGCCATTGACAATAGACTCCAAATCCTACAGCTTCAACAAAAATGTTATTAACTACACATAACCTAGATATAAAAAACAACAATCTCGAAATATCTTCACAACCACAACATCTCAACAACAAAAACATCAAAAATCTCGAAACTTATCCACAACCACAACATCTCAACAACAAAAACAACAACAATCTCGAAACATCTCCACAACAACAAATTCTATATAACAATGTCGTTGATTCTCTAAAATCAGCAAATTAGAGAATTTTAACTCTTTCTTAGCAAAATTCTATATAGAATTCTATATAACAAATTCAACTTCAAAAAATTCTAAAATTTCTAACTCTTTCTTAATTTTAGCAAAAATCTATATAGAATTCAACAAATACTATATAACAATGCCGTTGATAGCAACAACTTCAACTCTTTCAACTCTTTCTTTTTCAACAAAATTAAAACTAAAAATAACAACAATAGCTACTCTACATTGTCAACAATAAGTCAATTTCAACTCATCAACTTCACAATAGCATCAAGAGTAACACAATTTTTTCTTAGCAAAAGCTTAAGAAATATACCTTTCAAGTAGGAGATTCCAAAGCGAGCTACTGACAAGGTAGAGAAGAGCAAGATCTTTCAACCAAGATCTTCCAAAAGACGAAGACGAAATTAAACTAGGTCTACGAAATTGGGTATTCGGGATTTAGGGTTTTAAGAAATAATCAAATTTGGTGAATAGGATTGGGGAAAATCGAAAATGGATTAGAGATTAATTGGTTTTGGAAGTGTATCGATCGATTAAAGGCGTAATCGACCACAAAATTGGTGAGGGCGATGGGTTCGTTGAGGGACAGAGAGAAGAAGAAAATAAAGTCCAAGTTTCTAATAATTCGAGAAGAAGAAGAAAGGGGATCTGCGTTATTAAAAACCACAAAGTCCATGAAAGACCGAGTCTAGTTAAAACAAGATCGGTCTTTCAAAGACCGAGTCTTGCACTTTGAAAAATCAAAGAGCAAGACTCGGTCTTTGAAAGACCGACCTTGTTTTAACTAGACTCGGTTTTTCAAAGACCGAGTGGGGTGATTTGGAAAATTAAAAAAAAAGTAGGGCGGTTTGGGAAAAAATTTACAAAAAAGGGTCGTTTTGGGAAAAAATTCGTTGCACGCATATTTCATTTGCATTAGGTTAGATTACAGGCTTACAGCCGATTGAGTAGCTGTTGAATTCTTCAATCCGTAGCAGAGCAAGCATTAAATAGTTGTACTTATTTATTCAAATACAATAACACATAAATAGATATGAAGTATTTTTAAATGTCAAATGGTAGAACATAAATGACAAAATTGGTGGTATAAATAATAATATACTGGGAACGTATAGTTCATGATTCATGAACTGCTGAGAAGCTATCATCTCAAAATTTGTCTTTTCGGTTATTTGCGCATTGATCACTCAAAAGTTTTAAAATTGCATAGTCACTAGTAAATTTTAATTTGCAGATAAATCACTTATAAAGTTTGTTATTTGCATATCTATATAATAAAACACAAAAAAAGCTATCAAGCGGCTTTCCTTCAATCACCCCAAAAATCAAAGGTCCAGATCTAACAAAACATATTTTTCCTCCCAAATGTTTCCCCCCAAAACTCAAATTCAAATCCCCCACCCAAAACAACTCCTATATTTATTTAATTAGTATTATATTTTTTTTCTCTCTCTCCCTCCCTCTTCTATTCAAAAAATTAAGAAAATAAAAATTTTAAAGTTTTTTACAAAATACAAAATTAAAAAACTAAAAAAATTTAAAATTTAAAACTTAAAAAATAATTTAAAAAATAAAAAAAATCATATAATATGTTTTTTGTTGGACCCCCAAAAGTTTCTCATATAATATGTTTGCTACTTCAATTAATTTGCTGGACTTCCAAAACTATTTTATATGATCAAACAAGGTGCACCGTTCCGAAGACGTGTCGTAGACACGTGTCAAAGGGTAAACCTAGTCTATATAATAAAACATAAAGAAAGTTATCAAGTGGGTCTCCTTCAATCCCCCCAAAATCAGACGTACAGATCTAACATCACAAAACACATTTTCCCCCAGAAGTTTACCCCCAAAACTCAAATTCAAATTCGCGCACTCAAAACAACTCCTTTATTTATTTAATTATCTCTCACTTTCTCTCTATCTCTCTCTCTCTCTTCTATTCAAAAAATTAAGAAAATAAACATTTAAAAATAAGAAATTAAAAAACTAAAAGATTTAAAAATTTTAAAACTTTAAAAATAATTCAAAAAAATCAAAAACTTATAAAAAAAAATATTTAACAAATTTTAAAAAATTTAAAAACATTTAAACATTTAAAAATTTTTAAAATCAAAAACTTATATTTTTAAACATTTAAACATTTTTAAAAAAATTTAAAATTTAAAATTTATAAAATTTTTGAAATTTGAAAATTAAAAAAAAATTAAAAATTTTAAATTTTGAAATTTTGAAAATCTCAAAGCAAATCCAAATCCAATGTCGAACCCCCATGAAGAGGTTGTCGTCGATATCTGATCCATTGCTGATTCCGTATCGGTGACTCCCCTCCACCAAATAGAGCGCGAATAGCAAGCGACTCCCCTCCACTGAATCGAGAGCCTCTCTATATGCGATGCGACGACTCTAATTTCATCTTATTAACCGAATTCTCATTCTAATTTTTAATTTTTTGTGTGCAGGGGATTACTTAGTTTTTGCTGACTAGAATTTTGTGTGTGCATGAGATTTAAGTTCAAAAAGGTTTGATTGTTTTATTTTTGGGTTTAAAAAATTTTAATTTGGTGATTTATTTGATGAGTTTTTTATTGGTTTTGATTTAAGGTGTACGCAAATGAGAGATGGATTATTTGGTCGGCTCAATTTGGGCTTCCAAACCATAGCAGGACAGGTAAGCTAACTAGCAACCTAAAATAACTTGACAAATATGCAACATTAATTTCTTTACTACAAGAGAAAATACTATCGTAAAGTGTTCCCTTCACTGGTTATTAGAAATCATGGATAACATAATATATAAGAACTTAGTGTATGTTTGGATATATAGGATTCGGATGACTATAGTTTACCAGTGAAGGGTGCAAACTCTCCACTCAAGAAAGACAGCTAAAGCAAATTTGTTATTTAACCATTTTGATTTTTTTATATAAAGGTGCAACGGGGAGACAAAGTGGAGATAAAAGAAATGATTAGCTTGGATTACAGATCTGAGAACTTAATATATTTCATTTTGGTTGAAATAATAATAAGAGGTATTTCAATTGCAAACTGAGTCTCATACAAACAAATGTTTAGATTATTGGTATTGTAGATAGCTTCACACATGCATTTGCGTTAGCATTGTATTTAGACATATTCATAGTGGTTATGGGATTAGAGTAAGGTCTATAAAACATATATGATAATGTAACCCATGTTTCCCACTTCCTGTATTTTGGGTGTATTTCCTTTTTTTTTCGTGTATTTTCTGTATTTAAAATTTGTACAACTTTCTTTTCGCTTTTAAATTCTTTTTCAACAATTACATTTTCAATTGTTCAAATTTTAATGAGATATTATTCCGGTTTCTAAGAAATTCTCGATTTCATTTATTATTTAAAATTTATATTTATGACGGTGTATTTTAATTTTATTTTTACATTTTTAAGTGATCAACTATTTATATTATACATTATTACTGTTTGGATTATTTTAATAAGTCTATTCAACTTGAATGTCCATTTTTGACATATATGTGTATATTATTATTATATCTATTTTTACTATTATTGTTATTATCATTATTGTAATTGTTGTTATTATTATTACTTTTGATTTCTTATTAAAAACACATTTCTACTTGTTAATTTCAATTGTAGTCATTCAAAATAAATTCTATATTGATTATTTTATTTTTCTATTGGATCCTAATTAAACCCATTATCCATTCTCTTATTGAATCCTATATCATCTAAACCCAAACCAGTAACCCTATTTATATAATACCCTAATAACCTAACCCTAACCCTACCCCCTATTCACTGTATAAACCCCTACCAGCCGCCACTTCACAATCCCCTCTCTCTCCCTTCCCGTCTACCCAAAACCCACCTGCCTACTCGTGACCTCCACACCGTCTACAGCCCAGCGCGCCGCCCCATCTCCCGGCGCCGCTCAACCCCCGCAGCATCGCCCTGCTCTCTACCCTCTCCTCCCCACTCACCTTAACATCGCTCCCTTCATCGAATGTGCTCCTCCACCCTCCTGTGTGCACCCCCGACCACCTTCACCCTATGCGCCTCTCCCTGTCGCGACCTCAGCAGCGCCTCCACGACCGCAAGCAGCAGTAGCCTCAGCCAGAGTGTTCCTCCCGGTCTCCGACCTTGCTCCCGTTGCTGTGTTCCTCCCGAATGTCGCACGCCAGCACCTCAGCGCACCGTGCTCGCCGTCGCGCCGTTCCAACATAGCCCTGCCCTCGCCGTCACCGCACTCGACTGCGCCCCCTGGCCCTATCGTCGGAGCCAAGCCACAGCCATGGCGTTTGTTGTTTGTTTGGGTTTGATCGCTTTCAAATCCTGGCCGTCCGATTGGATCTTGATCATCTTCATCATCTGATCAGATCTGAGCTGTCCGCGTGATCTTCATCTGATCACTTCTTGATACGTGGATCTTGGCCATTGGATTTGCACCGATCATCATCACCACCACCATCATCACCATCAAGATCTTGATCTCGACCGTCGGATGTCTTTTGATCATCGCGATTGTGATCATCATCTTGATCTTGATCTTGATCTTCGATCTCAGCCGTCCGATCGACCGATCACACTTGATCTCGAACCTTGATCGTCTCGATCGTCTTGTTCGTCTTATACTTGGTGAGTTAAACATTTGATCCACTTTTGTTCTCATTTACAAATTGTCAATCATGGTATATTTACTCTTTTGGTACTATTCTAATTCTTATATATTTTATGTTCGATCTCGGCCGTGGGATTCGCTTAATCTTCATCTTGATCACCATCTTGATCAATGAGATCCGTGCCTGATCGTGATCATCGTGATCGTTTGCTCGTCGCATGTGTCTTAGATTGTCGCCTGGGATCTTAATCCCGTTATTCTCATTATATCGGAGCTAATGTCATCTAAAGGCAAGTCATTTCTTATCGAATAGTTATTGCATCATATTCGAGATTTTTATTGAATCCCGCAAGCAGATCCAAATTGATTATCGTATACTGTTTATTGTATTCTATCGTTGGGATACTACGGATTTACACGAGCGAATCCAAGTAGTAGTATTGACTTCGTACCGTCTTTTTGCCTCTAATGTATAGAGATCTTCCATGCATTCATGTAGTTAGTCATTAAATATAAGAAAAGGGAATTATTCTTATACACAACTATTGTAGATTGTATATTAGGGTAGATTGTTCATGTGATTGATAATGATAAATTAGATGATTGTAATTAGTAGGGTTATAGACATTATATATCATAATACCATGTTCACATAGGGGTAACTTGTTGTGATTTATGATTGTTAACCTCTAACTCACCATTCATAACATCTTGATTATTTTATGCATGAAAAATTATATTGAGACCCTGAATTTACTGCCAACCTGAACATTATCGTGCTGTTTCAACCTAGACAATGTCATTAAAATCAGTCACTTCATGAATATGAAACGTAGCCCTAAGTGTCTAGTTGTCAATAACATCCAGAATTTTCGAATTTCGACTTATATTGCATGAGTTACGATCATTTTGCTACTGCTGCTGTAATTTCATATTCATGTACATATCATGTTAGGCTGATGAATTAAGTGAACTAATGATCAAATAATGCCATAATAAATTCCAGATTGGTAGATAACATGCTTAGGGTGATAAAAATTATTTTTACTGATTTTTACAATGAATATTTACTGCCCTTACAACTGAAATTAGTCAACATCAATAACCAGCCAAAAACTAAAATCTGTAAAGAACACTGAAATTCACCTAGCTGCTGTTGTCGGAATTTAGATTTGAAATATGCGTTGGAACCGGGCATAAGTCTAGTTTCAAGAACTTCTGACGGATCCGCATTTGCTATCCTGTGCAACGGGAATTATGATTTTGGTGCAGCAACCTACTGCTGTCCAGAATTGGGTTTCTATGTTTAATAATATGTAATTGTATCTATGATGTTGAATTTGGTGTATTTGATTGTATAGAGTACATTGCATGATCTTAGGACTGTGTTGCCATCTTTTCTAGTGTCCTTTATTAATCACATTATTGAGTGTTAATTGAATAAAGAATGTTAGTCAAACCGGGGTGAAGGGTTGACAAGGGTAGTTGATAATATAGTGATTGTACTCGGTACTGTGGGCTTTGTTCCCAAAGTATTGTGTCGGCTAGTGCTATCAATTTATTTCTAGATTACTGACTGCAGTATCCCAATTCATCGTGTATTGTTTTAGGACCTATCGTGCCGACTATTGTTATCGTTATTGTGCAAGAAATTGCTATTATTATTGTGCGAGTACAAGACCTATAGAATCTACCACCTTAGTCTAAACGAAATTGATTGTATGCATGGAGTCTGTAGAATGGGATGCAGTAGTACGTATATTAGCTAGGATTAAAAATGAATAATAGACTTAAGACTTTCATCACATTGTCATTGCATATTGTCATTTTTATTGAACACTGTTATCGTTATTATTACCATTATTGTTATTGTTTATCGTTATCGTTATAAATCATCCTTATTGCACATTGTACTGTCATTGCTTTGTTACTGTTCAATACTATTGATTTCATCGTTCATTGAATTCATCGTTATACCGTTATTGTCATTGTTCTCTGTTTCTCTACTTGCTGTCCGCGACCTGCTCTAAGGATATTTTTCCTCTCTTTAGATGAACACCTTACAGATAATCAAGGAGATTTACCTGACGGACTAGGGGAGCAACAATGGTGAAGAAATATTTTGTTGCGCCGCTTAAAGAAATGTTGCTTTATTTGAGAACTTTAATAAATTGAACAATGTTGTTTTCCTTGTATTGTGGGCTTTGACCCGAATATTGTTATTATTCAAGATGTTGGATTTATTTCATGTTGGTTATTTATGCTTAAAATTTCAAGTACTGTTATTTATGTGATTACTTCTTTTATTGCATGCGTGGTTGTATTACTTCATGTTTTATATTGTTGAGTTGAATCAATGACAGCCTAGAATGACGGAAGTCATTCGCTGGGCCGTGTCACGTGCTTGCATCCCGTATTTTTGGGAAGCGGAGCGTGATAAGGTTTTTAGTGGTATCAGAGCCAGGTTTGACTCTAACTAGTTTGGGGTTGGACCCTGATTAGTTGAGTTTAACCGGTTTGACTCAACAATATGTACAACACGCGTGAATCACATGGATAATTGATAACCAACATATATCTGGATTCCAACATTTTTGATCCACTTCTTGATTCTTTCATATTCAGTTTTTTCATTTCTTAGTCGTTTCGTCACTTTCATTCATTCACATTCATTGATTCCTTACTGGGTATAATTTTATTCTTTTGTGCCCATATTCTTTGATTATGGAGTTGTCCATTCTTTTCTTCCCGCTTGGTTCGTCGATCGGCATCGGTGAATCTTCAACGACATGTTAGAGGCTTGTTTAATTCCTACGTTACTGTATATTTTTATGATATATTTATTGTGTAAATTTGCTATACTGCATATTTATTTTCTTATTCACTTTTACATTGTGCTTATGCATGTATTTCATTCCGTTTTTCTCCCTACTTTTATAAATCATTTTCGCTACTACTATTTTGTACTGTTGTGTTTGATATTTATAATCTATACATCTATTTTGATATTCCATTGTGTGACTTTCAACTCCATTTCTTACTTTTCTACTATTTTTTTATATCACGAATTTCAAAATATGACATCATACTTAAATTAAATGTTCCATATCCCTGTACATATGGAAGGTTACATCTTCCATTTCACCATTTCGATGCAACCTAATGTCGAAATGGCAAATATGCAACTCGATGTCAATGGAGGTAAATTTCAACTGGATGTCGGGAATGTGCAACCGAATATTCAGACGGCAACCTGCAACCTGATGTCGTGAAGGCAAACACGCAACTTGATGTTAAGGAGGCAAGAGTTTCTACTTATTTGCTAATTGATATTTTAAGACTTTTTACTTATATAATGAAACTAATGGTGAAGAAATATTTTCTTTATGACATTTTGTTTATACAATTACACTTTATGTTTCCAAACAATTTGAACTAGTATAGTTGATTTTACTCTATTTTGTGTTTACATTTTTTTTTTCATTTATGTTAAGATTGAGTACATCAACTATGGTCTAAGTTTTCGTTTTTTGTGAATTACTATTTATTGCCACCGTTTTTCAATTCTTTAACATTTTAGATTTCTCACTTACTTTTGTTTCCACGTCCTAATTAATAATTTGACGCTTACTTTTGTAATATTTAATGAACTCCTTTTAAGTCTTATTGCATATATATTTTTTGGTCTATTTTGCTCGTTACCCTTTAATGTGTTTTTCGAGTATTAATTATAATGTCCACATTCACTAATTATTATATGTCTTTTACATTCATTGTTATTAATATTTCTTTACTTAGCTAAATTTGTTCGTATTTCTATGTATCTTGACTGGTTATTTTCTCAAAACTATTTTTTTTATATAACCTTTAAAGTTTGTGTTCCTTTATTGTTTGTATGGTTATCAAACTTTTTATATTTGGGTTTTATCTCTTCATTTTTGACTTCTTATTCTATGTGAATAGTCTTCCTATTTTCTTAGGATTGGGGATTATTGGTGTATTTTGACTTCACTTTTCATTTATAATTGATCGACTTTATATATTTCTGTTGATTTATTTATAGAGTTGATAAGCCAAATTCTTATTTTGTTTTATAATGTTATTATTACTACTATTATCATTATTGCTATGGTTTCGTTATTATTATTGGTATCATTATTATTATTGATATTACTATTGCTGTTATTATTATTATTTTCATTATTTTATTATTGTTGTTGATATTAAATTACTTTCATACAAAAAAATGTTGAACCTAAACTATATTTTGTCTTACATTCTTATTCTTATCTGTCTTACATTCTTATTCTTACCAGTGTTGTTGTTGTTGTTGTTGTCTGTCTTACATTCTTATTCTTACCAGTATTGTTGTTGTTGTTGTTGTTGTTGTTTCTTATTCTTACCAGTATTGTTGTTGTTGTTGTTGTTGTTGTTGTTGTTGTTGTTGTTGTTGTTAAAACCTATTAGTTTTGATCTATAGCATATCTTTTAATTATTAAATTAAAGCCAATTTTATATTCATTTTGCATTATTTATTTTATATTCATTTTGCATTATTTATTTATATCTATATAGAGCCCATACTCTCCTTGATCCTGGTGCCTCATTCTTGTCTTCCTGCTCGGTTCGTCGATTGGTGTCATGTAGCCTACAGCAACATGTATGTTGCTTGGGACATCACTATCGGAGTAGCGCAGCAGAAGTGTGGTGGGCTCATAACCCACAGGTTCCAGGATTCTCGTGTTTCTTCTTCCCTGCATTGTTTGCTTCCCTCCGTTCCATGTATTCATCATCATCTGTTGACTCCTTAATTGGTTCGATTCTTCCCTGTCCTTCTCTCTCTGATTCCAGTTCTACCTACCCCTATCTTGCTTGTTATCTTGTGTTGCTTCTTCCCTTTTGATACTGTTTATTCTCTTTCATGCTTTCCATATGACATCATTGTTATCCAGTTCCTTCTTATCCTAGTGTTGCCACAAATTGGACTTTTCCCTTGAATCCTTTGTTTTATTACCCCCCATAAGTTGCTTTTGATTGTCCTATGTACCGCCTAAGCAAATTTCGAGGACGAAATTTTGTTGTAAGGTGGGTAGGATTTGTAACCCCTGTTTCCCACTGTCACGCCCCACTTCCCAAAAACACGGAATACGAGCGCGTGACGAAGCCCAGCGAATAATTTTAACATCATCCATAAGATTTAGGATCGACTCAGCATCACAACAAGAATATAACAAGATATACACAACCACGCATGCATGAATAATTTATTAAGCAACAGAAAACAATTGAAATAAATAATAATATCCAAATAGTTTTCAAGTTTGGATCAAAAGATAAAACTCGAGAACATAAGCCCGTTACAAGTTTTAAGTAGCAAAGAAATAAATAACTCAAAGAAACAATTAATTTAAGCATGTCCTTTCTCCATTTGAAGTCTAGAATTTCTACTCACCAATTCCAGCAGACAATTCGTCTCCAAAGTCTGTTTGTAAATATAAAAGGAGAAAATAGAGAAAACAAGAGAAACGCCCTTAGTGCAAGTTAGGGCCACAAATAGTAAAACAAGTACAAGCAACATGGAACAATATTTGGAATCAAGAATATAATAGGAATGCGACAAGTAGTGGGGATTCAAGAACTAGCTAGCAAGAAAAACAACTCAAGTGACCAGGTTGGGTAACAACTACTAATAGTAGATCCAGTGGCTAGTGAACATGTAATGGTATCATGCATCAAGTGACAAGTATCAAGTACAAGTGTCAAGTAACAAGTCTCAAGTCTAGTGTCAAGTTGTCAAGTACAAGTATCAAGTCTCATGTATCATGTAATCATGTATCAAGTAAGCATGTATCGAGTTCAAGTCTTATAGTTATTACTATCTAGGTAACACTTCATGCATCCATACTTTTACTACATGGTTGCTACAGTCAATGTAATTTCGTTTAGGCCTAGTAATGGAGTTTATAGGACGGTGTACTCAGGCATCAAGTATCAAACAGGCACGGTTCATGAATACGAAAATAAAATAACAGGTTCACGAAACAAGTTCATGAATACTAACAGGTTCAAGACCCACACAGTGGGTTCATGAATACAACAGGTTCATGAGCCAAGTAATGGCTCCATGAATACATCAAGGTGCAACAGGTTCATTAACCGAGTACTGGAAACACGGGTCCCCTTCCGAGTACACTTACCAATATTGTCCACTACTATGGTCTTTCCCTTAAACCCCGGCTTATTATTTATTATTAACATCAAGCAAGCATAAAAGTGTGTGAAACATGTCAAGCAAACATAATCAAGAACATGGGACAAGTCTAGACTAATTAGGGTACATGTTCGAGGGTCAAAATTAATCAAAGCATCGAGAACAACGAAAATCTCAAATCTGGACAGCATGAGGTTGCTGCACCAAAACTGCGATTCCCGTTGCCACAAGATAGCAAATGTGGATTCGTCAGAAGGTCTAGAAACTAGACTTCTGTCCGGTTCCAACGCATATAATTAAGGTACATAAAAGTTGTGGTAACATGTGTCAAAACAGCAAACTATACAGCAGTTGTGTTCAGCCAGAATTTGTAAATCTGAGTTTATACATGTGAAACAAGATTGAAACATCATTAATTAATTCTGAGAAAATTAGGAAATGTTCCCTAGGGTGTCCAGTAACAGCATGCAAAATTTCAAGTCATTTACTTACTAGTAGCATAGTTAAAATAATTGTAAACTAAAGAGATGCAGCAGTTTTTGTGAATCTGCGACTACCGACACAGCAGCAGTAAAACTGCGATATCTCCTAGACCGTAACTCGGAATTCGAAAATTCTGGATGTTATTGACAACTAGACATTTAGGACTATATTTCATATTCAGGACTCAAGTTCAGATTTTGATTTTATAGAGGTCGAAACAGCAAGTAAAGACAAGAACAGCAGCAAGTGTGAATGTTTTTATATACAAGTTGCATGAAAATTGGCTATTATGAGTCTAGATTAGTGTGTAATACAAATACGGATGCATTGGGAATCAAATCAGCAAGTCTCTTGTATTTCTCAACTCTAAAGAATGTAAAATCGACACAACACATCACACCTCACACGTCTACAAGTCAAGGGGTTCATGTTCAAGTAATTAGGAGATAAAGGGTCCAACTAGTTTTGTAAATATATAAACGAAAGGGTTGTGACTCTTAAGATTGGGGAATCGAGGAGGAACAATACTTGATCAACAACGACGAGATAAGGAGGAGTCACAACTACTATCTATTTGCGATATTTTCAAATTAAACGCTTGTACCAGAACAAAAATTTGTACAAGAAGAATACTTGCCTTAGGGACGACGATGAATCTGAACACGAACAATATGACAGTTGAGAATCTCGAGAGGCGAGGCACGAGCACGGACACACGCACGCACGTGCAGTACACGTGCAAAACAGCACACACGATCGGATCTCCTACTCAGATCTGCTCTGAACGCCAAACAGCAAACACAACAGATCTGACCAGGGGAGGCTCGGATCTTGATGAGATCCGACGGCTGAAATTCAAAATGCCCTTTCTTCTTCCCTCCTTCCTTCTTCTTCTTGATCGGCAGACAGGGAGAGAGAGAGAGCAGCGACAGCAGCTGGCTGACGGTGACGATGTCTGGCTGATCGCGGTGTGGCGGATGGCAGGGCGGCGACGACGTCGAGGGAAGCTCGACGCGTGAGGCGGTGCCGGCGGCTCTGTTCTTGGGTTTGAAAACAGGGGAGCGAGTCAAGGTGGGAGCTCGGGGGTTCGATGACAATGCGAGGAGACGCGGTGGCGAAGCTAGTGGGTTCGGGGTGAGGTGAGGCGAGGTTGATGGGTTTCGATGGCGAGATGGGTTCGGGAGTAATGGAGGCGATGGTGAGGATGGAAATGGGGACGACGACGGGGGGAGGCGATGTGGCGGTGAAGGAGTTGAGAGCGAAGGTGTAGGGAAATGGGTTTCGATGAGAACGGAGGAAGGAGACGGGGGAAGAGTGAGCGGGAGGTTGAAGACGGGAGTGAGAGGGGTAGGCGGCTGTGGAATTAGGTTTACACAGTAATAGGGGATTAGGGTTAGGGTTAAGCTAGTTTTAGGGTTATATAGTATAAGGTTTGGGTTAATGGGTATTTGGATAGCGGGTTTGAGGGGGATCCAACAAGAGATTGACCCAAAATTGATTAAAATTGGGGGAAATGAGATAGATGAGATGAAACAGTCCATTTCTTCATGAAGAACGACACAGAAGAGCAGAAACGAAGAATACAATGAAATAATTATTGGCACAAAAATTGAGTTGAAACAAAAGAATGATTTTATTCGAACTGGAACAAAAATACATATCTCAAATTGATAAAAGAATATAAGGAATGTAAATACAGTAGAAAAATACAGATACGGGAAATATGAGTTACTCCCTTTTCCTGTATTTTGGGTGTATTTCCTTTTTTTTCGTGTATTTTCTGTATTTAAAATTTGTACAACTTTCTTTTCGCTTTTAAATTCTTTTTCAACAATTACATTTTCAATTGATCAAATTTTAACAAGATATTATTCCGGTTTCTAAGAAATTCTCTATTTCATTTATTATTTGAAATTTATATTTATGACGGTGTATTTTAATTTTATTTTTACATTTCTAAGTGATCAACTATTTATATTATACATTATTACTGTTTGAATTATTTTAATAAGTCTATTTAACTTGAATGTCCATTTTTGACATATATGTGTATATTACTATTATTGTTATTATCATTATTGTTATTGTTATTATTATTACAACTTTTGATTTCTTATTAAAAACACATTTCTACTTGTTAATTCAATTGTAGTCATTCAAAATAAATTCTATATTGATTATTTTATTTTTCTATTGGATCCTAATTAAACCCATAAACTCAGTATCCATTCTCTTATTGGATCCTATATCATCTAAACCCAAACCAGTAACCCAATTTACATAATACCCTAATAACCAAACCCTAACCCTACCTCCCTATTCACTGTACAAACACCTACCATCCGCCTCTTCACCTTCCCCTCACTCTCTCTCCCTTCCCGTCTACCCGAAACCCACCCGCCAACTCGCGACCCCCACGCCGTCTACAGCCCAGCGCGCCGCCCCATCTCCCGGCGCCGCTCAACCCCGGCAGCGTAGCCCTGCTCTCCGCCCTCTCCACCCCACTCACCTCAGCACCGCTCCCCTCATCGACTGTGCTCCTCCACCCTCCTGTGTGCACCCCCGACCACCTTCACCCTGTGCGCCTCTCACTGTCGCGACCTCAGCAGCGCCTCCACGACCGCCAGCAGCAGCAGCGCTCAGCCAGAGCGTTCCTCCCGGTCTCCGACCTTGCTCCCGTTGCTCTGTTCCTCCCGAATGTCGCATGCCAGCGCCTCAGCGCACCGTGCTCGTCGTCGCGCCGTTCCGACACAGCCCCGCCCTCGCCGTCACCGCACTCGACTGTGCCCCCTGGCCCTATCGTCGGAGCCAAGCCACAACCATGGCGTTTGCTGTTTGTTTGGGTTTGATCGCTTTCAAATCCTGGCCATCCGATTGGATCTTGATCACCATCAAGATCTTGATAATCGGATCATCTTCATCATCTGATCATATCTGAGCCGTCCACGTGATCTTCATCCTGATCACTTCTTGATCCGTGGATCTTGGCCGTTAGATTTGCACCGATCATCATCACAATCAAGATCTTGATCTCGACCGTCGGATTGTGATCATCATCTTGATCTTGATCTTCGATCTCAGCCATCCGATCGACCGATCACACTTGATCTCAACCCTCAATCGTCTTGTTCGTCTTCTACTTGGTGAGTTAAACATTTGATCCACTTTTGTTCTCATTCATCAAATTGTCAATCATGGTATATTTACTCTTTTGGTACTCTTCTAATTCGTATATATTTTATGTTCGATCTCGGCCGTCGGATTCGCTTGATCTTCATCTTGATCACTATCTTGATCAACGAGATCTGTGCCCGTTCGTGATCATCGTGATCGTTTGCTCGTCGCACGTGTCCTAGATTGTCGCCCGGGATCCTAATCTCGTTATTCTCATTATATCGGAGCTAACGTCATCTAAAGGCAAGTCATTTCTTATCGAATAGTTATTGTATCATATTCGAGATTTTTATTGAATTCCGCAAGCAGATCCAAATTGATTATCGTATACTACTTATTGTATTATATCGTTGGGATACTACGGATTTACACGAGCGAATCCAAGTAGTAGTCTTGACTTCGTGCCGTCTTTTTGCCTCTAATATATAGAGATGTTACATGCATTCATGTAGTTAGTCATTGAATATAAGATTAGGGAATTATTCTTATACACAAATATTGTAGATTGTATTAGGGTTGATTGTTCATGTGATTTATAATGATAAATTAGATGATTGTAATTAGTAGGGTTATGGACATTATATATCATAATACCATGTTCACATAGGGGTAACTTGTTGTGATTTATGATTGTTAATCTCTAACTCATCATTCATAACATCTCGATTATTTTATGCATGAAAAATTATATTGAGACTCTGAATTTACTGTCAACCTGAACATTATCGTGTTGTTTCAACCTAGATAATGTCATTAAAATCAGTCACTTCATGAATATGAAACGTAGCCCTAAGTGTCTAGTTGTCAATAACATCCAGAATTTTCGAATTTCGACTTATATTGCATGAGTTACGACCATTTTGATACTGCTGCGCTATAATTTCAGATTCATGTACATACCATGTTAGGATGATGAATTAAGTGAACTAATGATCAAATAATGCCATAATAAATTCCAGATTGGTAGATAACATGCTTAGGGTGATAAAAATTATTTTTACTGATTTTTACAATGAATATTTACTGCCCTTACAACTGAAATAAGTCAACATCGATAACCAGCCAGAAACTAAAATCTGTAAAGAACACTGAAATTCACCTAGCTGCTGTTGTTGGAATTTAGACTTGAAATATGCGTTGGAACCGGGCAAGAGTCTAGTTTCAAGAACTTCTGACGGATCCGCATTTGCTATCCTGTAGCAACGAAAATTCTGATTTTGGTGCAGCAACCTACTGCTATCCAGAATTGGGTTTTTATGTTTAATAATATGTAATTGTATCTATGATGTTGAACATTGCATGATCTTAGGACTGTGTTGTCATCTTTTCTAGTGTCCCTTATTAATCGCATTATTGAGTGTTAATTGAATAAAGAATGTTAATCAAGTCGGGATTAAGAGTTGACAAGGGTAGTTGATAATATAGTGATTGTACTCGGTATTGTGGGCTTTGTTCCCAAAGTATTGTGTCGGCTAGTGCTATCAATTTATTGCTGGATTACTGATTGCAGTATCCCAATTCATCGTGTATTGTTTTAGGACCTATCGTGCCGTCTATTGTTATCGTTATTGTGCAAGAAATTGCTATTATTATCGTGCGAGTACATGACCTATAGAATCTACCACCTTAGTCTAAACGAAATTGATTGTATGCATGGAGCCTGTAGAATGGGATGCAGTAGTACGTGAATTAGCTAGGATTAAAAATGAATAATAGACTTAAGACTTTCATCACATTGTCATTGCATATTGTCATCTTTATTGAACAGTGTTATCGTTATTATTACCATTATTGTTATTGTTTATCGTTATCGTTATAAATCATCGTTATTGCACATTGTACTGTCATCGCTTTGTCACTGTTCAACACTATTGATTTCATCGTTCATTGAATTCATCGTTATACCGTTATTGTCATTGTTCTCTGTTTCTCTACTTGCTGTCCGCGACTTGCTCTAAGTACATTTTTCCTCTCCTTAGATGAACAGCTTACAGGTAAACAAGGAGATTTACCTGACGGACTAGAGGAGCAACAATGGTGAAGAAATGTTTTGCTGCGCCGCTTAAAGAAATGTTGCTTTATTTGAGAACTTTAATAAATTGAACAATGTTGTTTTCCTTGTATTGTGGGCTTTAACCCGAATATTGTTGTTATTCCAGATGTTGGATTTATTTCATGTTGGTTATTTATGCTTAAAATTTCAAGTAGTGTTATTTATGTGATTACTTCTTTTATTGCATGTGTGGTTGTATTACTTCATATTTTATATTGTTGAGTTGAATCAATGACAGCCTATTAATGACGCAAGTCATTCACTGGGCCATGTCACGTGCTTGCATCCCGTATTTTTGGGAAGCGGGGCGTGACAGATAATGTCCTTACATAACTATTACAAGCATCTAAAAGTAATGCTGAAGTTAAAAAAAATTCTATGCAGTGTTTCGAACAAACTATATGCATTCTAGGTAAATTCAAGCTAATGATAAAGAAGGCAATAGTTGAGCTTAAAGGTAGATATACTGCTTTCTCATATAATATGTTTGCTACTTCAATTAATTTGCTGAACCTCCAATACTATTTTATATAATCAAACCAGGTGCACCGTTCCGAAGACGTGTTGTAGGCACGCAAACCTAGTATATATATATAAGTAACAAAGTGGGGTTCTTTTAAAAATAACTCTTTCTTATAGTAACTTCCGTCCAAATAAACAAATTTTTTTTCAACACCCTTATCACCTAGAACAATTAGTTTTCTCTTCTTTTTATTGTGACAAACTAACAAGGGTTTCATCATAGAAGAAGAGATTGTGTGTGATAAGAATAAAGAAGGATGGATATAACAGTTAAAATAATCGTAAGAGTATAAAAAATATATAAAATTTTTGTTGTTTGATGAAAAAGTAACCAAGATGGACTAATTTAGATGAGCTCTAAGTGACATAAAATAACAATTTATGAGTGAGTAATATGCAATTTCACAATCTTTGAGGAGTAATGCTACACCTACAACCTTTTCTATAACAATTTTCTTAACAACATTAGGTGGCACACTGCTAGTAGAGAATATTGTAGAATAGGTGGTAGAAACCTTCAATAGTATTGTGTCACCTAAGGTTGTAAATAATGTTGTAGAAAATGTTGTTAGGTGTAGCATTATTCATCTTTGAGTGACCTATTCGGAAAAAAAAACCCATATCTATATAATAAAACACAAAGAAAGCTATCAAGTGGCTCCCCTTCAATTGAAACCAAATCAACGACTCAGATTCACCCTCCAAAAACATATTTTTCCTCCAAAAAGTTTTCCCTCCCAAAATTAAAAAAACTCATTACTTTATTATTATCTCTCCCCTCTCTTCACTTTTTCATATTTCTCTCGTCTCTCTCTCTCTCTCTCATTCTCTCTATATTTACTTAGACATTTAGATTTTCAGATTTCAGTTTTGTAAATTTTCATATTTTTTATAATTTTTTATTACTCATGTTACATTGAAAATAACAAATATCTTCTCAACAGTTAAATTTCATTATTTTCCACCCTCAAAGTTCTAAGAAGTTGAATTTTACACCCCCATTTATAATTATATTTCAACATATACTATTGGATACATGGACTTTTATTTACAACTAATTATTGTCATACTATTCAAACTTGAGCTACATAATAATTGTTTTACTATTACAAGACTTTTCGTATGTTGTATCGTTCCGAAGACGTGTCGTAGGCATGTGCCCATGGGCAAATCTAGTCCTTCTATAAGGTGAATAAGAGTGGATAGAACTGAAAGAAAGGATGGTAGTAGTATCATGACCAAGACCACAAAAAATGTTGGTTCAGTTTCAGAGCTCCTAAAATCTTCAATCGTATATTGTTTCGCCTCTCGGTCTACACTTCCATCAACTGCCACTTTCAGTTTTCTAGTGCAACAATCATCGGCCTGAAAACTATCAACAAAACAAAATGGCATACTGTTCAAAGTTGTTGCCTCAACAACATAATGAGCATACTAAATTTTGAAAATTGATTTCCTCGGCATTGCTGTGATTATTTGCTCCCTCGGCCTCATCAAGATATTGAAAGAAGGAATCAGTTCAAATACACCATCATCCACCCTGGTACTTCCATTCATCTTCAACCACCCTCCAAAAAGTTTTTCCCCCAAAATCAAATTTTCCCCCCAAAAACTAAAAAAAATCATTACTTTATTACTATCTCTCTCCTCTCTTCACTTTTTCATATTTCTCTCTTTCTCTCACCCTCTCTCTCTACCTTTCTCATTCTCTCTCTATTTACTTAGAAATTTAGATTTTCAGATTTCAGTTTTGTAAATTTTCATATTTTTTATGTTTTTTTATTACTCATGTTACATTGAAAATAACAAACATCTTCTTAACGGTTAAATTTCATTATTTTCCACCCTCAAAGTTCTAAGAAGTTGGATTTTACACCCCCATTTATAATTATATTTCAACATATACTAAAGGAAACATGGGCTTTTATTTAAAACTAATTATTGTCATACTATTCAAACTTGAGATACATAATTGTTGTTTTACTGTTACAAGACTGTTCGTATGCTGTATCGTTCCGAAGACGTGCCGTAGGCACGTGCCCACGAGCAAATCTAGTCCTTTTATAAGCTGAATAAGAGTGGATAGAAGTGAGAGAAAGGCTGGTAGTAGAATCATGACAAAGACCACAAAAAATGCTGGTTCAGTTTCAAAGCTCCTAAAATCTTCAATCGTATATTGTTTCGCCTCTCGGTCTACACTTCCATCAACTGCCACTTCCAGCTTTCTAGCACAACAATCATCGGCCTGAAAACTATCAACAAAACAGAATGGCATACTGTTCAAAGTTGTTGCCTCAACAACATAATGAGGATACTCAATTTTGAAAATTGATTTCCTCGGCATTCTGTGATTATTTGCTCCCTCTGCCTCATCAAGATATGGAAAGAAGGAAGCAGCGATATCGGTTCAAATACACCATCAACCACCCTGGTACTTCCATTCATCTTCATGTCTATGTTTTACATTTCTTTCCACAATTTTAGTTTTTCGAGCTATTATCCAAATTGTAATTTATTGGATTTTTCTAAAGGAACCAATTATGAATAATATAGTACAAGATTTTACTCGATCAACATGAGTAATTTTCTTTAGCTTTTAAAAATTTCTACGTTCTCTAAAATGGTACTTAAAAAGAAAATTAGTTGGGAAAAAGGCTTCGTTGTTGTTGTTATTTATTAAATAATAAGCTTTGGACCGAAGCTTAAGTTCAAATTGACATCCGAATTTTTATAGGTAAATGCATTCACACTCCAGGTGAAACTATTAATCCATTTTATTTTTAATCTTATCTGAGAGCTTCTCGTCTCACAAAACAGAGAATCCAGTGGTAGGTTTTGACCCAAGATTCGTATATACCTTTTTTTATTGGAAATAGTGGGTTCCCAAAAACCCTCACGTGTTTCATTAAAAAGATTTTAACAAAACAAGCAACCAGTAATAAGGCAATGATACTCATGTCTCCCCACATACGGGTCATGATACTCATTCCCTGTCCAAAAAGGGAACTCATCCCGTACAAAATACATCCCTACCCAAAATACAGAAAATACATTACAGATACAACAAAATAAAATCCGTTCAATCAATACAGATCCTCTCCAAAAGAATGATACCCCCTCAAACCTAGCTGAGGTGAAGCCCACCTCCCCCTGTCGATCACACCTCCTCTCGCTCTCCCCCCTTTCCTCAGACTCGACTTCAACTGTTGAGATGGTCACACCTGCGTACATTTTTTTTATCTTCTTTGTTTGCTCCGCACCTGCTGTTTGGGACCAAAACATGATATTAGCAATAATCATGAATAATAATTGTTGATGCATGATGTGTTTGTGTGTTGGTCTAAAAATCATGTTGTTCCTTTCTAACCAAATTCCCCAACATATAGCCACCACCCCAATACCCCAAATGTTAGTGTCTCTATTCCGCACATTATCCTCTCTCCAGACCCCCCAGACATCCTGAACCGTCTCTGGCATGGTTCCTAAGATTCCAAATCTATGCAATAGGTCCGCCCAAATATCCATAGCATATGGACAATTAACGAAAAGATGATCTACTGTTTTGCTATCAGTTATGCACATAACACAATCTCCTGGTCCTTGCCACATGCGCCTTGCCAAA
This sequence comes from Hemerocallis citrina, assembly GCA_017893485.1. Taxonomy (NCBI): domain Eukaryota; kingdom Viridiplantae; phylum Streptophyta; class Magnoliopsida; order Asparagales; family Asphodelaceae; genus Hemerocallis; species Hemerocallis citrina. The sequence continues at coordinate 230,308,057 of CM030360.1, forward strand.
TTGTCCCTTGTTAGGATGGCATTTTTTGTTGCCAACCAATTGAACGCACTAATCTTTAGAGGAACTTTAACCTTCCAGATAGGGTCAATAGTCCTCACCCCTCCATTGTTTAGTCATTGATAAGTTGATTTTACCGAGAAATTACCATCTTTTCCCGTTGCCCAGCTCATCTAATCTTTGTCTCCCTCCCCTATTGGCTTCCAATCCTGTATGAATATGATTAGCTCTTGCTTTTGTCTTCTAGCCTCTCTGCTTAGCCTTCCCCTAACTCTCGGTCTCCAACCTTCGTTCCTCCACTGTCTGGCAACCCAGTCATTTTTATCTGTAGCAAATTTGTACAGTTCCGAAAATCTTCTCTTTAGATTAATTGTTCAGCACCATTTGTCCTTCCAGAAGCAAATAGTTTTTCCATTCCCAATGGCAAAGCTAACGCCCGCCAAAAAAAATCTCCCTAGTTCGCGCCACCCCCTGCCAGATTCTCGACATGGAAGCCTTGTTCTTTTGTTTTTGATGTATACACCATTCCTGATGTATATCTCCCTTATTAATGTAGCCCATTTTGCTTTTGTCTTAATTTTGAATTTCCACCATCACTTACACAGTAAAGCTTGGTTCATCTTTCGTAAGTTAATCACTCCCAATCCCCCAAATTCTTTTCGTCTACATACGATCCCCCATTTGATTAACGAATATCTTGTCCCTTCAGTCCCTGACCCGTGCCATAGAAACCTCCGCCTTAAGCGATCAATTTTCTTGATGGCCCATACTGGGATCTCGAAGAATGACATAAAGTATAGCGGGATAGAACTGACTACCGAATTAACTAAAACCAGCCGCCCACCGAATGAGAGCATTTTCCCCTTCCACCCCTCTAGTCTATTTGCAATTTTCTCAATAATCTCATTCCAATCCCCTCCTAAGATTGCCGGTACGAATTAGCAAGCCCAGGTACTTGATCGGTAACTTTTGGACAGTGCAATTAAGGATACCTGCTATAGCTAGTCCGTCCTCCGAAATATTCTCCAAAAGTAATGCTACTTTTGTGGAAGTTGACTTTCAACCCTGACTAATCTTCAAAGAGATATAGTCCTCACTTTAGAAGCATAGCTTGAGTGACGTCGCATTCTCCGAAGATCAGTGTGTCGTCCGCATATTGTACGTTCATTACCACTGACAACACCCTCCTCATTCCTAACCCATTAATAAGCCTTTTTTCTGTATAGGTATGTAGCATTCTGTGTAGTCTGTCTGCCACCATAGTGAACAGCAGTGGTGATAGGGGATCCCCCTGTCAAAGTCCACGCCTACACCGAATTTCTTTACCAAGGCTTCCGTTTACCAATACATTCACCTTGGCAGTTGTTAGCATCTTCTCGATCCATCGAAGCCACCTATCCCCAAACCCTCTCCGCCTAAGGATTTCTAGCAAGCAATTCCAATCGACCTTGTCGTATGCCTTTTCGAAGTCTAATTTTAACATAAACCCCATTTTTCTGCGTCTCTTGCAATCTTGTATCACTTCCTAGACTAGTGCCACCCCTTCAAGAATGTCCCTCCAATAATAAATCCTGTTTGGTAGTCCTCCACAATGTCTCTGATCAGACTTCTGAGCCTATTTGCCAAAACCTTCGTGATAATCTTGACCAAGCAGTTAGTCAAACTGATTGGCCTATAATCCCCAATTTCTGTAGCCACCTTTTTCTTTGGAATTGGGCATACACTGGCGTAATTTAGTCTACCCAGATCTAGAGTGCCATCATAGAAAGCATTCATGATGTACATAATATCTTCCTTCACAATTTCCCATAAACATTTGTAAAAGAAAACGGAGAATCCATCTAGTCCCGGCGCCTTATCCTGCCCCATTCCCCACACTGCTGTCTTTACCTCTTCTATAGTGAACGGGTCTTGCAAACCTACGATTCTTTCCCGAGTATCTTCTTGTAGCTCGTCCCAGAGATCTTCTGCTGACTCGCACTGTCCATCCCTATTTTGACCAAACAGTTCCTTATAAGTCTCGTGGACGTGCCTTGATATTTGTCGCTCCTCTGAAATCATGTTTCCCTCGATTTTGAGGGAGTGGATGAAGTTGTTTCTACGACGCAAGCTAGCTACCTTGTGAAAGTATTTTGTATTTGCATCCCCTTCTGAAAGCCACTTTACCCTTGACCACTGACGCCACATAATTTCCTCCCTGGTATAAGTTTGTATAATATCCTGCCTGCGCGTTGCTAATTTTTAAAAATGTATTTCATCCAACCCATCCTCTTCCTCCTTCCTTTCAAGTTCGTCTATCTCCTTCAGAATGGACTCCTTCCTTTGGAATATATTCCCAAAAGTGTCTTTGTTCCATTTCCTCAACTTTCTTCTAAGTCTTGAGAGTTTTCTATCCAGCCTTGTTGCTGGCTCCGTGTGATTGACTTCCCCTTCCCAGCTGGACTTAATTAGCTCCTAACATCCGTTGTTGGTCAGCCACATCTTCTTAAAGCGGAAGATCTTTGTATTCTGTTTCCCTTCTTCCCCATTGCCGATGATGATTGAAACATGATCTGATGTATTGCAGATGCACGACCTGACCATAGCCCAGGAAAATTTCGTCTCCCAATCTGTGGAAACCATGATTCTATCCAACTTAACAAGGATTGGGTTCCTCCGACGGTTAGACCATGTAAATCTATGATCGTTTACAAGAATTTCCATCAGCATCAGGTTTGAGATCACCTGGTTGAATTTTCTTATGTCGTGTCCGTTATCCGTCCCTCCTATTCGTTCATGTGAGTGTCGGACGACATTGAAAACCCTCCTACCAGCCATGGTAGGTTATACCTTGGCCTGATATACGTTAGTTCATCCCAGAGCTCTTGCCTTTGGTTTCTATAATTTGGGCCATATACTGTTGTGATCGTTTGCTGCCAACCGTCCCCCCTTCTTTGGACCACTACCGATACGGTGAACTTACCTACTCATTCCTCAAGTAAGTCAAAATTACTGGTATTGACCCCTACCATAATCCCCCCTGACGGTCCTATAGCATCCTGAACTAGGGATGTAAAATGAACAGGACGGTCTGTCGTCCGTCCGAGTCCGGCTCGAGAAATGGTCCGATCGTAAACCATCCGAACTATTATACGAACCGAACTCGAACAAATTATTAGGTCCGATTCTTTACCGAGCTCGAACCGGACATAGGTCCGTCCGAATATTATTACGGTCCAATGCTTTATCGAACCGAGTCCGGACTATAAAAATTTTGTCCGACCTAGACCGAGCCGGACATAAGCTTGTTCGAGTAGAATTTCGGTCCGAGATTGAACATATGGTTGTCTGATCCCGTCCGGTCCGATTTACAGCCCTATCCTGAACCCTCCATTCCTTTATGTGATCTAACTTAAGACCCCAAAGACACATATCTGTTGGGTGAAACAATTTTGTCTCTTCCAGGCAGACAACATTGACATTGTTTTTCCTAATGACTTCTCTCACCATTCTCCGCTTGGCCACATTGCTAAGCCCTCTAACGTTCCAAAAAAAGGACATTAAACATTAAAAGTCGTATCCCCCCCCCCCTCCCCATGATGACTTGGAACCAACTCAAGCTAATTTTGGGGGACACAATCCTCTTTTGCCTCCCCCTCTAAAGCCCTCTGAACTTTTTCGATATTGTCCATTTTCCTATCCCGAATTATGTCAATAATGTTGGTGTGCAGAATGACAGAAATTTATACCATAGACATTTGCTAGCTGAATTAATATAGAATCAAGAATTGAACCGAATATAGATATAGGCGAGTGTGTACCTGCGATGTTTTCATAGCTTTTTCGTTTTCCCACCCTTTGGTAAATCTCTTTGACTGTCATTGGCTTGTCCCCCCTGCTTTGCTGTCGAACACTGCGCCTAAAACCCTCTTTAGACTTTTGCTGTCTTTTCTTTGTATCGACCGTCCCCCTTGGAGTATCCTCAGAAATACTCACAAGTCCTCTCTCCTCCCATGGTTGTGGCTCCTCAGACCTAATAGAGTCGGTGTCAAATTCCGATGACCCCTCTGAGTTGTTCGTTTTCTCCGATGTCCAGTTCCCTAAAATCGCCTTCACCATCTTTTTTACTTCTCTTTGTACTCTCTTTTCAACCTCCCTTTTGAGCAATGCATCAATATTGCCTCCTTCCTCCTCCTCACCTCCTTCTTCTTGGTTGATCGGACTAAATTTGTTACCAAGCTCAATTCCCCACTTCGTAATGTCGTGGCCCATGAAGTTTTCTTTATGATTAGTCTGGCCCAACTCTTTTTCCGGAAAATTCCTTTTCCCCTTTTTTTAAGCCCAAGGTGTCGCTACTGTGGCCCAAGCCCACGAAAAGTGTCTTCGAAGTCAGCTGGGTTTTCCCTATCATATTTTCCTCGTTTCCCGTGCGATGTGACGCCCTAGTACTACCGCTGAGGTTGTTTCCCCTGATTTCGAGCGACTGAGACCCTTCGCCCTCGAGACCTGTGCGATTTGATGTCCTACAACGGATGTCGATGTTGTGTTCCTGCTTTTCGAGCGATTGACTGCTATTGCCTTCCTGAGCTGCTCCAGCTGTAACCGAGGTGGGCCCCTCCTTGCATGTGCCTATCGCTGCTAGAGTTGGTGCACCGCTATCTATGTCTTCATCGGGCCCCACAAACAAGCCCAACTCAGTCTCGCCAGCTGTAAAGGAGTGGTGACTAGTACGTTCAATAAGTCCCGCATGACGCTACACAAGCCTTGTGGATTTACCGAATGAGAACTCCCCAGCCATCAGATCTCCTTCCTTTTCGCGCTCCTCCCTGATCAGCAGTTGGGATCTGTTTTGTTGGGCCATTTCGCGAACCGCACCCGGTTCGACACCCACATTGAACCATTTGTCTTCAACCTGGAGAATTTTTTTCTTTACCTCTGCGATTTCCGACCATTTCGCCTCCTTCTCGACGAATAATTGTTTAGCAACCGACTTCCTCACTACCACTCCCACCGTCGTTGTCGTTAGTTCTTCTTCCTCCACCCTGACGTCGACGAGGAAGCACTTGTTTTCTATCATCGCTCTCACCGCCGTGGGTATCTTCTCTAAGTCATTGCAGGCAATCCTAACCCTTGCGCTCCCCCTCATTTCTTCTCCGTTGTCTCGTCGACCTCGAGAACTACTCCAAATTTCCTTATAACGTCTTGGAACCCTCCTATTTCCCAGCAGTGTAACGAAAGTCCGCTCATCTGTATCCATTTCGTCGTCGTCATACCCTATTCGATAGCCCCCTCGTCTCCCATCCATTTTTAAATACATATCCCATACCGTGCTCCGACGATCTTGATTTCTTCCCTTCTAGCCAATGCTGCCACCCCGTCGCTCGATGGAAACTCCGCTAACCAAAAATCCTTGACCGTGTGTAGCTCCCAATTCCGTCTGTTGTACGAGTCCACTAGGTTTTTCAGGCCCGACACCACCTCCGCTGTTAACGGCCACCCTCGCACCGCCCTGATTATACCCATAGTCTTCTTCAGTTTCTCTCTGGTTGCCTTCATCTTTCCGGTGAGCGATACAATAGCATGAACCATTTCTTTCTTCCCCGGTGGTGGCCGCTTTTCCTCCGCCATCCTCCCTCTCCTCTTCTCTCCCCTAATGGCACAATCCTGGACCTTGTGTCCAGTCTCCTTGCATTCAAAGCAAACGAAAACCCCAATAGGGCAATCCAATTTATGATGTGGATCTCCGCAGAACAAACACGTGGCCGCCCTCTCCTTCCCCCTAAGTAGGTCGTGCTTCTTCGTCGACTTCGAATGATATATCTGCCACGGTTCCTCATCTCCCCCTTCCTTCTCATTGTTTCGTCGAAGTTCCCTAAGCGCCAATAGTAGCTCATCCTCCGATAGTTTGTATGGTGACTTCGCATTTATAGGAGACTTGGAGAGCTTATAATTTAATTGTATACTCTTCCTCTCAGGTTCATATACACGTTACTAGTTGAAGGCATTGTTGTATGCACCAGTGCAGTGCTTGGACATTCAATATCTGACTGCATCAGTACCATCTCTCTTTCCATTGTATCCTCACAAAATTTGAATCCAGCTCTTCAATTCACTCAGAAAAATATTTTTCATTACTCAGCATTTTCCATATCTATATAATAAAACACAAAGAAAGCTATCAAGTGGTTCTCCTTCAATCCCCTAAAAAATTAAAGGCCCAGATCAAACTTCACTAAACATATTTTCCCCCCAAAAGTTCCCTCCAAAACTCAAATTCAAATCCCCTACCCAAAACAACTCCTATATTTATTTAATTTTTTTTTCTCTCTCTCTCCCTCCCTCTTGTATTCAAAAAAATTAAGAAAATAAAATTTTTAAAAATTTTTTTAAAATAAAAAATTTAAAAACTAAAAAAATTAAAAATTTAAAAGCTTTAAAAATAGTTCAAAAAATTCAAAAAAAAATTATATAATATGTTTTTTGCTGGACCCCAAAAGTTTCTTCTATATAATAAAACACAAAGAAAGCTATCAAGTGGTTCTCCTTCAATCCCCTCAAAAATTAAAGGCCCAGATCAAACTTCACTAAACATATTTTCCCCCCAAAAGTTCCCTCCAAAACTCAAATTCAAATCCCCTACCCAAAACAACTCCTATATTTATTTAATTTTTTTTTCTCTCTCTCTCCCTCCCTCTTCTATTCAAAAAAATTAAGAAAATAAAATTTTAAAAAATTTTTTTAAAATAAAAAATTTAAAAACTAAAAAAATTAAAAATTAAAAAGCTTTAAAAATAGTTCAAAAAATTCAAAAAAAAATTATATAATATGTTTTTTGCTGGACCCCAAAAGTTTCTCATATAATATGTTTGCTACTTCAATTAATTTGCTCGACCTCCAAAACTATTTTATACGATCAAATAAGGTGCACCGTTCTGAAGACGTGCTGTAGGCACATGTCAACGGGCAAACCTAGTTCTTACATAATTTTCATTGTCGGTGTCGTCTTCTTTCAACTAATATTAGTCATGGACCTACGTACCTTCTGTTCAACATAAACTGGGAATGTGTATAAATATCTTGGCCTCTGTATGTTCACATCTATTTCATTTGTTACACAGGAAATCACTGAACAAAGTTTCACTCATTGAGTCATTTCTAATTTGATGTCTTACTGCTCCTTTATAGTTGATCTCTGAATTTCTTGACAGGAGAAACAACAGATTTGAAAGCAGTTTTCTGTTTTCATTTGTATGTTTGCCGCTTAACGGTTATCACAATTTTAGTAGCACAGGGATAACAAGTTTCAGAGTTCTGTATTGTACGCATTTTTCTATTGGTTAATTAGATACTTCTTTATGTCTTAGCAGTAGCTTTTGCAATCAAAATCAAACAATCAATAAAGGAACATAATTAGTTGGTGGCAAATTAAAGATAATATAAGGGAAAGAAAGGCACTTCTTAGAAGGCCAATCTGAATTACAGGCGAAGTCATTGGTAGTTCAATTAAATCTCAAGGAAAGACTCGAAAAATACAGGTAGATAATAAAGTTAAGAAACCATTAGGATTGTTGCAATTATGAGATTATATTGTATAACGTTTCACTATGCTCCTATGAATGTTAAATACACATTGATTTAACATTCAAACATTTAAATGTGATGTATGACATCTACGTGACATAATGCGATCATGGAAACATTATGTTTACACGACAAGAGGAATTCTAGATTATCTATATCATACTTAATCCTAAGGTCTTCTGTTCAAGTTACACGACATATTCATTCCCACAGAATTTATAGGGTAAGATACCACAGAACAATATATTGAAAAGAGAGCTCAACTTCTCAAAGCTACATCCCCTTCAATATAAGTTGAAATTGCCGACTACTGGACCATAAATCGGCAGACAACTATAAACAAAATTTCTGTATTTAGCATGCACTAATTCCATTTCGGGCCAAGATCATAGTATTGGCACCGGTTTTAAGGGCCGTGGGACTCTACTGCGCCTGAAGTCACCCACTCATTTCTGCGAGATCTAATTCACAGCAGTCTCTCCATACGCTTACGAGATATAGCCTTTAAAAATAGAACTCACTTTGCAGTGATTTATAGCAAGATATAGCAGCTAAAGGAAGAGCGATCTCACTCTGTGAGATGATATTATTATGCACCTAAAGTTATGCAAGCATTTCTAGTTCAGGCATCGAACAAGATGTCCAAAAGATCTCAACATCAAAGGCTAAAATCATGATGAGATCCACATTCCATATCTTAATATCAGGTTCATAAGCGGTAATGTTATTATGCCATAATTTTTTATAGTCCCTTTACAGATCCTCGTTTCCATAGGGAAATATTTTGAATCTTTGACAATGATGAACATACTACATCTCGACTTTCTGCCTTCGGTCCTCCTTATATTAGTACTATCGGGGTCCCTCATCTCATAAATAATCATCCAATAGTTTTGCATACAATTTATTCAAATTACTATATTATATCATTCTCACTTGGACCACTTTTTGAGTTCAGAGTATTATATTTTTATTCTCGTGTTATGGATATGCAAGACTGAGGTGTTTGCATTGTTTTAAAGCAGAGGCGGTTATGGGCACCAGGATGACACCTAGCTCCTAGACTTTGCCTAGCCAACCGCTGAATCAAAGCTACTAAAACCCGTCTATGTATAAAAGCTGCTTTGTAAATCAGTGGGTGTTTGATCAATATGTGTGGAGTTCTAAAAGGAACAAAGCGAGATTTATTCATATATTCTAAAATTAACTCGGAGAGTACGTTTATAACCATAGAAACTAACTCAACGAACAAGTTTTTAGCAGCAGGAATACATAAAAGAGTAAATGCAATATCAAGAGATATATAGCAACAGTAAACAAAAAGCTGACGTCTGCTTTGATCCGTGAGCAACAAATTTCATTCAAAAGGAGTAACTCACATTCTCTGTGACTGGAGGTCGAACACCTTTAAAGTGTAAATAAAACAAAGTAAATGTACCATCAGTTGGTCTTCAACATGTTCTTGAATTTTTCATTGGCTGCCACCAACTCAGCAGCAATTCCAGTTTCATTAGCAGAATGACCAGCATCTGGCACAACCTATTTGTAACCACACACACGCACACACAAAAAAAAAGCTTCTCAGTACCAAACTTTTGTTTAACTCGATGACTAGCATTAAATTCTAAAAAACAATGGGAAAATGGGAAATAAGCTGTGCGAGTATAAACTTGTAAAACAATAACATAGATATCAAGGAAAATGTCAAATCAACAAATCAGAAAATGTGGATTTGTAATTTAACCAAATGAAGGCTTAATCTAAAAACCACTGAAATCCACCTAAGCTGCTCTTCAGTTATGGTTATGCAGATAACTATGTCATTATATGGTTAAATTGCAACTGCATCTAATCTCAAACTTGTGGATGCACACACATGTAACAGCAAAGAAGGGGAAAAGACAATACACAAATATACAAGCAGTATTAGTTTGATTATCAATTGCTTGGTCCATTATGACTTCAAACATATACAGTAAAGCCTGTTACAATCTTATTAAAAAGGCTGGACTTGATTCTGGGAAAATGCTAACTGAAATGTTGTGCGGGGGGGGTGGGGGGGGTTACAAAAATGGTAGTCGCATAACTACAGATATAGCACAGATCTCTTCCAATAGACAACTGATCACAATCTGGTGTAAGGAAGAAAAAAAAAAGAATATAATTGCAATAAGGGATAATGGATGTATCACGGATGTGCACTTCTTCAAGCCAAATGATTCTTAAACATCATTCTAAAACTTATCAAACAAAGCCCTACGTTATGATCTAGTATTGGAAAGCATTCAAGATCTTGTCAAACAAAGCCCTACGTTATGATCTAGTATTGGAAAGCATTCAAGATCTTGTCAAACAAAGCCCTATGTTATGATCTAGTTCAAGTATTGGAAGGAATTAACAAAAATATATCTGAAAATCTTTTTTGAACCGTGATTTTTCAAACTTTTCAAACCCATAAATAAGAAAAAAAATATTTATGCTCCGATTTTGCTGGAGCACAACAATATTTTAATGGATATCAGAAGGGAAATTTTTCGATAAATTTAACAAATATAAATCATGATATATAGATTTCTTTTGTGTGGAAATAATAATGATATAGACTATAGAGTTAATATAAATGATTCTAATAACAGTTAAATAAACCCAACCTAAGAATAAAACTTTGCAGCTTGTTATATAGGGAAATAGTTGACAATTTTACCTCACTACTCTGATGCGTGAATTTTTACATTAACTAGATCCATCTTATGTCAAGTCTTTTTTGGCCCACATAACAACTGCTAATAAAACTTCCCCTCATCTTGATGGTGCATAACTAGTGTAACCTACTTTTATTTTTAGCATAATTATTTTCTACATTACCATCTTTATGTAAATATTGTTGTAACACCGGCGATCTACAATCTTGACTGAATTCTGTATTTTCTTACTGAAATTATGCATTATGTTAACTCTACTTGGTTTATTCCATAAAATAACAAAATAAATATACAAAAACTAGAGTTCCTCTCATGATCACAATTGATTGTTGACATATCTTCTACACAAGAACAGAAAATAACATATCATACAGTGCCTTCGATTAACAGTATGGTGTCATCCTTCACAAATTGATGTGGTCAGATTTGTGAAGTTGTTTTTTAAGTATTAGTCCATTACACTCTAGGCTAGTTAAAAAGAGTATTAAAAATGTAGGAAGGTTGGAGGATTATCTGTTGAATGAGAAATCATGCTGTCCAAAAAAAAAGTCGGATGTCTATGCTAACATAGAAAGGGCTGGAGAATACATTGAAAGATAAGAAAGAAAGAAGGCATAACAACCGGAGAGGACTAGCGAAAGGACATGTCAACAAGGCTTTAACACAAATAAACAGGAAGAGTTTAAACAGAGCTGATGTGCACAGTTCTACATAAAAGTGAATTATGTTCTAAACTCTATGCATAAGACTACATAACAAGCAAAAACTGTTCAGACCTTGAACTCTGCTTCTGGCCAAACTTTATGAAGATCCCAGGCAGACATCATAGGGCAGCAAACATCATATCTTCCCTGCCAATATCAGATTGTTCAACCCAATGAGATATTACAGTTAATAAGCACAGAACTTCAAAGCTAAACATAGGTATACAAGTTATGATGACATCTCATACATATTTCAGAACTGGATACATATTTCAGAACTTGACAGTAAGTTTGTCAATTGATTATCCAAGAAAGAAAGAAATATGAAAAGGAAAAAAATTGTTTTTTTGAACTTCTCAACTAAGCACCAAATAATCTATACTGACAATAATGACAGTATCTACAAAACATGTTACTTTGGGAAGTGTGGATCATCTGTACGCATGACACCCAAAAAATTGGCAATCAGGCACCACGAGTTTCAAAGTTTCAAGCAACTATATAACCATCCATCAATAAAAACCATACATAAAACTCAAAAGTTAAAATGCACATTATGCACATTAGGCTTGAATAAAAAGATATTTAGTACATGTCTCAGTTAAATTTAAAGCAATGATTTATTCCTTGGATACCTACTATAAGCACTTGCATAGTCTATTACATCCACAAGCAAATTGATCAGGAACTCAAAGCGAAGAAAGATATATAAAATACACTACGATGATAAATGTTACTAGGAAAAATTAAGCCAAAAAAAGAAAGATTAGAAGTACAAGATTAGTGGTGTGCTGTCTTCAGACAAAAAGGCAATTTCATTCCGCGAATTAAAGAATGATGAGCGGAGTTTAGGAAAGATGCAAATATCCCATGGTGAATATTGAGGGTAACTCAGTAAGGAGGGCAGAGAATCACTCAACTCTTCTTTTTGACCATTCAGAAAAAGAGGAAATGAAGCTTAAATAAATAACTACATAGATAAAAAGAAGAATGATAAAGAAGAAATGGGGAGAGAGCTGACGAAAATGATTGAGAACGGATAGAAACTAATATGTCCATTTCTCTTACTTCTCTGCCATTCCATCTTCTTCTTCCTACAAGGAATTACACGTCCAGAAATCTTCCATCTAAATAATGAAGCAGGGTTTAAATTACTCACAAAAGTTGGATACTTGGATATGGGAGTTACAGATCTAGGGATCCTGCACCTGTACTCAACAGAAAAACATTACTCTGTCAATTGAGTGGAGACCAAGAAACCATAACTCATGCTAATGCTGCTAAGTTTGCCTGGTGAGAATTAGCATTGACAAAATGTACATAGAGGTGCTCGTTGGTAGAAATTCTTTTTAAATTGGACGAGGAGGATGTGGCACTAGTGCACTAGTTTCTTTTCCTGTGAGTGTAAGGTCAGATAAGCTCTCTGTGAAATAGTTCAATAAGTATGAGTACTAATGCTTCACAATTGATGCTAGAATAAAACAACAACAACAACAACAAAGTCTTTTTTCCCAACTAGTTGGGGTCGGCTACATGATTTTTTCAATTCTGCTCGGTTTAGCGCAATATCTTATATAACGTCACAAGTTATCTCACTGTTTCCAACCAAGTTAGTTTAGGTCTTCCTCTACACCTAACTCTACCCTCAATACTTATCAAATCACTCTTTCTAACGGAGGCACTACTAGGTCTACGTGTGACATATCCAAACCATCTGAAGCGATTCTCTCTTAACTTATCTTGGATTGGAGCTACCTTTAGCATGTCTCATATATGCTCGTTTTTAATTCTATCCTTCCTTGTTTTACCACACATCCATCTTAGCATCATCATCTCTGCTACACTTAGTTTTTGGCCATGTTATTTCTTTGTTGCCCAACACTCTGCTCCATCATTGCTAGTCTAATAGCCATCCTATAAAAAATTTCCTTCAACCTCAAAGATATACGTTTGTCAGACAAAACACCACTACTAACACTTCTCCACTCAAGCCACCCTCAAAGGAATTACAATTGATGCTAGAATAAAAAACACAAAGGAAACTATTAGATTACTCTGTAACTGAATATTCATGTTGTTATAATTATCAAAGTTAACAAGATGTTGTTGGTACAAAAGATACTAAAGGGAGGAATAAAAGCTGGTTACTCATGCAAACACCAAGTGCTTCTCCAAACGGGTAGACAAAAGTAAAAGCAAATTACCTGTACAATAACAGTCTTAATGTGCCGTATCTTATCAATGTTATCCAACAGATATGATTCAGTAGGTAGAAATCCTTTGTTCACAAAGTAATGGTTTTCAATCCGTGCAAATGCCTGCATAAAACAGAAAATTACAGAAAGAGGCAGTGCTTTAGGAGTTAGGACAAAGTATAAGTACAAATTCCCAATACAGCGGGGGGAAAAATTTACGCACAACTAATCAGTTCTAAGAATGAAATGAAGGCATATAAAAAGCACTGCTTAATGAATAATGCAGCCTGTGCAAGAACAGCAACGAAATAAAATTATCATAATATACAAACCAAAGAGAAACTGTCGTCCTCCCCTCTTTTGACATTCTCCAGATTTTGAATTAGATGGGCAGTCATTAATTCCCATGTAGTCCAAATTTTAGCAGCCATAACCTGAACAAACAATCTAATAATCTTTAAAATGAAGTAGTAGAAAGCAAAAGATAAAGGAAGATCATAGGTAATATAGTGTCAAATAACATCAATAATTTACCAATTTCAACCATTATATTTATTTTACTAGTAGGAAATATTCCTTGTTTGAATAGAACATTTACTCTCTGCTCAAATGTAGGCATTTCATAAGTATTTTTGCAAAATGAATATGAAGATAGGGCTCCAAATAAGTACCTTAATATCAACATCATCTGAATTCAGCCTCTTGTTGTAGGCATCAATAAAACTTCCTCTTTCATTTTCAGGAATGAAATCTCTAAAGGGCTCCCATGCTGAAACTCCAAATAAAACTCATCATTTACATGTCATTAATATATAATTAGCATACGCTGAAGACAAACTAGCAAGTAGTGTATCCGCAGGCCTCCTACAACTAGGAATCATTAGTAGACTCTATTAAACAGCAATTGGTCATGCTAATTAGAATTCTTTAATTTTAAGGGGGAAAAGCCTAAGAGTGTCTACCACAACTCATTGATTTATTTGTAGGCAAAACTACCCTCAACCTTGCACATTAGTTGTCCTTTAGATTATAGCACTTCTATTAAGAAATTTATTTTAACTCATGTCAAAAACAAGAATTTTTCCTCTTAATTAATGTTTTTTAAATAAACAAATGCTAGTACATTTCCATCTTTACCCTTATATTGGAAATTCAAAAGACTTGCTTTTTTCAAAAGAGAGGTTTTGTTGTCAAGGGTATTATTGGTAGTTTAAATGAAAATGTATCAATGAGTCCTTGAGTAGTTTAATAAATTTTCTTGAAAACCTAAAATGATGACTTATAATTTATGGAAAAGAAAACTCCGTGGAATGCCAACTAATCCAACGGGGTTTTCTTTTCCATAATGGTCATCATTTTAGGTTTTCAAAAAGATTTATTAAACTACTCAAAGACTCATTAATACATTTCACCTAAACTACCACTCATACCCTTGTGTTTAGATAATGAAAGAGGATAACAATTTGAGAAGAGTAAAGTCTTTTGAATTTCCTAAAGAATGGTAAAGAAGGAAATGTACTACCACTTTTTTATTTAACAACATCAATTATTTGGCATATTTTTTTCCTTTTACATGAGTTTAAGAATTTTCTTAATAGGAGTCCAATAACCTAGAACGCCAACTAATATGGAACAGGTGTATGAGGGTAAAAGAATGTTTTAAACAGAGTTATAGAATATTGTTGAGGAGGGCTTTAAACAAAATCAAACTGTTGTGGGGGCTTCACAATGAATACTCTCACCTCCAAGGGGTTTTACACATTCCCCATATTTTAATTAAGGATCAATCTTGTAAACTATTTTAAGTAATGCAGTTTCACGCAAGCAACTCAACCTAAACAATGTTAAGTAAACAGGCAACAGTAGAAAAGACAATTAGTATACCATCTGGGAATATAGCTGCTGCACCACCCTCATAAAACCAATCAAGCTCTTTCTTCCTCAACAAAAAAATACCTCGAAGAACAATACCAGTGACCTTATTGAAAAAAAATTCAAGCAACTGTGAGCAAAGTTCTCTTAACAGCTCCCATGAAATAAAAAAGAATGTCAATGCTTCACCTTGTCAGGGTGTGATTGGCTATATGCCAGGGCCAAAGTGCTTCCCCATGATCCCCCAAATACCTGTAGTCCTCAGCCAGAGATAAGAAATATATATCCTATGGAGAGAATGAGAGCATAAAGCATACTCGGAAATCCAAACCTGCCATTCAGGTATATCCAAATGTTCCCGCAGTTTTTCAATGTCACTAACTAGGTCCCAGGTTGTGTTCTCCTCTAAGCAAGCATGTGGAGTACTTTTTCCTGCACCACGCTAGACATAGTTCGTAAGTTATGAGTACTCTTTAAGAGGGTTACAAAAGGCTAATATAAGATGAATTTCAGATCAGAAGGTAAACCTGGTCAAACAAAATGATTCTATAAAATTCTGGATCAAAGAATCGTCTATTACCAGCTGAGGTTCCAGCTCCAGGTCCCCCATGAAGAAAAACAACAGGCTTCAAGATGAAAATATATATATCAGAAACTACTTAGCAATATATGAGATGCAAAGAAAACGGTATACAACAGCTACACCTGAAATGAAAAATTACCAAAAAGACTACAAGGTCCCAAAAAAGCTTGTTGCATCAAACGAATTAATGGACTAAAACCAGTAATACAAATTATCTAGTAAAACTAGTTCCAAGTCCTAGATGCCCTATCCCGGCCTGAGTGGTCTCTGAGATGAGGACTTCAATAGAGGACAATTTGTACAATCACACCAGCATTAATATATATCTTCCAACAATTTAGTTTACTGTCAAATTTGGTATAAAGACAATTAAACAGTAATTGCAGAATTTACAATTGGTCCCTCAAACTAACCAGGTTGTTCTTCCAACTCTCCCTCAAGAATGATGCAAATGTAAAAGCCTGAGGTGGGAACTGAATTTCTGAGGATCTATATTACATGAGTTGTCCACTTAAACATAAAAACCAAGCCACCACTGGAATGCATAGGGCTGCTAACAGGCTTAGTAAGCTACAAGTTCAGCTTTAGGTCAGCTTGTTCAATAACATCAAATGCAACAAACTGGAACAAAACTCTAGGCTCTAAGAGTAAAAATTAACATAATTAGGCCCAATTCAGCTTACTGTATTCAAGCTTTTCATCATCAGTGGCTTGTACAGTATTAGAGTATTAGTTTAGTCACATATGGGCAAAGCACGTGCCTGTAATTAAGTCATATATATGTATCTAGTGTGTATTGTATTGAGAGGGATTGAAACTTGATCTCAAATTTACATGGTATCAAAGCCAGACCCAGCTAGTCGCTGCTGCCGTTCCCGTCACCGTCAACCGCCATTGTTCTCGTCTCCATCATCCGCCTGAAGCCACCCCGTTCCAAGAAAGAAACTAACAGCAGTGGCCAAACCCAATTCCAAACCTGACCCTGTTACCTGGCTAAATTGAGGGCGTCCATTCGTCAGTGGAGGGGGTGGTGGCGGCTCTCGCCGTGAGCGCGTCTACCATGATTGTTAACATAGGAAAAGAAAAGAAGAAATAAAATCGACTAAATTAAGATTAGTTCATTCATCAACTTGAGTTTCTTGGATGACTCCTTTTGTAGAGAGGAGCGCATAACACGTGAAACACGCGTGATCTGAAAAAGCTACAGCGTTAACTGCCATAACAGCAGCAGGGCCCACCCGATGTCCCCTACTCTCTCCTACGCTTCCAGTCAGCCCGTGCTCTGTGTGTAACTATGAAGCACGGATACTCTGCGGGGGGTCGCGTATCACGTACCCGATACGTATCGGACACGATACGCGTACCGTACTCATCCGATACGTACCCGATACGTATCGAAATTAATTAAAAAATTAAAAAATTAAAAAAATATCCGATACTCTTCCGATACGCGGGGATACGCGTATCGGAAGGGCGGGATACGCCACCGATACTTTTTTTTTTTTTTTTAGTTTGGCTCGGCCTAACAGGCCCATTCACCGTTCTTTCTTCTATCTTCTGCCTCTCTCTTTCTCATCCCATCGATCAGAAGATTCAGAACCCTATCCCCTTCTCTCTCAGCCGATCCTTCTCTGCCTCTCTCTTTCTCATCCCATCGATCAGAACCCTATCCCCTTATCTCTCTCAGCCGATCCTTCTCTGTCACCCTCAGATCTGATTAGACCCCGATCAGATCTCTCTCAGCCGACCCCGATCAGTCTTCCTCTCCGACCCCGATCAGATCTCTCTGTCACCCTCAGATATTTGCCATAAAGGTATTTTTTTTCCAGTTCTTTTTCAGTTCTTTTTCCAGTTCTTCTTTCAGTTCTTTTTTTATTTTTTCAGTTCTTAATTTATTCACCGTGATCGCCTGATCGGTTCTTTTTTTAATTTTTAATTTTTTCAGTTCTTTATTTATTTTTTCAGTTCTTTATCCATGTGATCAAAACTCAAAAGGATTTACCTGACTCCTTTGGAGATATGTACGAATCTAACTCATCTTGGAGTTATACTGAGATTGTTCTAGTGCATGTTTTGATGTAGGAATTCTCTTGCAAATAGAGTATAAGTATAAGAAATGGTATTTAACAAATGACATTACATAATTGTCAATTTGTCATTACATAACAAAATAACAAAATAACACAAATAGAGTATATTACAATAACAAAATGACATTACTGATTAAGATGCACACAAAATTGTTTTTAACAAAATGAGAAGGTATCCATGTATTAAGATGGACAATTGGACATAGTTATTCAAATATTGAAAACGACAGATAAGAAGTATCTCACTCAGGTACGTATATTTTTATTTAATGCAATTTTATATTGTCTATGTATAACTTAAGGAATTCAATTTTTAATTATAATATATATTATTATTATTTTTTATTTAATTTATTTAAGCGTATCCTAACGTACCCGTATCCTAGTTTTTGAGAAATCGACGTATCCGCGTATCCGATACGTACCGTATCGGATACGCGTATCCGTATCCGTGCTTCATAGGTGTGTAATGACTCAAGGCAGTTACAGAGAGGGGTTTTATTACAAAAATCCCGACCCCTTTACAAGAAAACCAATAAAAGAAAATTATTAACTGCAGGACTGATACGCAGCTTCGAGGGACTGATACGCAAGAGTTCTTCTCCTTCAGCTGTGCACAGATACAGCTCTAAGGAGCTGTATCACTCCTATCCCCTTGAAGAGGAGCTTCCATGGTTCTCTGCAAGCTAAGGAAGCGGTTGTAGATGTCCCGAAACTCCTCCCATGTCGCTTCCTCCCTCGATTTGCCCTTCCACTGTATAAGGACCTCGATGACGGCCATATTTCTCTTGTTTACCATTCTCTTTGACAGGATTGCCATGGGATCCAGAAGGTTATCATGAAAATAGACGGGGTGAGTAGTCTTCAGTTTGCTTGGGTCTCCCACATGTAAACTTGGGTCTCCCGGACCCACATGCCTCTTGAGTTGAGATACATGAAAAACGTCGTGAATCCTTGCAGTGGAGGGAAGTTGCAGCTTGTAAGCAACGGTACCCACTCGATCGGTGATCAAATAAGGTCCGTAGTATATGTGGGATAGCTTGTGGACTCTCCTCCCTCCTACTGAGAGTTGTCCATATGGTTGCAGCTTGATATAGGCATAATTTCCCACTTCAAAGGCCTCGTCAGATCTGTGTTGATCAGCCAATTGCTTCATCCTCCTCTAAGATTTGTGGAGGTTGTCTTTAAGGAGTTGCAAGGCAATGTCCCTTTCAACTAAGCAGTCTTCAACCTCCTGAGATCTGGATGTCTTCGGTATGTATGTTAGGAGGGTCGGAAGGGGTTTTCCGTATAGCATTTGATAAGGGGAGGTTCTTGTGCTACTATGGGTATTAGTGTTGTGCCGGTATTTAGCCCAAGGTAAGAAATTCACCCATGTCGAAGGCTTGTATGCACAAAAACACCGCAGGTATGCTTCTAGGATCCGATTAGTGACCTCCGTTTGTCCATCGGATTGTGGATGGAAGGAAGTGCTCATGCACAACTAAGTGCCTTGTAAGGAGAAGATTTCTTTCCAAAAGGTGCTCGTGAAGACGGAGTCGTGATCACTGAAAATTGACTTCGGAACCCCATAAAGCTTGAAAATGTTATTTACAAATATCTCTGCAATTTTTTTGGCTGTGTAAGGGTGGCTGACTGCGATGAAGTGGCTGTACTTGGAAAGGCGATCGACTACCACCAAAATAGTAGTCTTCCCTGAGCTCTTGGGCAACCCCTCGATGAAGTCCATGCTTACATCTTCCCACACTGCAGACGGAATGGGGAGGGGCTGAAGTAAACCTGCCAGAGATTGGTTCAAGTACTTGCTCCGTTGGCAGACATCACATTCTCTAATGTATTGCTTGAGACTAGCCTTCATGCCATGCCAATAGGCTACCCTTTTCAGCCTTGCCCGTGTCTTCTCATACCCTGAGTGCCCCCCTTGTAATGTGTCGTAGTGCAAAGCTATCAATTGCGGCACTGTTGGGAACTGAGGATTAAGCAACACCCTGCCCTTATTGTAGAATATCCCATGCTTGGCAGCGTATGGACTTGAGTTTAACTTCCCTGTAGACAACTTCTCAGCTACTGCGGCATAAAAGGGTCACGTTGCACCACTTCTCTAAGTGTATCTAGCAATTTGGGGTCGACGATGGATAGAGCTTGCAGCTTAGCATCTTCTGAAACTCTAGACAAACCAACTGCGCCTAGGTTGTGGCTTCCCTTTTTGTATTCGATGGTGTATTGATACCC
Source organism: Hemerocallis citrina (assembly GCA_017893485.1). Taxonomy (NCBI): domain Eukaryota; kingdom Viridiplantae; phylum Streptophyta; class Magnoliopsida; order Asparagales; family Asphodelaceae; genus Hemerocallis; species Hemerocallis citrina. Next base: position 230,327,992 of record CM030360.1, read on the forward strand.
ATGAAGCTTCCACAACCACGTGTGATGTGCTTCGGTCTCTAGTCTCTGTTCCAAGAGGTGTTTGAGGGGCTTATGATCTGTCTTGATCACGAACTCTCGACCAACCAGATAATGTCTCCACTTTTTGACAGCAAGAAGGATTGCTAACATTTCTTTTTCGTAAGTGGATATGTATCTGTTTCTCCCCTCCAATTCGAGACTCAGGTAAGCTATAGGGTGCCCCAATTGCATTAATATAGCTCCAATGTCTGACCTTTGAGGCATCGCATTCTAAAACAAACGTCTCCTCATAATTAGGCAGCTGCAGGACTGGGGGAGTTGTTAGTGCTCGTTTCAGGGTCTCAAAAGCCTTCTGCGCAGCCTCCCCCCATCGAAATGCACCCTTCTTCGTCAAAGCTACTAAAAGAGCTGCAATTGTTGCATATTGGGCAATGAATTTCCTGTAATATCCTGTGAAGCCTAGGAATCCCCGTAAGGCTTTGGGTGATTTGGGTTTGGGCCATGATTGCACTGCTACTATCTTCTCGGGGTCGACCGCCACACCCTTGTTAGAAACGACGTGACCTAGGTAAGCCACCTCCCTGACTCCGAAGACACACTTACTGATCTTAGCTACCAAGGAATTGCCTTGTAAGAGCTGCAAAATCAACTCCAAATGCTGCAGATGTTCATGCCAAGTTTTGCTGTAAATAAGGATATCGTCGAAATATACCAACACACACCTTCTTAAGTATGGTTTGAAGACTTCATTCATTAGAGATTGAACGGTGGAGGGGGCATTGGTCAAGCCAAATGGCATGACGGTATATTCATAGTTCATGGGTTTTGAATGCGGTTTTGGGGATGTCAGCTTCGTGTATTCGGATCTGATGATATCCACTTCTGAGATCCATTTTACTGAAGAACTTGGCTCCGTGAAGCTCATCAAACAACTCATCGATAATGGGAATGGGGAATTTGTCCTTCACTATCATTTTGTTAAGGGCTTATAGTCGACGCACATCCTCCACGTGTCGTCGTGTTTCTTCACCAGGACAACGGGAGAAGCAAAGGAACTAGTACTTGGCCTTATCACCCCCGACTGTAGCATCTCCTTCACCAATCGTTCAATCTCATTCTTTTGGTTTCAAGCGTGCTTGTAGGGTTTCAAGTTTACGGGCTGAGCATCATGAGTGAAGATGATCTTATGATCAGTGGCTCTAGCAGGTGGAAGTGAGTTGCTCTCTTGGAACACAAGCGCATACATCTTCAGTAGCTTGGAGATGTCGGGTGGATACTCGAAGATTTTTGTAGTCTCTTCTGGTTTAGCATATACCTGCAGCAACACCCCTTGTTTCATGCACATTATAGCCTTCAACATGGCCCTTGTTTCCACCCCTTCATGGTGCACACCCTTCAGTACCTTGACCTCACCCTCATACTCAAACTGCAGGGTGTAATTTTTGAAGCTGAGCCACATGCCTTCCAACGTTCGAATCCATTCAGCTCCCAAAATGATCTGGCTGGTACCCAAGGCCAAAACATGAAAATTAGCCACTATTTTTACTCCTTGGCACAAGAACTCAACGTTTTCACAAACCCCTTCACACTGCAGCCTCTCTCCACCAGCTACAGTAACTTCAAAAGTCCTTCCTTTAGTAATGGGCAACCTAGCTCTCTTCGCTAACAAAGAATCAACAAAATTGTGCGTGGAGCCAGTGTCGAAGAGAGCAAATGCCTCTCTCTTAGCTATAGTACCTTGGAACCGTAATGTTTGATGGATCAAAGCTCCTGTAATGGCATGAAGGGAGATTGTGGGGTAAGAAATAGCCTTAAGCTCAGCCTGCACTTGTTCAAAATCAGCTCCACCCTCTTCTACTTCTTCAAAAAACTCTGTCTCCTGCTTATCAACTGCCTCGACCTCATCTAACTCCCCCTCAATCATCATAAGAGACCTCCCCTAGCATCGGTGCCCCTGGGCCATTTCTCATTACACCTGAAGCAAAGCCCTTTAGCCTTCCGTTCCGCCATTAGCTTATCAAATGAGGTCTCCGTCAATCGATTGTTGTACTTGGTCTCAACGATGGCAGGCTTGTTGACAACAGTCGGTGGGCTCTTGTTTGGCTGGTGTGGGGACACAAAACCCACCTTGCTCGCTATCCCCTGGTACCTCGCTGCCTTTCTTTGACAAATTAATATAGTTTCTCTCGCCTGAGCCTCCCGGTAGGCTACAGAGACGGTGAGGGGTCGTTTGAGCAAGACTTCTTGTTGGATCTCCTCCTTGAGACTTGAGATGAAGCAATCTACCAGTACTGGCATGGCCATAGGTTTGCTAAGGTGGCTGTAACGAATGAACTCCTTGTGGTACTCTTGGACAGAGCCGGATTGGTGTAACTTCAACAGGGTAGCGGTGTGGTTGTGCAACTCAGATGGGCCAAATTGGAGCAGCAGCTCTTCCTTCAAAGCCTCCCAGCTGATCTCCATGCGGTATTGCCCACTGAACCAATGCCACCACATCAATGCATCGTCTCTTAAGAAGTAGACGGAGAAATCTACCTGCTGTCTTTCATCGATATTCTGGGTGTCGAAGTGATGCTCAAGGTGGAAGATCCAATTAGTGACGTCCCCACTTCCATCGAAGATAGGGTTCTCCAGTTTGGTGTGGCGTGGAAAAATGGATTGGCCCCTTTCATACTCATCTTCTTCGCTCCTGCGAGTCCAACGCCTCCTTTTGGATCTTCCCCAGGGTGGGTGTGGGTTCATCTCGGAGTATTGTGGATTTGGGGTTGAAGGAAATTGGGGATTTGGAGGAGGGGGATATATTGGGTTTGGAGGTGGGGGAGGTAACGGGAACCCGTTGCTAAACCCATGGCTAAACCCAAAGTAGTTACCCCCATTTCTATCCATCATCGGTAGGGCTCTCTGGAGAAGGGACTTGATCTCGTCCACCTGGGTTTGCATTCCCAGTCCCTGTGTGCGCACATCAGCGTTGATGGCTCCCAAAGAAACCTCAAGGCCCTCCATTCGAGACTCCAGATCGGTCGACTTTTGAGGTTTAACACCCCTAAGCGTGGCTCCTCGCAGCAACGGGCCCGATTCCCCATGTCCAGAGCTAGCTCCAGACTCAAGGACGGGTGAGCACACGATCGGGTCCGATGGGTTTGGAGCGTGACCTGGCTCTGATACCAATGTTACCTGGCCAAATTGAGGGCGTCCATTCGTCGGTGGAGGGGGCGGTGGCGGCTCTCACCGTGAGCGCGTGTCTACCATGATTGTTAACACAGGAAAAGAAAAGAAGAAATACAATCTACTAAATTAAGATTAGTTCATTCATCAACTTGAGTTTCTTACAGGGATGTCTCCTTTTGTAGAGAGGAGCGCATAACACGTGAAACACGCATGATCTGAAAAAGCTACAGCGTTAACTGCCATAACAGCAGCAGGCCCACCCGCTGTCCCCTACTCTTTCCTACGCTGCCAGTTAGCCCGCGCTCTGTGCGTAACGACTAAAGGCAGTTACAGAGAGGGGTTTTATTACAAAAATCCCGACCCCTTGACAAGAAAGCCCATAAAAGAAAAATATTAACTGGGGGACTGATACGTAGCTTCGAGAGACCGATACGCAAGACTGCTTCTCCTTCAGCTGCGTCAGACCCGACCTCCACCCTACTCCGAGCCCGAACTTGACCTCGCCTATAGTCGCCGCTGCTGTTGTTGGTCTTTCCACTGCTGCTGCCGTCCTTACTGCTGCGCCGCCCGACCCAACTCGGGCAACCCAACCATCCGACGCCGACTGACCCCCAAAATCCTCTCTTCCTCAACAGATTTCTGATTGATTTGGTTTGAATTGGTGCGGTGTGTTGCCTGATTATCTAGCTGCTGAAATTTTGGTTTGTATGTTTGATTTATGATTTGGAGGAGGAGGAATTGTGAAGTGGGTTTCACAACTTGCCTAGCAAGTGTTTGATGAATCGCCACAAAGATCCGACCAACTTTAACTCCAGCTCTTCTCTTCCTCTGTGTACTGCTATTTTAAGTGTGAGTATATTTTGTATTTATGTGGGCAATTTGGATCCACAAGTATCGGAGAGGGAGCTTGAGGTTGAGTTCCGAACTTATGGCGGTATGAGAAGAGTTTGGGTTGCTAGGAAGCCACCCGATTATGCTTTTGTCGACTTTGATGACTGCCGAGAAGCCCAATATGCAATTAATGACTTAGATGGTAAAAATGGATGGAGGGTTGAGTTTTCACATGTTCATGATGCTAGTAACAAGAAGCTTGAACAATATCAAAAGAATAAGCAATATCACGCTTCCCGACAACGGTTTTCTTTCGTCACATTAGCAAGGTCAGGTATTGCATGTTTAGCCAATTTACCTTCAACATCATGGATAATAGATTCAGGTGCATCTGATCATATGACTGTGAATTCAAGTATATTGTCCTCTGTTAGTAGATCTTTTTATCCACGTGTTAGGCTTGCTGATGGTTCTACTTCCCCAATTGGGGGGTTGGACATGTAAACCTTACTCCCACTTTATCACTTAGATCTGTTCTTCATAAGCCAAAATTTTTCTTTAACCTAATGTCTGTTAGTAAAATTACCAAAACACTGAATTGTTCTATTACATTTTATCCTGATCACTGTGTGTTTCAGGAACTTGGGACGGGAAACACAATTGCCACAAGTCGTGTGTCAGAGGGTCTTTATCAACTTGACAATGTCCCTACCTTATTTGCATGCTTGAGTGCGCCTTTAAATTTGCATTGTCAGTTGGGTCATTCGTCGTTACAGAATCTGAAGAAGTTGATACCATAATTATCTTCTCTTAAGAAGTTATCTTGTGAGTCATGCCAATTAGGTAAATACTTGCATATGTCTTATCCTCCTAGAGTCAATAAACAGTCGAGTCGACTTTTTAGGTTAGTTCATTTTGATGTGTGGGGACAGTTCGATGACTGTAGATATTTTGTTACCTTTGTTGATGACTATTCTCGTACCACATGGTTATATTTAATGAAATCTCAGTCTGAAGTGTGTCTATTTTTAAATCATTTTGCGCTGAGGTGAGAACTCAGTTTGATGTTTCTGTTCAAATTTTGCGAAGTGATAATGCCAGAGTATTTTTCTTATGAGTTCACTAGTTTTATGTCATCTTATGGTATTCTTCATGAGTCTTCTTGTTCTTATACCCCTCAACAAAACGGGGTTGCTGAGCATAAAAATTGTCAGCTGTTAGAGGTTGCAAGAACAATGCTTATCCATAGACAAGTTCCTCAACATTTCTGGGGGGATGCAGTTCTTACTGCATGTCACCTAATTAACCGCATGCCTTCATCTGTGTTAAATGGTCAAACACCCTTTTTCGTTTTATTTCCAAATGTTGACCAATTCCCCCTTCCTCCCAAAATCTTTGGATGTGTTAGTTTTGTCCTTGACCATCGTCCTGGTCGCTCCAAGTTAGCTCCCCGTTCTATCCGATGTATTTTTCTAAGGTATTGTCGCTCCCAGAAAGATTATAGATGTTATGGTCCTGAGTTGCGTCATCATTTTATCTTTGCTGATATTACATTCCATGAGTCTCAATTTACTTTATCTAACACTTCCTCTGGTTTAATCCCAATTTCCTCCAATGCGACTAAATCTGAAATTCTAACCTACCCTAACTTGTGGTATCTACTTCTACTGATTCTATAACACAATGCTCCCCAGCAATGCCTGGACGGCCTACAATCACTCAAGAGTATAAATGACGCTCGGACACTACTCCCTCAGATCACGCCACTGTGCCCATTGTCCTATCGCCCCAAGTCGATGAGACACGACCGTCTGAGCCTACTACTACACCTCCGGTTCCTCCATTGCGCCTGCATCCTCTTCTAGTGAGCATTTTGATCTTGATCTTTCCATTGCCATACGCGAAGGGAACCGCTCCACTGCACATCCTTTATACAGCCGTCTCTCATATTCTCACTTGTCATCTACCCATTATACCTTTGTCTCTACTTTGGACAATTACCAGTTCCTAAGTCATTATCAGAAGCACGGTCACTCCTGGTTGGAGCCAGGCTATGCGAGAAGAGATGTCTGCTCTTGAGAACAATAGTACTTGGGATCTTGTTAACCTTCCATCTGGCAAACGTTGTGTTGGTTGTAAATGGGTGTACACAGTTAAAGTAAATCCAGATAGTTCTCTGGCTCGCCTAAAAGCTCGATCGGTTGCTAAAGGTTATTCTCAGACCTATGACATTGACTATGATGAGACATTCTCTCCTGTGGCTAAAATGCCTTCTGTTCGGATCATTGTTGCCTTGGCTGCTCGATTTCATTGGCCGCTCCACCAATTTGATGTCAGGAATGCATTTCTCAATGGCATTCTTAAGGATGAGGTTTATATGGAGCAGCCCCCTGCGTTTGTTGGTAAAGCTAAGTCCACTAAAATCTATTGCTTGAAACGGTCTTTGTATGAACTCAACCAGTCTCTTCATGCTTGGTTTGGCCGTTTCACCGAGGTTGTCATGAGTTTTGGATTGAAGAGGAGTGATAATGATCATTATGTGTTCTATCGACATCATCAAGAGAAAAAATCATTTTAGTTGTATATGTTGATGACATTGTAATTACAGGTGATGATCAGAATGGTATTCAAGATTTGAAGTTATATATTCAACAGAAATTTCAAACTAAGGATCTCGGTCGACTAAAGTATTTCTTGGGGATCGAAGTTGCTCGATCTAAGCATGGAATATATTTATCACAGAGAAAGTATGTTCTGGACATACTTACCGAGAGTGATATAATAGGATGCATGCCATCATACACTCCTATGGACCCAAATTCCAAGTTGTTGCCAGATCAGGGTGTCCAATTGGAAGGTCCAGATAGATATTGGAGGCTTGTGGGAAAACTGAATTATCTCATAGTTACTCGTCCTGATATCGCACACTCAGTTAGCATAGTAAATCAGTTTATGGCCTCTCCCCGTAAACCCATTGGAATGCAATTATGAAAATTCTTCAGTATTTGAAGAGCTCCCCTGGCAGAGGATTGTTTATATTGATGGACATTGCCGAATTGCTGGTTGGTCAGATGTTGACTGGGCTGGCTGCCCAATGACTAAGAGATCCACCATTGGGTATTGTGTATTTTTGTTGGAGGAAACTTAGTTTTATGGAAGAGTAAAAAACAAAATGTGGTGCCTCGATCAAGTGCAGAATCTGAGTATCGTGCTATGGCTAACCTCACATGTGAGATGACATGGATCAAATGATTACTTACTGGGTTTGGGGTTCTTCAGCATCAGCTGATGCGCATGTATTGTGACAGTCAGTCTGGCATTCATATAGCTACTAATGTCGTGTTTCATGAACGAACTAAGTACATTGAGGTTGACTGTCATGTGGTTCGCACCAAGATTAGTGGCACTCCGTATGAGTCCCCTCATATAGAAGCTAAACATATTTGCACTAATCATCAGTTAGTTGATGCTCTTACAAAACCTCTTGCTAGAGCCAAGATACAATTTATCAATAACAAGTTGGGCATGTGTGACATATATGCTCCAACATGAGGTGAAGTATTAGAGTATTAGTTTAGTCACATACAGACAAAGCACGTGTCTGTAATAAAGTCATATATATGTATCTAGTGTGTATTGTAATGAGAGGGATTGAAACTTGATCTCAAATTACATATAGGCTCAATTCAACTGTAATTCAAGATCGCCTATACTAGACTCAATATGATAAGATGGGAATAATTTTGGCGGACTATGGAAATTCTGATATTTTAAACTTTTATATGAACTATAATTACTTTCCATTGGACTATTTGTCCATCTCTCTCTTAATATAATTATGTACCTCAAAATCATATTTTTAAAATTTTACTTGTATTAAAATTATGCAAAACTTTTATACATTGTATTAAGGTAAGGGAGCCTCGTACTTACAGGAGGATCTATCCTCATACAGAGCAATAATACTCGCACTGTCGTACTCTATATGAACGATCCAAACCGTTCATCATGTTTCTTATGTCAGAAGTCTCAGGTCACAAAGTAATCAAAGTGAACAGTGCATGGGGTGTCCCGCCAAATAATTACAATGATGAAAATCACCTGAGGCTCCCTTTAGTCTATTGTATTGTATATTGGGTAAGATAATAAATTATAATTCGAAAATATAAAGAGATGCTTACATACATGACCGCTTGGATTCCCGGACTGCTCCCAGTACAAGGTGTGAATGTCCGAAACCTTAAGAAACCCAGAACCGTAGGGTTCTATGGGTGGGTAAAGATTCCGATTCACAACTCGTTCAGATTCCTCCTCCACCTTGGGCACATCCATCGCCTCTTTCAACTGCGCTGTTACTCGAAAGCACCACTGAGTTTTACAGCGTCCTACTAAAATTCAATTCCGATCACAAGATTGGGGGTTGAAATCACAATAATTCAGATCATGGAGATGAGTACCTGAAAAGGAAGATGGATGGAATAAGAGAGGAAGAGATGGAGGGGTTTTATTTTGGAGAGAGAACAATAGGTGGGATGTGAAACGTTGAGTCGGAATCACAGTGGCAGGGCGCGTAATTAGAGGCATCATTTCACCTTTGATGACCAGTCGGTGGTAGTGGTGGTGGGTGGTGGTACAGACTACAGAAGATTGAAGGATGACTGACTCCAATAATCCTTGTTTCTACTCTATTTGATCTGAACCAATCGCTTGTAAGTGGGGACCCGAGGCGGCCCGGATTTGTCACTTGTATACTCCTGCTACCTATATCTAATTACTAGATTTGCCACAGGCCAGGTGTCTAGTGCACGTCTTCAGAACGATACAGTATATGAAAAGTTTTGTAAACAGTAAATCAATAATTATGTAGCTGAAGTTTGAATAGTATGACAATAATTAGCTGTAAATAAAAGTTCATGTTTCCATTAGTATATGGTGAAAAAATAATTATAAATTGAAGTATAAAAATTCATGTTTACATATAAATATACTAGGTTTGCCTGTTGACGCGTGCCTACGGCACGTCTTTGGAACGGTGCACCTTGTTTAATCATACAAAATAGTTTTGGAGGTCCAGCAAATTAATTGAAGTAGCAAATATATTATATGAGAAACTTTTGGGGCTCCCGCAAAAAATATATTATATGATTTGTTTGAATTATTTTTAAAGTTTTTAAATTTTAAATTTTTTAAATTTTTAAATTTTTTAAAATTTTTAAAATTTTTATTTTTAAATTTTTTGAATAGAAGAGGGAGGGAGAGAGAGAAAAAAAAAATTAAATAAATATAGGAGTTGTTTTGGATGTGGGATTTGAATTTGAGTTTTGGGGGGAAACTTTTGGGGGGGAATATGTTTTGTGAGGTTAGATCCGGGCCTTTGATTTTTGGGAGGTGTAACACCCAAAATTTTATTTATTTATTTTTTTTTTTTTGAAAACTAAGTCTCCAAATTCAATTCTTTCAATTTCTATATCACTTTAATCATAAACTAAGAAAGTTATATTTCAGGGAAAATTTTGGCAGAGTCTCCCCTGTAAATTTTGCCTCGAAACACAAAAAGCTTACGGAATTCTGCTCAAAATTCTGTAGCTCACAATCCACATAATATTTTCATGGGCTCCCCAGGCCAAAATGAGCAGATACACACAGGCAATATAATATAATGCTCTGGGGGCCGAATTCATAACGGATTATCAAATATCAATTAAAAACTATAAATTTCTTTGGAAAACGAGGTAAATTTTTAGAAAAATCTTTGTAAAACCTACCACAGAGCCCGGTACTCCACGACGAGGTGAGTACGGGTCACAAACATACCACATCACCTCACACTATACTCATCTTCGTCATATACATACTTATACACCCATAATACAATTTAAATCATAAATTTTACTATTCCTATAACTAAATAGTACAAATTTTTAATATAAGAATTTATCCTACCTATCCACGCCTCACCTCTGCACTGATGAGAACCTGCAACAGTGGGGGATCTAGGGTAGTCCTCAGACTCCCCTAACCCCCCAAACACTAAGGGGTTAGCCATTTCTAGTGTGAGTATAATTATTAATCTAACGACAAATTAAAATAGTATAGAGAAAATAATTTAAACTTACGAATACCAAATTAATATAAGGCAACCTGAATCCTGAACACAACAACATCGTCAATACAGTGATAAATCACATACTTTGCTAATCCTGCATTCAATTATTTAATTATCCATAACTTCCCACATTTCATAATACACTTCACATCAACCTCGTATACATATATAAATATACTTATCTTACATTCGCATAATACGAATATTCATCTTTCCACACTTATCGTCATATCAGCATTTCACTATTTAAATTAATATAACTACATGATGTTATTACATCATTTCTCCAACTCTATTTAGCCATGCGTTTCGCTTACTTATATTATGTCATCAACACACACATTCATCCTGGAAGTTGTGCTGAGGCAGGTAGTTCCCACCATTTCCACGGAAATAGCAGGCAAGTAGTTCCCCGACACACTTCCAAGGTACACAAACTCATATCACAACATACTTTCTTTAATAACCAGTTTCATACCCAATCTCATAATACAGGTATTTATTTTATTATGTTATAAAAAGTATCGCATCATAAACATATGCATCTATTCTCATAATACCACCTTCCTTCATATCTTATGACATAATTACCACATCTCATTGCCCATGCGATTTACTCACGTTTCATCACATCATTAACACCTCATTAATTAGAGTACTTATACTCATTGCATCAAAACCATGTTTTATAGCTCATTCACATCTTATTATATCACTTTAGTAATTTCTCATTCTTATAAACAATAAATCTTATTATCATTTTCACTTAATCCCCAAACACAATCTGGGGCCACAACATATCACACCCCATAGCCGATAGCTTGGGTAATAATCACCGCACCCCAAACACACAGTTTGGGTAATATCACATCACATCTCAAGCCGATAGCTTGGTTATTAATCACTTCAATCACTTATCATCTTCACTTTACTTTATTTCTCATTTCCATTAATCATTACCACTATTACAACAACTCACCCCGCAAATTATACCAAGGCAGGTAGTTCCCACCATTTCCACAGAAACAGCGGGCAGGTAGTTCCTTGACACAATTCCAAGGTACAACTCACATCAACTGTATTTTACTTTAATGATCACACACATAATACCATTACTTCGTATTATTCATAAGAACACATGTCTCTTCTATTATTATCATTTTAAATTAACCACGCACTGCATTTATCACTTCTTTTCATATACTAACTCATAACTCATTTTCTTTCACATTTATTTCATTCACAACTACCTTCTTTCTCATTCACAATTCACAATTCACTTTCCACTTTCTTTTCCACACGCAATTCACATTTTACTATCCACTTTCTTTTCCACGCACAATTCACATTTATTATTAACACTTAGTTATTTTATTAGTTTGTCGACCAGTGAGCCACAGTATCCCAACATACTGAAAGCCGACAGCCCAGTAAACACGTGGTCCGATGCTCACACAGAGTCTTACTCGTCCGAGGATACGTCTTCCTCCTAGCCGAACTAGCGAGGGAAAAACCACGCCCCAGGTAAACTGGGTACTTCCTCGCGACGTCAGTCATCGAGGGAAAAACCACGCCCCAGGTAAACTGGGTACTTCCTCCCAGCCGATAGCCAGGAGGGAAAAACCACGCCCCAGATAAACTGGGTACTTCCTCGCGACAGCTGTCATCGAGGGAAACCGGGCCTCAAGCCGATAGCTTGGGCGATAAAATCCACGCACCCCAAACATAGTTTGGGTCCACTATTTCCAAGCCGGCCCTTGGGCGTTAGGAGGTCTAGCCCAAACCCCCAGGATTGCTGTAGGTACTGGTCAACAAAGCCATTTGTTATATCATCTTTTCATCTTATTAAATAAACACAAAGCATCACAGCTTTTATTTGCACAATAGCCACATTCTTGACTTTAATCATGTGAATAAAAACACATTTTATTAACACTTACCATCTCACCTTTTATCTTGCATTTGATGCACATCTGATGTCCACGATATAATTATCATCTCAGTATATCACAGATATACACACCAGGTTATTTATTTTGCCATAACATCACCCATTATAAATACCATGCTATTTACTACTTCATTAAATCATCCATAAACATACACCAAGTTATATCGTAAATAAAAGAATTATAAGACGTTAGTCTGTATCGTAAGCATATCAAAATATATACATCATCACAGAATAATATCATATTATTGCCCATTATTTCACTTCGAACATAATTAAAATGTAAACATGTATCCAATTATTAATCTCATCCACTATTGCATCACACATCATAATCATCTATATATATATTACAAATATACCCCACACATGCGGGTGTCCCAGACAAAGGGGCCAAAATCACTTATTTCCTCTAATTAAATCTCATAATATCCAATTATAGCATACGAGGTCATACACCTTATTTCATGCAAGTAAAATCACCTATAAGGGTCTATATGTCCCAAAACATGCCCAAAACATGCATTATAAATACATGAGTTTTCAACACATGATCACAATCACTAATTTCGTCTAATTACATCATATAACCTCCATCCATAACATGCTAGCCTATACACAAGGCTCTGCATATGCCAAATTACCTATATCGGCCTATATACCCAAAAACATGCACGAAACATGCACGGGACGAAAATATGCATAAACAATTCAATATATTTAGTTTTTATACTTCAACACGTCACATTAACCCATAATATAGGTTTTATATACTTAAAATAGTTAATTTCATCACATGTCTCAAAAACCCATTTTGGATCCTTAAAAATCCGTATTTTCAACGAAATTCTATTTTTTGGCATAACTCCCACAAAACATATTCAAAGGCCACGAAATTTGGCCACAATATAAAATATTCATAAACACAACGTACTCACCTGACGGCTCGAGCAAACGATGTCCCACGTCCTTCCTGTAGCCAGTCGAAGTTCGACTTTTTCCTCCTTTCCGGAGTTATTTTCCCAAATCGATGCTGCTACGGTGTAGAGGACCCTTCAATTAACCTATCCCTCAATTTAATTTGGATTTGGCGAAGAAATCAAGGGGATTTGGGCGGGGAGAAGTAAAGGCCGAAGGTGGTGTTCTTTTGGTTTTGGTTTGATCGGATGGAAGCAAACGGAAGGGAAAGGAAAGAAGGAAAGAAGGGAAAAAGTGAGAAAATGGGTTATTTTGGTAATATAGATAATAATAATAATGATAAGAATAATACCAATATGGTATAATTACATATAAGCCCTCCAATCTAAAATATTACAAATACACCCCAACTCTTTTCTATAATAATACAAGCAATACAAAACACATTAAAATTATCTTATAATAATCCCCCGTAATGATAAAATAAAATAAACTATATTTCCTCACACAACATCTCAACTCTTAACTCTAATATAACAAAAATATCAATCTACCACAAATATTCATACTAATATAAATATTTAATTAAAGTACATCAAAATAATTTTTACCACTCAAAATATATAAAAACAGGTATTTTCGATATTTTACAATTTCGAGGTGTTACATTCTACACACCTCAAAAGAAGCTCGTCCTCGAGCTATAGGGGTTAAGAAAACTCCCCAAACGATTTCAAGATACCTCCTCCTGTAACACCCCGCAAAATTGGAAATTATAATTTTGCCCCTGGGTGTTACGCACGTATATTTTGTAATGTATTTCATTACATATTTTGGATTCGTACTATTTATACATTTTCCGTATTGATTTCAGTCAACTAAAATATAATATTTCGATATTTTGTATTCTACGTGCTTTCTACGTGTTTTCAATACACGTATTAATTACATATTCTCCACCACTACGTATAATATTTTCTATAGGTTTAAATTATTTATTTTTATGTATTTAAATCTATTTTATAAAACGAAAATTTATTTCCCCTTGTTTTGATTAAAATGCATTTTTTATTTTTTTTGCACGTATGGTGCACGTGCAAATTTTTATTCTCATTTTGCTACTCTCATTTTACTATTTTTAGCATGCATTAGTTTTATTTAGCCTTTCTTTTGATCCATGGACCTATAAACTAAAATGTAGCCCATTAGGAGAGGAGCCCAGTAGATAATTAAATAAATTAATTAGTAATGAGCCCATGTAGCAAGCCCACTAGATAATCAAACTAATTAATTAGAAATGAGCCCATGTAGCAAGCCCAATTTAAAAATCACAAATTAAGTTATACATGACAAGTTACAATATTAGTACACATTTTTGAGTTATAGAAATGTATTCATATTTGTTTGTGCATGTGTGCATGCACACACAAATGTATTTGGACCATTTTGTGGGCTAGGTGGTAGAATAATGGAGAGATTAAGTTCATGGAGAGTGGGGAGATGAGAGGTTGGGAGTTTTAGGAGTTAAAAATATGAAGAGGTGAGAATTAAAAAGAGAATTAAAATGAGAAGTTATTAGGTGGGAGATTTTGCAATATAGTCCCTAGCATTGTCCTATAAATAGCAACCCATTTCTCATTCTTTTTCACACCAAAAATAAAATAAACAAGAGAAAAAAAAAGAGAAAGAAAAGAGTGTAAGAAAAAGAAAGAGAGTTATTGTGCTTGGAGGATCTCTTGCTTGGAGCTATTGCTAGGAGGAGAAGCCTTACTAGGAGCTAGGAATCATTGGATCTAGAAGTGGTGCTCTTCCCTTCATTAGTCAAGCTTTAATAAGGTGGGTGTCTCCTACTTTCTAATTTTTTTTTAGAATGTACATGCAAATAAAAAAAAATAAATAAATAAAATGAATGAGTAGTTTTGAGTTGATAAAATAGAATAACTATACTATGATTGTGGTGAGATTAATAGTGAATCATGCTATGTTGACAAATAGATTAACATTGTGTTAGTGGGTGATTTCTTACTTTCTAATGTAGAGAATGCATGCTTAAAATTTATAAATGTGTAGTGTAGATTGAACATGATATGATGTTTGTAAACAAAATCCATGTTAATATAGTCTACCATGAATGAAGAAATCTTGTTGTGATTAAGTAACCAATTGTCACCATATTAAGGAGAAAGAAGAATTTTGACAACATAAATTAATACTAAGAATCATGTTAATATGCTTAGGAAATTTGTATGTGTTGAATATACGATTCATGTGTAATATTGTTATACTAAAATTATGCTTGATACCATGATGAGTCAAATGAAGAAAGAAAGAAAGATGAATTAGATTATTACTACAAAATATGTCTACTATTGCATGTTGTTATGTAAAAATATAATTCTTCATAAAAGAATTATCCTTGATGATTAAGAGACATGTTTATCTTTATTACCAAAATTCAATTAGTTTGATGGTGGACATAAACTAGTCTTCATGAATAAAACTCCTAGAAATCAAGTTTTTTTGAGAAAAATGCAAAATCTATATCTAGAATGAGAAGGGGAATTATTTAAAAATAGAAATACATATTTTAAAAAGAGTTTGAAATGAGATTTGCTACTGTTTTTAAAATTTATCTCAGTCAAGAGAAAGTTTATTTCAATATCATAAAGTGTTGGATCTTTGGATAAACGATTTTTAGGTAAAAAGGAAAAAAAAAAAAAACTGTTATCGGTCAGTCGGGTAAATATTTTCGAAAGTGGACCAGTTTGGTAAATAATTTCAAAAGTGGACCAGTTTGGTAAATAATTTCGAAAGTGGATCAGCTCGGTAATTATTTGGGTTGAGGACAAAATACATTAAGGCCTTCTCCCGTTATAATAGTAGAGAAGTAGAGATTAATTAAGAGCATAATTTAGATCTTTAGAAGAAAAGTAAAGTGTTGGTATGAGAATAAATTGTCTCAAGGAGATTATTTCTTTTAAATTGAATACTTGATTAGTATACATGCTCAAATTGGATAATGAGTTTCTGACTTAAGATTTTAATTATTAAAGAGTATGAGATTTATCATTGTGTGAAATGATTTTTCTTTTGAAAAGGTTATACTCTAAATTTTGTTTAAGAAAGGTTAATGTGGTTGAGATATATTATATGTGCTTAAGTTGCTAAAGAGACTTAAAGTGATGGATTTATGTCATGAAAAGAATTATTGTTTTCAAAGATTGTGAACGAATGAATCATGAGTGATGCAAAGATGAGACATTGATTAAAGTATGGATAAGTTAGAGACATGAATATAATAAGTTAAGACATGATTATTAAAGGGTATATGTACCCATGCTTCTTGTACATGAAAGCTTATGACTTTGAGTTAGTAAGACCTCGGTACCGGCATTATTGAAAGAAAAGAATTGAGAAATGATTTGGAGATATGGCTAAGGAGCCATCTCGTATTTGTTGATTAAGACCGGTAAGAGGAAAAACTAATTCTTTGAATGGAAATTATTCATGTCTTGAACTTAGAAAAATTTAGGCACATAAGTGAAGATGTAGTAAACTTAGGGAAACGTAAGTGGGGTGCTCTATATAGTTGTTGGTGGACTCCAAGACTATAGACCCAGTTGGTGGACTGAGGTTGCCCTGTGGGAGACGGATTATTATATTTTAGTCCGGGACTATGAGGACGGGTCAGCGGTGGACTCCGGGATCTTGAGTAGTCGGACGGATGGATTTTTGTGTTTACCGTCTCCAATGTATATATATATATATATATACTGGGCTAGAGGGTCACATACGGGACGGTTCGTACGATGTGGAATCTGTTATAACAGCTGGCGGTGGACTCCAAGGCTGGGATTCACATTCGTGGAATAGTCTGAACTTTGTTTTGCTACCGGGTAGTTTCCATGGCGAGGGATCGAGCCCTGTATTGTGAAGAACGTAGGCGCTTGCCCTCGGACCTATGTAGTATGGGATGCATAGAATCCGAACAAGTGTGCATTAGTGTCATCCTAGTGTAGGATTGTGTGCATTAGGCATTAAGGCATGACATACACTTATGTTTAGAATAATCACATTTTGACACTTTATATGTTCATTCAATCTTTTTGTGATTTGTTAAAGTATGAGATCGTTATACTATTCCCGGCATAGAGAGGATAGCCGTGTATAACATTTCGTCAGTTGTAAGTGACTGACGTGCCCACAGACTGACATGCAGGTAATGGACTAATCATGGAGTTATAAAGTGGATATGCTGTTGCTGTTTAGAAGTTAAAGATGTTGCAAATGATGTTAAAGTTATACAAGTTGTTTTTCATTATTGTAATCTTTTAGTCTTCCGCTGTGTAAAAAATCAAGTGTAAAGAAACTCTGATGTATTGTGAATGAAAAGTTTTAAATTCCTTGTAAAATTGTACGAAGTGAAGTAAAGATCCTGTGAAATCTCGAATTTATCCTTATTTGAAATTCGGGGTGTTACACCTCCACACCATTACCTAGGATTTCCAGGTACATTATCAACATCAAACCTTCATTGCACCATTAACAACTACCCAGCTGGTCGTCGGGTTAACTGCACTATGGCTTAACAATAACTACTCGTTTTATAGGATATATCACATCCAATGTCACCTCTAGCTGGACCTTAATCTACCACGGCTCCACCACTTGATAGGTCTTTCACACCTTTCTCGACATAGAACAAGAACTTCATCCAGAATACCCAAATCTTCAATTTATATCTTCAAAAAGCTTTTGCCACAAATCTGCATAATCATTTTCTTTGTCAGCTACACACCTCAAAAGAGGCTTATCCATACTCACCTGATAATTAATATTTTTTCTCATTCCGGTCCATTAAAATATTCTCCTAAAATCTTGATACATCTTCATGCCACCGGGATAGACAGTATACTAAATATAAAAAGTAATCCCCGTCGCCTACTACTCCAACCCATCCACATCAAGAACACCAACCCACGATAATAACGAGGATTTCCCCTACGGGTTACTAACCAACCTGCATTACATTCATTAATCCCCTCTAGAATTCGATTTCGCGTCCTCTGTCACCAACAGAAATTTTGAATTCAAGTTCAACCAATCAGCTGTAGGCAGTAGGATAAACAGCTGTATTGATCAATTGCCCCCATCTACAATCGTGCCCCCTCTGCCACTGAAATAAAATTAATTTGATCCAATGATATTTAACATCGTCCACTCCTGGGAGGTCATTAAAAGCCAACATCTTCTTTCTGTTAATAGCATTCATCACCTTATTTCTTCCCCATGTGGTATTTCATTTCCATACCAAGCTACCAAGGTACCCAAGTCACGTTTATTGCCTCCTGCTAAAATCATTTACACGAACGAGTGCTCAAACTCTTACAATCACAGAAAATGCTGAACTATTCTCTGAAAAACTAATTTCTCAACACCCTCAATACATGCCTTACTATTACTAATTTCAAATTTGCGTAATTCACGCACCCCGTATAACCACAACTGTCTCAATATAGCAGCCACAAGCTTGCCTCTCACGCATCACGCTGTGCCTGATCCTGTACTACATGCACTCCCTTCTCGGGATGATCAAAACATGAACTGCCGTTAATCTTTCTTTAACCCTTGAAAATATCTTTCCACGCTATTCAGGTCATACCAACGGCTCATTCTTTATGATAAAATGAGTCATCGGTACCGCAATAATAGGAAATCGAAGAATAAACCTCCGATAATAGCCAGTTAGAACCAAGAAACTCTGAATTTCTAACACATCCGAGGGTTATTTCCCGTCTTGTCACCTTTTGAAATTTTCTTCAGATCCACAAATACGCTTTCAATAGACACAATGTGTCCCAAAAGTCATGCTTCTCGCCCCCATAATTGGCAATTTACAGACATAGCATACCACTTTTGGCCCCAACCTATCGATCAGGGCTCCACCATACAGCAATTATACACCAAATATCATTCACATATACAATCATACCCTGTTAATATAAGGGTGAAATGCCCAATTCGTCAAATTCATAAAAACTGCAGGGATATTTGCCAGCCCAAAAGATATCACTAAGAACTCATCCAATTCATACCGAGTACGAAAAACAATTCCTGAGGTTTTTCCCTCTTCGAGGATTATCTGATAGTACTCGGTGTGCAACTCTAATCGGGAGATTAGTGACACTCCCCACAACTTATCCAACCAATTATCTATTCTCAACAATGAATACCTAATAGTCACCTTACTCAGTACACCTTCTCGGTGAACTATCTTCCTTGTTACAAAACTACCGGCACGCCCTACTGCGTATCACTTGAACCGATAATCTTTTCCAAAAGCATCACCTCAAATTCTCTTTCATCTCTCCTTATTCCTAAAATGCTATACCACTAGCTGATTTAGAAATTGGAGTCATACCAAATATCAAATCAATCTTGAACTCCAAGTTCGCCAAGATGGGGGACCAAAAACCCCATCGAATATATCAGAAACTTTGCAAATCCCATCAACAATCTCAATCTTTGCCTTAAATATTTCCACCAAACCCAACGGGCATAATTTTCATCGTCCAAGGCATTACATACAATCAAAACTGGGTTTCATTGGGCTGTCTCACCCGAATTCTCCCTACACCATACCCCAACTATACATAAGGCCTTCACAACTAATCAATCTCCCCAAATATGGGATAAACCAGAATCACACATCACTCCTCAGTCTAGAAAACATACACCAATAGGACATACGCCCATAGGATCCACCCAAAATCTCCAGAGAATAACCCCTTACAAAATCAATTTACTATAATACTCCAATAGTACACGAAGTAGCACCGAGATTTCTACAAAGGTCACCCATATGCAGGGCTAAGATGGTATCAGAGCCAACTTTCGACATCGAATGTAGGACTTGTATATAGGAAGTGAGTGATATGTGTATGAGATGCGTAAGACCCTGTGTGGGCAGCGATTAGAAGACAAGTCTACATTCGACTAGAAAGGCGATCCTGTACTAGATTGCACGTCTCGTATTCAGCGAGGACGCTGAATTCTTGAGAGGGGGTGAATGTGAGACCCCGTATTTCTACAGAGTATATATATATTAGTATATAGAATATAGTATATATATATAGTATATAATGCCAAAAGATGAAAGAAAGAAGGAATGGATGGATTGGATGGTAGGTGACGTGGAAGGTATGGAAAGAAAGAAAGTATGTGTGGTGTTGACTAGTTTGACCATATATATGGAATAAATGAATGGAAGGAATGCATGTGTGTGTGCTTGTGGTGTGTTTGACCGGTTGACAACCAAGGGAATAAATCCCATATCGGTTGGGCTAAGGAAGAAATATGAGGATATATTAGGAAGCCAATGAGAAAGGTGTACCCAACCGTCCGGACACCCTTTTGAGGCAGCCTGTGGTGGGCGTGACTAGAATTTAGTTAATTGTGTGCGTACGAGTTGAGTGCGGGGCGTTACAGGGGGATTGAAGGAGAGCAACTTGATAGCTTTCTTTGTATTTTATTATATATATATATATATATATATATATATATATATATAGAGGGAGAGGGAGAGATAATTAAATAAATAAATAAATGAGTGGTTTGAGAGGGGGGGGATTTTAATTTGAGTTTTTGGGGGGAAATGTGTTTTATGAGGTTAGATTTGGGCCTTTGATTTTTGGGGATTGAAGGAGAGCCACTTGATAGCTTTCTTTGTGTTTTATTATATAGATATTGGCTAATATTTTCCACGTGGGATGCACATTTTGATAAGAGTTTGAGGATTTTCATGTGCAATATGTATTGAGAATATTTTGAAGTTGGACGTGCGTTGACATAATTGGAAAAAACTACCATTTGTATGTGCAATGCACGTGTTTATAAATAGAATTTGAGTTGTATGTGCTACATATATGTATGTTTGGTGTTAAAAAAAATATTGAAATTATATTCTGCACGTGCGTTGCATGTTTTAAATAAGGTTTTTTTATAGCTTTTGTTGTAATTAATGGGGAAAGTTTGATTTGTACGTACAATGCACGGGTTTGTATGTTGACAAATTACAACTCCAATTCTCTCATTATATATACTAGTAATTTACACGTGCGATGCGCGTTTTAATAATTTCAAAAATTAAAACTCTGACGTAGGGAGGATTTGAACTGGAAACCTCCTTTATATTAGTTATGTACGTGCGTTGCACATGTTGGTAGAATGACAAAATGACAAATGATACTAAGGCCTTCTCCCATTATAATGTTAGAGACTAGTATTTTTCACGTGCAATGCACGTTTTGATAAAGAGTTAGAGTTAAACGTGCAATACACATAAGTCAACAGTAATTAGCGCGCGCGATGAATGCCTTAATTTTTAAAAAATGGAGCTAAATGGGCGATACACATATTTTTTTTAAAAAAAAAGAATTAAAGACTTTGATGTGTACGTATGATGCACATGTTAAAAAATAGATTTGGAGCTGCACGTGTGATGGACATGTTTGTTTGATGACAAAAGTAGTGTTTCTTTTGTGACAAAAAAATATTGAATTTTGTTTATTTGTGACAAACTCTTCCATTAAATAGTAAGTAAATGTATTATATTATAAATAGATAGATAGATAGTAATTTACACATATAATGCATGTTTAACATAAATAAATAAAAAGTAAAAAATCTGACATAGTGAGGACTCGAACCTGAGACCTCATTCATATTAGTTATGCACGTGTGATGCACGTGTTGGTAGATTGACAAATGACGCTAAGGTCTTCTCCCATTATAATATTAGAGATTAGAGATTAGAGATTAGAGATGAAGATTTTTCACGTGCGATGCACGTTTTGATAAGGGTTGGAGGATTTTCACGTGCAATATGTGTTAAGAAATAGTTTTGGAGTTGGACGTGCATTGCACGTATTTGGAAAAAACTACAATTTGTACGTGCAAAGCACGTGTTTATAAGTAGAATTTGAGTTATATGTGCAACATATGTGTTTGTTTGGTGTTAAAAAATATTGAAATTTTATTTTGCACGTGCGTTGCACATTTTAAATAGGATTTTTTTATATATAGTTTTTTTTTGTAATTAATAAGAGAGTTTGATTTTGTACGTACAATGCACGGGTTTATATGTTGACAAATTACAACTCCATCTCTCCCATTACATACAAAGATTTTTCATGTGTGATGCACGTTTTGATAAGAGTTGGAGGATTTTCACGTGCAATGTGTTAAAAATAGTTTTAGAGCTGGACGTGCGTTGCACGTAATTGGAAAAAATATTTGGGAAAAAACTATGATTTGTACGTGCAATGCACGTGTTTATACGTATAATTTGAGTTGTATGAGCAACATATGTGTATGTTTGGTGTTAAAAAATATTGAAATTTTATGTTGCACGTTTTAAATAGAGGATTTTTTATATAGTTTTTGTTGTAATTAATGGGAGAGTTTGATTTGTACGTACAATGCACGAGTTTGTATCTTGACAAATTACAGCTCCAACCCTCCCATTATATATAAAGAAATATAAAGATTATATATAAAGATTGATTAAAAGAATGGATTTTTGGCCAGGTTCGTATCTGAGTTTTAGAGGCCCCTAAGTAAGTTCTCAAATGTGGTTTTTTACAAATTGACAAAATAAAAATGATTATTATTTAAATGCAAACAAACTTAGAGCCTTAAAGGCTATACTATTTATATTTAAATAAAAACATATATATATATATATATATATATATATATATATATATATATATATATATATATATATATATATATATATATATATATATATATATATAGGGTAGCGATCCAGTGAGAACCGTTCTCACGATAAGCTTCGTGAGAACTCCACGCCTATCCATCCTATGGATAATCCGAACCGTTCACATTGTTTAACATAACTAATTTAGTCTAGAAATATAAAATCAAGTCATTTAGTATTCATTTGTCCATGCATCATGTCCCTATAAAAAATAACGATTTTTCAGCCACACAATTTGTAACACTTCAATGCATGGGCAAACGAATCTCAAATGACTTGATTTCTCATCCATGAACTAATTGAGTCGTGTAGATCAAAATGAACGGTTCAGATCTTTCAACTAATGTCCCAAACAAAAGTTCTCACGTGGTTCTCACCAAAAGAGTTCTCACTCGATCATTTCCCTATATATATATATATATATATATATATATATATATATATATATATATATAATAATAATAATAATAATAATAATAAAACACAAAGAAAGCTATCAAGTGGCTCACCTTCAACCCCCCCCCCCCTCCCAAAATCAAAGGCCGAGATCCAACCTCACAAAACATATTTTCCCCCCAAAATTTCAAATCCCAAAATTTTGAAAACTCATTACTTTATTACTATCTATCTCTTCTCTCTTCATTTTTTCCATATTTCTCTCTTTCTCTATTTCTCTCTCTCTCCCTCTCTCTCTCTTCCATTCTTTCTTTATTTACTTAGAAATTTAGATTTTAATAATTCAGGTTTGTAAAATTTTAAAAAAATTTATATTTTTTTTATTGCATATGTTATATTGAAAATAGCAAATATATCTTCAACGGTTAAATTTCATCATTTTCTACCCTTAAAATTCTAAGAAGTTCGATTTTACACCTCCATTTATATTTATTTTTCAACATATACTAATAGAAACATGAACTTTTATTTACAACTAATTATTGTCATACTATTCAAATTTGAGCTACATAATTGTTGTTTTACTGCTTACAGGGCTTTTCGTGTGTTGTATCGTTCCAAAGATGTGCCGTAGGCACGTGCCCACGGGCAAATCTAGTATACATATATGATTCCAATTTTTTTTATTGATAACATATGCATTTTGCATGAAATGTCTCGTGGTAAAAAGAAACTCAAAAACTCTAAAGAAGAAGCAGCAGTGATTTTATTCTGAATTGTACGTTATCTGAGAAGATGGAAATGATGAATGATAGAATTAAAGAGGAATAGAACAAAAATAAAATGTACAAAACATACAAGCAAACACACGTTGAGTTTGTGTACATTAAGAAAAAAATATTGAGTTGGCATGATTGAAGTATCTCTAAAATTATAATGTGAGAGTTGGGGTTGTCATTTGTAAACATTCAACCATCTAATCACAATCATTCATTTTTAAGTGAGAGTTATATTAACCATTCAATTACTCAATTGTTGTAGTTACCATAATACCCTCAAAGTTTATATTTATTTACAACATAATAATTTACAAAATTGCCACTAATATAAAATAAAAAATTGGTGCCACTAGGGGGTAATTTGTAAAGAGTATGTGACGAGTAAAGATAGATATCAGGTTCGATGACAGATTACGTCTTAGTATTTACTTTAATAAATATATTTGTTAGGACGTGCATAGCACGTGCAGATTACTAGTATGTATATTGCTATTTTGAATGCTTTCATTGATACATTTTGGTTTTATCAAATGCCCTTTATATATTTTTTTCTTTTTGACGACAATCCTAGTATTTATTTCATCAACAAATACAAATTTTAGAAGAAAGGGAAAAGAAACAAACAAAGCAAATATGTATATGCACTTGAAGATTACATTATCGTAAAAAGGAAAATATAATATATTAGAGAACATGATCGGAATGAAGCGATGATGAATATATGCATATTAGAATACTAAATGGAAGCTTAAAATGTAGAATAACTATAAACACTTGAAGGTTTGGTTAGAAATTTATCATAAAGAGGTAAATATGATATACCATAGAACGTTGAAAAAAATTCATTGAGTAACATACATAGGCTAAGTGAAAAATAATATTAAATTCATAAAAGGGCAAAACGACATGTATGACTAAGTGAAAAATAATTAGTTTAATTTTTTTTTAAATGATTGAAAAATTAATTAGCCAGCCCATGCTTCACATTATTAGCACTACGCTCTAATCAGATGAACTAATAAGCCAACTGTTATTTCAAATTTTAGATAATACAATGTAATCATATCTGAAAACAATTATATATTTTGTAAAGACTATAAATACTTAAATAATATGAGCCCTATAAAATTGGGGGCTCAAAGCAGTTAAGCAACTACTTGTGCTGCTTGGGTCCAGATCTGTCCCTGTGCTTGACACATTCAAATAATAATCAAATACATGTAAATTGAGTGCAAATACAGTCGCCAATCAAGTCCGAGTCAGATAATTGTTAGAGGTACCAACTAATATATGCTTGCAACGGGTTCAGGTTCGTGTCCAAGCCATTTTTTAAATAGGTCTCGTTACTCACTACAACGGAGGAAGTCTTCATCGGTGCTTTTTTAGGGTTTCCCCGGCGTTTTTAAACGCCGGTGATTATGCTACCGGCGTTTCAGCGAACGCCGCAACAAATGCCGGGGATGCGCGTGCCGGGGATTTCTGCCATAATACCCCGGCATTTTGGAGAAACGCCGGTGTACATTTTGAATTGCCCAGCATTGTCGACACGCCGGTGTAGAATACTCTTAATATTTTAAAATTATTAAAATTAGGCAACCCCAGCGTTTTGAAAAATGCCGGGGAATGTTTTTTAAAATTTTGAATTATGCTATTCCAATTTGTTTTTTATTTTTTAAAACATATACCGGCGTTTTCCAAATGCCGGTGTATAGTTTTGTTTTTTTTTTGGGGGTTTTGAAACAGAATTTTTTTTTTGGTTGAAAACCTGTATATTATTTCTTTTTTTGCATCAAAAAAATTTGTAGTAATTTCCAGTCATCCACAATAACACAATAAAGAATATAAAAAACAAAATTCATTATATATATATTTTCCAAGCAGCAACAAACACAACTTAAGAAGTTTCAAGTTCTGCATTCTAAAATCCAGAATTCAACATTTCTCACACAGGTATCAAGTTACATATAACTCGGTTACAAAAAGGTTCTAACAAGTTTCACCATACAAAATAATTTGAACATAAAAAAAGACTAAAAAAAGACTATTGGAGTTAGTAGATTCTCTTAATCCGTACGCCTCCTTATGTCCTCATTGCTTCCATCATGCTCACTACGATTCTCTGGATTGGCTCGAATTGAAGTAGTTGGAACTCTATTTTGAAACTGTGTAAGTCACACATTATATATAATTAGCAAGGTAATTATACATTAAATTAATGAATTTAGAACATAAAATTTAAAGAGCATACTTTGTTCACAGCAAAAGAGCTCAAATATTAAATACAACTTGCACTATAATCAAATATACTATGCACATAATGTTCCTATTATTAACTCCCTCCTCGTGTCAATCGCCTAAAAGAAGGAAATCGTGAAGGCAAAAGTTATGTTATTTGCACATAATGTTAGGAAGGTTACTTTAAAAGTTTAGTTACCTGAGAATGAGTAAGCTGCTAGACGATATTATCATTGCTACTCTCATTTTACGAGTTGACAAGGCTAACTTTAAATTCTCAATATCACATCCAATAAGTTTGGCAACACTTAATGCACCTAGGAGAAACAAAAAGTTTATTAGCCAAAGAATTGACAAACTTTCATACAAATGAAAGAAGCCAGCATAAAAGATAAGCAAAATCTTGGAAAGAAATAGATTTCTATATAAGAAAAAACTTAGTACCAAAAAGTGAATGACAAAATTCTTTAAGAAAAAGATAAAAGCTTGCAAACAGTAACAAGCATTTATTTCTTTCGTAAGTTACTATCTGTATCTATATCTAAAGCTCTTTAAAAATTCAGCCAAATTACAATCTTATAATTTTTATTATAATCTATGTTTATGTACGTATGCACTAAGTTACTACCATGTATATATGTTTAAAACTCTTTAACAACCAAATTACAACTGTATATTTTTCATTAGAATCTATGCTCTGGCTTCTTAGCAATGATTATGGTTCACTTTCCCAACCCATAGATCTATAAATCCAATGGGGATCAAAGCCTGCGAGCCTATATTCTAATATTAATACCTGTACATGTATAATTGAAATATTTTTCATGATATTAGCAATTTTTTTATGTTGAAACGAAATGTTTTTAACATAGGTAAAGCTACGTCATCAGTACAAAGAAGTTGAATATACTTGTTCCAAAATTGAGCAATTGCTAGCTTTTTGTAGTATGAGTCATTCAATGGAGTACAACCAAAGATGCGAGTCTATATTCTAAGATATATATCTGTACATGTATAATAGAAATATTTTCCATGATATTAGCAAATTTGTGAGGTTGAAATGAAATGTTTTTAACATATGCTTTTTTTTTATTAATAGATAGAATCCTTACAGGATTCCAGCCAAAATATTATAAGAAAACCAAATCCATAGTTCAGAGCATACAAAAATAGAAGCATACTGGTGTTTAACAAAAAGCACCCAAAACAACAGAATAGAAGTCTGTAAATTCTCGTATGATTTAAGCAAGTGCTATGCATGTGGGATGTAAAAATAATTATGATTTAAGAGAAAATGGTAAGTGATAGATCTTATTTACATAGACATTCAAAATGAGCAGCATAAAGAATGAGTGGCAAGGCCATTATTATAAAAAATAATTAGCATTCAGCAAAATAATACAAATTGGTATTGGCGGGTATGAGAAAGTGCTTGTTATTAAGAAACACTTTCTTTAAGTTTTATTTATTACCAAGGAAGGATTGTATTGATTGATATATTTCGAGATAAAAAAAAAAAAAAAAAAAAACCAATCACAAGCTGAAAGCATTCAGACTCTTTAAACTGCATATAAAAGCTTAGTGAAGGCTTACCTTCATCCTCTACTACTTCGACGTGGTTCTCATTATCAATCATCGCAAAGGAGATGTTACCCAACCATAAAACTGCAGCAAGCATGGCAAAAACAATATCCTAGTTGATATGGCTAAAAAAGGATTAAATCGGAACCGTTCACATCGGACACGAATCTTAAAGCTCAGGGGTACAACGGTAATTTCACCTACAAACGGGTCTGAAATGGGAACTGGGTCTTTCTTCACGACTCAATAACCCACAAATGGATCCACCTCAACTGGGTACCGGTCCCAACCTGAAATGAACCCGGTCCGGCAGGATAGAATTAGGGTTCCTGATTAGTCCTAATCAACATCCCTGATTCACATCTATCCTTTCACTGGGAATTAGGGATTACATTCCTAATCTGATCACAGGGATTACATTCCTTATCTGATCACAGGGATTACATTCCTAATCTGATCCCTAAGGCGACTATAAATACCCCCCATCCACCACTATTAAGAGGTAATCAATCTTTTGCCAATTTACGCTCTTTCATAATCTTCCCTGATTACTGACTTGAGCGTCGGGGGGTGCGTTGCTGGGATTAAACCCGGTGTCTCGCACTTTTTGCAGGTGAACGGCGGGAGTCAGCAATCAGACTCCAACAGAACAGGTTCAGGTTTGCTATTCAGGTTATCCAAGAATCCACAGATACTATTTGTTTGCCCCCACACCAGATTTAGCGGTAACAGATTGGCGCCGTCTGTGGGAACCGAAAAAGCAACCTGACCTAACTTCATCAACGATACTAGTTTCAAGCTATGCATCCAAAACAGAAGGGGAAGGCAGCGGTCTCCAACCGAAGAACCACTTCTCTTCTTCCTCTCCCTCCTCCGATTCAAGGTGCTCCTACTCAACAGGCCCCTCAAGGGTCTCGGGGGGCTGCCCAGGGGGGCTCCCGTCAGAGTCGTCCGAAGCAACATCCTCCTTACGACCAAGTCACGGGTCCCAATCCTTCAGTTGAATCCCTGGCTTCTCAAAGCTCTCTCGAGCGGGATCTTCGCCAAGTCATTGACAACCGCCAAAAGGGGGTCGACCTTAGAACTCACCTGAATGGATGGCGGGCCCTTGGTCGAGTCCATCAACCTGAGAACTCAGGAGCTTCAAGAATCTGAACCCCTCGACGACCGAGGACTAGAAGATCCCCTCCCCCGAGGAGGCAAAGAGAGTCCCCTCAGCGTCATCGGCGGAGAACTCATTCTCCAATAAGCCGAGCCACACATAGGGACCGCCAAGTTGGAGAGGCACCAGTTATAAGGGCAGATCTTCAAGACTTCCAAGCGACAGTCTTACGGGCCCTCAATCTCGCCCCAAAGAACGACTAAAGGCCACCTACTCATGAGCCAGCTAGGAGCCACCGCCTTCACACTCTCAGTCCTCGTCCTTCTCTAAGCTACCATCGCCGCAGCCCCAGTCAATCTGTCACACCTTGCTTCCCAAAAACATGGAATACGAGTGCGTGACTAAGCCCAGCAAATATTTTTTTATATCATCCATAAGCTGTAGGATCGACTCAGCATCATAACAAGAATATAACCAGATTTATATATAACCAAGCATGCATGAATAGTTTATTAAGCAACAGAAAATAATCTAAACAAATAATAATATTCAAATAGTTCCCATGTCTGGATCAAGTGTAAACTCAGAAACAAGTCTTATACAGCAGAAGAAATAAATACCTTAAGGAAAGTAATTATTTAAACAAGTCCTTGCTCCAAGCAAAGCCTGAAATGTCTGCTCGCTAATTCCAGCAGGCAACTCGTCTCCAAAGTCTGCTTAATAAATATAAAAAGGAAAAACAGGGAAAAACAAGAGAAAATGCCCTTAGTGCAAGCTAGGGCCACATATAGTAAATACGAGTACAAGTAATGGGGAATTGGAATCAAGAATGTAACAGGGATATAACCAGTAGTGGAAAAACCAAGAACTAGCTAACAAGAAGGATAACTCAAGTAAACAGGCTGGATAACAATTACTAGTGGTAAAACAAGTGACAAGTGAACACATAGGGTATCTAACCTCAAGTGACATGCATCTAGTTCAAGTGTCAGGTATTTAGTCTCAAGTCTAGTGTCAAGTTGTCAGGTCTCAAGTATCAAGTTGTCAAGTATCAAGTAACAAGTTATCAAGTATCAAGTAACATGTATTCAGTTCAAGTTTCATGTATCGGGTTTCATGTGTCAAGTTCCAAGTATCAAGTAGTCAAGAATCGTGTAAGCATGTTTCATGTTCAAGTCTTATAGTTATTACTATCTAGGTAGCACTTCATGCATCCATCTTTTTTCTACATGGTTGCTACAGTCAAAACAATTTCGTTTAGACCTATTAATGGATTTTATAGGGCGGCGTACTCAGGTATCAAGTATCAAGCAAGTCATGGTTCATGAATCGAAAAATAAATAACAAGTTCACGAAAGCAAGTTCGCGAATCCACTAACAAGTTCAAGAACCGCACGATGGGTTCGTGAATCAAACAAGTTCATGAGCCAAGTAACTGACTCCATGAATCGATCAAGATACAACAAGTTCATGAACTAAGTAATTGGGAAACACGGGCCCCCTTCCGAGTACACTTACCTATATTGTCCACTCTATAGTCTTTCCCATAACCCTGGCTTGTTACTTTTATTAATTCTTATCAAGCAAGCATGCAAGTGTGCGAAACAAGTTACGAGAAAGTGGTGGGAAACACGTGTCAAAACAGCGGATCACACAGCTAAAGTGTTCAGGCAGAATTTGTGTTTTTGAGTTTATACATGTAAAACAGCGTTGAAATAATGTTAATTAATTCTAAGAAAATTTGGAGATGTCCTATAGGGCGTCCAGAAACTACGTATGAAATTTCATGTCCAACGCTTGCTGTTTACATAGCTAAATTAATTCGCAAAGTAAATGTGTGCAGCAGTTTTTGCGAATCTGTGCCTACCGACACAGCTGCAGTAAAACTGCAATAACTCCTAGACCGTAACTCCGAATTCGAAAGTTTTGGAGTCTAACGACATCTAGACATCCAGGGCTACATCTTCAATTCAGGTCTCGGGTTCCGATTCTAATGTTAAATGGGTCAAAACAGCAAAAGAAGATTCATGACAGCAACATGTGGGAATAACTTACTAGTATAGATTTCATGGAAATTTGTTATTAGGCGTCTAAGTTAATGTGTGATATAAATACAGGGTAAAGGTTATCACAATAGCAAGTAATAATTGTTTTTCAAGTCAAATGGGTGGAATTTTATCAAATACAAGATATAGCATATGTCTACAAATCTAGGGCTCCTTAATTCATATTGATGCGGTTTGTTTCTGGGAGGCGTGTGGATGCACCAGGTGTGAGTTCTTACTCGATTTGTATTTGAAGGAGAAAGCTACTAATCAGAAGACCCTCGGCTGGCCAAGCGGTACCTGCGACAGGCTGAGAGTGAGGTGGGTGCTGGGCTCGGATCAGAGGGCTCGGATCCGAGGTCTTGTGTACCTGCAGACGGTCTAGAAACACCGGGGTTGGTTCCGGTGGCAGACCCTCCGACGATCTAGTCAGTCACTTAAGATAAGAGTAACAGTAACTAGGGTTTTGGTGAGAAAAGATTGATTACCTCCAGGAAGGGGGGAAGGTCTGGTATTTATAGGGGAAGCCAATCGGGTCCAGACCCGTTTGGGGCCGGGTCTGGACCCGGTTGCCTGAGTGGCTGAAGCGGTGGAAAGCTGGGCGGTATAGGGCTGACGTGGCAGACGCCGGAGTGGTTTCCGGGCTGACGTGGCTGATCTCTGGGCAGTTTTCCGGTGATGACGTGGCAGATCAGAAGGATCAGATGGGGCGCGCATCTCTGAGGGGATCCAGTGGTCCAGGATGGGCCATGCTATTTCTGACCCATATCACAAGCCCCACGCTCTTGTAGGGTTGGGTGATCCAGTCGTGTAGGAGCGATTCTTTGCCTCTGGGGGAAGAGCAGACATCAGGGTGAAAAGGTAGGGTCTGTGCTTTTCCTGAAAGAGGCCAGGGGTTAGGAGTAATGGATCCCTCTTTGGAGTTTGTGCGGGAGGCAGTGTGGCGGAGCAAGAGAGCCATTTAGCATTTTTGTGGCTCGGGGGTCGGCGACGAGCCCAGGGCTCGGCAGACGATCCCCAAGGGTCGGCGGACGATCGTCGCGCCGGTTGAAAGGGCGGGAGGTCGTCGAGGCCCTTCCTTAGGGTTCGTCTGGCGAGTGTGAGGGGTCGGTGGACGAACCGTCTCGCTAGTTGGAAGAGCGAGGGGTCGTTGAGGCCCTTAGGGATCGATTGTCGAACGTGAGGGGTCGGTGGACGAACCCCAGGGGTCAGCAGACGACCGTCTCGCTAGTTGGAAGAGCGAGGGGTTGTCGAGGCCCTCCCTTGGGGTTTGTTTGTCGAGTGGGAGGGGTCGGCGGCCGAGGCCTAAGGGGTTAGTCCTGTCCGAGATCTGAGCCACGAATGAGGAAGGGGGAGGCGCCGTGGCTCGAGCTTCGATCCGAGCTCCGAGTCCGACTTGAGAAGGGAAAGGCGGCCTGGCTCGAGATTCGATCCGATCTCCGAGCCCCGCTTGGGAAGGGAGATGCTTGCACGGCTCGGATTTTTATCCGAGCTCCGAGCCCCACTTGAGAAGGGAAAGGCGGCCTAGCTTGAGATTCGATCCGAGCTCCGAGCGGCAACTGAGAGGGGAAAAGACCGCATGGCTCGAGTTTCCATCCGAGCTCTGACCCTCACTTGATAAGGCGAAGGCTGACTGGCTCGATATTCGATCCGAGCGCCGAGCGGCAACTGAGAGGGGAGTGACTGCATGGCTCGAGTTTCCATCCGAGCTCCGACCTCCACTTGATAAGGTGAAGGCTGACTGGCTCGATATTCGATCCGAGCGCCGAGCGGCAACTGAGAGGGGAAAAGACCGCATGGCTTGAGTTTCCATCCGAGCTCCGAGCCCCAATCTGAGAAAGGAAAGGCTGACTGGCTCGAGATTCGATCCGAGCTCCGAGCGGCAACTGAGAGAGGAAAAGACCACACGACTCGAGTTTCCATCCGAGCTCCGAGCCCCACTTGATAAGGTGAAGGCTGGCTGGCTCGAGATTCGATCCGAGCTCCGAGTGGCAACTGAGAGGGGAAAAGACCGCATGGCTCGAGTTTTCATCCGAGCTCCGAGCCCCAATCTGAGAAAGGAAAGGCCGACTGGCTCGAGATTCGATCCGAGCTCCGAGCGGCAACTGACTTTTGGGATCTGCCTCCGTTACCCCCCTGTCGACGCCCTCCCCCGAGAGTAAGCCTCGACCACGTCGGAAGAAGAAAGTCCTGACAATCCCTCAAAGTCCCTCTTCGCCTGACGAGGATGCGCCGAGGACGGGCCTTGATGTTCCACCGGTTACCTTTCGGAATCCCGTGTCGATACGAATGTATCCTGACGATATCAAGGACATTCAACCGATCCCTCCCGTGCCTGGGGAGAACACACGGACGAAGATCCGTGCGGACAACACCCCGAGCGTCTTGAGACGGAGTATCTCAATATTATCAGCGCCGCTTACTACATTCCGAGGGAGTACGAGCTCCTACTACCGAGCCCGGGTATTCGCCCTACGACAGTGTTGGCTCCGGGCTATTGCATATTTCCAGAGGACACCTTCATCTCGGGACTGAGGCTACCTCTGCACCCTTTTGTAAAGAGGGTCTTGAACTGGGCGGAGCTGTCCCCCATGCAGTACGGCCCCAACTCGTGGAAGCACCTTATCTGTTTCATCCTGAAGTGCCAAGAGAAGGGGGTGAAGCCGAGACTTTCCTACTTCCGGGCCATCTTCAGTATTGGTTCACTCGAAGATATTGAGGGCGTATTCTACTTCATGCCGAGGCCGAACAAGAAAGTGGTGCACGGCCACCCGGATTCGATTAAGCTTTGGAGGGATAAATACTTTGTTGTGAAGACCGAAGGGTTGTGGGATATTCCGACTCAGTGGAACTTCGTGAAGCCGAAGCGCAAGCCTCCGAAGAGGAGCGAGTTATCTGCCCGGGAGTGGGGGAAGGTTGATGAGATAGTCGAGGGTCACAGCATCTCATGGCCCCGGGTGACCGAAGTTCACTTAGCGAGGGCCGGACTGAGTCCTGCCGACCCTAGTATGTTTCTTTCTTTATTTTTTCATCTTTCTGCCTTCGTGTTAACATTTAGCCTTTCTTTTCTTATCTTGTTGTAGGGATGTCGGCACAACAGGTGCAAGCCAAGAAGATTCTGCTCGCCGCGGCCGAGAAGACGAGGCAGGAGAAGAAAAAGAAAGAAGAGCAGGATCGTCTTGCTGCCGAGAAGAAGAAGCTTTCCGTCCAGGTCCAGCAAGCCGGAGGGACCTCCCAAGCACCTCCCCGAGCGCCCGAGGGGCAATCTCCGGCGAAGAAGCAAAAGAAGCATCATCAGCACCACTCCCATGCGTCGAGGTCGGCTCGAGACGCAGCGGGGGGCTCAGGGAAGACGGTCGAGGCCCCGTCGCAACAGCTTCCCCCCATACGCCTGAGCGCTGCGGAGTTGGTGGGAAGGATGGCTACGATGCCTTTCGTCCCCGATTGGTCGATCCTAAAGGGGGACACTATTCTCGACAGACCCGTAGCGATGGAGTTCGTCTCGAAGGCCATTACCGAACGGGACGGAATGGCCTTGGCGGCGCAGACAGCCGACCAGGCCTATATGCGATGGGCCCAAGCCAACCTCTCGGTAAGTCGGCCGAGGTCTTTCCAGTTGACTTGACTTGTAATTATCGCTAACTTTGATTTCTTTGTAACAGTCGATGCTCCACGGTCAGCACTTCCATAAGTGCCTGGAGAAGGAGATTCTATATGAGCGGAAGCAGGCGGAGAAGTTCCTTCGGGAGCTGAACAAGGCGACGGATGAATTGAAGGAGGCCCGGGACCAAGTGGCCGTTCACGAGGCCCAGCTAGAGTCTCTTGTCAAGATCCATAAGCAGGACCGAGAGGATCTGCTGAAGAAGGTTGCGGCCGAGGCGGCGGAGAAGGACAAGGCGAAGAAGGCCGTGGCTGACTTGGAGGGGGCATTGGGGGAGACCTTGGTGGCGGCGCAGGACGAGGCGTATGAGCAGGACAAGTCCCACTTCAAGTATATCTACCCCGAGTGCAACGTCGACCACCTTAGCTTCGGATGGAACCCGGATTTGCCTCCGACCCCTGGCGGCGACGGCGCCGGTGATGGCGCCGGGGAAGACCAAGGTCATGAAGAGGTGCCACTCGACCCCCAAGACTAGATGTTTTTGTTTTTATTCCTTTTTGATGTAAATGCCTTCGGCGGACTGGCCACCGCAAATTTTTGTAACGAAATTTTGAAATAGAATGAAATATAATTTTTTGGGCCGACCCTCCAACACTTGCATTTTTGTGACACTTGATTTTTCTTTTGGTAGAAGTTGGCTCGTCAACGAAAGTTGGCTCGGGACCGAGAGGCTGCCAAGAATTACTTTCTGAATAAGTCGAGAGAGCTCGGCCTAGAGGTGGCTCGTTTGAGAAAAATTGTAGCCGACCGGGACTGGTGGGTCATCGAGACGGACTGGTCGGTCTCGGGTACCTCTAGTGGGCGCTCGGCCTCCGAATCTTTTCTTCGCGAGGCTGTCATGGAGAAAGAGTTGGAGGTCCGTCGGCTGAAGCTCATACTGGGTGCTGGTCTTGTTGAAGAGGCGAGCAACTCCACCCCGGGACAGTCGCTGCCGCTCTCGCCGGTTGAGGCCCAGCCAGATGATGAAGAGAGCTCGGTGGCGGGCACGTCCTCCTTGGTCGGAATAGCCGAGCGTCATAGGAGCCCCGAATTCGAGTTCCCGGCCGAGTGCGAGTGAGTTAAGAGCCTTCTTTGTATTTGTACCTTCGTTCATTGAGTTGTAAGCAAAGAGTAATGAATAAGATCATTTGTTCTCCGGAGCCTTGATTGCCTCGGATGCCGAGGGTAGTTGGTCTGAAATCTTCGAAGAGTCGCAATTGACGCGACTGCGTCAATAATTGTGACGTTTCGCATTCCTATGAATATTTATGGCGACGTTTCGCCTTCCGCCATTTCGCATTCCCAGGCGTAATAAATGAGGCCTCAGTGGGCTATATAATCACCACTCCCTTTGTCAGTTTTCAATCAGTGAGTCATTCGACTCGGATGCCTACCCATGGCGGGCGTCCAAAAAATATAATATTTTCGAGCATCCCGGATCGGAGGCACACCGATCACCCTCGAACTATTCGGGGTTCAGGCCGCCAGGGCCATGGGACCCCGGGTTGTTCGTTGGTGAGCGGTGGGCCGACCGATCGTTTGGGATGTTTGGAGAGATCCGAAGCTTGGTGGCTCTTCTGCCGTCCGGGAACAATTTGGGGTTTTGGGCTTGTACGAGCCATAAACCCCGAGTTGTTCTTGGGCGATAGAAGGGTCGACTGACCAGTTTGAACGGAGAGAGCAGCGAGTCTTTGGCCCCCGTGCCATCCTCGAACAGTTCGGGGTTTAGGTTTTGCAAAAGCCATAAACCCCGAGCTGTTCGCGGGTGAGAGGGTGGCCAATAATCCGACTCGAGGCTCAGGGCATCTGCGGAAGGCGGACGCCTCAAACCTTAATAAAATTTTTCCAACACGCGGTAAGGGAACCGGCGGTATCAGCGTTGAGGTCGCCGCCGAGCGTCAAGGTCGCGGTGCCCTCGAAGAGGGCTCCCGCCTTGCTCAGGGTCGACGCCGTGCTCCTGCACCTATTCTTGGGGAGAGACGGTGCGGGCGTGGCTAGCGGATGTCGCCTCGAGCATCGGTTGATGGCCTCCGAGGAGGCCAAACTGAGCGGGGGACGGATGCCGAGCCCCCATACCGGTGAGAAAGGCAATTGTAGGCGTAGCGGAGCGTCGCCGCCGAGCGTCAAGGTCGCGGTGCCCTCGGAGAGGGCACCCGCCTTGCTCGGGGTCGACGCCGAGCTCCTGCACATGTTCTCGGGGAGAGACGGTGCGGGCATGGCTGGCGAATGTTGCCTCGAGCATCGGTTGATGGCCTCCGAGGAGGCCAAACCGAGCGAGGGACGGATGCCGAGCCCCCATACCGGTGAGAAAGGCAATTGCAGGCGTAGCAGAGCGTCGCCGCCGAGCGTCAAGGTCGCGGTGCCCTCGAAGAGGGCACCTGCCTTGCTCGGGGTCGACGCCGAGCTCCTGCACATGTTCTCTTGGAGAGACGGTGCGGGCGTGGCTGGCGGATGTCGCCTCGAGCATCGGTTGATGGCCTCCGAGGAGGCCAAACCGAGCGAAGGACGGATGTCGAGCCCCCATACCGGTGAGAAAGGCAATTGCAGGCGTAGCGGAGCGTCGCCGCCGAGCGTCAAGGTCGCGGTGCCCTCGGAGAGGGCACCCGCCTTGCTCGGGGTCGACGCCGAGTTCCTGCACATGTTCTCTTGGAGAGACGGTGCGAGCATGGCTGGCGGATGTCGCCTCGAGCATCGGTTGATGGCCTCCGAGGAGGCCAAACCGAGCGAGGGACTGATGCCGAGCCCCCATACCGGTGAGAAAGGCAATTGCAGGCGTAGCGGAGCGTCGCCGCCGAGCGTTAAGGTCGCGGTGCCCTCTCTGCCTTGCTCGGGGTCGACGTCGAGCTCCTACACATGTTCTCTTCGGACAGACGGTGCGAAAGCATGTTTGGGCTCGAGCTTTTATCCGAGCGCCGAGTCCCATGCTTGTGAGAGAAGCATGTTTGGGCTCAGGCTTTTATCCGAGCGCCGAGACCCAAGCTTGTAAGAGAAGCATGTTTGGGCTCACGATTTTATCCGAGCGCCGAGTCCCATGCTTGTGAGAGAAGCATGTTTGGGCTCGGGCTTTTATCCGAGCACCGAGACCCAAGTTTGTAAGAGAAGCCTGTTTTGGGCTCGCGATTTTATCCGAGCGCCGAGACCCAAGCTTGTAAGAGAAGCATGTTTGGGCTCGCGGTTTTATCCGAGCACCGAGACCCAAGCTTGTATGAGAAGCCTGTTTTGGGCTCGCGATTTTATCTGAGCGCCGAGACCCAAGCTTGTAAGAGAAGCCTGTTTGGGCTCGCGGTTTTATCCGAGCACCGAATCCCAAGCTTATAAGAGAAGCCAGTTTGGCTCGCGCTTTCATCCGAGCGCCGAATCCGTGAGGTGTTCTTTATTTGTTTACAAGATTTGGAATTATGAGCTTGTTTTAAGAAAGCTGACATGTTTACAATATATGCTCTTTACAAACAAGTCTAGGCACGACGTGCCGTTTACAGGACTTTACAAAACACTAGGCACAACATGCCGATTACGATTGTTACATTTTGACATGGAGGTTACTCTCCTAAGAACTTAATCAAGTGCTCCGCATTCCAGGGCCTCTTGACGGGCTTGCCGTCGGTGTCGGTCAAGCGATAGGTACCCGGTCGTACGACCTCTGAAACCTTATAAGGGCCCTCCCAGTTTGGTTCCAACTTTCTTTTCTGGCCGAGGTTGGATACCGCCAGTTTCCGGAGGACAAGATCTCCGAGTGCAATGTTTGTTGGGCGCACCTTCTTGTTGTAGAACCTCTCGATTCTTTGCTGGTAGATGTTCCTTCTAATGGCCGACTTCTCCCTGACCTCGTCTATGAGGTCCAGGTCGGCTCGTAGTTGTACGGAGTTGCTTGCTTCATCGAAAGCCATGATCCGGGGAGAGGGGATACCTATTTCCAGGGGAATGACGACCTCGGCGCCGTATGTTAAATTGAAAGGTGACTCCCCCGTCGGGATTCTTTTCGTTGTTCGGTGGGCCCAGAGAACGCTTGGCAGTTCGTCGACCCATAACCCCTTGGAGGAATTATCGAGTCGCTTTTTGAGTCCGTCGAGCATCGATTCTAGGGAGGGGGAATGGATCCTTCGGGCACGCCTTGTTGAGGTCCGTAAAATCTATGCAGATCCTCCAGCTCCCGCTCGCCTTCTTGACCATGACGACGTTCGCCAGCCACTCGGGGTAGCTGACCTCTTAGATGAAGCGCGCGGCCAGGAGCTTGTCGACTTCTGCATTAACCGCCTGTTGTCGCTCTGGAGCGAATTTTCGTCGCTTTTGGACCACCGGTTTCGACCCGGGGATCACGCTGAGTTTGTGCATGATGAGGTCCTCGAAAATACCGGGCATGTCAGATGGCTTCCAGGCGAACTGATCGACATTGCGCCGAATGCAGGTGATGAGGTCGGATTTAAGGCGGGGTGTGAGGGAGCGACTTACTCGAAATTGCTTCGACGGATCCCCTGTCTCGAAGGAGACATCCTCCAGCTCGTCTGCCGACTCTAGCTCTGGCTGGGTCCTTTGGGGCTGCATCTCCACGGCGTCGAGGGGAAGCACTCCGCTTCCTATTGCTGTCATGTAGCATGAGCGAGCGGCTTTCTGGTTCCCCCGGACCACTCCTACCCCGATACTGGTAGGGAACTTCATCTTCTGGTGGTTGGCCGAGGGGACAGCCTGGAGAGAGCAGAGGCCTGGACGGCCGAGTATGGCGTTGTAGGCTGCCTTGACGTTGACAACCATGAAGTCCATGGACTCGGTTCTCCGGTTTGGGGTCGTGCCTGCCGTGACGTCCAGCGTGACAATCCCCTCGATTGTCACCAGAACTCCAGAAAATCCGTGCAGGGTGTATCCTGCTGGCTTGAGCTTGCTACGGGGCAGCTTTAGGTTCTCGAAAGCTTCGAGGAACAGAATGCTGACCGAATTCCCGTTGTCTACAAGGATCCGCCGAGCATCAAAATTTGCCATGCTGAGATTGATCACGAGGGTGTCGCAATGCGGGAGCCGCACCCCATCCAGGTCGTCACCCGAGAAGGAGACGGATAGTGGTTGAATTTGAGGGGGGAGAGGTCCTTGGACGGCGTTAATTTCCCAGATGAACGCCTTGCGGGAAGTGTTGGACTCCCCTCCCATGGGCCCCCCGTGGACGCAGTGTAATACGGCTTGGCCATCAGGCTCGTCAAGCTCATGCTCTCGCTCGGGGAGCTGTAGGGGAGCTCGAGGAGGAGGTGGGGTTCTCCTGTTCCTCGTGTCCCTCTGCCCCCGAGCGTCATCCCGCTTGTACTCCCGGAGGTACCCTCGCTGAATGAGGGCCTCGATCTCGTCTTTCAGGGCACGGCAGTGATCCGTGTCGTGCCCGTTATCTCGGTGGAAGCGACAGTAGAACCGCTGATCCCTTTTCTTGCTAGTGTTGTTGGACGGTCGAGGGGGATACTGAACGAGGTCTCTGTCCTCGATTGCCAAGAGTATGAAGGACACATTTTGGGTCAGTGGGGTATACCTATCGAAGCGGGGGACCGGCGGGACTTTCTTCAGGGCACCCGCGTCCCTCGGAGCCTTCTTCGATGGCTCGACTTCTTCGGCCTTCCGTTTTCCCTTCCCGGTGGCCTTCCTGGAATCTTCGGGGTTAAGGGCCTCTTCTGCCCTAATGTACTTCTCGACCCTGTTAAGGAGATCGGGAAAATCGATGGGGGGTTTCTTCGCCAGAGAGGCCTTCAACTGTCCATGACGGACATTGTGGCGAAATGCCGCGGAGGCGACGCCAGGATCAAGGGAGGAGACCGATCTTACCTCTGCGGTGAATCTCCGAATGAACACTCTGAGTGATTCCCCCTCCACCTGCCTGAGCCCAAGTAAAGAGGCGCTCGTCCTTTCGGCCTTCCGGCTTGTGACAAAATGGGCAAGGAAATTGCCCTCCAGTTGGTCGAAGGAGTAAATGGAGCCGGGGGTGAGCTTCGAGAACCATTCACGAGCCGGACCCCGAAGGGTGGCAGGGAAGGCTCGTCACAGCAGAGGATCTGAGGCGCTATGAATCATCATGAGGGTTTGAAACCCTCCATGTGATCAGCAGGATCTCCCTCGCCGTTATAGGTCTCGAATTGAGGGGGTCGGAAATTCCGCGGTATTTCCGCTTGGAGGATGAGGGCGGAGAAAGGAGGTCGGACAGGTCTGTATCCCTGAGCCGCTCCTTGGCTGTTGTGGCCTATGTGATCGAGGCGATCCTCCATTTCTTGGAGGCACCTTAGGAGTACGCCATCTTCCTCTGGCTGGATTGTTGAGGGGCGGGACACGCTGGCCTCGGCGTCCGACCTGGTTTGGGAATGGCGTGCTTCCTCCCTGGGGGCCCGTCGGAGAGCCCCAAGAATTTCCCTTCGGAAATCCTGGAACTCTTTGTGAGTGACCGGGGCTCCCTCGACCCTGTTTGGTTGGTCTGAAGGTTGCCTCCCGACGCGGCTGAGCGTTGGCCTCCGTCCTTCGGGCGGCGGTCTTGGATGGTTCGGGGCCGAGTTGGAAGCGGCCCTTCCCCCGCTGCGACTAACCTGCCGGTTGATGATTACCCTTCGTAGGTCGGGCTGGACTGTACGGGTGGCGCTCTTCTGGGGTCCCTAGCGGGGAGCCCCTTGCTTAGATGTGCGTGGCTCGACGATGGCAAACGGCGGGGGCAAGTCCCGCTGGGGTGCGGAGGTAGCAGCATTCTTGGCTTTGGGGGCCATGAGAGCTCGGCTGCTGAGGTACCTTGGTGGTCGGGCTCGGGTCGGCTCCTGAAGTAGCTTTCCCACAGACGGTGTCAACCTGATGCGGTTTGTTTCTGGGAGGCGTGTGGATGCACCAGGTGTGAGTTCTTACTCGATTTGTATTTGAAGGAGAAAGCTACTAATCAGACGACCCACGGCTGGCCGAGCGGTACCTGCGACAGGCTGAGAGTGAGGTGGGTGCTGGGCTCGGATCAGAGGGCTCGGATCCGAGGTCTTGTGTACTTGCAGACGGTCTAGAAACACCGGGGTTGGTTCTGGTGGCAGACCCTCCGACGATCTAGTCAGTCACTTAAGATAAGAGTAACAGTAACTAGGGTTTTGGTGAGAAAAGATTGATTACCTCCAGGAAGGGGGGAAGGTCTGGTATTTATAGGGGAAGCCAATCGGGTCCAGACCCGTTTGGGGCCGGGTCTGGACCCGGTTGCCTGAGTGGCTGAAGCGGTGGAAAGCTGGGCGGTATAGGGTTGACGTGGCTGACGCCGGAGTGGTTTTCGGGCTGACGTGGCTGATCTCCGGGCAGTTTTCTGGTGATGACGTGGCAGATCAGAAGGATCAGATGGGGCGCGCATCTCTAAGGGGATCCAGTGGTCCAGGATGGGCCACGCTATTTCTGACCCATATCACATATGTTCATGCGTTCAGGGAATAAACTGAGTCCAAGTAGTTATAATTTAACACAATGAAATTTTGTGACTCTTAGAATTATAAATTTTGGAGGTTTAATATTGATCAACAACGATAGTCAAGGATGAGTCACAATTCTAACTATTTGTAGTATTTTTTAAGGGATGCTTGTACTAGAACAATAAATTGTACAAGGGATACTTGCCTTAATTGACGACGATAGATCCGATAGTAGAAAAAGATGGGATCGAAAAAATCCCGGGCGAAGTCCCCCAAAAGCACGTGTGAAGCACGTGCGAAGATCCAATAGAAGAGGAAAATCCCGCACACTAGATCGTCCAGAACAGCAACAACAAACTCGATCCAGCGCGGCAAAACAGCGAACACCGGATCCATCCAATGGGATTCTTCTAAAGCAGCGGATCGTCCAGAACAGCGAACAGTGAGTGGGGGATTCGTTGTGGCAAAACAGCGAACAGCGATCAGGGGGCACGGATATTGGCGCAATCTGATGGCCGAGATCAAATCCCTCCAATCCGCTACCTTCTTCTTCTTCGTTCTCTTCTTCGTCGAAACACGGCGCGAGAGAAAGAGAGGTGCAACGACGGCGGGGGGAAAATTCAACGTGGCGACACAACGTCTGGGAAGCAGCGTCGAAGACTGACTGGGGAGCAGTCGACGAAAAGGCGATGACGGCGATGAGGGTGGCGAGCGAAGCTCTACTCGGTTCGAAAACAGGGGAGAGGAATTGGGTGCCTTCGGGCTTAGGTGGCGGCGGCGAGGGGCGAGGGGAGTTCGTCGCAAGGTGAAGAATGTGATCGAGGTGATTGGGAGAGAGCGATGGTGGAGTTTGAGGGTGTGATCGATGGGTTTCGGTGGGCGAAGTTGGGAAATGGCGAATTGGGTTGCGAGGTTCGAGTAAGGCGATGGAGATTGGATGTTGAGTTCGATGGTTGGATGCGGTGGTGGTGGTGTTGACGAGGAGAGGGTGGCGAGGCGAGATGATCTTGGCGATGGGAATGGCGAGAGGTGCGAGGTTGAAGAAGATGGGTTTTCGGAGTTGGGTTCGGTGGTGTAGGTGACGAAGGGTGGTGGTTATGGGGGTGACGAAGAGGACGGTGGATGGTGGAGGAGGCGAGCGGGGAACGGTGGAGTCGCAGGGGATTGGGTTTCGAAAACGAAGGAGATGGAGATCGAGATGGAAGGAAGAAGGGAGCGGCGGGTGTTACGGGGGTTTAACAGAATTAGGTTAGGGTTGGGATTAGGGCATAGGGTTAGGATTTATATATAGTATAGGGTTTGGGTTTGTGGGTTTTAGGATATCCGAATTGAATAGGATCCAACTGGAGAATTGGTCAAAATGTGATAAAATGGGGAATAAAGGAATGAATGAGAAGAAATAGCCATTTCTTCATGAAGAACGATACGAATAGTACATACAATTGAATTAGACAAAGGCACCAAAAAAATTGAGTCGAAAACAAATTAATGGTTTTATTCGAATAGAAACAAAATACTGGATCACAAATTTATAAAGAGTACAATGGGGCAAAATACAGTATAAAAATACAAATACGGGGAAACAGGAGTTACACAATCCTCGTACGAAGATGAGTCCTGGGGCTCAGCAAGATATGGTCAAAGAGAAGACTCAGTCTACCGCCGTCTCCACGAGATGGAGAGGCGCCTCGGCCGAATTGACAAGGAAGAAGCGCAACGGGTGATAAACCTC
This sequence comes from Hemerocallis citrina, assembly GCA_017893485.1. NCBI lineage: Eukaryota > Viridiplantae > Streptophyta > Magnoliopsida > Asparagales > Asphodelaceae > Hemerocallis > Hemerocallis citrina. The sequence goes on from CM030360.1 coordinate 230,371,642, forward strand.
CGCCTGAGTAGACCTCCATTCTCCCGCACCATCATGGAGGCCCCCATCCCAGAAAACTTCAAGCCGTCTCACTTCGAGACATATACCGGGGAGTCGGACCCTGCAGATCACATAGAGAGTTTCAAAACTCTCATGATGATCCACCATGCTTCAGACGCCCTCCTCTGCAAGATCTTCCCTGCCACGCTGAAAGGGTCTGCGCGAGAATGGTACTCGCGACTCGCCCCGGCCTCCATCTTCTCATTCGATCAGTTCGAAGGGCTCTTCCTTACTCATTTCGTGAGTAGCCGTCGAGCTGAGAAAACAAGTGTATCTCTGGTGACCCTCAACCAAGAAAAGGGTGAACGCCTAAGAGATTACATTCGACGCTTCACTGCCGAAGCCCGGTCCATTCCCTCCCTTAACCAATCAGTAGCCTCTGCCGCATTCGAGCGCAACGTCACTAATGCCAACCTCAGGGCATCCCTTGCTAAGAAGCCTCCTCGGGACTTCTCAGAGCTCCTACTTAGGGTGGAGAAGTACATACGGGCGGAAGAGGCTCTCAACCCCCTTGCCTTGAGGAGACATCTTCCGGAAACAAACGGAAGAACACAAGTGAAGAGGGGTCCCAAAAATTCCAGAAGGACAGTAATGGCCAGCGCCGCTCGACTCCACGTTTTGAAAAGTTCACCCCCCTCATTGCTAATATATCAGAAGTCCTTATGGAGGTGGACAAGGAAGGACTACTACGCGCTCCCCCTAGAATGAATACCCCTGGCAAGAAGAGGAACAAAGATAAGTGGTGCCGCTTTCACAGAGACCACGGCCACGACATGGATGATTGTCGAGCTCTGAAGGAGGAGATCGAAGAACTCATACAGCGGGGGCACCTGACCAAGTTCGTCCAAAGAGAGGGGGCCGAGCTTCCCCCCTGAGGAGCAAACAAGCGAACAAAAAAGCCCGCCGAGCCTCAAGACTCAGAATCTCCCAACTCCTCCCAAGAGGTCTTCACCTTATTATAGAAGTAGGATCTTGATTTCCAATAAGGTCGATGCTTATAACCCGGCCAATAGCATGTAATAATGGCTCGCCCTATTGGAGTGGTCACTTAGTTTATTTCAATAAAACTTTACATCTTTTCATTGAAAATTATTGCTCTTGCTCTCCGAGTCACAACTCGCTAAATGGTGAGTTCAGAGTCCAGCTTCTTCTACATGGCTGCTCCCGCAACTTACTAACCTTTAACAACGAGTTCGGAGTCCAACACTTGGCTCGATTCTGCTTCGGATAACTTGCTCTTAAGCGAGTTAGAAGTGGTTCGCCATTCGGAATTTCTCCCACAACCGTTGATACCCCCTAACGACGAGTTCGGAGTCCAACACTTGGCTCGATTCCGCTTCAAATAACTTGCTCTTCAGCGAGTTAGAAGTGGTTCGCCATTCGGAATTGCTCCCACAACCGTTGAATCCTTCTAACGACGAGTTCAGAGTCCAACACTTGGCTCGATTCTGCTTCGGATAACATGCTCTTAAGCGAGTTAGAAGTGGTTCGCCATTCGAAATTGGTCCCACAACCGTTGATTCTCTCACTTAAACAGCGCGTTCGGAGCTGAAGCTCTCCCCTAGAGTTGCTCCTCAAACTCGTCTTCCAGATGGCTCTCTCCTAGAGTCGAGCTCTTCACTCCGCTCCTTCTAATGCGGACCTCTTCTCAATGAGTCCGGAGCTCACAACTCTACCCTAGAGTTGCTCCTCAAACTCGTCTCACAAATGGCTCTCTCCTAGAGTCGAGCTCTTCACTCCGCTCCTTCTAATGCGGACCTCTTCTCAATGAGTCCGGAGCTCACAACTCTACCCTAGAGTTGCTCCTCAAACTCGTCTCACAAATGGCTCTCTCCTAGAGCCGAGTTCTTCACTCCACTCGCTTCCAAAGCGGACCTTTTCTCGACAAGTTCGCAGCTCACAAGTCTACCCTAGAGTTGCTCCTCAAACTCGTCTCACAAATGGCTCTCTCCCAGAGCCGATCTCTTCACTCCGCTCGCCTCCAAAGCGGACCTTTTCTCGACAAGTTCGCAGCTCACAACTCTCCAATAGAGTTCCTCCTCAAACTTGTCTCTCAAATGGCTCTCTCTCAGAACCGAGCTCTTCACTCCGCTTGCCTCCAAAGTGAACCTCTTCTCAACGAGTTCGGAGCACAACTCTCTCCTAGAGTAGCTCCTCAAACTCACCTTCCAGATGGCTCTCCCAAAACCGAGCTCTTCACTCCGCTCGCCTCCAAAGCGGACCTCTTCTCAACGAGTTTGGAGCACAACTCTCTCTTAGAGTAGCTCCTCAAACTCATTTTCCATATGGCTCTCCCAGAGCCGAGCTCTTCACTCTGCTCGCCTCCAAAGCAGACCTCTTCTCAACGAGTTCGGAGCACAACTCTCTCCTAGAGTAGCTCCTCAAACTCATCTTCCAGATGGCTCTCCTAGAGCCGAGCTCTTCACTCTGCTCGCCTCCGAAGTGGACCTCTTCTCAACAAGTTCGGAGCTCACAACTCTCCCCTAGAGTTGCTCCTAGCACTCACTTCAAAGAATGGGTCTTCCCATGGCTCTTACGAGGATTTTCCTAGCACCTCTTCTCCACCCCTAGGTGTAACACCCTGCAAAATTGGAAATTACAATTTTGCCCCTGGGTGTTACGCACGTATATTTTTGTAATGTGTTTCACTACATATTTTGGATTCGTACTATTTATACATTTTCCATATTGATTTCAGTCAACTAAAATATAATATTTCAATCTCTGGGATTTACGTGCTTTTTACGTGTTTTGATGCACGTGTTTTCACCACTACGTATAATATTTTCTATAGGTTTAAATTATTTATTTTTATGTATTTAAATCTATTTTACAAAACGAAAATTTATTTTTCCCCCTATTTTGATTAAAATGCATTTTTCGATTTTCTACACGTACGGTGCACGTGCAAATTTTTATTCTCATTTTGCTACCCTCATTTTACTATTTTTAGCATGCATTAGTTTTATTTAGCCCTTCTTTTGATCCATGGACCTATAAACTAAAATGTAGCCCATTAGGAGAGGAGCCCACTAGATAATTAAATAAATTAATTAGTAATGAGCCCATGTAGCAAGCCCACTAGATAATTAAATAAATTAATTAGTAATGAGCCCATGTAGAAAGCCCACTATTAAAATCACATTTTTAGTTAAACATGTACTAATACATGACAAGTTACACATATTAGTACACATTTAGAGTTATAGAAATGTGTTCATATTTATTTATGCATGTGTGCATGCATACACAAATGTATTTGGACCATTTTTTGGGCAAGAGGAGGAGAAGAGTTGGTAGGTTGAGTTAGTGGAGAGTGGGGAGATGAAGAGATGGAGGTTTTAGGAGTTAGGAAAGTGGAGAGTTGTAAAATAAATTTGAAGAGTTATTAGGGTGAGATTTTTGCACTTTAAACCCTTCCAAAATCCTATAAATAGAGTCTCATTTCCTACATTTCTCTTGCACCAAAATCATTATCAAAATAAGTGTAAGAAAAAGAAAGAAAGGAAGAAAAAGAAAGAGAGTAAGAAAGTTATTGTGCTTGGAGGATCTCTTGCTTGGAAAGGAGAAATTGCTAGGAGGAGAAGCCTTACTAGGAGCTAGGAATCTTTGGAGCTAGAAGTGGTGTTCTCTTTTCTTTTCAAGCTTCACAAAAGGTGGGTGTTCTCCTACTTTCTAATTTTTTTTTGAATGTACATGCTAATAAAAAGTGAATGAGTAGTTTTGATAAAATAGAATAACTATACTATGATTGTGGTGAGACTAATAGTGAATCATGCTATGTTGACAAATGGATTAACATTATGTTTGTGGGTGATCCTATGCTTTCTAATTGTAGAAATTACATGCTAATTATTTTATATGACTAGTGTGATATGTGTAGATATATGTAGAATCCATGCTAGCAAAATATACAATGATCTGGTTGAAAGTTAGTGAACAAATTATTACCATGCTAATTAAGAAGTAGAGAAATAATCATATGGACCATGTTAGAATGTTTGCAAATTTATGTTTGTCAAATGTGCGATAGGTATGAGTAATTGTTAGAGAATATTATATTTTCGACATATATTTTAGAAACATGATGGTTAAGAAAGAAAAAGAAAAGAGAAAAATAATCTTAGTTATTGCTTTGAAACTTGTCGACATATGTCGAAAAATACAAATTTGTTTTGCATGAAAGAATTCTCTTGTGATGTTCATGGTTGATTAAGTAACAGGTTTAAGTTTATTACAAAAATTTAACTAGTATGATGAGATATATAAACTAGTTTTAAGAAACATGATCCTTAATTTTCGAGTTTGGGAAGAAATGCAAATTTTTGTAAAGAAAGGAAAAATCTATTTTTGAAAATGAAGATAGATTATAAAAATAAATTTGAATTTACTTGATTATTATTTCTTGATTTCATCTCAGTCCAAAAGTGAGATTTATTCCAATGCCCTAACTGATTGGATTATTGGGTGAACAAGTGTTATTAAAAGAAACCAAATTCAAAATAGTATTAACAAAAATACATTAATACAACTTCTAAACAGAAAATATAATTGGACTTATTGGTTAGCCAGTGAATACTATTTATAAGAGGTGTTGGGTTCGAAACTTGTTGCCACCATTTTCTTTTATTTTATTTCTCTCAAAAACTGCTTATTTATGGAAGTTACTGACTTTGGAAAGAAACAAGTATTATTCACTCTTCCTTATTAAGTTGCACAAGGAACTTACTAAGAATGGTTTAATTTCTTATCTTGTATTTTTTTAAAGTGACAAATGCACTTTGTTTCCAAAATTATTATTTTGAATAAATAATTCTTTTGAATAAAAGAAAAATATGTAACACGATTATCCCATTATAAACAATCCCTTTTGTTGAGTAAGAATGCTAAATGAGATTAAAAGTTTGTGTGAATTCATATAAAGTTTGGAAATAAATTATTTATAATTGTTTGACTTGACAAGATCATGTAAATATGTTTATTTGTTGACGAGATCATGTAAATATGCTTGTTTGTAGTCGCGAACTTTTATGTGATTAATTTTTCCCAAAAAGAGATTTGGATTTATGCCATAGACTCATGAAAAGAATTGATGTCTTAGAAAGATAGTGAATGAATTGAATGATGTAACAAGACCTATACCAAGTTGTGAATAGATAAAGAGTACTTTGAGTTAAGACATGATTACTAAAGGGTCTATGTACCCATGTTTCTTGTACATGAAAGTTTATGATTTAGAGTTAGTAAGACCTCGGTACCGGCGTTATTGAAAGAAAAGATTTGAGATATGATTTTGGAGATATGGCCATGGAGCTATCTCGTATTTGTTGATTAAGTCCGGTAGGAGGTAAAAACTAATTCTATGAGTGGAAATTATTCATGTCTTGAACTAAAGAAAATTTAGGCACATAAGTGAAGATGTAGTAAACTTAGGGAAACGTAAGTGGGTTGCTCTATATAGTCGGCGGTGGACTCCAAGACTATAGACCCAGTTGGTGGACTGAGGTTGCCCCGTGGGAGACGGATTATTATATTTTAATCCGGGACTATGAGGACGGGTCGGCGGTGGACTCCAAGATCTTAAGTAGTCGAACGGATGGATTTTTGTGTTTACCGTCTCCAATGTATATATATATATACTGGGCTAGAGGGTCACATACGGGACGGTTCGCACGATGTGGAATCTGTTATAACAACCGGCGGTGGACTCCAAGGCTGGGATTCACATTCATGGAATAGTCTGAACTTTGTTTTGCTACCGGGTAGTTTTCATGGCGAGGGATCGAGCCCTGTATTGTGAAGAACGTAGGCGCTTGCCCTCGGACCTATGTAGTATGGGATGCATAGAATCCGAACAAGTGTGCATTAGTGTCATCCTAGCGTCGAATGGTATGCATTAGGCATTAAGACATGACATACACTTATGTTTAGAATAATCACTTTTGACACTTTATATGTTCATTCAATCTTTTTGTGATTTGTTAAAGTATGAGATCGTTATACTATTTCCGGCATAGAGAGGATAGCCGTGTATAACATTTCGTCAGTTGTAAGTAACTGACGTGCCCACAGATTGACATGCAGGTAATGGACTATTCATGGAGTTATAAAGTGGATATGCTGTTGCTGTTTAGAAGTTAAAGATGTTGCAAATGATGTTAAAGTTATACAAGTTGTATTTCATTGTTATAATCTTTTAGTCTTCCGCTGTGTAAAAACCAAGTGTAAAGGAACTCTGATGTATTGTGAATAAAAAGTTTTAATTTCCTTGTAAAATTGTACGAAGTGAAGTAAAGATCCTGTGAAATCTCGAATTCATACTTTTATTTGAAATTCGGGGCGTTACACTAGGAGTGGAGCTCCTCTTCAAAAATCTCCAAAACCAAACAGAACAGAGGCAGAGCTTCGGAGCTCTTCACCTCTCCCATATGCCGACCCCCTTCCTCGACAAGCTCCGACCCATCCCCTTCATCAACTCGCAAAGCTTCTCCTCACGCTCGAGCCGTCCGAACTCCGAGCTCCACTACACCGAGCTACTACGGGCAGAGGGTGAACTACCGAGTCACCGAGCCGAGTGGACGAGGTACCGACCTCCACATATGGAGAAAAATTCTGCCGATCCCATCTCACCGTCGGATCGTCTCAAAATTCGTGCTAGAACATGATGAACGGCTCAGATCGCGCCACGTCTCCACAAAACGACAAGATAACGTTTTCTCGAATTTTGAGCCTCTTGTCTCGTGATTCGCGCCATGATCGTGATCAACCATCTAGATTGAGCCACGTAGCTCGGATCTCAAATCCGAGCTACCGACTACCGAACTGCAAAGTGGCAAAAATGCACCTCAAAATCCGTGCTCGGATCTGCCGAACAAGAAGCAGTTGCCGAGCAGCAAGGAAGAAGGAGGAGAGAGAGAAAAAAAGTGGGGGGGGCACGAGGGCCGGGGTCGACCCGTTAAGGGATCCGAGCCCATGACCCGCTTCAGATTCACTCCTTCTCCCCTATACTTTGGCGCCAAAAACCAAACAAGAAACAAAAATCCCTTCTTCTTCACCGTGCGTACCTGCGCTCGTCTCCCATCGTCGAGACTCAAATGCTCCGACCAAAGCGCCGAGCTCCGAGCTCCCGTCATCTCCTTCTTCGAGCTCTTCAATATGCCGAAGCTCCATTCCCGTTGGCGGAGCTCCATCCAATATGCCGAAGCATCGAGCTCCGACGTCCCACCTCGCCAAAACTCCACCACTCTCACTCCAACGACATCGAGCACCACTCCACCATCAAGCTCGACCCCATCGCCCGTTCACCGAGCTCCTCTCTCGCCAAACGACCTTCGTCTCTCGTTCTCCAAGATCGCCAAACGACCTTCACCATAACAGTCGAGCTCTGAACTCATCTTCGTTCGCCAAGCTCGCCCAAATTCTTCGTCTTCGAGCTCGACCTCTCCATCTCCTTCGTCAACATGCAGAACTCCTCGCCGAACGTTAATGCTGAGCTCCAACTCCCCCCGTTCGCCGAGCTTAAGCTCCTCGCAGTCGAACCCATCGACGAAAACTCACCACTGTCGAGCTCCATCTCCAAGCGCGAACCCACCTGTCGAAGCCCCACGGTGCCGAGCTCCCTGGCCCAACCCAAGCTCCAGCTCCACCTCCATGGCCTGTCTCCGAGCTCGAGTCGTCTCCGCTGCCGAAGCTCCTAGCCCCTTTCAACCTCCGAGCTCCGCCTCCAGCGTCGCCAAGCTCCTCCCACCTTCATGAGCTTCGACCCCGAAGCGTTGAGCTCCACGACACACGGAGGAGAGGTCGGAAAGGGAGACGAAAGAGAGAGCAGGAGAAGGCGGGAAGTGGCGCTGAAGAAAAGATTCGAAGGCGAAGAAGAAAGAAAGAGCAGCAGCGGGGAAAGAAAGAAAGAAAAAAAAAGAGGGGGCCATGTGGCATCATTTGGAGGGGTCGGCAGATCTGAGTTGACGAGCCGAAGTGCCGAACCGAGGTGCCGAAGCACCGACCCTGTAATTAGAGAAAACACCTGTCGACCCATACGATCCGTCCGATCATCTTAAAATTCGCGTCGTGACACGATCGACGCTCAGAAACGTGCCACGTGTCCAGAACGTGATCTGCTTTGTGATGCGCACACATCTGATCATGATCGACGCTCAGAAACGCGCCACGTGTCCAGAGCATGATCTGCTTTGTGATGCGCGCCATCTGATCACGATCGACGTCCAGAAATGCCCACGTGTCCAGGTAATATTTAATTAATTAATTTATTTATTTATTTGTTTTAATTATTTAAAAAATCCGAAAAAATAATTAAAAAATCGAAAAAAATTAATTAAAAATTCTAAAAATAATTATTAATTCAGAAAAATTATTTTAAAATTCTGAAAAAAACAATTATTTAATTAGAATAATTAATTAATATTTTTGATAATTAATTATTTAATTCGGAAAATGAATAAAAAATTCAAAAAAAATGAGAAAAAATTCAAAAAATTCTGGAAAAATCACCAAAAATCCAAAAAATTCTGAGGATATTTTTGGGTATTTTACAAGCCCAGAATAACACCGTTACACCCCAAGCAAGATTCCAAACTCCCTTAAGAACACCGATAAAATCCCGTACGCCATTAGAACAGCAAAACTACTCCTCGAGGACTGTAAAACTCAGTCTCCAGGAGTGGGGGGCTCGTGATATGGCTAAAAATAGGATTAAATCGGGACCGTTCACATCGGACATGAATCTTAAAGCTCAGGGGTAAAACGGTAATTTCACATACAAACGGGTCTGAAATGGGAACTGGGTCTTTCTTCACGACCCAATAACCCACGAACGGATCCACCTCAACTGGGTACGGGTCCCAACCCGAAATGATCCCGGTCCGACAGGATAGAATTAGGGTTCCTGATTAGTCCTAATCAACAGCCCTGATTCACATCTATCCTTTCACTGGGAATTAGGGATTACATTCCTTATCTGATCACAGGGATTACATTCCTAATCTGATCCCTAAGGCGACTATAAATAACCCCCATCCACCACTATTAAGAGGTAATCAATCTTTTGCCAATTTACGCTCTTTCATAATCTTCCCTGATTACTGACTTGAGCGTTAGAGGGTGCGTCGCCGGGATCAACCCCGGTGTCTCGCACTTTTTGCAGGTGAACGGCGGGAGTCAGCAGTCAGACTCCAACAGAACAGGTTCAGGTTTGCTATTCAGGTTATCCAAGAATCCACAAATACTATCTGTTTGCCCCCACACCAGATTTAGCGGTAACACTGGTCACCTATGCTGATATGAAGGAATAAGGAAAAATATTGAAAAATTAAAACTAAAGATAACTAGCACCAATGTCGATGGACAATAATAAATAATAAATAATAAATAATGAAGCATGGGGGGCTTATGTGTACATGGTACAGTAAGACATCACAAAAGGGAACAATCATTACCTCAAAGATATGAAGGAGAACCAGCACAGAGCTGATAAAATATGTGATATGAACGTTCACCTTGAGCACATTGGACAACTCTCGAATGCAAATTTAGCAGCATAATTCAAATAAATAATTGGAGAGTAAGCCTGCATTAAGAAACAACAATTAATAAGACTAGCCATTTACCTTCTCCAGTAAAACTGCTCATAGAGTTATTTGCATTGGTATAAACAAAAAGATAAAAGAGTTCAGGTCAAAAGTCAGTTTAAGGGTAAAGTAATTTATTAGCACCAAAATTCTCAAAAGGGAATCCAAATATTCTTCTTACAAGTTTCAATGTTGGCTCCACATATCTTTCCAGTTGAGCTAAAATGAATTTCAATCAACTTGCCCTGCATCCTTAGAGAAAAGGAGACATCAGAAGAATCCAAAATATAAACATAATCCTCAGCAAAAATTCATATTCATGAGCAAAATAAATATGCATGTACATTGGTCTGGGTGGATATGACTGTTTTGAAAAAAAATGAGATCAATTAAGCATGTGCAACAAATACAAATGAGGGCAAATAGTTTAGGGAGTCATAGAAATTGTACTCAACAAATACACGAGGGATGCATTGGCAAAATCTTTGTATGCTAGAAATATAAGTGGGTTAAGAAATGTTTTATGCATATTACATATATAAACCGTGCTACTCTACATGATCCCTGTCTTAAATCATTGTTAGTTTCTTTTATTTTTTTGCTGGATGCAGTTGGTTTAGGTAATTTCCAAACTAATCCATGTGCTATATGTACAAAAATTTCACAATGCTGTACTCTAACTATATAAAATAATCTCTAGTTTATTATTACAACATTTGAAATCTATAGGTGACAATATTATAACTATAGCTGTAGTATGAGTCATCTCTAATATTATAACTACAAAGTTGGAGTAATGCAAAGTGTCAATGACTCGATATAGATCAGTGATTATTGACCATCTATTACAAATCGGTGACTCAATATAGATCTTCATCACACCTTACTTTCGCGTGCATTGCACATACTAATTAGCTAATATAATAGCTAATATCATAAACATTTTAATGGGAGAGTTGAGATTTGTAACAAAAATTTCCTAAACATACTAGTTCCTCATGATTCCATAATTCCTAAAAATGAAATGCAACTAATATTAGAACTCCTACATACCCTTTATGTATAAATCAGAAAAGAAACAAAATATAACAACAAAACCTAACTAAACTACAAACCCTAATTAAGAAATCCACAAATTTAGCAAACCCTAAACAGTCAAAATTCCTCCACAAGATTCCATAATTCCTAATTACTCGTTCACACAATCTTGCAAATAATTTTATTCATAATTTTTTTTAACCAAAAGTTATAAATAATTATACTACCTAACGGCGGGAGAGAAGGACGGCAGGAGCGAAACGTAGGTGACGACGGCGGAAGCACGGCGGAGGAGACGACGGCGCATGTTGGACGGCGGGAACGGATTCTGTTGGAGGGAGAGAGAGAGAGAGAGAGAGAGAAATAACCAAGAAAGGGTTTAGTAAAAGGGAAATTGGGAAAATAGGAGGCGGCAGGGGTAAAAGAAAACCCCCCAGAATGGCCGGCGTTTGTTTAATAAACGCCGGCCTATACCATAATAGTCCGGCGCTTATTAAAAGCACCGGTGTATGTTAACGTTTTAGCTTCCCCACAAAATAACACATTCATACCCGGCGTTTCCCACAAACGCCGGGGTATAAATGCCGCTAAATACAATTTTTGTTGTAATGACCAAACCAATGCCCTCCTTATATGAAACCAAGTTGGATCGTGGCCATATGGGGTTCAGGTCAAGTTCAAAATAAAGAGTTCTCTCTTATTTTTTTAAAAGTAAGACTGCAATCACACACTCAATCTTCGGTAAGTAGAAACAGCATAAGTGAATTTGTATTTTGGATATGTTGTTCACAAGCGAACAAACTAACTGACTATTAAACAAGTGACTATGATGAATTTATTTTGGAGTTGAGAATTATCACTTAAGCCCACACGGTAAAATTTTTGAGCTATTTATAGCTTTTTGACCGACTTTTTGTTTTTATTTAGTGAAATGACCATGTTTAGAAAAGATTTAGTGAAATAACCTAATTCTTGATTAATTTTCTATAGTATTCTTCCTATAAAATTTTATAGGATGTGTGAATTTTCTTTAAATTCTAAAAGTTTTTGGGTTTTAAGATAATTTCTATTTTTATTATTAGATGTTAGTTTTTCTATTCTATAGCTTGTAAATTAATAATAAATTTACCGAAAATTATAGAAATTAAGTAAAAAATACTTGCTCTGTACTGGCTCTGATACCAACTGTGTGAGCATTGCGTGTAATCAATTGAAGACCTGAAAATCAAAAGGAAAAGAGTATCAAAAACTTTAAAATTCTAAAGATGATAGTTTGGTGTAAAATAATATTCGTCGAAATAATGAATATTGTCTATACTGAAAAAGTAATAAGGAATGTCAGGAATATCGTCGTCAAGTTCTCTCAAATATTCTATTATGTCTCCTATCCTTCACTATTACTGTCATATGGGGGTTCTTCGAGTTCTTCCATATGTCTATTTTCTCCTCCATTATGTTCATTTTCTTCTAGAAATTGTCTGTATGCAGTCGTAAGACTCTAAACGTAACTACTAAATATACCGTTTTTATAAAATAACAAAGATCTTTCATGATAAGTTAGGTCGTCAATTATTTCAACATTTATATTACTAGTTTCTCCAGGATTTATTTGGTTTATTGTTATGATTATTACTCGTTGTATACTAAAAAAGAATAATTTGAATTCATAACAATCATTCATGCTTATTTGTCTATGAGGATAATAAACATAAAAAACTAGCATTCTATCACTTTCTTGGTAATTAATCATTAATTCAAAAATCAGTGAGGCAATACCAAAATTATTATTATTCATTAGTTCTTTTGAATTTGAACAATAATCAATTATAAAATCAAGAGTAGATAGAGGTTTCTAAGGATACCTAAAAAATCAAAACAAAACGGCCCATCATGTTTCCGACCTAGTTACACCTCTTTGAGCTGCTTTGTACCAGTTACTACCAGTAGATAAAATACCTATGGTATGCACCCCGATTTCTGTGCTCCTTTTACGTTCTTCCCATCTTAGGATTACTATGCTCTCAAGAGAGCTTCATCCGAGAGATACGTCTGGAACAACTAGTAGCACTTCGGTACACACAACCACAACCTAGCTCGTTTCCTACCGCTAGGTGTACAGTCTAACTATAGAAGGTTGCAAATGGATCTTTTTGCAAGATCAGTCAGGCAGAGCCTTACAGAACTCTCCCTAAGGGAAAGAGATTTAGTTATCCATACCTTATTTTCTACAAGATCTGGTAGATGCATGAACTCATAAAAGATAATTTTTATTTCCTTCAAACTTGTTACAAACAGAGACTCTCCAAGATTTTGAGGAATTTTTTCTCTCCAGGATAGTCTGCCTTCTCTCTTGTTTAGCTTTCCCTTTTATAGACCAAGGGATCAGCTTACAACAAGTTTTCATGCGTCACTGCTTACATCATATGTTCAATAATTGCTTTAAATACGTAAGTGCTTACATCAGCTTATAATAATTGTTCTGATTACATTTTGGCCTATTCTAGGAAAAGAGATTCCTCTTGACCGACATCTTCACATGCTGCACATTTATGTTGGTTTCCATCTTCATTAAGCTATAGTAATATACAGCTGTCTCTACTGTCATTGTCATTGCTCCTGTAGATAGTATCTGGCACCAGCTGTCAAACAGCTCATGCTTATCTTGTGGCTGTTTGATCTTTCCTATACTATACATTATTATTTTATCTGGATCTGGGCTGTCATAGATCCATATATTGCCGTCTCTTTGTTTTATGTCTTTTAATTCACAGTACATATTTCTGAAGCCCATTGCCTTCTTTTTGGGATTAATTTCTCAAATTCTTCAGTTTTAAATAGTATAATATTTGATGTTCCATAGATCATTTGGGAAGTCACCCCTATTTTTATAACATGTTCTGCTAGAAGTTCTTCATCGTCATTAAGATACTCGGGGATGGCTGAATACATTCTGACATATATTTATAAGGCCTTCGTGAACCCAAAATAACTTTTGGCTGCTTTGTAAATTTCTCTTGGTAGTTGGATTAGTTCTTCACATTCTTTGGACGGATAGATGCAATGAATAAGTCCTCTTTCGAACAATGCCCTAGTTATTCTTGGATTAGCTCCTAGTAGGATGATGGCCTTGTTCATATGTTGTTGTGATATGGTCTTGATAAACTGGTTTGCCTCTGTTACTTGGCATAGTTTCTGAATATATTGTAAATGTAACGCCCCGAATTTCAAATAAGGATAAATTCGAGATTTCACAGGATCTTTACTTCACTTCGTACAATTTTACAAGGAATTTAAAACTTTTCATTCACAATACATCAGAGTTCAATTACAACTTGGTTTTACACAGCGAAAGAATGAAATTTACAATAAAACATTTACAACATCTTTAAAATAACACAGCTCCAGCATATCCACTTTATAGCTTCGCGAATAGTCCATTACCTGCATATTAATCTGTGGGCACGTCAGTTACTTACAACTGACGAAATGTTATACACGGCTATCCTCTCTATGCCGGGAACAGTATAACGATCTCATACTTTAACAAATCACAAAAAGATTGAATGAATAAGTAAAGTGTCAAAAGTGATTATTCTAAACATAAGTGTATGTCATGCCTTAATGCCTAATGCACACAATTCTACACTAGGATGACACTAATGCACACTTGTTCGGATTCTATGCATCCCATACTACATAGGTCCAAGGGCAAGCGCCTACGTTCTTCACAATACAGGGCTCGATCCCTCGCCATGAAAACTACCCGGTAGCAAAACAAAGTTCAGACTATTCCACGAATGTGAATCCCAGCCTTGGAGTCCACCGCCAGCTGTTATAACAGATTCCACATCGTACGAACCGTCCCGTATGTGACCCTCTAGCCCAGTATATATATATATACATTGGAGACGGTAAACACAAAAATCCATCCGTCCGACTACTCAAGATCCCGGAGTCCACCGCTGACCCGTCCTCATAGTCCCGGACTAAAATATAATAATCCGTCTCCCACAGGGCAACCTCAGTCCACCAACTGGGTTTATAGTCTTGGAGTCCACCAACAACTATATAGAGCACCCCACCTACGTTTCCCTAAGTTTACTACATCTTCACTTATGTGCCTAAATTTTCCTAAGTTCAAGACATGAATAATCTCCACATGTAGAATTAGTTGTTACCTCCTACCGGACTTAGTCAACAAATACGAGATGGCTCCATAACCACATCTCAAAATCACAACTCAACATTCTTTTATTTCAATAATGTCGATAATGAGGGTTTCACTAATTCTAAATCTCAGTTTTCATGTATAAGCATCGTGGGTATTCATACCCTCAATAATCAAAAGTCTTAAGCTCGTCATAAATTCCATTTTTAAATTCATTCACAAAAATTCTATCTTGCCACTACTCATGATCTATTCGATCAATCACAACCACAAGTTCACTACATGAATTTGTTGTAACAAATCTAAAATTTCACAATATTTCAATTCACAAAACATGATACAAGTGTAGTTATTCTTAAAGATCAAAATACTACTTTCCATCACATGATTCTATAAAAAAAAATTATTACTTTTTAACACTCCAAGAAATATACAAGAATTATCTCATAGTATTTTCATTTTATTTTTTTATATTAAAAATTAGACTTGGTATTCTAAGATTTCTTTTATTCAAGATCTTAATACATGCAAAAGAAGTTTTTAAAAAAAATGAGGGAGGTGCCCAGGTTTCGAACCCGGCCTCCATGGTCAACCGGGTCAAAGCCCAAAGCCGAACCATCTAACCAATAAGTCCATTGGACTTTGATGTCATAGTCTTAAGCCGAAAGCTTCATGTATTGGTTCTCTTTTCGGAAATTATAAAAAAAAATAAAAGAAAGATGTGACTATCAAGTTTCGAACCCAAGACCTGTCACAATAGAATTTTATTTTGCAGTGGCTAACCAGTAAGTCTATGTGTATTTTCTGTTTAAAAAGGCACAAATGTTCTTTTGTTCAACTATCCACAAAGTGTGTCTTTTTCCAAAAAATGTGTTTATTCAAAAGATCAATTCTTTCACAATTTTAGAAATAATCCTTTCCATGATATTAGATAAAAAGATAGTAACTAATAAAATTTCCAATTATTTTAAAAATACTATTTTTCACTTATTTAAAGAAATTTCTTTTTCTCATCTTTTGCAAAACTTAGACTTTTCTTTAGGAACTAAATCCTACAAAAGAAATGAAAACTAGTATCCATGTCTATTTGATTAAAATCTCAATTTGACATAAATTATATTTCATAATGAAAATAAAAGTTGTTCTTTCACACAATAGTTCCCATTCTTTTAAAAATAGAACCTACACATGTCGACAAATTATAAACTAACGAAATTTCATTTTTTTAAAATTTTATTATAAAATCTAATATGGTCAATAATATTATAAGCATAAAATTTTACAATTTACCAACATGGTTTATACAAGAATTTGTCTTCTTTCATTAACATGGTAATTGTCACAATAAGACTACTTTCGCATCTATTATATTAGCATGATTCCTATTTGTAAATTTCACATCAAAGTTATTCTCATATATTAACACTATTGTAAACACAAGACTAAGCAAACATATTAGCATGGTTCACAACAACCAAGTAATTCTCTTTCTTTAGCATGGTATACTTCCTTTTTCTATTTAATCACAACATCACTTTAAACTAACATGAATTTTATCTATTCATAACAAGATTCTTCACAAAAATATTTTTGCAAAAGAATGTGTTCCCAACATTTTTCAACAAATTTCTCATACAACCACACACTTTTACCATGCATAACATTTTACAAGTATTCTAACATGATCTATGGCATTAGCTCTTTAGTCAAAAATTCCTATTATTTGTTTAATCATAGCAATAGCATGTAACACTAACATGAAATTTTAACTACACATCAAAACAAAATGTTCATATATTATCACTAGCATGCATAGTTCTAAATTAGAAAGCATGAGAACCCACCTCTTGTTTGAAGGTTGAAAACTACAAATGAATAGCTCCTTCTTGCTCCTAGCAACTCCTAATCCTCTTCTCCTCCTAGCAAATGCTCCAAGCAAGAGATCCTCCAAGCACAATAACTCTCTTTCTTTTTCTTACACTTATTTTGATATTATTTTTGGTGCAAGAGAAATATAGGAAATTGGACTCTATTTATAGGATTTTGGAAGGGTTTAAAGTGCAAAAAATCCCTCCCTAATAACTCTTCAAATTAATTCATGCAACCTTACATTTTCCTAACTCCTAAAACCTCCATCTCTTCATCTCCCCACTCTCCACTAACTCAACCTACCAACTCTTCTCCTCCCCTTGCCCAAAAAATGGTCCAAATACATTTGTGTATGCATGCACACATGCATAAACAAATATGAACACATTTCTATAACTCTAAATGTGTACTAATATGTGTAACTTGTCATGTATTAGTACATGTTTAACTAAAAATGTGATTTTAATAGTGGGCTTGCTACATGGGCTCATTACTAATTAATTTATTTAATTATCTAGTGGGCTTGCTACATGGGTTCATTACTAATTAATTTATTTAATTATCTAGTGGGCTCCTTTCCTAATGGGCTACATTTTAGTTTATAGGTCCATGGATCAAAAGAAAGGCTAAATAAAACTAATACATGCTAAAAATAGTAAAATGAGAGTAGCAAAATGAGAATAAAAATTTGCACGTGCACCATACGTGCAGAAAATCGAAAAATGCATTTTAATCAAAATAAGGGGAAAATGAATTTTCGTTTTATAAAATAGATTTAAATACATAAAAATAAATAATTTAAACCTATAGAAAATATTATACGTAGTGGTGGAAACACGTGCATCAAAACACGTAAAAAGCACGTAAATCCCAGGGATTGAAATATTATATTTTAGTTGACTGAAATCAATGCGGAAAATGTATAAACAGTACGAATCCAAAATATTAGTGAAACATATTACAAAATATACGTGCGTAACACCCAGGGACAAAATTGTAATTTCCAATTTTGCGGGGTGTTACAGTAAAAATAATATTTTTTTCTATACTTTGGTAGGAGCTTTCTCAGTAAGAAGTGTCTCCTTGTATGTAGTTTTATTTGAAGATGTAATTGCTTCTTCTTTTATTGACTGAGAAGGCTCACCTATCTCACTCATTTTCTCGCTATTATTGTCCACCATATTTTCTGTGGTTACATGCTGACTTACATGCTGATAGAACAGACTTTGGAGTCTGCATATTTGTAGTTGTAATTGATTAAATGCTCCTTTTAATTGATTTATTGTTCCCTTGATGTAAATAACATCTTGTTCTATTTGCTGAACTCTAGTTTTCATTCTGCAACAAGTGAAACAGTAAATTTCTTGATAAAAAATCAGCTAAAATATTATCTTTTCTTTTTATGTTTTCTATTAAGAAATCGTAATGTGCTAACTCCATTTGCCACCTTATCATTCTTTTGTTTGCTGTGGTTGGGTCTATTATTTTGTTAATCCAACTCTTTGCTTAGGGATTATCTGTCCTTACTGTAAATTTTGTATGTATTATAAATAGTTCAAACTTTTTATAGCTTTTAAGACTGCTATTAGTTTTTATTCACTTATATGGTAATTTTGTTGGGTTTGTGTGAAAGAACCACTAGTATATCTGGCTAGTCTTTCCTCTTTTTCTCCTATTTCAATAAATGATAATATTGCTCCACAATTGTTTTTACATACATCTGTTTCTATTATCCATGAACATTCTTTAACAGGTAATCTTAGCTTATGTAATTCTGAAGTTTGTTGTTTTAATATTTTAAGTTTCTCTTCATCCTCTGGGGTCCATTCCCATTTCTTAAACTTTTTCAGATTTTGTTGTAACCAATTTGTTTTTGCTGATAAATTTGGTATGTAACATCTAGTTTGATTTAGTAATCCTATTATAGATTGTACTTCTTTTTTTTCTTTTAGGACATTAGGAAAAGTCTTTATTTTTTCTGCTATATGTGATCGTAATTCTATTCCTTCATTTGACAATTTTGTTCCTAAGAATTCTATCTCAGTTTTGAATAATTCCATTTTCTTTTTTTTGTAGCATAATACATGCATTTTTTCACTATTTAAATGAATTTTAGTAAATGTTCTTTATGTTGTTCTTCGTTTTCGGATCCTATTAGGATATCATCTACATATACGAATATGAAATTGTTGTATTTTTCAAAAAATTTATCCATATACTCTTGAAATATTCCTGGGCTGTTTTTATAACCGAATGGTAATACATTCCATTCATAAAATTCCTGAGGTGTGCTAAATGGTGTTAAAGGTTTTGAATCTTCTGTTAGTTTTACGTGATAAAATCCTGATTTACAATCAAATTTCGTATATATTTTTCTTGTTCTTACTGTGTTAAGTAGTATTTGCATGTCTGGTAGTGGGTATCCAAATCTCTTAGTATTTTTATTTAGTTCCTTATAATTTACAACCATTCGAGATTTACCTCTTTTTTCTTCTAAATGCTTTCTTACTATGAATGCTGGTGATGAATGTGGACTTTGTGATTTTCTTATGTAATTATTTTCCATTAATTCTTTTATATGTATTTTGAATTCTTCTAGATCTGTTGGGGTATATCTTATAGGTTTTATTTTTATTATTTTGTTATTATCTATTAACTCTATGTGTGCTGTGGGTTCACTGGAGTCCCATTTTGCCAAGGGATCTTCTCCGCACAGATCTTCTAATTGTTTTTGTAAAATTTTCTTTGTAGTTATTTCTTGGACTTATTGTATTCTAGTTTTGTTTGGTAAATATTGATATTCACCTCTGTAACCCCTGTTCCCGTTAATACGTATTTTTCATGAATTTTCCATATTTCAAATTCTTAGTATTTTGTAACTAATTATTCTTAAATAATTATCGATTTTCAACCTAAATTATATTTCATTCTAGTGATTTTGATATAAAACCCAAATGCTGAATCTTTTAATTTTGATCAATTATTTTTAAGCCATTTTATTTATTCGATTACTTTTCTATAATTAAATTATTAGTTTGTTTTGAGCCCATAGACCAAGCCCACCTCCTACTGGATCTTGATCCACTAACCCAAACCCAACTCTCTTTGTTGACCAGATCAACAAATTCACAAAAATTTGAAAATTGAATCCCAAGTTTTCAGCCCTATAATCCCTCCTCATTTATATGGCTGTTATAACAAATTTTATTACCTTTTAAATCTCCTCCACACAATCAGCCATTTGACTCCCATAACCTCCTCCTCCCTATAATCTCTCCCCTCTTTATTATTATATTATTATTATACTTTATTTGAATATTGAATATAACCTCTCTCTCTCTCGTACTCTCTCTCCTCTGTCTCTAAAACCAAACAGACCTAAAACGACCCCATTTTCCCTTCTTCTTCCTCCTCATCCCCCGATCCTGTACACCTCCTTCCTTCAACCTTCCGCTCTCATCTCCGTCCCTGTTTCGTCTTCAGCAAAGCCGAACCACCCTCGCCTCATAACTCCTCCGCAGTCTCGACCAAACCCCACAACCACCCTATCACCTTCCTCGTCACTGTCTTCATCTTCCCCTGCCACCACCGCTCATCGCCCAACTCCGATCGCCAACCCCGTCCACCTTCATCATCATCCCCACCCTCGCTTGAGCCCCCACCCCCCTTCGTCTTCCTCACCTCACCTCACTCCCGAACCCATTGTCGTCTGCCATCGTCCCCAAGCCCTCTCGTTTTCGAGGGCCTCCCGCTCTCCCCTCCGCTCATCGCTCACTGCACCACCACTGAAGAACCTCCTCCTCCTCCTCTTCGTTTCCATCATCTGCCATCCCCAGTTGAACTCCATTGCCGTAGTCGAGTTCTATCGACTTCATCCCCGAGACCCATCACCGCTCGTCGTCACCACCTTGTTTTCGCGCCTCTGTGCACCCCCGCAACCTCCGCTGAACTCCCCCATCGCTCTCGTCATCGTCATCCAAGCCGTAGCCTCCAGTTCCGTCTCCCCTATTTTGGAAGCGAAACTGTAACCCCCATTCCCGATAATTAGTATTTTCTGTGTATTTTCTATAATTTGATTTTTATAAATTTATTTTGTGCTAAATTATTTTCGGATATCTTATTAAAGTGGTTTATAATCGAAAATTTTATTCATTTTAGATAATGGCGTATTTTGATCTTATTTTCTATTTCATATTAATCAACTATTTACAGTTGAGCCCAAATCAAATATATTATTATTATTGTATTATTTCTAATAAATTGTTAAACCCAAATATTATTTTGTTGTACGATTTTATTATTATTATTAGGGTTATGATAATTAATTGTTATTTCTTGATGATTCAAATTAAAGTACATTTATCGAATTATTTTTTTTTTCGTACTTGATCTGATTTTCTTGGCGAATTCCAAATTTATTTTCAAGCCAACTTATATTGTTTTCATTTGTATTATTTATCTATTTATTTGGATTTCAAATTTTCGTTCATGAAATTCTTTGTTCTTTTAAATCGGGCTATTCTTGTTGATCCTATTATTCTCTTATTTAATTGTGGTTATTTTGATTTGAACCTTATTGTTTTGGATCTACTTCTTATTGAACCCTAAAACCCAATTTGATTTGTTCTTGACCCAAAATCATTTTTATTGAACCCTAAACCTCTAACCCAGTGCCCTAATTGTACTCTATAAATACAACTCTAATGCAAACCCAAATTTTTGCACACAAATCGAAACCCTAGTCGTCTCCTCTCTCTCCTCTCTCCTCCCGTTCTCTCTCTCCACGTTTAGATTCCCAACCCAATTTTCGATCACCTTCTCCGGTGTGCCCCCTGGCCTACGATCGACCTCCGGCACCCCCGTCACCACTTCCCCCTCCGGCACAACTCCCCGACCCTCCTCCTCTGCCCTCGACCAACAGCCAGAACCCAAAAATCCCAAACCCACTTCTTGCTTCTTCTCTGTTCATCCTTCGACGCCTCTCCGGCCACCCCATCTTGTCGCCATCCCCGTCGCGTCTCTCTGACGTGCGCCATCAGCACCGAACCCCCTTCTCCCCCATCCCTTCCTCTTCCTTGACATTACCAACAGACCCAACTCATTTCCTCCCTCCTCTGTCCGATCGCTGATCGGACCCACCAGCATGCCGCCACTGCCTTGCGTCCCCCCCCCCCCCGGCCGGCACCCCCTCCTGCTATTGTTGTTGCAATCTCCTTATGTGCTGTGTTGTTGGGTTATTGGGTTATTGCATGTATATTGCACGTGTTATTATTTGCTAGTTCGTGAGTTCGTTGCTTCGGGATCCTTATCCCGTTATTCTTGGTATTCGCTTTCACCGATTAACAGGCAAGTCACCGTCCTCTAGAATTGCTAATTGTATCAAATTCAAGTGTTATTGAAATTCTTGCAAGTAGATCTCTTTGCTATCGTATTATCCATTGTTCATCTATTCGTTGGGTTTATTGAGGGTTTACACGAGCTAATCCCAATATTCTTGACATCATGCCACTTTGACTCTAAAGTTTGGATCTTTCATGAATGCATATAGGATTGTTAATAGGGTTATTCATACAAGTCACAACACAAATAAATTATTGTAGAGACAATCGTTAGGTTGTATGTCGTTTGATCGTTTGATAATTGATTGATGTTAGACTTGTATATATGTGTGTTCTAAATTTTATGTATCATGTTTGGATACCTATCATGCTAGTTACACAATTTATTGACTATAGAATCGATACCCATCATGTTCAATTATTTTATTTTCAAGAAAAACACCATAAAAAACTGTATATGCTTGTTGACTTGAACTTAGATCGCTGTTTTCGAACCAGTAAATGATATTAAAATGAAATACGTTCTGAATACGAAATGTAGCCCCAAGTGTCTAGTTGCTAATAACACCCAGAATTTTTGAATTCCGGGTGTTGTAGCAAAAAGTTATGTCCGTTTTACTATTGCTGTATTTTTAGTTTCAGATTTTCAGATTCTCGTACCCTTCATGTTTAAACAGTAAAAATGCTGATCAAATGTTAAAATTTTGCTATGAGAATTTTCAGATTATTTCTTAACATGTTTAGGAGTTCAGAAAATATTTTTAATGAATTTAATATTGAGATTTTGCTAATTCAAAAATTAAAACAAAAAAATGTTGAATTTCTGCCCGAACATAAACCAGAAAAGAACCATCTGTTTGACCTAGCTACTGTTGTCAGAATTTGAACTTTAAGTATGCGTTGGAACCGTATGGAAGTCTAGTTTCCAGATTTTCTGACGGATTCAACTTTCGGTTTCTGAGTTAGCGGGAAACTGTATTTTTGTACAGGTTGCGCTTGCTGTCCAGAATTTTGGATACTACTTTTTAATGAATTAATTATTCCTATATCGTATTATTGCATGAATTGATGTATGTATGTTGCATTGCATGATCCTAATGAGTTATTGTCATCATTATAAATGTCCTATCCCATGTTATCATCCTATTGTTTTCCCTATTGATACTATTGTTTACCTATTGTCTCTTAATTGCATATTGTGTTGCTGCATTGATAAATAATTAACAAGCCATGGTTTAAGGGGTGACTTTTAGTAGTGGACAATATAGGGACTGTACTCGGAGGAGGGGTCCATGTTTTCCTAAATAATGTTTCGACTATTGTTTTATCTGTGATTGTGGTTATAACCGTAACCCAATTTATCGTGTATTGTATCGTTGCCGATGACCGTATCGTACACCGAAAGGTGAATAATGTTTATCGTTGAAGAGTACATAAACTATAGAGCCCATTACTAAGTCTAAAACGTAACTTTTTTGTATTTAGTAACTATGTAGTAAAAGGATGGATGCATGAAGTGCTACATTAGTTAGAATTAAAATAATTAATAGACTTAAGGATCACACTACATCGACACTGCATATTGTTCCTCATTGTTCCTATTGAAATCGAATATTGGCTAAGTGTTACCGTTATTGATCATTGGCTATTGTTATTGATATTGCATCATTATTATAACCATTTCATCGACTATCATGATTATTGTCCCATTTTATTGATTCTTATTGATCCATTGATTCATTGTTATACCGTTATTCTATTGTTCCAGGCTTTCTCTACTTGCTGTCCATGACTTGCTCTAAGGACAATTATTTTTCTCTTTTTAGATGAAATATTTACAGTTAATGATGGAGAATTGCCTACTGGAGTTGGAGAACAAACATTTTGAAGATTTCTACTTTTAATTTGCTTATCGTTTTAAATGACTTAATGTATTGAAAACTTGTATTTATTTTTGGATTTGATTATTATTGTTTTGGGAATATGTCCCGGATTTTAGTATTTTTTCCAGACGTTGGATTATTATTATTGTAGTTGGATATTATATTGTCTCATTCCAAGTATTATTTGTTCATGAGGTTATTATTATTGCCTGCGCATTTGTTCTGTATTGATTATATTGTTGAGTTGATCGATTAAACAGCTTATGGGCGACGTTAGTCATTCTCTTGGCCAAGGTTACGTGCCCGTATTCCGTATTTTTGGAAAGCGGGGCGTGACAGAAACAGAGCTCTCGACGTCGGAGTCTTCGCCGATTGCGTCGCTTCCCGACCAGTCGTCGTCGCACGTCGCACCGCCAGACGTCGTCGCCTCCGCCATCGCAGTCGCCAGTCTTCGCCGAGCTTTCCCGCCCGCTGTCTCTTTCTCTGTCGAAGGGAAGAGGACGATAGGCGATTGGCTCGCCTGGTGTTTACTGTTTCGGGCTCTTGGGATCCAACTTTCATTGTTTGGTGTTCCGCCTGGGATCCGGTGTGGAGTCGTAGTGGGATTTGTGGGATTCGCTGTTTCGTGTTCCATCCGCATTGGATCTTGATCGCTGTTCTGCGTTTGGATCAGATCCGATGTGTGGGATCTACTGAGTTGCTGTTATTGCTTTGTTTGCTGATTTTTTCTTCGCCGCTCTTCGCATGTTTTTCTTTGGGAGTTCGTTCGGGATTCTAATCCCGTCATTCTCTCGTTCACCTCAGAATCGTCTGTAATGCCCCAATTTTCATTTATAAAAATTTATTATTTATTTTGCACGTAGTGTGCACGTACAATATTTTTGGTAATATTAAATTTTATTTTCTTCATGATGAGTATTTGTATATATATATGTGCTCTTTAATTATTTTCAAGTAAAGGCCATTTTTTCAAACAAACAAAAGCCTTTCTTTTTAAAGCCCAAATTGAATTTATTTATTTTCTTTTTATAAACTATTATTTTGGCCCAAAAACTTAAGCCCATGAGCTATTTTTATTTTTAATACAACTTGTAATGTAAATTCGAATGTATAAAGTTTGAAATTCAATGAAATGGACATATTGACTTGAAAATTCATGTTTCATACTTCGAATTTAATGGATCTTTTGCATCAGAATATGGAATGAAAGCTGTTGTGTTGTTCGATACTGGATCCTCTCATACTTTTGTGTCTCCTAAATTTGCTAAAGTGTTGGGAGTTGAACCGAATATTTTTCCAAGCAAGATCTTAGCAGTAGCTACTCCATCAGGGGAGACTTTAACCACTGATCGGTACTATGCTGACTGTGAGATCACGATTGGTGATCGAATCTTTGGAATTGATCTGATCGAGCTGACTATCTTGGGAGTCGATGTTATCATTGGCATTGATTGGATGTCGGTGTACAGTGCAAGCATCGAGTGCAAGACCAAGACGGTAACAGTGAAGGCTCCAGGTGGACCTGAAGTCACTTTCCAAGGGAAGAAGTGTTCTAGGCTAGTGGCAGCTATCCGCAAGGAAGAGATTCCTGTGGAAGTGCAAAGGATTCCTGTGGTTCGGGACTATCCGACTGTGTTCTTGGATGATTTTCCTGGGTTACCCCCGCATCGTGATGTAGAGTTCAGCATCACTGTTCAACCGAGAAGTGCACCCATTTCTAAGGCACTGTATAGGATGGCTCCAGTGGAACAGGATGAGGTGAAACGGCAGATTGAGGAACTGTTGGAGAAAGGCTTTATTCAACCTAGTGCGTCACCTTGGGGAACACCAGTGCTTTTGGTAAAGAAGAAGGATGGATCGATGAGAATGTGTATCGATTACCGAGAGATGAATAAAGTCACTGTTCAGAATAAGTATCCTATTCTCCGAATTGATGACTTGTTCGATCGTCTACAAGGAGCAGCTGTTTTCTCCAAAATAGATATTCGATCAGGATATCACCAAGTTCGAGTGAAAGCTGAAGATGTGCACAAAACTGCATTTAGAACTCAACATGGGCATTACGAATTCTTAGTTATGCCATTTGGAGTAACGAATGCACCCGCAATCTTCATGGATTTGATGAACAGAGTTCTGAGGCCGTTCATTGATTCTTTCATCGTGGTGTTTATCGACGATATCCTCGTGTACTCCAAGTCAGAAGAGAAGCACACCGAGCATCTGGCAGCAGTGTTGAAGAAGCTGGAAGAGCAGGAGTTGTATGCCAAGCTATCCCAGTGCGATTTCTGGAAATCCGAAGTGGCATTCCTAGGTCACATCCTTTCTAAGGAGGGAGTGGCAACTGATCCTCAGAAGATAGAGACAGTGAGAGATCGGGCTAGGCCTGCTACAGTGAATTAAGTTAGAAGTTTTTTTGGAATGACTGGATACTACAGGAGATTCATTTAAGGTTATGCTCAGATAGCCGTGCCGCTTACTGGTCTGACCAAGAAGAATGTGAACTTCAAGTGGACTGAGCAATGTGAGGCAAGCTTTCAGGAGTTGAAAGAGAAACTGACTACTGCACCTATTTTGGCTTTGCCTAGAGCAGATGTTGAGTATGATGTTTATAGCGATGCTTCACATCGTGGGCTTGGTTGTGTCTTAATGCAAGAAGGAAGAGTAATCGCTTATGGGTCTAGGCAACTACGACCGCATGAGAAGAATTACCCGACTCATGATCTGGAGTTGGCTGCGATTATCTTTGTCTTGAAGCAATGGAGGCACTACGTATACGGTGAGAAATTGAACATGTACACGGACCACAAGAGTTTGAAGTACATATATCAGCAGAAGGATCTGAATTTGAGGCAGCAGAGATGGTTGGAAGTGTTTGAGGACATGCGACCTGAGATCAAGTATCATCCTGGGAAAGCTAATGTTGTTGCGGATGCACTTAGTCACAAGAGCAGTTTATCCAGTTTGATTACAACTCAGAAGCATCTGATTGAGAAATTGGATCGAGCAGAAATTGAAGTTGTCTTGCAAGGATTGGGAGCATCTTTAGCTCAGTTGAGGCTTCAGCCTACTTTGAATGGAAGGATCATTGCAAGTCAGGAGGTTGATGCTGATATTTTGGAGATGAAGGAGCAGGTTGGTACTGGCAGGTTGCCCGGATTTCAAATCAGGGATGGAGTGTTGTGGTTTGGAGAGAGGCTATGTGTTCCAAATCAGGCGGACTTGAAAGAGAGTATTCTTTAGGAGGCGCATGCTACTCTTTTGTCGGTACATCCTGGAAGTACTAAGATGTACAGAGACATCAAACCGCATTTCTGGTGGTCAGGTTTGAAGCAGGATGTGGCTGATTTTGTGGCAAAGTAGGTTTGTCAGCAAGTCAAAGCCGAGAATCAGAGACCTGGAGGTCTATTACAACCGTTACCTATTCCGGAATGGAAGTGGGATAACATCAGTATGGATTTCATTACGGGATTGCCCAAGAGTCCTAAAGGCAATGATGTGATTTGGGTTATAGTCGATCGACTAACCAAATCCGCTCACTTTTTGGCGATGAAACTCACTACTTCGATGGACAAGTTAGCTGAGTTGTATGTTGGCGAGATCGTCCGGCTTCATGGTATTCCGTTAACTATTGTGTCTGATCAAGATGCGCGGTTTACTTCGCATTTCTGGAGGAGTCTTCAGACAGCTTTGGGTACCAAGACAGATTTCAGCACTGCTTTTCATCCGTAAACCGATGGGCAGACCGAGAGAGTCAACCGTATTCTTAAGGATATGCTTCGGTATTGTGTACTAGACTTTGGAGGCAGTTGGAAAAGGCATTTACCTTTGGTAGAGTTTGTCTACAACAACAGTTTTCAGACTAGCACTGGGATGGCGCCGTACGAAGCTTTGTATGACAGGAAGTGCAGAACACCTGTTTGTTGGTTTGAAGTTGGGGAGCGTCAATTGTTTGGGCCTGAGCTTGTGCAGCAAACCTCTGAAAAGATTGATATGATCAGGAAAAGGTTGGTAGAGGCTCAGAGCAGGCAGAAAAACTACGCAGACAACCGGAGAAGGGACCTTGAATTTGAGGTCGGTGACTTCGTCTTTCTGAAAGTATCGCCCAGTAAAGGTGTGATTCGATTTGGCAAAGACGGAAAATTAGCCCCGAGGTTTATAGGCCCGTACAAGATATTGAAAAGGATCGGAAAAACTGCTTACCGGCTTGAATTATCGGAAGAGTTATCTCAGGTGCACAATGTCTTTCATGTGTCTATGCTGAGAGGTTATATTCCGGATCCGAGTCAACATTTGCCTGAAGTGCCAGAAGGTTTGCAGTTGGATCTAAATTACATCGAGTCTCCTGTCGAGATTGTTGATCGTCGAGAGAATGTCTTGAGGAACAAGATGATACCGATGGTCAAGGTAGTCTGGAGAAACCATTTGGTTGAAGAGACTACTTGGGAGTCTGAGGAAATGATGTTGAAGGATTATCTTGAGCTTTTTGCTTGATTTGTATTTTGTATTTTGTATTTTTTTTCTTGTGCTTGCTGTGAGTGTTTGTTTTCTCGCTCTTGACTGTAGTTCCGGGGATGGAACTATTCTAAGGAGGGAGTGTTGTAATGCCCCAATTTTCATTTATGAAAATTTATTATTTATTTTGCACGTAGTGTGCACGTGCAATATTTTTGCTAATATTAAATTTTATTTTCTTCATGATGAGTATTTGTATATATATATGTGCTCTTTAATTATTTTTAAGTAAAGGCCATTTTTTTCAAACAAACAAAAGCCTTTCTTTTTAAAGCCCAAATTGAATTTATTTATTTTCTTTTTATAAACTATTATTTTGGCTCATAAACTAAAGCCCATGAGCTATTTTTATTTTTAATACAACTTGTAATGTAGAACACATTTTAAAGATTATTTTTATGTAAAATATAATGTACAATTTTTAAATGGTGACAAGTTGCATGCACGTGCATTGCACGTACACGTGCACATGCACATGATGCTAGGCCGGTTTTGAGCACAAGGAGGGAAAAATGATTTTTTCAAATGGAATCATGGGTGGTGGTTACATGATCATGGTTGGTTATTGTAACTCCTCCTTGAATCCTAGCCTTTTGTTTCAAACTCCTACTTTAATCCTAGCCTTCCATTTACCCAAAATTTTAGTATAAATACCCCCCCTTAGCCTAGTTATTCTTGTGCTAATTATTCCTCCAAACCTATAGTTTAAATTACATTATTTTAGTAATTGAGTTAAAAGATTGAGATTGTGTGGGGAGTTTGTGCTTGCATCAAAAGAGGAGAGGCCGGCATCACAAGGAGCTCTCGGTTGGCATTAAGAAGGCTCGGGTGCGCGCATCAAGGAGGAGGAGAAAGCACTTTTGGCAATGACTTTTAGGAGGTGTGGCAATTTGACTTCTCTCCAATTAAGGTGGGTTGTTTTTTCATATTTCTAATTAGATATCATGTTAAAGTGGGTTATTCTCCACATTTCTAATTAGGAAGCATGCTAGAATGAAATTGAATGATGATGCATGAAAAAGATTAATAAGAGTACATTTTAATTGGAAAAATGGCTTATTAATTGATTGGAATGAATAACTTGTATGTGTTTCCATCATTTAACTTAAGTTGTGTGTAAATAAATTATAGTTATGATTTGCTTGAGGAAAAAATCATTATTAACATCAAGAATTATATGCAAAAATTAGTAGATTGACAATATCGTTTTATGTGCTTAAAAAGACTATTGTGATAATGTTGTATGAATGACTTAAAAATATAATTTGGGGGTTTGTGAAAGGATTAAAAACAGAAAATTGATATAAAGATTGTTAATAAAGAGATTAGTGATGTTAAAATTTGATAAGAAATGTCGAAAAAGAAACATATTAGTAGTAGCTTGTAATTCAAATTAAGTGTATGAAAAATATGTGTTAATTATTGAAAAAATTATTTTTAATATACTAGAGTATAAATTATGATGGGAATAGTCAATCTGGAAATTTACAGTAAGTTTAGTAAGAGTAAAATCAAATAAGAGCTTCTTGAACATCGAAATGTTTTACTAAACAGAGAGAATTGATTTAATTGGAATTCAAGTTGCTCTATGACAACCCGAGCCTATAGCTCGAGTGGTCGGGATGCTCTTAATCGCTACAGTGTATGCGGTGGGTCTCAAAGGTCGGCGGTTCGATTCCCGTTGGCAACATATATTTTGTTTTGTATTTTTGAAAAAATAATAAAACTGCAGCCGAGAGCATTTACAGCTCTCAGCCCTTCTTTATATCGCCTAGCGCGATTGGCCTAGTGGTCTGTGCTTGCGATTGTTTCTCTGTGGTTGTGGGTTCGAATACTGGTCTCAACCAGTATTAAATTGGGGGAAAAAATATTTTTTTGGGGGAATTTTGATGATTAAAAATTATGGAAAAAATATGATTATTATTCTAAAAATGTGTGGGACTTGTGAAAAATAATTTGGTAGTTGCCAAAATAAAATAGAGTGTATTTTTAGAGAATAAATGTATAAATAGAACTATGGTTCTACACTTATATTTTTGTGGAGGTTATAATTCGTAAGAGAACTTGAAATAAAGTGTTAGAAAAGAAATATAATGAAGAAAGAAATTATATGATGTGAAGTGATGTGAATTATTATGAGTTGTGAATATTCATTGTTGACTATATAACTAGTGATGTGATTTTAATGTGGAAATAGATATTTCATGAATTACGTGATGAATAATTGAGTTCCATGTATGATTATGGACTCATGAATAATTTAGAAATCATGCTATTGGAAAAGAGAAATGTGATTGAGTATGAAAAACTCAAACATATAGATTATGAATTGAAATTGAAATTAGAGTGTAGCCAAAACTCACACCGGCAAGTAAAAATGATGAATTATGATTATTGACATTGAAAATACCAAGTTTGGGTCATTGTGAAATGAAAGAAATAAGACCGGTAGTAGTGAGAGGGCTAACTCTAAGAGATTGATTTTGTTCATGATTTCATTAGAATTAAGGATTAGTTACATAGTGAAGATGTGACGAAAGTAAGAGAAAAATATTGAGTACGAGGGCCATTGGATTGGCGGCGTGAGAGTATCCCAGGATGTCCCATGATGAGTCATGATTGGGCGTGGATACTGCTCCAGAGTACCGTTCCGGTGGCGACGCTCGTGGGGTGTTTGAAGACTGCGGGTGGTGTCATGTCTATGGTAGGAGCTGAATTACCACAGGATGCCTGCATGATGAGTCGTGTGTCAGTGCGTTGGGATT
Source organism: Hemerocallis citrina (assembly GCA_017893485.1). Lineage (NCBI taxonomy): Eukaryota > Viridiplantae > Streptophyta > Magnoliopsida > Asparagales > Asphodelaceae > Hemerocallis > Hemerocallis citrina. The sequence continues at coordinate 230,402,839 of CM030360.1, forward strand.
CCCTCCAGGGCGCCTAGACATGAGTTCGTATGTCAGAAAATATCTAGGATACTTACCATAGTTACAGTAGTAGATTAAGTCATGACGAGGGATTGAACCCTACATGATGAAGAACGATTAAGGGCTTGCCCTCGGACCTATGTAGTATGGGATGCATAGAATCCGAACAAGTACGCATTTGTGTCATATAATATAAATAACCGCATTAAGGACTAAGTGCACAATCACAACACGACATCAATAGGGTATTCCTTTTAGTTTGACATGTGACAAGTTTGTGTTTGTTAAATATGGAAAATCAGTTATACTATTTCCGACATAGAGAGGATGACCATGTATAATGTTCGTCGGTTGAATAAACTGACGTACCCACAGTTTTGTATGCAGGATAAATGACATAATAAAGATTAAAGAGACATAGATGCTTAGAGATTATTCAAATGTTGTTGTACTTTATTTAAATATTGTAAATTTGTTTCCACTGTCAAATGTAAAGTGTAAAGTTTTCATGTAACTCTGATATATAGTGAAAAGTTTTTGTAAAATTGTACGAAAGAAGTGTAAAGATCCTGTGGAATCTCGAATTTAGTGTATTTTGGAATTCGGGGCGTTACATCATCAAATCAGGCAAGTATCTCTTGTACAAATTCGTTTGTTCTAGTACAAGCTTCTTTGCATAAATACCGCAAGTATATTTCTTGATTCTAATTCGCATTCATAAGTCAAATTCAATCTGTTACTATGCAAAATCTGTCGATCCCGTATTCACATATGATCGTGAATACTTTGTTCCCATATGCATGACATGAACACGATTGATACACACATATGTACTCTTAGGACTATACATGATTATGTGCATGATTTGTCTTACCCGTGTTAGTAGCTTAACTACGATATCTAGTTAATTGATTAAAATTAATAAAAGTAACAAGCCAGGGAATAAGGGTAAGGACCATAGTAGTGGACAATATAGAGGAGCGTACTCGGATGGGAGCTCGTGGTTTTCCGATGCATGTTGCAAGTTATAAGTTGCAAGTTTACGAATTATATGTTTATATGTTTCACGTTACAAGTTTACACTATGTTTCCCTCGAAATGTTTCACGTTTGCACGTATCTCGAACAAGATACAATTGTTATGTTTTTTTCGAGTACGTGACTGATAGAATCCACCACTAGACCTAAACGTAACTAATTATAAGCAGCAACCATGTAGTAAAAGTATGGATGCATGAAGTGCTATCAAGATAGAATTAATAAAAGACATAAGATTAACACGTGCACTTACATAATCCAATTATATGTTACATGTTCTTGTTTACTTGATCACTTGTTTACATGACACTTGTTCCATAATTCCTTGTTCATAATCATGTTTACATATTGCATTTCTCTTATTTCACGACTCTCGATTTCTTGCTATTTTCCTGTTTTTGTTTTGTTTTGTTTTGTTTTGTTTTGTTTTGTTTTGTACTTGTCCTTTTAGCTTGTACCACTTGTGGCCCGTGTCTTGTATTAACGAGCGTCTTCTCATTTTCTTTTCTTTCTTTTTGTAATAATGTACTTGCAGGCCCGGATGGAGAGTTACCCGAAGGTGTTGTTGAATAAGAGGAGTTTTAGTCTTGTCTATTTTCATGTTACTTTGGTTCTTGTTTTATTCATGTAATCTTTATTGTAATTTGGGCATGTTTGACCCGTGATTATGTTTCCTTTCCAGTTGTTGGTTATGTCATGTATTATGTTATGTACTATGTCCTGTACTTTCATTATCATATTGTAATTTTATATGCCTGCGTGGTTTATTTTGTTATCTTGTTGTTGAGTTACCTATACAGCTTATGAATGGTGTATTCGCACCATTCATAAGCTGGGCCCTAGTCACGGACTCGTATTTCCGTATTTTAGGAAGCGGGACGTGACAACCACGCTTGGTTGAAGAAACTCTGATGTGTGGTAGGTCGGTTCTAGAATAAGGTTGGGTTATTCTAATTGCTATTGCTTGGTGTTGGCAAGGTGTCGTAAATATAACGGATTTATGTAATATGGTTATAAGGTAGTATTGTTGGGAAAAAGTCATTTTCTATGAGCACATCATTATTCATATCATCAAACTGGTATATTATTGGTATTCTTAGTATGTAACTTCCTATTTGTACATTAACATTTTGTTGATACTTATCAAGTATGATAGTTTGTCCAGTTAATCCAGTTATTGCTTTTTTATTATATCCATCTTGTTTCCATTTTGGTAGTATATTTTCGCGGCATAGACTAGCGCCTGCTTCGGTGTCTATTAAGCTATGATAGTTTCCTGATTTATATCCCTCATAAACAAATTTTGTTAGTATATATAATGTGTTCTTTGTTGCTCTTAGTGGATTCATTTGTCCGATATTCTATTTATTATTATACTTTCATTGTTTACTGTTATTGTGATTTTCTCTTCTTGAATTGAGTAAGGTTGTACAGATTTGAGGAAGTCAGTTCCTAATAACATTTTATTAACATGGTGTTCTGGGTTTATATGTAAATGTAATAACATTTCATTTCATTCATTTATCCTCAGTGGTAGTATTAGTTTATGTACGATTGGATGTCTATTATTGTAATAGTCCAAGTAGTAATATGGTTTTCTAATGGCATTAATTCAGTTGTTTTTATATTTGTTTGCCTAATATGTGAATTAGTAACTCCTGTATCTACTAAGGCTACTTGCTTATTCCATTTTCCATTATCATAATATTCTATTTCTATTTTAAATTGGTTACTGTTTTGGTGCTCAAAAGTATTTATTATTGGTATTAATTCCAATGCTTGTTGTTTGTTTCTTATTGATAGTGATCTTTTTCTAAACATTATCTGTGGTGCTTTTCATTCTGCAAACTCTTTTGCTTTGTTAAAATCGAATTCTATACAATTTGGTATAGTCATTTCGGGATTTTTCCGAACTGGTTTGTATCTTATAATTTCGCTGAATAGTTATTCTATTTAAAAATTATCTGTATTTCTATTTTTACTTCATGTTTGCTAGTGAAAGCATAAATATTTCTTATTTGTATACTCATAACTTTGCTTTTCTCTATCATTTCTATTCCTGATAATCTATGGTACATGACTAGACTTTTGTCTTTAGTTTCTTCGGCCATGCTTATAGAGAAATTGGGTTTTATTGTAAATTTTATCTTTTGGTACATTAAGTTTCCTTGTACTATTCCTATTAAGGCATCCTGTGTGCTAGATATTATTCTATCATCCATTAGGTATATTTCTAGGGGTGTATCTATTCCCTCTTTAAAATAGGCTTTTATTATTATTTGTACAACTCCTAAATGTATGTCTTAATATTTTTCTAGTTTTTTTCACATATTTTTTCCATTTCTTGTCTTATTATTCTTTCGGTTATTAATGAGATTGTGGTTTTTCCTTGTGCTTGTTCGATGTCTATAGGCTGTTCATTATTTCTAGCTATTATGATGGTACTTTTCTTTCTTTCAAATATTTTCTTTTCGATTTATATCTAATTTTGTCGCTCTTATTTTATCGTATTTTTGTATGTCAAAGCACATTCTTTCCCTTACTTCTTCATTGTTTTCTTTTCTTTCTGAAGGTTCTCCTATTTCTGTTATTTTCGTCATCATGTTTATTTCACATTATTCTGTTTCACCTTCACTGCTTCCACTGTCTTCTTCCATTACCATTATTTCTTCATCTTCACTTATTTCTGACCATTCTTCATCATATTCTATGGGTTCATAATTTATGTTATTCATTTCTTCAATTTCTTCTACGTATTTTATATTTTACTTTTTCATTCTTTTAGGACAATTTGGTGATATATGTCCTACCTCTCCACATATGTAACAATTACATTTCTTATGGTTTTTCGTATACTGTCTATTTTTATTCTTATTTATTCTTTTAAAGTATTTTTTGATAGGGTTTTCTATATCTCTTAAAAGTTTTTCTATATTTTTGTTTATATTTTTGGAATTTGTGATTATTCTTCTTCGTATAATTATAGTTATTATTGCATCCCCAATGATTCGGTCTTGCATCTTCATAACAAATTCTTTGTTTATATGTTCTCTAATATTTCATTGTTGCTCTAGCATCTTGACATACTTTGTCCTTATAATCTTTTACGAATTGCATTCTATACCCTAAAGTGTCTACTTCTGGTTTTACTTTCTCACTTATGTATGCACTATATATGTTTATACTCCATCGATCGGGTAGTTTTAGAAAAAATGAGTCCAAAATTGGACTCCGTTCTTCTTTTGTATAATAACTATCTTGAATATATATTCTCGGAATTCGCAAGCATAGTTGTCAAAATAGCACATGTCGCATATTTCTAAGTTACTTAGTCTCCATCTTGCTTGATTCTTTTTATACATAGTGTGTTTTTCTCCTTTATCGTATACACTAAATTCTGTTCTTATTGCTCTTTTGTAATTTGTAATTATTTCTTTTAGACCTAAGGTTCGTTGTGCTGAGCTTTCTTCATATCCTCTATCATCAATTGGTTTCGTATAGTATTTCTCTCTTCTTCCTCTAGCCCATTCCACTATTTTGCTACTACTCCCATAAAGGTGGCTTCTATAATTTTCTCAAATGCGTTGTCGTTAAGGTTTTGCCTAAATCCTACTATTAGTGAGGCTTTTACCCATTCTTCAATTGTCCTATCTACGTCTTTTACGCAACCTAAGTCTAACCATTCTCCATTTCCTGCTATTCCTTTTCCGTAATGTTCTGTAGGTTCATATTTTGGGTTTCCTTTTCTTTGTCTCTTCCTAGCTGCATTCTTCTTTTTGTGTTTTGCCATTTCCATGGTAATTGGTTAGGTTTTTTGTTAGGTGGTGGTCTTAAGATTTCGTACATGTTACTTGAAATTTCTGAAGGTTTTGCAATAATCTTATATTGGTCCATTTTTATTTCTTCATTTGTTATATCTAGATTTTTCAAGGCTGCTTCTAATTCTTCTGAATTAGGATTTGCCATTAAATCTTCTATTTCCAAGATATTTATATTAAGTTTTGTTATGGCTTCTAACTCTTTTATACCTTCTTCCGTTATGCCTGATTCTTCTTCTGAGTAGTCAGTTATATATCTACCTAATTCTTTTATATTTTTATTTATGATTTTTAAATCTTTTCTTATGTCTCTTACAATTTCAGGACCATTGAAATCTTCTTCCAACTCTTGTATGTTTATCATATAAATTTCTGGGTTTATGTTAGGATTTAATGCAATTGCTTCGTTGGTCATACTTAGCTTATTATTTTGTATGCTAGTAGGTGTTGGTAATACCAACTTGCTTCTTCGTTCCTGTAATCTAATACTTTGTACGCTATTTCTTTTTGTATCTCTTTAGGTAGTTGATTAGTTACTTTTCTTGTTAGTAACAAGTATTCTAATATTTCTTTACTAGCAATATGTTTTCTTTCTGTTAATCTTTTATCAACGTATCTAATCTTGAATTTTAATTTTTTTTTTTTAATTTAAGTTTCTTTATTGTCTGTGAATTATCCAGCTTTTATAAAGATAAGGTGTATTATAGTTTATAATTTCTAAAGTAGGGTTATGAATATAATTTTGTTTTTAGGTTATTATAATAAAAAGGGTTAGTTAGTTAAATATTTTATAAAAGTGGGTCGTTTGGCTAAATCTTTTTGAAAGTGGGTCGTTTGGCTAAATGTTTTCCAAAAGTGGGTCAGTTACCAAGTTCAGTCAAAATTTTTAGAGCTAAGTTCAGTACCAAATATAAGGCTAAATTTTTAAAAAACCCATTGATCTTTGAGCCATTTAAAAAAAACCACACTAATTTTTTTTAATTTAAAAAAAATCGCACAAAACTTTTGAAAAACACACACTAACAGAGTTAGGGTTAGGGTTAGTTCAGAGGAGTTTATTTAAACATCTGATTAGTTAAGTGATATTTTTTTAAACACAAATGATTGATGAAAGTGATTTTTTAAATTTGTTTTTTTTTAAGGAAAAGATGGAGTCTGGCCACCCTGTTTCATTAATAAGTGATTAATAAAACAAACTCAGAGTACTGAGCTTACAACAAAATCCTACAAACAAAACAGAAGAACATAACTCCACCCCGAACATGGGGGGTGGGACAAAAGACAAAACATAGGCTAGCTACAAAGAAAAACATCATACCCCCAACAAACCCTGGGGTGGTGGGAATTAATTACCATCATATACCGTGCTGGCTATCATTCGATCGTCGGTCCGATCTCGATCTCCTCGTCATCCAACTCCTGTACCTGGAATACACTAGCAATTCTTCCCCAGGGACCTGTCAAATTGCCAGAAATACTATTTTAAGTTCTACAGAAGTAAAGATTATTTCTGTCTAGTCGGAGATTCCAGGTCATTGCGGCGATAGCGATATACCACACTTCTCTCATAGCACCCCTCTCCATCGCGAACTTAGGCCCTACCCACAAGTCCTCGTATGTAGTAGGGTATTGAGATGTCCCTAAGGCACTGAGTACCTCTACGATAATCGCTTTGCTCCTAGGATACTGAAGAAAAAGATGGTCTCTAGTCTCCAGTGTAGCGTGGCAGAATCCACATTGAGAGTCCACATTCGGTTGGCGCTTAGCGAGATTTTCTCTAGTCAGGGTCGCATCATTTAGCACCAACCATAGGAAAACTTTAATTTTTAGCGAGGCTTTCGTTCTCCAGATAACGGCAAACCATTTTGGTGAACATCCTCTAAAATGGATGCGATTGTACATGGAGCGAACCGTGAACTTGCCGTTCTTCTCCAATCCCCAGGTTTTCTTATCGGGCCCCCGAGAGCAGCCAATTCCAGTGTTGGTGATGTAGGTCTGAAGTTCCATTAATCTGAGCTGGGAGCCTAGGTCGAACGGTTGTTTGAAAGATGGATTCCAGCCGCCTCTTTTCTAGGTTGCTGCCACCGTGCAGTGTAGATGTGTCGCCTACTCATATAGGTCGGGGAACAAGGATCTGAGTGTGTGATCAGCACACCACTTATCCTACCAAAATCTGGTAAGTCTGCCATTTTCGATAGCTAATTTGGCACAACAATGGAAGGGTTCGTATGCCTGAGTGATACCTTTCCAGAACCAAGATACCCAAGGGCCTATCCTGAAGCCTAGATTTGTCGTGCCGTTCCCATGCATGTATCCCTGAATAAATTGTTGCCACCCTTCTCCATTAGGGTGGAATACTTTCCACCACCATTTACCCAGTAGTGCTAGATTCATATCTCGAAGATAAATAATTCCTAGGCCTCCATGAATCTTTTTCATGCACGCCTTCTCCCATATAATGAGGTGATATCCTCCTCGGTCCGGGTCTGCCCCTTTTCCATAAGAAACATTTCATAGTCCAGTCAATTCTTTGGATTACCCATCGCGGCATTTCAAAGAAAGAGAGATAATAGGTAGGAAAGTTTGAGAGGACTGCATTAATTAGCGTGACTCTTCCTTTCAAAGAAAGGGCTCTTCCTTTCCAGCCTACAAGCCCTTTCTCAACCCGGTCAATAATGGGTAGCCAATCCGCCTTTTTGAGTTTCCCGGGTCTTAGCGGCAATCCAAGGTATTGGATGGGGAAACTCTCGATGGGGCAATTGAGGATTGTGGCATGAACCAGCGCCTCTTCTGAAGTCAGAACAATGGGAATGAGAGCACTTTTTGGAAATTAACTCTGAGGCCCGACCAAGCTTCAAAGCAATACAGAATTCCTTTGAAGATGGTAGTTTCCCCTAGGTTACCATTGCCAAATAGGAGAGTATCATCAGCATATTGGAGTATAGAGCATCCTTGATGATTGATTCCCTTAGCCACTGTTACAATCTAACCTGCTGCATTGCATTTGGATTTTTAAAATTTACCATAACGGAAACCTAACTTCGGTAAAGTGAGTTTTTTTTTAAACTAAAGTTTTTGTGCGTTTTTTTAAAAAAAAATAAACTTAGTGCGGTTTTTTTTAAATGACCAAAAGTAAAGTGTTTTTTTATTTTAAATATAGCCCCAAATCCAGACTTAATGTGTGGACGGGTAAGAACCTCTCCCGTGGTGGTAGACTGACTCTTGTAAACGTGATCATCTGTTCCAATCCTTTATATATGATGTCCTTCTTCTATGTTCCCTCTTGGGTTATTAAGAGGATTGACCAGATCAGAAGGAATTTCTTCTGGTCGGGCTCAGATTTCTATAAAGCTGGTACTCATCTCTGTAGCTGGAAGTTGGTTTGCACTTTCAAGGCTGCTGGAGGGTTGGGTGTCCTTAATCTCAGAAACCAAAATTTAGCTTTATTGGCTAAATGGTTATGGAGAATGCTGAAATAGGATCAACTGCCTTGGGCCTGCCTGATTACTAGTTCTTGCTTTCATCGTCAGAGGGTTTGGGAGTTTCGCCCCTCTCCCTCTTCCAGAGCGTCCTCCTTCTAGAAGGGCATGTGGAGGGTAGTTGAACCGTTTCGCTGTAGCATTCTTCATGTTTGAGCTGATGGCTCTAAAACAAAGTTTTGGATTGACTTATGGATAAGCAATCTGAAGCTGGCTTCGGCATATCCCGCTCTCTTTCAACTTGCTCTTAACCCTAACGCCACTGTGTCGGAGCATCTGACGTTCAACAACAATACCAGGGGCTGGAACATACCTTTCTCTTGTATTCCCCTCTTTCTCTTGAGCCTGATTACATGCACCTTATTTCCCTCTTAAATGGGTACGACTGGCAACCCAAAGAAGACTTCTTATGGAGATGGACCAGCTCTGGTTCCTTTTCGGTTAAATCTTTTTATAATTTCCTCCATCATGGCAGTGTCAACTTTCCATTCGCGGAATGAATTTGGAGTTGTTGCACACCATTGAAGGCCAAAATTCTATCCTGGCTCGCTATTAACAACAGACTCATTGCAGTTGAGATCCTCAATAAGAGGAACTTAGCTATAGGTCAGTTATGTGTGTTGTGCAATCATAGTCACGAAGACGTTGATCACCTGTTTCTACATTGCGCCTTTACTAGACCGTTATGGATGATATGTCTTAAGGCATGGCAGGTTCCCTCTCTCCCTCTCACCTTCTTGGATATCTGGAACATTCACATTGTCAGAAAAGAGTTTCGCAAGTCATGGTTTCTATCGACCATGGTCATTACTTGGGTTATTTGGATGGAGAGAAATAATCGCATTTTTAATCACTCCACTAAACCTATTGACACTATTATCGATGAATTTTTGTTTTTGTCGAAGCATTGGCCCTCTTACCTTACTCATCTCAAGGTTTAGACCTTGTTACTTCATCGTTTATATGAGGCTGCTCTCTTTTTACGTTCTTATAACTCTACTGTTTCTCTATAAGCTTTGGATTCTCCCTAATTCCTATCATCTTCTAAATTTCTTTTCAGAGTGGACCTTAAGGCATTGATGTATCTCTGTTATTTTTGTTGGCTGGGCTGTTCTTTTGGGGGAGTTGAGTTTTACTCCCCAGTGCTAGTGCCTGCTGTAGCCGACTTGGTCACTGCTTACGGTTGATCTGGTTGTTTTTGGTGTCGTCCTTACGACTTTTTGTGCTCTACTTTTAGATTTTTGCTCTCTCTTTTGTACTAATTGTATATGTTCTTTAATCCCTTGTGTTCTATTACTTGGTTATTTCTGCTGATGTTTTTGGGTTATCGTCCAACTAAGATCGGCTCTTTTATTCTTGTGCGTTTTAGCTTTTCTAATACATGGTGTTGTTATGTGCGCCTACGAACGGTGGAGCTGTGTTCTAGTGCTCTTGGCGCTGGTAGGTTTCATGTATTGGTGAGCTCGGGATTAAGGTCGTTTAGGCTTTGGCTTAGTTGCCTTTAACTAGTTCTATCTGTTCCATGCGGCCATTCTCCCGATGCTCTTTGCTTCAATTTTTGCTTTCTACCAGAGTGGGGGGATTTGTTATTGTCTTTGTCCCTGTTTGTTTGCGCTAGAATGCAAGGCTCAAACTTGTATGATGCTGAGTACTTTCATTCTGGGCGGTTCAGCTGGGTTAGCTGGAATTTGGGCGAACCTGCCTCTCTTGTCGCTGACATTGTCTGTTACTATGCTGTAATTTTCGCTTTTGCCACTTTCTCATGGCGCTGCCAATCCTCGTGTGATGTTTGAAGCCTGGGGCCTTCACTCGTCCCTCAGGCAGCATAGTCGTATGCGCTATTTTTTCCCTCTTGTTCAGGCGTTCCTTCAGCTATTAGGTTGGCTTCGGTCTGCTACTTTGGGTCGGCTGCCGTTTTTGCACGCTGCTTGGTGTGTGACTTTTGGGACTGTCTACTTCTTGAGGTGGTGCGCCAGGGTGTCTTGAGCTGCTAACGGTATTCTTTCTAGAGGTCGATGATGCCCTGTTCTTGATCCGCAGGCGGCCGAGGTCTCCTTCTCTAGCTGGCCTGCTCCCGGCCTTTTCAGCTCTGTGGTTGTTTACTTGGAGTTTTTTGCTGTGCTGCATTTGGTGGCTAGATTTCTTTTGTATCTTGTAATCATCTATCGATGGTTGTGTTTTGTATATTTATTTGTCCTGTTTTACGCCTTGTAAAATTTTTTCCTTTATATTATATTGGGCTGGAGTCTTATGACTCTATCAGCGTTATCAAAAAAAATATAGCCCCGAATATAATTTCAAAAAGGCTGCTTACTTAGGGGAAATAAATCTATAATAATAATAATCTCTAATATTACAATGGGAGGAGGCCTTAGTGTCAATAATTGTTTTGTCATTCTACCAACTCGTATAACACACGTGCATAACTATTATAAAGGAGGTCCTAGGTTCAAATCAAGACTACATCTAAATTTTTATTTTAAAAAACTATATTTATTAAAACGTGCATCGCACATGTAAACTACTATCTCTAATCTCTAATCTCTAATATTATAATGGGAGAAGGGCTTAGTGTCATTTGTCATTGTGTCATTTTGTCAACACGTGCAGCGCACGTGTTGGTATATATTTTTTTGTCCTTTTCATTCCCCTCTCTCCATTTTCTCCACGTGCAACGCACGTGTATAATACTAGGTTTTTTTTGGTCCTTTTCATTCCCCTCCTCCCATTTTCCCCACGTGCAACGCACGTGTATAATACTAGTCTCTAATATTATAATGGGAAAAGGCCTTAGTGTCATTTGTAAATGTTTTGTCATTCTACCAACCCGTGCAACGCACGGGTATAACTATTATAAAGGATGTCCTAGGTTCAAATCAAGACTAGGTCTAAATTCTTATTTTAAAAAAGTATATTTATTAAAACGTGCATTGCACGTGTAAACTACCAACATGGGAGAAGGCCTTAGTATTATTTGTCATTTTGTCATTCTACTAACATGTGCAGTACACGTACATAACTAATATAAAGAAGGTTTCCGGTTCAAATTCTCCTTACATCAGAGTTTTTTTTTTTTTTTTTTTTTTTGAATTTATTAAAACGTGTATCGCATCTTTAAATTACCAGTCTAAATAATTATAAATTGAAAAAAAATTTGAAAATTGTCCCTGTTCGTGTCACCCAAGAAACTCATCGCCGCATTCACCTGCCCCGCACGCAAACATCCTGCACAAAACCCGTAAACCCAACTGGTACCATACGATATCATATGCTCTAACAAGATCCAACTGACTAGATCATCCTATCCCGAAATTGAGTAGATCATCAACTGACTCAGATACTCCATCAACCTAATATCCCATGCCCTCATATACACCCACTTCCTCACCCAGTGCAAAACCTGTGGGTCCTACCTAAACAAAATAGAAAAAGTCCAAAATGCAGCCCACCCAGCTGGCACTTATCCCTTCCTCAAAACCGGTGCCTTTTTCAACAATCTCACCCCCACGTCACGATGGACCCCACATCACGGGCACACAGTTTCGGCACGTCACACACAACCCTCCCTTTAAAAACCGGTGGCCGCGAATAGTAAAAACCACTCACTCCCGAATCTTGAAACTGACGGGCGCAATATAAGCCCCAAAACGCTAACATGCACCAGCTGACTAATAAAACCGGTCGGAGGTTAAATACCCTCGCTCGCCATTTCGGCACCGACTCATCTTCTTCATCTTCTCCAATGGCGTCCCAAAACCCTAACCACCTGATCTCGATCTCGCCGACCGCCGGATCGCACGGCGGCGACCACTCCGTCTTCCAGAAGATCGCTCAAGCGCCCGAGGATCCGATCCTAGGGGTAAGTGATCGATTGATCGATTTTTTATTTTTCCTTCAAGGGTTTTCGGGTTTCGATTCTAGATTTTGTTGACTTCTTGTTTGTAGGTGACTGTTGCGTTTAACAAGGATCCGAGTCCGGTGAAGGTGAACTTGGGAGTGGGCGCGTATCGGACGGAGGTGCGATCTATTTAGCGATTTGATTCCTAAAGATGGTTTCTTGATGATTGATTGATTCATTTATTTTATTTTATTTATTTTTTTGTTGAATAGGAAGGGAAGCCGCTTGTCTTGAATGTGGTGAGGAAAGCAGAGCAGATTCTAGTTAACAATCCGTAAGTACTAGTTTGAGTCTTGTTTTTGTAGTGAGGGGCACGGATTTTGAGGAAGTCAAATGGTCCTCTACTTGTCTATATGTATATGATTTATTCTACCAGCTCTTTTGGAGCGGAATGATTTTATTTTGGTGGGAAAAGATATGGATGGTCTCCTCTTTGTGCTGGATCATTGTGTATAATTACGATGATATTGATATTTTTCATTTCATTGTGGGTTTATATTTTGAGCCCCTTTTGTGTTTTGTTATGTTCAGGTCCCGTATTAAGGAGTACCTTCCTATTACTGGTTTGGCCGATTTCAACAAATTGAGTGCGAAGCTTATATTTGGAGCTGACAGGTGATGATGTTTCCTTTTATGTTTTTAATGTTTTGGAATATTGTCCATCTCGTATTTGAATATATGAAGCAGTTTTTCGAGTATATTTTTGGAATGCTATTTTTTTTTTTTGATTTTTTTTGGTTTTGCGTACTTAGGCCTCTTTTTGAAAATATTTGCGATTATGGGCTAATTTCGAAACTATTAGAGCTCGTGGGCTACTTGGTATCACGGCAGCAGCAGCCGCTATTTTCATTAGCAGCCTGTTCCATTTAAATGTCACTAATGGGAATAACAACCTCTATTTTAAAAAAAATTGAAATTTTTGTTTAGTGTCGCTATTCCTATTAGCGACCAAAACATATATGAAAGTCGCTAATGGGATTGGCGACCTTCAATGAACTGTATTCAATACTTAATTCCCGTGACTTTTGCAATGTTTATAACTTCAGTATATTCAGGTGAACATTGAATACGGAAACATCTAACTTAAAAGTATACATTTTAAAAGGAACCCCCCACAGCGATAATAGGCAGCTTTAGCATTAAACTCATCATTATACCGATAGTAAGGTGAGCAAGAGTATCCCATTTGAATTCTTAGATTCCACTCCTCCACATTGCTGGAAAGGTCCAGTGGACTTGAAAAGCCACCTACAGATGCAGAGTTGGATTGTTCTGCCTTACTAAAAGTGCCTAATATATTTACATTTGGCTTTTCACTGAAAATACAATATTTTGAGGGTATTCCAGATGAGAAATACTGTTATGCTTGGTTGTTTTTAACTGAAAATATATCGTATTTTAAATGCATACCTGGCCATTGCGGATTATGGTTATGCTTGGTTGTTGGTAAGGACACTAGAATCACAATTTGATAGGATATGATACGATATGATACGCACATGGATATGTATAGTTTGGTTACTATAGGATATCCTTGTTAATAATGTAAAGTATGGAAAATTGTGGCATATATGTATCTGCACAGGGCTGGCCCTGAGCTCATGGGGTCCCGAGGCGAATTCCCGAAATGGGCCCCTATACATAATGTGTGAAAAAAAAAAAAAAAAACAAACATAAAAAAATTTGCACTGTTTGAGGCAAAATAAAATATTTTATTATAATAATAATGTATCACTTAAAGTGACTTCTTCTCACATTTCTTGCAACAAACTTAGAGCTGGTATCGGGTCATATCGGGTCGGGTTTTTTACTACCCGGACCCGGTATCTCATGGGTCCAAAAACTGGACGCGGACCGGGCCTTGCGAGAATCGGGTTCGGGTCCGGGTCCTAGTTAAAAATACCTATCCATTAGGTTCGGTAGCGGAGAATAAATATTTGCACTCAAGTATTTTTTCACCCGTACCCTAAGGTTCTCACAATTTTTGCACTTAAGTACATGAATAAATATTATATTTACACATCTATCTTCAACAATTACTATTTGCATATATATCCCCATAACACTATTATTCAAATTTCATATTTTTTGGGTATTTTTTAACCGGTCTGGGTCCGGGTCCGGGTCCGGGTCAGATCTATGTTGAGCCGACCCAAATTTGGATCCGGACCTGGAAGTGCATCAGGTCTTATTTTAAGACTCGGACCCGTATTGATCAGGTTGGTTCCGGTCCAATGCCGGGTCCGGGTTGGATCCGGGTATCGGGTTTTTGTACCAGCCCTAAACTCACTAATTAACTATTCATTAGTAATCTACCCGTGCGATGCACGTCCTAATAATTCTTTTTAAAATAAATACTAAGACATAATCTGGCATCGAACTTGAGTCCCTTTACTCATCACATACTCTTTACAAATTACCCATAGTGGCATCAACTTTTATTTTATATGGGTGACGCTTTTGTAAATAATTATGTCGTAAATAAATTGGAACTTTGAAGGTATTATGGTTACTAACAATAGTTGAGTAAATTAATGGTTAATTTAACTCACTTAATAATAAATGGTTGAGATTAGATGGTTGGTTGTCAACAAATGACAACCACAACTCTCCCATTAGAATATTAAAGATAATCAAAATTTCCTATCATCCCTATTAAACTTCTTTTTGTAGAAGCAACAGTAACTGGTATGGTCAATAGTAACTGGTATGGTCAACAATATCATATATGCAATCCATGCATTGTGGAATGTCCTGTCCATCATTTGTAAATAATTTCAATTGCCTTTTTTTACTTCCGGTGGTAAAAATGCTTTCAAGAGCTTCAACTCTAAAAATGAATCCTTCCCATTGATATCATAATGGGTGTCATGATTGAGAAAAACTTCAAGAGTGGCACAACAAGCATTCAAACCATCATCATGTAGAGATCTCAACTTCTTCAGTCAAACAAAAAGTCAAGGATTTTTTCATATTTCTCAAATTGTTCAAACCTGCTGTTGAGTGAAGAGATAGTTTGATCTATCACAATTAAGAAGTAATGAACCCTAAATTCTTCTTTAGGTGATTGTGTTGCTTCTTCACTAGCACTCTCATAAAATTTCCTCATTCTATGGATGATAACGTTTTTTTAGGAAAACAACTTCAACTCCCCTTTTGTCTGCAACATTTTTAGGAGCGTTGTAAAATATCGCCGTCACCCGTTCTGAATTAGCTGCGGCAACTAACACACCATTTCCACCAGCCTCACAACCTTCCACCTCCACTACTCATCTACTAAACTTTACTGCAGAAAACTCTAACCAAACCTGACATCAAAGCACCAACAATCAACCGCCATACTACACCCAAAATGGCAAAACCAGACTGTTTTGTAATTTTTGTAAAAGAAAGGGAATGTTGGAATTTCTTGAAAGGGCAGGGAAACTATATATAATTTCAGCAACTAAATTAAATTTCAGAATTATTAAATTGGCTGTTCTGTTAGGCCATCATTAAGAAAAACATCAATTCCCTCATTATAATACGTGGGCCATGTATTAAACCAAATATCTTTCGACCTAATCTAACTCCAGGAAAGATGCAATAATTTTGAACAAGGTCAGCATACTCCATCTGGTCAACTAGAGGTTTAAATTAATATCCCATTTAACTAAAATCACAGTGATGAAGACATCAGTCAAGACGATTTGAGCGTTTCTACCAGCGCAGACATCGTCTAGGACAGTTGCTTCATTAGTTTAGTATTTTATTCATTACTCATATTTGTTTTTGACAATTATAGCCATATATAGTAGTTTTGCGATTTGCACCATTTCTTTTATGCATTAGAATTTTGAGATTTGTATCAAGGTTTGTTTTGAGTCTATATATAGGCCTTGAGAATAATGAGAAGTTATGCTATTCTTGATTAAAAAATTTATTGTGATCGAGTTTTTGCTCTTCATTCATATCTTTTGTGTGAGACATTGAGATAAGGATTTGTGATAAATCCTAAGTTATACCATAATTTCCAAATCCACCACAAATTTAAAATCCTAATCCCCAAATCCCCCTCACCTCTTCTTCTTCTTCATCTTCTCTCTCTCTCCCGACCGTCGACCACCACCACAGACCACCTACTGCCGACGTCGCTCACACCTCCAACCACCCTGTCTCATCCTCGTCGCCGCACACTTCGCCGCCCCACTGTCATCATCCCCCGTGCTGCCTCTCCCTCACCACCTTCGAAACCCTACTCCCCCAAATCCCTTCAACCTCTAGTCAACATTCCCGACGCTAGAGCCACCTCAATCTACCCCCGACCTCCATCGACTTCACATCTCCAACACGACCATCTGCGACCTCCGTCCAAACTGTTTCCTCCACCGACGGCCGATCTCTCCCATCCGATGACCACCCACCCTCTACTGCTACACCCCGATGCCGCCTCATTGCCGACCCCGACCCCCGCTGCCCATCGTAACCCGTCGCCGCATCCCCTCGTCGCCTTGCCGCAGTCACCTTCGCTGCGAACTACATACTATTTGCAACCCCAGTATACTCTTTTCACTTCTTAAATATTTGTGTGACTGCCTTATCATCTTTATAATATTATTTGATTTACCTGTCTACAAATATTGAGAGAGTGCTTCTACTTTCCTATTAGAGTACAAATCATTATTGCAGATCTTACATGCTAAGACACTTAGGTACTTAATTATTGATTGTTAAGATTGAATCTTTAATTGGGCTTGTTAAACTATTCCATATCTTGAAAACCCATCAAACCAATTAATAGTTATAATTTTTGACTTAATCTGCATTACATGTGGGTAAACTTAATCTTTTAAAATTCTTGAAAATTCTCTATTTAGGGTTAAGTTTACATCACACAGTTTTCCCCCTTTCCTTGTTTCTTCTTCTTCTACAACCCGATCACTTCTCTCCACTCTCTAATGGGTTTCGGGTTTATGTGTTGCGTATCGCCGATCGTTGCCGATGAGGGGTCGCCAGATTAGCCGACGCAAAGAGGGTAAATCCTCGCTCTCTCATTATTATTATTAGTTTGTTTGGGGACCCAAAAAAAGGCCAAAAATTGGGGGTCCGAGGCGGTCGCCTTTCTCGCCTCTCCATCAAGGTCAGCCCTGTATCCGCATACGTGGTATGCATTGCAATTCAGATGAAAAATTGGTCGTGTATCCCCTAAAACGCACAAACCATTATGCAGACATAGAATTCGAGGATATGCAGATATTGGTTAGGCCCATTAGAAGAAATTGGGGTACGAAACCTTGCTCATATCGTGTGATCTATTAAGTATGGAATCGGAGTATCAGACCCAATCTATTGGTATGGAATTTGAACAACCAGTTATGCTTGTTATTTATTATATTTGATGTCTTTTTTTGGCGAATGGGCATTATTAATAGTTTGTTTATTTTTGTGGGGTAAATTTGGTGTAGGCTCCAGCTTTGATACTAAATTTGTCTTAGGCCTTTTGACCTTTTCGACTCTGTTATAGATCCCTCAAACAGTACGTAACCCCCAATAACAAAACGGTATGTAATAGTAATATGTACTGTTTTGAGAGTGAGAGTTATGTACTGTTGTTATTGTTCATGTATTGTTTGAGGGGTTTATAACAAACTTGAAAAAGGCAAGCTGCCAAATAGGATTTCATTGTCAAGCAAGAGGCTTAAATCAACCTTTTTAAAATCCGCTTTCTTTTTATAAAAATCTTGCAATTTAACTTTTCTTTAAGTTATGATATGTGCCTATGATATTGGTAGTTGTTACTTATGTTAAGTTTGTTCATTGTTATGGCAAGTCTTATATGATAGCAACCATAGCATTTAATAGGGTGGCATCATGGTTTTTAAACTTTTACTTTCCAATATCTAATTTGTGGCATTCAAGTCATTTTGTTGTGCTTCATTGCGTCAATACCTAATTGATATACATTTTGCAAAAAAAAAATGTAAATTTGTTGCACATGTGTTTCTTTCTTTTGGTTTTTGCGGATTAAATAAAAAAAGCAAACACATATTTAGTGCAACTATGCAGATGCGGTATGCGGAGCTGAATCACAGAACTCCACATACCACATATTGTAACATTTCTTAGTAAATTAAACTACCTAGTTTTTTATAGGTAAAAAAGGTGATTCTCAATTATGCTGATTGTTGGATGTTGATTGAAATACATGTAGCAAATATATTTCAGGAATTGACCCTTAATATTGGTATTGTTGTTCATATGGTTTGATGCAACTCCTAGCCCTGGATAGGTGTATAGTTGTACATTTAGTTTAGCAGTAAGACTCTATATTTGATCTGTGGTCACAGATATGACTAGGCCATAATTCAGATATCTGCCCCATAGAAGTCCGAATTTGTAGTTATTGGGGAGTATTTATTTTGCCCGTTGGTAAGACAACAGGTGCACTTTAGGTTGTGGACCGACTTGATATCTACACGCTCCAAGGGAGGAAAATGTGTTGGAATCTTAACACCATTTTTATCTTTCACAACTTGTGACAAGGCTAAATTCATCTTGCTGAGCAGCTGCTAATTTTCAAAACCTGCTTTTTTTTAATTATTTTAGTGCATGCGTCAGACTTCTTTCATATATTTCTGGGGGCCCTTACTCTTAAATTTATATCACTGTAGTGGGCATTTAAATTCTTTATGACCCGATGGCTGTTGCATATCAGTGCCTGCAATTTACTTATAATTATTCCACTGAATTTTTATTATTTTACCTTGTTCCCTCTCTATACCTTGTCAGTTTTCTTTACAACTGTTATAACTAATAAAGCTGTTTCTCCCTATTTTGAAAACAGTCCTGCTATCGTAGAAAATAGAGTGGCTACAGTGCAATGCTTATCGGGTACTGGCTCGTTGAGGGTTGGAGGCGAGTTTCTAGCAAGGCATTATCATGAGGTGAAGTCTCAGTACAAACTTCAGTTTACATTTGTTGGCAGATTTGATAAATAAGACTCTAACTTGAACACTTGTCTTCACCAGCGCACTATTTTCATTCCACAACCTACATGGGGAAACCATCCAAAAGTGTTTACACTAGCAGGACTTTCTGTCAAGACTTATCGTTATTATGATCCAGTAACCCGTGGTCTTAACTTTCAAGGTACTTGTGGTAGAGATTGTTTTATTTTATGTATTTAAATAAATTTCTAGGCAATTTCAATTAAAAAGTAACTTATGTAGAGCATATTATTATCTTCATATAGATTAAGTCTAATAGAGTTCTTTGTTTTGAGAGTTGCGTCTATAGTCCCTTGAGTCAAGTTTATAATATAAGTTTAAAGGAACACATTTGTATTAAAAACCCGAATTTCAATCTTACTTACAACTATTTAAAGGTTAATTTTAAAGAATTTTTTTCGTACATAGGCCACTTTTTGAAAGATTCCCAACTATTAGCGTTTTTGGGCTTAGCCTGTGCCACGTTAGCAGCGGCCGCTATTCCCAATAGCGGCCTCTTCATTTCGAGGCCACTAATGGGAATAGCGACCTATGTTTTAAATTTTTTTGAATTTTTTGTTTGCTGTCGCTATTCCCACTAGCGACCTTAGTATAATGAGGTCGCTGATGGGATTAGCGACCTTTAATGAGTTGTATTCTAGCACTTAGCAAAATCTAGAGAGCTTTTGCTCTCTAAAAATGACAATCAATTTTTTTTTAAAAACTAAAGTCGCTATTCGGAATAGAGGCCTTTATTAACTAAGGTCGCTATTCCGAATAGAGACCTTAGTTGTAAAACTATTTTGCAAATTTTACAAAGAATTAGTAGATTGTGTTTCCTACTGAGGTCGCTATTGGGAATAGCGACCTTAGTATACTAAGGTCGCTATTCCCAATAACGACCTCAGTTTTAAATTTTTGGGGAAAACTTTTTAGGAATCGCTAAGTGTCTCAATACATTCATTCGAGCCGACTAATCTCATTATACTAAGGTCGCTAGTGGGAATAGCGACGGCAAACAAAAAATTCAAAAAAATTTAAAACATAGGTCGCTATTCCCATTAGCGACCTCGAAATGAAGAGGCCGCTATTGGGAATAGCTGCCGCTGCTGACATGGCACAGGCTAGCCCAAAAGCGCTAATAGTTGGGCAACTGGCCCAAAAATGCAAATACTATCAAAAAGTGGCCTATGACGGCAAAAAATTCAATTTTAAAGAGGTACTTTTGAAGTGTGGGTCAGAGGTTGGTGGGATTTCCAGCAATAGAGATGATGCCATAATGTGTTTTGTAATTCTCTTATTTATACAAATGGGGCTGTTATTTTTCACTTATTCCTCCACAATTTCACTATTGTGGCCGTGTGGTGGATTGTGACTTATTATTAGCAAATTTCAGCAGTGTTCTACAACCTTATAAATCATTTTTCCCGAATATAAACTTGTACCGGGTGACATATTTAATTCTACCCTGCTTCATTGAGCACTGATTTTCTATGAACCTGAAGTGTCTGTTTGAACAGGTTTGTTAGAAGATCTCTCTGCTGCACCTTCAGGAGCTATTGTCCTCCTTCATGCCTGTGCACACAACCCTACTGGAGTGGATCCAACCCTCGAGCAGTGGGAGCAGATAAGGCAGTTAATGAGATCAAAATGGTTGATGCCTTTCTTTGACAGTGCTTATCAGGTAACCACTTTGTGTTGGACTGATTTACTTGTATAATGTTGCAATAAATTTCAAGGGATAATATATGCTCTTGCTATGATGTCCGAGCTGGGTTAGTTTGGAGCTGATATGGGGAAAACCCCCCGAAACTAATGCTTAGTTTGAAGCTGATCTGGCTTGTGGTCGGCTTTGAGGAATCATAATGTTTCTTTTAGATAGGATCTGTGTAGTTAATCTGGCTGAATAGACTTTCTAAAGACTAGATTTTTTATTATTTATTTATCTATGTTGTCTTTAGTTTTATGTTAAATTATAAATATTGAGGAGCAAAATTTTATTGTAGGGTTTTGCCAGTGGAAGTCTGGATGCAGATGCACAGTCCGTTCGCATTTTTGTTGCAGATGGTGGAGAATGCCTTGCAGCACAAAGCTATGCAAAAAATATGGGTCTCTATGGAGAGCGTGTTGGAGCACTTAGCATTGTACAAAACCTTCTCATGAGTACTCATTTGTTTTTTCATATAAATATTTTATCTTTTCTTATGAAAAGTATTTTTGTTCTATTTTATAGCTTCACAAAAGCCCCCCTTTTCACTATATTTTGTTTCGTCTCGTTTTATTAATAATAACCGTAGCACATAATGTTACTGATGTAAAACTAACCCTAAATAGAGAATTTCCAAGAATCTTAAAGGATTAATTTTACCAACATGTAATGCGGATTAAAGTTAGAATTTTTAAACAGTTAATTGGTTTGATGGATTTTTAAGAACTGAATCACGTTAACAATCTCAATTAATAATTCAATTCTAACAATCAATAATTAAATCTCTAAGTGTTCTTAGCAAATTATAGATTCAATATTGATTCGTACTCTAATCAAGCAAGTGGAACACTTAATATCAATATTTGTTGTCGACAGTTAAATTGTATAATATAATAAAGATGATAGATGGTATCACAAATAAATGAGTATTGGAAAGAATTTACCGGGTTCGAAGAAAGTGTCGCGATTGCACGAAGAGATGAGGTCTGTTGCTGCTGGATTGGCGTGGGTGGCAGGGCGACGACGACAGGAGGTTGCGACGGGCGGTGCGAGGGCGCCACGGTAGTCGGAGGTGGAAGGGTGGCTGGTTGTTGGGGAGTAGGGTTAGATGAATTGATTTGAGAAATTTTTTTGGTAGATTTTAATTTGGGGGTAGATTTTAGAGTTAATCACTAATCCTAAAATTGTATTAGGATTTATCACAAACCCTAATGAGTTGAATCTCAATTGTATCATACAAAGGAGAGAAGAAGAGTAAAACTCAACACAATAATTTTTATCAAGAGTGACATCTTTCTCATTAATCTCAAGGCCTATATATAGGCTCAAAACAAATTTTGATACAAATCTCAAAATATTCTCAAAATCTCAAAAATATTCTAATGCGTAAAAGAAAGATTACATATGGCTATGATTGTCAAAAACAAATATGGCACTGAAATAAAATACTAAACTAATTAGAATTGATGTCCTCATCATTCTTTCTGGGTGGGAGAGAGCTCGACCCAGTCGAGTCAAAACAAGTGATCCTGTCATGGTGCTCCAAAAGATCTGGATCCAGTTACGGGAGCTCCTCACGATCACTGCAAGTGTCATCCGACCTCGGCTTGTTCTTATACCTCACCAAATACTTATGCATACCACCATCTCTTGTAGAGATTATCGGACCATTTAAAATATTATTCAATTCTTCTGTCGGTGGGTAAATAGTATTAGGTAGAGGGGTAAATGTGGGAATCTCACCATTAGGCTGCAGGGTAGGCTCATCTATAAGAAAATTTCTAGGATTGAATTTTGAGCCTTCATAAAAACTAGATCCTCAATATTGAAAGTCTTACTTATACCAAAGCCTTCAGGAAGGTCAATGACATAGGTTTTATTATTGATTGTATGAAGAATCTTAAATGGGCCTGCAGCACATATGTTCAAGTTCTTAAACGGATCCAGATGGAAACCGTTCCAGATGAATCCGAACCATCACTTCGTCACCAACATCAAAAGTTTTAAATTTTCTTCTTGTATCTGTTATTAACGTGTAGTTAAAATTATTCTCATTAAGTTCCTTGGAAATTTCTCTATATAAATATGAATGTGATATGCAAATGTGGGTGCAGACTCTGTGACTCTAGAATGTTCTAACACATGGATAAAATCTATAGGCTGCCAAGTGACTTGGAAAGGGATGAGTGACTCAGGTACACTCAATGGAGGTGATTGGACAGACTGAATACAATTAAGAGACTGGTCATCCTCTTTTTTTATCAAAGTCATCACTTACATTAGGTTCATAGGTAAACTCATTGTCGGGCTCATCAACGATGACTGCGGTACCCTCTACTATATTGATCCTACTTCGGCTAGGACAGTTGCTAGCAACATGGCCGTATCCCTTACATTTATAGCACTTAGTGAGGATCAATCTTAGAATAGTCTCTTTCAGTATTCTTACTCGTGTTGTCATTTCTAAGTGGATATGAACTTAATGACTTGCTAGGGTAAGACTTGTTGGGGTATTGAGGAGAAGAGTGCTCAGGTTTAGAGGGACCAGGAAGGGTCATTCTAGGGGAATGATCTCTCGAATCGCTGGATCTATAATGGGAACTAGCTTTAAGGGAATCCATATCGAGGACTAGGGCATAAGCTGCTGCTAGTGAGTCCACATTTCTATGAATTAGCTCGTTCTTAAGGTCGGCTCATAGTCCAGTTCTGAACCTAGAGAGAGTTTGTTCTTCACTCTCTTTACCTAAAGCATTGCACCGAATAAGGAAGTCATCAAATTTATCAACATATTCTTGTGTGGATTTATTCCTTAATAAAGTTGGTTTCACAAATCTAGCAATCGGGTGTGGAACGATAACGGTATATATCTCTCAGTGAGCTTTTCTTTCATGGCTTCCCAAGTGGCTATGGGTGGTAGGCCTCGGCCTTTACGGGCATGTTCAAGATTGGTCCAGTGTTGTTGAGCCTTATCCGTCAATTTCATTGTGCCAAATTTAACCTTCAGGGTTTCGCTCATGTTAAACCACACAAAGTAGTGGTCCATGGCACGGATCCAATCGAGATAAGCTTGTGGTTCCATGTGGCCTTCAAAATGGGGAACATTAGCCTTAACGTTCTTCTTATATTGTTCGTCAGAGTCACGTTCTTGACATCGATCATCATGAACATTCCCTTGAGGCATCTGACGATTAGCATGAAGCTCAGAGGCAACAGTTTGATTTAATTCCCCACTTTCTCAAGCCTCTGATTGATATTGGCAAGAGTTGCTTGAATGGCAGCTAGGGTAGTGAAAATATCAGAGTTGTCCATTTCAGGTCGGGGAGGTCTAAGATTCCTAATTGGGTGGTCGTGTGTGTATCTTTTTTTTAAAAAAAATAAAAAAAATAAATCTGAAATGACCCTAAATAAAGAAAGAAAAATAAAAGACTACACAATCCTAAATGAATGCAAAAATTGATGCCTAAATGATGCAAGAACTAGGATTTTAAGAACCTTTGCTCTGATACCAAAATGATGTAAAACTAACCCTAAATAGAGAATTTCCAAAAATCTTAAACGATTAATTTTACCAACATGTAATGCG
The DNA here is from genome assembly GCA_017893485.1 of Hemerocallis citrina. NCBI lineage: Eukaryota > Viridiplantae > Streptophyta > Magnoliopsida > Asparagales > Asphodelaceae > Hemerocallis > Hemerocallis citrina. The sequence continues at coordinate 230,427,327 of CM030360.1, forward strand.
GATTAAAGTTAGAAATTTTAAACAGTTAATTGGTTTGATGGATTTTTAAGAACTGAATCACGTTAACAATCCCAATTAATAATTCAACTCTAACAATCAATAATTAAATCCCTAAGTGTTCTTAGCAAGTAATAGATTCAATATTGATTCGTACTCTAATCAAGCAAGTGGAATACTCAATCTCAATATTTGTCGTCAACAGTTAAATTGAATAATATAATAGAGATGATAGATGGCATTACAAATAAATGAGTATTGGAAAGAATTTACCGGGTTCGAAGAAAGTGTCGCGATTGCACGAAGAGATGAGGTCTGTTGCTGCTGGATTGGCATGGGTGGCAGGGCGACGACGACAGGAGGTTGCGACAGGCGGTGCGAGGGCGGCGCGGTAGTCGGAGGTGGAAGGGTGGCTGGTTGTTGGGCAGTAGGGTTAGATGAATTGATTTGAGGATTTTTTTTTTTTTTGGATAGATTTTAATTTGGGGGTAGATTTTAGAGTTAATCACTAACCCTAAAATTGTATTAGGATTTATCACAAACCCTAATGAGTTGAATCTCAATTGTATCACACAAAGGAGAGAAGAAGAGTAAAACTCAACACAATTTTTTTTATCAAGAGTGACATATCTTTCTCATTAATCTCAAGGCCTATATATAGGCTCAAAACAAATCTTGATACAAATCTCAAAATATTCTCAAAATCTCAAAAATATTCTAATGCATAAAAGAAAGATTACATATGGTTATAATTGCCAAAAACAAATATGGTACTGAAATAAAATACTAAACTAATTAGAATTGATGTCCTCATCAGTTACACAGAGGATATCATAATTGAGCTATTCCCACCTTTTATGATAAATACTCATGCATTATTGGCACACAAATTTCGCTACACTTGTTATTTCCTAGGAGCTCCTATAACATATCCCTTAATGCTGAATACTGTCCTAATTAAACCCCAGATTTTCTTGCCATTTAAAATTTGAATAGTATAATAGCCACACGCAGTGTACCTTCATGTATCATGTATGCTTTGCTATATATGCACCATTAATAATCCAAGAATATGAAATAATTCTCATCGTCTTGTGTCACGTCATTTGAAATCTGATCTGGTTAGTCTGAAATCAATTAATTGAATGTCAAATTGTTCTATGTGCGTATGCATTGATTTTTGGATAGAAACACATGAACACTTGTGTCATACTTGGACACACACAACATGGGAAATCACAATTCTTTCAAATACTGTGTCCGTATTATTTGGGTATCACAATTCTCCAAAATACTGTGGAGGGAGGAACGAATGAGTAGGAACTAGTACTACTATCATAATTTCTCACAAACATAATGTGGGATATTCCCACAGTTCGTCTAAAATACCGAGAGTGTATTTTTGGCATTACTGCTTTGCAAAATACAATGTGATATGTTAGTGCTGTGTTTTGACATAGGCACAAACATGTCCGTATATTATTGCCGTGCTTCGACATATACACTATGCGGGACACTACAGTTCTACCAAATTCTTTAATATATAACAAAATTAAAAGGAATATGGAAATATGTAATTTATGTATGATATAGCGAAGGCCAAACAAACATCAAATAAAGGGGACTGGAAATTATGTGGACGTGGTTTAATTAGCTGAACCATACCTTGAAGTTCACCGAGCTTTCAAGCATCAAATTTGTTCGTGTCCCCCTTTACAATGTCCATATAAGTATAGAATGCAATGTGGTAGGTTTTCAGGTTCAGATGTGTAGAGTTTCTAGAGAGTCAAATATGGACGATGAAGAGGATACCATAACGAACCCTAAAATGGAGACCAAAATCGCGATCTGAGACTCATGTCTTTGTAGGCAGATACGGTGCGATAGGGGGCACCCAACGCTTTAGCTTTAGGCGGGTGACTACAATGTATTCTACAAAATTGTTTTATTTTGTTTTCTTCTTTGGTTGGCCCAAACATGTGGGACTAGCCAAATGCGAGTTAAGAGGGAGTGTGCGAACGTCGTGTCATCTAAGAGGAAGGTCTATAAAAGCATTAGCATGTTGCCCTACAATATAATATCTACTTGTGCCTTCCCATCTTTTTAGTTTTGAATATGCCAAAAAGTTATTCCAATGTAGTCCCTGAATAGACACCAATCTCTTAAGCTTTTAACTTTCACCATTTCATAATTCTTAAGCGCATACTTAATCTTGTTCAACTTCCATTGAGTTCGACACTCAATGAAGAGTACTAAAAGGAGCTTCCTATTGAATACTATTTTCATCATCCAGGTTAAAAAAAGTTGAATTTCCACCTTCCAACTTATGTGAGGAATGGATTTAGAAAGCAAAATTTATTATCGCTCAAGTAAATAAAACACATGTGCATCAAAAATAGCAGGAATATATATTATGTACAAGGCTGAGCTTGTCAACTGACCAGTCCTTATCATTCGATTCCGAGTAACCAATAATGAATTGATTCAGATAACCAAAATATATCTAACAAAAGCATGCAAGATTCAGAAGATGAAGGTGCTTTTGAAATAGCGAATAAAATATTAAAATGATCCAAAGAAGAAAGTTGTAGAGCTCAGTTTTCTTTGTCAGGGAAGACATCGATAATGGGGGAATCGATTAATTTGAAGAACTGATGGTCATAAATGTAATTCCCCAAATATCCAGGTGATTATTGACAATTCAATATTACGACCTTTTGTATTTATTTGTAAATATCAATGATTTTAGGGTTATGTGCAAATATTATAAATTTAAGGATTGAAGTGAAAGTGGATTTATGGGGTTTTGTGAAAAAGAAATAGGGTTTCCCCCTTTGCGTTCTTCCTTTTGTTCAGGCTGAATCAGTCATAAATGTAATACCCCAAATTTTCAGGTGATTATTGGAAATTTAATATTATGATTTTTTGGATTCATTTGTAAATATCCATGATTTTAGGGTTATGTGCAAATATTATAAATTTAAGGATTGAAGTGTGAAAGTGGATTTATGGGATTTTTGTGAAAAAGAAATAGGGTTTTCCCCTTGCGTTCTTTTCCTTTTGTTCGGGCTGCCAGAAAGAAAGAAAGAAAGAAAAAGGAAGAAAGAAAGAGAGAGAGAGATGACGATTATGATGATGGTGAACCATGGCGAAACATTGAAAGAAAAGGTTGGTTGAGGATGTCGTCAATGTCGACAAGTTAGATCTAATCTTATATTTTTGTGTTAAGGTGACTGGTGATTCATATACTTCGTTTATATTTTCATTGATTTAATTTGTGATATATGAATTGGGTTAGTAATTGGTTATTGTATGATTTCATTTGTATATATAAATTGTCGATACGAGTTTATTGAAGGTTTTGGTATAAATTACTTATGTTCTTTTTGAAGTCTTTTAACATTTTCGTGGTGGTTGTTGTCATTATGTATTAATGGTGGAATTATTGGTTATGTGAAGAAGTCGTATTGATATTTGTGCTATCAAGTATTTTTATTATAGTTAGGATGCGATGCATAATTTTGATGAGATCATGAATATAGATGTAAATTATATTTTGGAATTTCTAGGAAAGGTTATTATTTGTATGTATCTCATGTTAATATACCCGTATATGTTGGGATTTTAAGTAACCCCTTATGAGCTCTCAAATGTCTACTCTACGAGTGATAAGTTCTTTGTGCGCAATAATTGTCCTACGGATTGTAGTGGTGTATACATTGTTAATCAGAATATGAAGTGTTAACCGCATGAGAGGGGTGCGTACGTAAAATCCATTTGAATACTTGCATCTGGTTATTTACTTAGTATGGGACATGAAAATTATTAGACAGGTATTGCAATAGACATTCTGCGTTGCTTGTTTGTATGAACACCTTAATTATTGTTAAATTTATATGTTGTAAGAGGATTTGTGTTTGAAGCTTGCTTTCTGAGTATTCTAAATGTTGTTAAATTAATATGATCACCTCTTACAACATATAAATTTAACAACAATTAAGGCGATCATACAAACAAGCAATGCAGGATGCCTAGTGCGATACTTGTCTAATAATTTACGCATCTCATGCTACGTAAATAATCATATACAAGTATTCAAATGGATTTTAGGTACGCTTGTCCCCTTCTCATGCAGTCAAAGCTTCATACTCCGGTCTAGGTAGTTAAAATCGGTTTTTTGAACTAATTGGTCTAAAAGTGATTAATGTTTAATCGGTTAATCAGAAAATAATCAGGGATTAAATTGGAAAATTTGTGTGTATATATAATTAAAAAATGATCTATCCTAATTATGTAGGAACCCTAAACCCTAACGTAAAACTATTATGAGATTATCAAATAGGAACATTTAGTTATAAGGAAGAAGAAGAGAGTACTTGGTTTGAGCCGAATTTGGATTCTGGATGTGGGTCGGGTTGGGTTGGGTTGGGTTTGCTGGTCGGTTCCAGCAAACAAAAAACAACCAGGGAGGAGCAGCATGAGTAGTAAGAGGAGGTGGAGGTGCAGCCGATGCGTGTTGGGCCAAGTTTGCGACAGTGTAGGGGGAGCGACGGCAGATTGGGTTTGGGTTTGTCGAGGAAGAACAAGAGATTTAGTTTGGGTTCTCGCGAGGAAGAAGAGAGCGGCGGCAGGTTAGGTTTGGGTTTATGTTTGCGTGAGGACCAGAAGGGGTTTGAATTTGGATTTTGGATTTGGATTTGAGTTTGGGCCGGATTGAGCTCAAATAATACTTGATTAAATTGCTAACTATTGAAATATTGAAAATCGCTAAGAAAATAATCAATTAGCCTCTGATTAGCAATTAATCATATTTTAACTGCTTAAACTCCATTTGACAAGTTATACACTACAGTCCGTGGTAGAACAATTATTGCGCACAAAGGACCCATTACTTAGAGAGTGGACATATGAGCCCATAAGGGGTTTACTTAAAATCCCGACATATACCGATATATTGACGTGAGATGCATACAAATAATAATTTTTCCTATAAATTCCAAAATACAATTGTTACATCTATATTCATGATCTCATCAAAATTATGCATCACATCCTAACTACATGAAAATACTTGATTGCACAAACGTCAATACGACTTCTTCGCATAACCAATAATTTCACCATAAATACATAATGACAACAACCACAACAAAAACGGCAAAAGACATAAAAAAAACACAAGTAATTTATACCCAAACCTTCAATAAACTCGAATCGACAATTCATATATACAAATAAAATCATATAATTATTAATTACTAGACCAATTCATAAATCACAAATCAAATCAATGGAAATAAAATTATAAATGAAGTATATGAATCATAACTCACCTCAACCGAGAAATCTAATCTTAACTTGACGTCATCCTCAACGCACCCTTTCTTTCAATGCTTTGCCATGGTTCACCATCATTATCATCATAATCTTCTCTCTTTCTTTCTCTCTCCTTCGTTGTACCTTTCTTTCTGGCTGCCCGAACAAAAGGAAGAGAATGCAAGGGAAAAAAACCCTATTTCTTTTCCACAAAACTCCATAAATTCACTTTCACACTTCAATCCTTCAATTTATAATATTTGCACATAACCCCAAAATTATTTATATTTACAAATCAATCCAAAAAGTTGTAAAATTGAATTTTCAATAATCACCTGAAAATTCGGGGTATTACAATAAAAGTAACCAATGTGGCTTCTATTTGGAATAAAGAGATCTGGATTAGAAGGAGGAGAGATGAAAGAGATCTGAAACTGGGTGATATTGTGAACGGTGGGTGCAAATGATGAAGAGGGACCTCTTGTCCTCTAGTTCCTCTTCTTCTTCAAATTTTCCTTGGTGAAGAAGGAAGGTTTTGGATAGGGTTATGGGTAAGACAGAATTAGAATTCAGATGTTTAGAGAAGATAACAAGTCAGGAAACGAGAAGAGAAAGAAGGTTGAATGTGCTGGGGAGATGGAAAAGAAGAGGGATGATCAGTGGCCTCTCATTCACCTCTAGCTGTCAGTGGACACCAGAGGAGTGATGCCGGAGTAATCGACTGGCCGTAGAAGCCTTTAGTATTGATGAGTTGCTGCATTGAGTTGTATTTGTTTGAATTGAGAGTAGCTGTTTTTACATAGCTTGCACACTTTTCTTCGAATTGGTAGTTGGCGGGTAGTCTCTTATGCGTGTTGCGCGTGCTTGAGCTGTTTTTTCATGTAGCTTAACCGCCAATCGCTTTTCCCAATAAATACGAATTTGTAATGAGATTTTGGATTATGAATAAAAATCAATTTACATAGTTGGTACACTTTTCTTCGAATTGGTAGTGTTAGGATTTCAACCGAAAACCCCTCTTTAGGATCTTGTTGAGTTATTCAATGCAATCAACACAAACCACCAAGCACATATGAGATCATACCAAACACACCAAAGCACTCACAAATTTGTCCCAGTTGGGGCTTTCGCCTTAATCCGGGGGAGAAGAAACCCAAAATGCTACTCAACTAGAGAAGATACAAGAATATTACACTCCTCACCATGACCCTCGCTCAAGCCTCGTCAGCAAGTACTAGTTATTTACAATTAGAGAATCACTCAATCTCTCCTTCAATGAAGTACTCTCTCTCTTGGCTCTCCCTCTTTAGGATCTTGTTGAGTTATTCAATGCAATCAACACAAACCACCAAGCACATATGAGATCATACCAAACACACCAAAGCACTCACAAATTTGTCCCAGTTGGGGCTTTCGCCTTAATTCGGGGGAGAAGAAACCCAAAATGCTACTCAACTAGAGAAGATACAAAAATATTACACTCCTCACCATGACCTTCGCTCAAGCCTCGCCAGCAAGTACTAGTTGTTTACAATTAGAGAATCACTCAATCTCTTCTTCAATGAAGTACTCTCTCTTGGCTCTCAATTGAGGCCAATAACAACAATATATAGAGATCTAGAGAAAACCTAGTTTGATATCTTGATACAATAGCTTGTGGATATTCCTGAAGAGATAACCCTACGATAAGAGCCGTAAGATCTGACTTGAAGAGCATGTTGGGCTTCTCACGAATTACCAAGACCCGACCCAAATTAACCATCAGTGCCGCGCGCGGTCGACCGCACCACAAGGTCGGTTGACCGTCCCCCTCTCGGGAACTTCTGCAGAGTTGGGCGGTCGACCGCACCCCGCAACTCCATCTGCTGCTACAATTGCTGACTGTTTCCCTTGCTTCCACTCCGTCTCCGATCATCTTGATTCCTTCATCGTCTCATCGTCTTCTTATCCAACATAGTTTGCAAGACATAAACCCAACAATCTCCACCTTGGATTGCATACTCATGAATCCACACCTCTGTGATTTAAAATTTTCTGGATTTTTTTCATTCTCTTCTTGCAAACAACTCGTTTTAATGGCTTCCTCTGCTAGTTGAATCTATCTCCACCTATTTTTCTCCCGCTGTATGCCCCTCTCAAGGGCACATCCCAGTAGATGTAATCATGGATGTGCCACCTTCCACACGAACTCCACCTACCTCAAGGCTCTCTCCACCTTCCGATGATATTCGAACGTCGCAGTCTCGCTCAGATGATTCTAGTGACGACATACTAGATGATTTAGGAACAATGAGTTTCGAAACACTTGTGCAAGTTTTTCTGTTCCTCCAAAGCTGGTAGAGGTTGTGCTGACCCTGCTCAATCCCCACCTCACCCTTCATCACTTCACGATAACTTTCCCAAACTGAACGAACTCCATCTGGATCTGTGTACCTGCAGTCCCGAGTTTCTGGAGTTCTCATGGATATAAGGCTCTGCTTCATCAAAACATGCCCTCCTCTAGTATGTATCCCCTTCCGTCTATCATCTTCGACTCATTTGTTTTCTCACCCTTTATCTTACAAGTCTTTGTTAATCTTCGTTCCCACACAACGACATGAGGCAAACTTGTAAGTAGAAACCACTACTTCACAAATCTTATCAACCTTCGTTCCCACACAATGAGATGATGAAAATTTGAAAGTAGAAACTATCTCTCTCACAGAGCAAACTTAAGAAGAACTAACCGAATCAAAAGAACAACCAGAATTCACATCTAAAAAACTCGAAACAAAAGCACTGTTTAAGCCATCACCTGATTCAGCGGCACTGAATTTGGCGCCCTTCTAACTCAACCGCTTGCAACATTTCTCATGTAATGCTCAATCCCTTTGCACTGATGGCCACAGACCTTACCCCTACATACACTTTTCCTTCCAATCAAAGTACAATCCACCTCCAAGCAACTCACAGAAGTTGACGCCGATTTCTGACTTTCCTTCCTAAGTGCATCCTCCTCCAACCCCTTGATCATACCTGCTATGAAAAACTTCTCCTTGATAGATTTCTCATCTAGCATGGTTATTATGTTGTGGATTTGGTGATGAATATATCGAGTTGGAAACCTTTAGATCATCTGCGTTGAACGCCCTCAGTTCAGATAACTCCATATTGAACTCCACTTCATGATCTAGAAGAACGGCAATTTCCTTTATTGAGAAACCCCACAACTTTCTTTGTTGGTACATCTGACCCCGTGATGACGATCTCGAGTAGTCAGTTCTGAATCTTGCCCATAGACTCGCCGTGCTTCTCCTATACCTAACTTCGCTCGTCGATGACAACCAGATTAAACCCAAGGCTTCTGAACATATCTTCTTCCACTTTTTCTTTGTGCCGATTGGTCTCCCTTTATCTCCTTCTGGGACTAAATCCAAGTCCTGTTGAACTGATGATTCATGCATGTCCACCTTCAAGAGATCAAAGTCGATCTTGCCTTTAAACCGCTTGATCTTCGTGATCTGATCTGCCATCTTCTCCAAGGAACTCAAACAAACCCTTGAACCTGAAACTCTGATACCAATTGTTAGGGATTTCAACTCTTTAGGATCTTGTTGAGTTATTCGATGCATTCAACACAAACCACTAAGTACATATGAGATCATACCAAACACACCAAAGCACACAAATTTGTCCTGGTTGGGGCTTTCACCTTAATCCGAGGGAAAAGAAATCCAAAATGATATTCAACTAGAGAAGATACATGAATATTACACTTCTCACCACGACCATCTCTCAAGCCGCACCAGCAAGTACTAGTTGTTTACAATTAGAGAATCACTCAATTTCTCCTTCAATGAAGTACTCTCTCTTTTGGCTCTCAATGGAGGCCAATAACAACAATATATAGAGATCCAGAGAAAACCTAGTTTGAAATCTTGATACAATAGCCTTGGATATTCCTGAAGAGATAACCCTACGATAAGAGCCGTAAGATCTGACTTGAAGAGCAAGTTGGGCTTCTCATGAATCACCAAGATCCGACCCAAATTAACCATTAGCGCCGCGCGTGGTCGACTGCACCACAAGGTTGGTCGATCGTCCCCTTCTTGGGAACTTCTGCAGAGTTGGGCGATCGACCGCACCCCAAGTACGGTCGACTGCAACTTTATCTGTTGCTACAGTTGCTGACTGTTTTCCTTGCTTCCACTCCGTCTCCGATCATCTCGATTCCTCCATCGTCTCATCGCCTTCTTATCCAACATAGTATGCAAGACATACCCAACAGGTAGTTGGCGGGTAGTCTCTTACGCGCGTTGCACGTGCTTGAGCTGTTTTGTCCTGTAGCTTAACCGCCAACCGCTTTTCCCAATAAATACGGATTTGTAATGGGATTTTGGATTATGAATAAAAATCAATCAAGTTCTCTTCCCCAATTCTCTTCTTCTAAACCCTAGCTTTCCTAAGCTGCCATTAATGCCGAGATCAAGGTCGAACGAGAATCCAAAACCCCTGACAATGTGGTATCAGAGCAAAACCCACAACTGATAGCACCACCTCTGATTTCGGTTCCTCCTCTGGTTCCACAACTGAAGCACCCCCGATTCGATCGCGCCAACTCAAATTTCGTTCAGCGAGGTATCAAATCCTATCAACAACTCTGCTAATTTTAGAGGGCGTAGTGATGTTGGAAACCTGTTTAGGGCCCCATTCAAGACGGAGTTTCCGATTTTTCAAGAGGCCAAGAGGGAGATCCAACTGAGTGGATTTGTGGAGTAGAGCAATTCTTAGAATTGTATGAGATCCCTGATGCTAAAAAATTGAAATACATTTTTGTTAAATTTGAGAAGAATGGCGGCTCAGTGGTATCATAGGCATATTAAGCCACGAGTTCATGAAATCTCTTGGTCTCCATTTTTGGAGGAGCTCATAACTAGGGTCAGACCTACAATTTTCCAAGATTATGGAGGAATTCTTTCTAAGCTGCAACAAAGGGTTTGATTTGGAAGCATACATTCAGGAATTTGATAGGTTATCAAATTTTGTTGAAGATTGGTCATAACCACATTTTTTGAGCACATTTATAAGTGGGTTACGGGATGAAATACGTTGGGATGTCTAGTCACAGAGGCCTAAAAATGTGAATGATGCTATTGGATTAACTAGAGGATTTGAGAAGTTGGCATGCTTGAGGAAGAACAATAAACCCCCATTCACACCCAAACTACCTTTAATTTCAACTCCTACCTCCATACAACCTGCTAGAGTGCAATCTCCTATTACACCTTCCAATACAGTAGCCAAATTTGTGCTCCGGCAACTAAACATTCAAGAGATGAGGGAGAGAAAAGCTAAGGGGTTGTGTTTCAATTGTGATGAGAAATATACCTAAGGACATCTGTGCAAAACTCAAAAATTCTATTTCCTCGTAGGGTTGGAAGATGAAGATGATGGGGAAGTTGAGCTAGATGCTCCTTTGGCCAAAGAGAACACCTTGAATGAAATACAAGCTGCATTGCAAACACCACCACAATCCACTCTACATCCTGAGATTTCATTTCATGCCTTGGTAGGGACGCAAGTTTATCCCCAAACCATGCGAGTGAAGGGCAAAATTAATGGCAAGGAGGTCAATATCTTAATTGATACGGGTTCTACTCACAATTTTCTTGATCCTCAAACAGCTTTAAGTGCTAATTTGCAAGTTATGAAGGAGCCCAGGTATAAGGTTACAGTCGCCAATGGCCAATGCATGTTCAGTGAAGGCAAAGTTGCAAATGTTAATTTTGTGGTTCAAGGGGTAAATTTACAAGAGGAGTTGCAACTCTTACCTTTAGGTCCTGCTCAAATGGTCTTGGGTGCACACTGGTTGAGGTCCTTAGGTCCTGTGACTATGGACTTTAGGTGCATATGACAATGGACTTCAAAGTTGCAGGCAATATGAAGAGAGTGAAGGTATTGTGAATCCTCAAATGTAGTTCATGGAGGGTGATGAATTGATGAGAATGAGTAATTGTGTGTCAAGCTTACATGATACAAGTGCAAGAAGTGGTGGTGAATGGAAATGAGTCTATCAGTTCTCAACTCACATACTGCTGATGATATCCAACAGATTCTTCACAACTTCTCTGATGTGTTTGTTGATCAGATTGAGCTACCCCCACATAGGCCTATAGACCATCAGATACCAGTAGTAGAGGGGGACTAAACCAGTTTGTATTAGACCTAATGAACAACCTCATTATCACAAAAATGAGATTGAAAAACAGGTGGAAGAGATGCTCAAGTCATGTTTCATACGCCCAAGCAGTAGCCCCAATACCTCACCAGTGATCTTGCCTGGTCAAGAAGGCTGTTGGAAGCTAGCATTTATGTGTGGATTACAGGGCTCTAAACAACCAAACTATCAAAGCTAAGTTTCACATTCCTGTTATTGACGAGCTACTTGATGAATTGTGTGGAGCTAAATATTTTTCTAAGATCGACTTGAGGTCGAGTTATCATCAAATCAGGGTGAAAGAGACCGACATACCTAAAACTACTTTCCGTACTCACTATGGCCATTTTGAGTTCATTCCCTTTGGCCTCACAAATGCCCCACCGCAACATTCCAATGCCTAATGAATGAGGTTTTTAAAGACTTTCTGAGGAATTTTGTCCTTGTTTTCTTCGATGACATTCTGATTTATAGTCCAACTTGGGAGAGTCACCTCAAACATATAACCCAGACTCTGTTATTTTTAATAGCTCATCAGCTAGTGGCCAAGATCAGCAAATGTAGTTTTGGCAAGGAGACAGTCGGTTACTTAGGGCACATTATCAGTGCAGACTGCAGAGGATATTGCAGTGGATCCCTACAAGATACAGGCAGTCGAGAGCTGGACAAGAGCTTGACAGAACCCAACCCAGTGAAGGAGTTGAGAGGTTTTCTAGGTTTGACAGGATACTAAAGGAAATTTGTAAAGAATAATGGGAGAATCACAACACCTTTGACTCAGTTGTTGAAGAACGCCTTTAAGTGGTCTTCAGCTGCTTCAAATGCTTTTGCTATACTGAAGAAAGACATGACAACCACCCCCGTGTTAAAAGCTCCTGATTTTTCAAAACCTTATGTCGTTGAGACTGATGCATCTCAAAGTGGAGTTGGGGCTGTTCTTATGCAGGAAAGTCATGCAATAGCATATATGAGCAAGGGATTAAAGGGTAAAACTCTAGCACTATCCACTTATGAAAAAGAGGTATTAGCTATTTTGCAATCCATAAAACAATGGATGCAGTATTTACTGATCAACGCAACATTAAATACATATTGGAGTAGCGTATCCATACTGAATTTCAAGAGAAATGGTTGTGGAAATTATTGGGATTCTCTTTCACTCTTGAGTATAAGAAGGGGGTTGATAATATGGTGGCTGATGGTTTATCGAGGAGGCTTGGGGAGCAGGATACTTGTTGTGATAACATTTGTAGTACCTCAATGGGTTAGATGAAGTGAAGCTGATGGTGAGTCATGATTCATTTTTCACTACACTGCAAGGGAAATGGCAAAATGTCGAGTTAGACCCTGCACAGTACAAGTTAATGGGGGAAATTTGGTATCTAAAAGGAAAAATATTGTTGAGCCCTACTGCAAGTGTGAGGGAATTAATTTTTCTTGATCACCACGCGTCGAGCACTGGAGAACACTCATGGTTCCATAAAACATTGCAAAGAATCAAAAGGGCTTTTGTTTGGCAAGGGATGAGTAAGGATATCAAGCTCATGAGCAGGGAATGTTTGGTATGTCAACGCAACAAATATGAGACATTGCTACCTGCGGGTTTATTACATCCACTACCCTAGAGTTTGGGAAGACAGCTCAATGGATTTTGTTGAAGGGCTACCCAAAAGTATGGGGAAGAATGTCATTATGGTGGTTGTAGACCGATTGACCAAGTATTCTCACTTTGTGGGAATTTCTCATCCATACACTGAGGTGTTCATAGATAATGTGTACAAATTACATGGAATGCCCAGGAGTATGTGAGTGATAGAGATCCAATCTTCATCAGTAAATTTTGGGGAGAGTTCTTCTCTCTGCAAAATTGTAAGCTGAAACACTCAACAACGTACCATCCACAGAGTGACGACCAAACGGAGATCGTAAATAAAGCATTGGAGATGTATCTGAGATGTTTTTGTGGTCAGAAACCCAAGGATTGGTATAAGTGGCTGGGATGGGCAGAATTTTGGTACAATACAAGTTGGCATGTATCTACAGGTTATCACACCTTTTGAATGGTTTATGGCATGCCTACACCCTCGTTGCTGCACAATGTTCAGGGAACTTCACGCCTACCTACAGTTGAAGAGGAGCTTTTAAGCAGGAATGCAATTCTGCAGCTGTTAAAAGATAACATCACCACCTTCCAAAATTGCATGAAGATGTTTGTTGACAAGAGACGCACATAGCGTGTATTTGAAGTGGGTGATTTAGTGTTTCTCAAGTTACAACCATATAAGCAAGTATCGGTGAGTCATTCTGCTCCTTAGAAATTATTCCCAAAGTTTTGGGTCCTTGTAACATTGTGAAGAAGATGGGAACTGTGGCGTATAAGTTGGAGTTGCCACCTGCCAGAATTCATCTCATTTTCATGTTTCAAAACTTAAGAAATGCTATGGTAATCATCTGCCTAATGTCTCAGCTAATTTTCCTCATTGGCGGGTAGATGATCATGTCAGGGATGAGCCTGAGAAAGTTTTAGATTGGAAGGTGTTTAAGAAGAATAATCGAATGGGAATCCAATTTCTAATCAAGTGGAAAAACTCTGGAGTTGATTCAACTTCTTGGATTGATATCGATGAGCTCTGCAACAAATTTCCACAAGCTCGTTGTTAAGGGGGGAGATGTCAGGGGACACCAGAGGAGTGAAGCCGGAGTAATCGACTGGCCGTAGAAGCATTGAGTATTGATGAGTTGCTGCATTTTGAGTTGTATCTGTTTGAATTGATAATATGTTTTTTACATAGTTTGTGCACTTTTCTTCGAATTGGTAGTTGGCGGGTAGTCTCTTACGCGCGTTGCACGTGTTTGAGTTGTTTTGTCCTGTAGCTTAACTGCCAACCCCTTTTCCCTATAAATACATATTTGTAATGAGATTTTAGATTATGAATAAAAACCAATCAAGTTCTCTTCCCTAATTCTCTTCTTGTCAACCCTAGCTCTCCTAAGATGCCATTAATGCTGAGATCAAGGTCGAACCGGAATCCAACCCCTGACACTAGCATCTCTCCTTCATCTCTAGCCACTACAGGTGATCTCTAAACTTTAGTTGGTTAGATCCTCCTAAATTTCTCATCTATGTTCGATTTCCACTTGCTTTCCATTTTTTCTTCTGGATCTTGCATGCTTCTATTGAGTGTTTGGTTATCAAAGTCGGTAGTTGTTTATTGGAACCCGAGACAAATAAGCTCAGCTGGTTTGCTCTTTTACCCGATAGTTTAAAGTTGGTCTTTTTAGCCCATACCTTCTATAAGTTGAAAGGTGGCAATTAATTATTTCTGTAACCTGATGGATGAAATTAATTATAGTATTTAGTTGTGTGCATTGTGAAACTCCTTTTACTCTCTGTTTCAAGGTTGCTCTCGGATTGAACCAGATCTCGTATACTGAATGGATTTTAAGAATACAGTGTTAGTAGAGGTTAAGAGCTGGGGAGATAGGTGTCTACTCAGGAGCTACACTGGGAAGTTGTTGGCATCTTATCCTCTTACAAGATGGGGAGGTGGAAGGGATCAAATGAATGTTGTAGGACAAGGCGCTTACACTTGTAAAGATTTGTTTGGATGACTCGACTCCTAGGAAGCACAGACTCTTTACGGAGCCTCTTGCACTCGAGTCGGACTCGTATTGGACTCAGGTGCGGTAGGGGTGTGGCGGGACACGCACGGGGTGTAGCGGGGTGCGTGTCCCATTATTTTATATTAAAAATTTTAATGAGTGCGGTTCGGGTACGACTAGGGTGCAGCTAGGGTGCGGAATGAGTGCGGGTTTGGGCCTTTGCTAAAAATAAAATGAAAAAACCTCCAAAATCCCACTCTTTTCTCTCTTTCATGTTTTCTCTCCTCCCTCTTCAAGAACCCTAAATCCCCAAATCCTGATCAAAACCCTAATCCTCTTTTTCGCCGTCGTCGACTCCTCATCTCTCCGTTGGCTTCTCCACTCTTCGCTGTCGACTCTGCTTCTCCACTCGTCGCTGTCAATTCCTCATTTTCTCTACTGTTGACTCTGCCGATTCCTCCACCGTCGACTCCTCCACTCTTCAATGTCGCCGCCTTCTCTCTCCGGTAATCCACCATTAAACTTTGTTGCTTTCTGTTGCCAATATCCACCATTAAACTTGCTTTGAGATTGGTGCACATACTTCACTTGTGATGAAATTATAAATATAGTTTTCGCTTCCTATTGTGATTGTATGACCATAATTAATTCTTTATTGTTTCCTGTTGTGATTGTATGACTCCAAAAAAGTCCGTACAACCTTAATTAATCCTTTTTGCTTTCTTTTTTTTTGCTTGCTTGTTTGCTTGTTTGTTATGTTTGTATGAACTCAAATATACATAATAATATAATATCCTTCTTTGCTGTGATTGTATGAACTGAAATCTCTTGGTTAATGTATGATTATTAACAATGATTTTGGTTTTCTACACAAAAATATAAATTTTAATATAAATATATAATATATAAAATAATTATTTAAATACTGGCCAAATCCCAGCCGCACCCGCATCCTACTGTTTTTGGAAATTGCCGCATCCCAGCACCCGCATCCTCGCACCCAAATCGGTGCTTCCTAGCTCGACTCCCTTTTAACTCGTTTTTGGCTATCCTCTCCTGTTTGGGTCTGTCAAAATATATCCAAATGGTGTCAAATATGCCAAACATGATATTTATTTAGATA
This sequence comes from Hemerocallis citrina, assembly GCA_017893485.1. Lineage (NCBI taxonomy): Eukaryota > Viridiplantae > Streptophyta > Magnoliopsida > Asparagales > Asphodelaceae > Hemerocallis > Hemerocallis citrina. The sequence goes on from CM030360.1 coordinate 230,443,562, forward strand.
TATCCAAATGGTGCCAAATACACTAAACATGCATATTTATTTTAATGATGAAAATGCACATGGCATTCTGAGTCTTGAATGAATTTAATACGTTAAAGCTAATATGAACTTTAAGGGCAGAGCATTTGGCTAATTAACCCATTATGGTTGGTTCCAAGTCCCTTTTATTTGATCTGTTTGGTCCTTTGCTATATATTACATGAATTCCATGACACCAGTATTGTGCTTTGACAGTGACACAATGCATCAGCGAGTGATAGTAAATGCAATGTGTGTATGAGGGAGAAGTATTTTTCTGAAGTAACTTTGAGGATTACTTCTTTAATGAAATTTCAACTTAAAAAGTAATAATTAGCAAGATTTTGACTCAATTTATTTGAGTGTGTTTTTATATACTGTTTACATACTGTTTAAAAGTCATGTTTGGGCTGAATTCTGTCGCATTGATTCAGATTTTATTTTTATAAGAATTATTTGATAGGACTGTCTAAGACTATTTTTACTTGCTTGCTCGGTAAACTTTGCATATAGCAATTCAAGCTGCACAGTCATTGTTTGATGAGCTTTGTTAGATGTGCAATTATGCATAGCCGTTTGCCTTATTTACAAAATTTACATTGCCATTTCTTTCTTGACAGGTTTGCAAAAGTGCTGATGTTGCCAGTAGGGTTGAGAGTCAGCTGAAGCTTGTCATTAGGCCCATGTACTCTAACCCTCCAATTCATGGTGCATCAATCGTTGCGACTATTCTTAAAAACAGGTATTATGTCTATGCCTGAATAGCTGATACAGAATATAGAATCTAATAGCCACTATAAAACAAAGAATCCTGTTTAAGATATTGGAAAAATGTATATGTGTTCTTATTGAAGTGAATTACGAATCTTTCCTTTCTCTCAACTCATCAACTACCAATGAACACCTCTTTGAAGGCAATCTCATGTTGTGGCCCATGACAAAATTTTTATTGTGTGAGAAGAAGCACTCTCAGCTGAAGATAATTTGGTGGTGGCAGGCATGGTCCAAAGCTCTGAGGTATTAACATTAAGGCGTTGTTCTAGCTTGCAAATGCAAATTGCTGTTGCAATTCCACGTGAAAAGTAAATGTTTCCCTCCAAAACTTTTTGCACAATTACCAAAATATTCATACCTTTCAACGTAACCTCTGCTCCATATATTTACAATCATCATTTTCCACCAAACTTTGATAATATTTTGGTAATTGATTCCACTCGCAACTGCAGTGCAGTTTCTATCTGTGTTTGCAAGGAAGAAAACATCCCTACCTTGAATCCCCAATTTGTGCCAAAATTGAGGAATGTCTTGATTAGATTTTCTGCTAGTTCTTATTGACAATCTTTGCAATAAGGGACCACCTCAAATTTTCCCTTTGTTCACTGTCCAGAGTGATAGAAGTATATTCTCATCCTTATGTCCATTGTGCTTGCGCATATTCTCATCCTTATTCATTGTGCACAAGCACTGGGTATGAGATTCGTTGTATGTGCTTCCCTACTCTAGAAGAGATTGGAGCACCACTTATGTTGTGAATAGCGTTTGCGAGGCCTGTTTAAGCAGCCATCTGGGCCTGTGCAGTGTCTTAGCCGCTTACTACTAGCCGACAGCTAGCTTTTGTGGGATGGGCCATAAAGTGGGTTAGACATGCTTTAGGGGGGCTGCCAAAGCAGCCAGCCCTCTTAAGCACCCTGCTCAGTTAGTTAGTGTGTCATAAGCAAACTAATGAAATGAGTGAAACCTGTTACAAAATGAATGTACACCCCAAATCCCTGATCCTATTTTCCCTCTCTCTCTCTCTCTCTCTCTCTCTCTATATATATATATATATATATATATATATATATATATATATATATATAGACAAATGTTCCGTTGTGCACTAGGCCTCTGCGTGCACTTGGCCTTCCCGCCTTCGTATCGACGATCCGAACCGTTCACATTGATCTACACATTTACGCGTCTAAATTAGTCTAAATATGTAAAATCAAATTATTTGAAATTTATTTGTCCATCCATCATGTGACTATAAAAAACAACGATTTTCAGCCATACAATTTTGTAACACTTTAATGGATGGGCAAATGAATTTTAAATGATTTGATTTTACATATTTAGACTAATTTAGATGTGTAGATCAATGTGAACGGTTCAGATCATCGATACTCGGCGGGAATGCCGAGTGCACACGGAGGCCGAGTGCACAATGGAACATTACTCTCTCTCTATATATATATATCAGACGAGTGAAACCGTGAAACCCTGAATCCCTCAACTCTCCTCTCCCGACACGCCTTCCTATGTCGACTCTCCTAATCATCTCTTTCATCCATCTCTCTCCTTGCCTCATCAGATCCTTTGAGTCTCCCCTCTCCACTGCTCTGCGCTGACCTCAGCAGGAGGAAGAATGCTATTGGGCTTCACCACTGCTGTTCTGGTTCTACTTAGCCTAGCTCAATCCACTTATCCTCTTCTCTGTCCCTGCTTCTGCTTAGTGAGCTTAATGTGCTTTCCTTCCTGGCATTCTCTGCTCCACTTCAGAATTTTCACTGTCATCCCACATTCTCTAGTAGTTTTCTGCATTTTGCTTTAGAAAAAAATATATAGCATGAGCATAATTTTTGAAGAATGCTTTGTGGTCAGCGCTAACAAGAGACATTGTCAGGGTGACTCACTGCCTTAGTTTCTTGAATATTACATATTACCTACATCCTCTACCTTGAATATGTCCTCGCCATCATAAAATGTATGGATATAATTATCAGTGAGTTTCTACTTCAGAATAATTGTTTATTTTTTTTCGAAACTAAAACCACTCCCTCAGGGACCTTTTGATCTATTCAATATTCACTCATCGTGCTAGTTCTATAGTTGCAATTAACAACAGTAACATAGAAAGCACTCGTCTTCTCATAGTTGATTGATTGCTTTATTTGGAACCATAACCATCAATTCTGCTCCAGTGAAACTTATCAAATTATAGTTGGGACAGTGTTTCATATTCTGCCAATTGAACCAACTCCACAATGAGAGCCATATTTTAAAGGTTTCTTTAAATTGAACCAAATCTTGAAATGTGGCTTCACCTAGTTCTATTAATCTAGAGTTAGTTCCATATGTAACTTGATTGATGTGGTCCATCTACAATATAATCAACGTGAATGGACGTGTAATGGATATGGGTTCCAATTTTTGCCAAATGAAATGAGTATTTACGAATTTGCATAAATGTCCGTCCTTTTTTTATTATATGCTGATTTTTCGTAATATAAAGTTTATTGATAATTTCCAGACTGAATACTTTTGTTTCTTTTAATTTTTGGGACTTGCTTTTCTTCCAACTAAATCCAACACTTAAATCTCTATTTCTTTCTCACTGTAATAAATAACATTACTAAAATTTTTTGTTGACCTTTCTATACTTCAGTGGTTAACTAGGAGTTACTCCTTCATAATCTAAATTTCACATCGCTGCTTATTTAGTGTTAGCATACGTGAGCAGCCACCATTTTTCTCCGAAGTAATTTTCATATAGACTAACTATTGCTTTTAACTGGATCTTTGTTCTAGTGAAATGTATAATGAGTGGACCATCGAGTTGAAAGCCATGGCTGATCGAATTATCAGCATGCGTCAACAGCTTTTTGATGCTTTACGTGCCAGAGGTAAATTAATACTATTATTATTTAATATTGCTCTTTATTCAGGAGCGTGTTTATTTTATTGAAGGGTAAAAAAATTAGTATTAACATGCAGTCACCTCCGTTTGACAAATGTAATATTATTTACCGTCCATCTTCTCAGTTTTAAGGTTGTGCCTGTGGTGTAACGAAAATAGCTATCCTTCATATCAACTAGGATAGTTTTGGCTTGAGATTGCTGATCATTAGTATGCAGAAGTGGTGCATTAAATATTCTTTACCTTTTCTAGCAGGCATGTCTTTTTTGAATTTTGGCAACCAATAGAACACAGAATAGTCACTGGAGTAATTGGAAGATGATGTGTATCCACATGATGACATTTTACTTTACGTTTGTGAAAATTATTTAATTTTGAATTTAGCCTGCTGAATTCATTTGCTGAGGAAAAAATTGTAGCTGTCAGACAACTTATGGTTTTTTTTTTTTTTGGTTTTTTCTTTTTGGGGAGGGGGCATGCTTTCTTACTAATTACTTATTGGTCTGAATCTTTCTTATATTTGCGAGTCTTTTAATTTAGAAATTTTAGTTAACTACTCTTCCATGGACGTCTCATTCTGCCAAGTCAAGCTGTGGAATTCCATGAAGTATTCAAATTCGAGTTCTAGGTCAAGCTTAAGTTGTCAAGTTCTTAATGCTCAAATCATTTTCTGAAATGCATTAATTATAAAATTTGGTAATCAATAACTACCTTATGCTTCACTAGCAGCAAAAAAAAGGATCATACTAAGGAAAAAAAGCTTGGAGTCATTAAAAGATGGAAAATGATGCCTTGTTCATAGAGATAGAAAGTTAGCATTGAAACATAAAGAAGTTTTTCATGATTCCATCGAAAAATGGGGCACTTAGAAGACGGATGCAAAACCCTCAATATGTACTAAAATTTCCCACAAAATAAGCACGATCACTTGGTATTATAGCATGAAATAAGGAAATTTCAACTTGCGATTTCAGAAACTGAAACATGAGAACTTCCATGCTCAGGGACGGAGCTAGCCCCTTGCGAGGGGGGGGGGGGGGTAATGCTCCACCCATTTTTTCAAAACAGCCTATATTTTTAAAAATTTACCCTTTTAGCCACCCCCAAAATTTATTAAAAAAAACCCTTTACACATATTTTACCCATAGCCCATCCGGCAAAAATATTCTAGCTTCGTCCCTGCCCATGCTACAATTCTGTTGAATTCTACATGTACAGCAGATAAGAGTGCTTTCTTATATTTCTAAATAGTTCAGATGTAGATTTAAAAATGTTTACAGTTTGCACACTATTAACCTGATGAACTTTGACTAAAGAACTAAGCTTATGACCTTCCGTTGTGGCTATGCAGGTACACCTGGTGATTGGAGTCACATTATCAAACAAATTGGCATGTTCACTTTCACAGGGTTGAACACCGAGCAAGTCGTCTTCATGACCAAAGAATATCACATTTACATGACCTCTGACGGGTAATGAATGATCCCAGAAAATACTGATTAACTTTAAATGTATGTTGCATGACTGAAAGTGGCCAGCCGTTGTCGTAAATAGTGAAATACATTTGACTTCCTTTACCTGTTATAATTGTCTTTGATACTTGCGTCTCAGTATTACATGCCATTTTAGTATCTAATCATTTATATTGGAATTTAAAGGTGGGGGTCCACCACGAAAACTTAACAGTTCTATATTTATTTAAAGTTTAATAATTTCTTCTTAAAAAATTTGTGGTTGTTACACAGGAGGATTAGCATGGCTGGTTTGAGCTCGAGGACTGTTCCCCATCTTGCAGATGCTATACATGCAGCTGTTACTCACATGAGCTCATGATACTGATGATACTGATGATACTGGCATTTAAAGATTTGCCCTTTGAATAGTAACATAAGTTGTTGGGGTTTCTGAATTTGTTGTTTCAATTACACTCATGTAATAAATCCAACTTGACTGAAACTTTGGTAAAACGAATTTGGATAAAAACAGGTTATGGATGTATAATGCTGAGTTCTGATCTGTGTTCTTGGTGGGTTGGATCAATTTCTCATCTGTATATTGGCAGAGATCTCATTTGAAAAAGTATCCATGGGGAATTGGCTGCTATGTGTAATCGTAGCTAAGTTTATCTATCTATATATGCTTTACCATGTTTGAATCATTTTAGACCGAAATATTGGGGATTTGGGGATACTACCCAGGGATATATCTTGGTAGATTGAAAGGAATGCATATGCCTCTAAAAGAATGTTGCTGAACTTTACTTTCTGTCTTCATTGGTGAAGTTGGTTATATTGATAAGAACATGGATGGCAGTTGTGGCCGTCGTTAATTTTCGAGTTTCAATGTACAATTTTTTTCATTCTGGTAGATGTGGATGTCGTGACTGATTCCTTCAGTTGGCTTACTGGAGGAAACTTGATATAATCATGTACAGGTGAATCCTGAACGGTCTGTGCAGTGATGAAGTATTCTTCAAGAGAGCAAAGCCAAAAGCATACTCCTTGTCAGTGGACTGCAATATGCTCCCAATTCTGTTTGGTATTTTGTAATTTCTTTATTATTATTATTATTATTATTATCATTATTATTTATTTTGAAGAGAGCACAACTAATTTTATTTTATTTTATTTTGCATTATTATTATTTTTTAGGGAAGCAACTGAAATTCTACTGGTTGTCTGAATGGGGGTTATTTGAATAGGTTGCAAGTTCAAAGGGTCTGCAACTATTTCTCAATGGGTGACCAGTGACCACTGTTCGCTGCAACTTTGCAAATCTATGGAGGAAGGGTAAGTGATTGCTTCCATTGAAAAGTTTCTTCCTTAGTATTTACTGTTGGGTCAAGGATGATAAGGTTATGATAGAGTGGCCACCTGTCAATTCTGTAGTGGTTGCAACTCCATCCCTCCAAATCCAACTAGGTGCCACATGTCTGTCCCCATACTGGCCAGTAGATTCCACCCAGACATTTGAAATCAATTCGGATAGATAGATAGATACCCAGACTGAAGAAAGCAAGCAAACTAGCTATCAAAAGGTTGAGAAGGCAAACAGAGAAGGCAAACATAGCAGTGTGCGTGAATTAGTAGCGATGGCCTCTTTGACAACAATGGCTGTAGTACAACCCGTGTCCGTTAAGGGCCTAAGCGGTAGCTCCCTTCATGGCAACAAGCTGTTTGTCCGTTCTACTCGCCAGATTCCAGCAAGTAGCAACACCAGGTACACTGCGACTACAGTTATTTGATTGAAATTAGCTACTAGTCCTAATACAAGTATCCGATCACCCAATTCCATAATGGTTCATTTGGAGAATACCTTGTTTTTATTTTGTGGGTTTTTTGCTGTTAATTAGGTCGAGAAGGAGTGCGAGAGTCGTGGCCAAGTATGGAGACAAGAGCGTGTACTTTGATCTCGAGGACCTGGGTAACACCACTGGTCAGTGGGACTTGTATGGTTCCGATGCTCCCTCTCCTTACAACCCTCTCCAGGTATTAACTATTTCTGTACTGTTGTTATTATTACAAAAATCTTCGGAAACCGTCTTTTCGTACAAAAGTTTTGTCGAAAATGCTTAGATGATGAAGATTATTAAAATTTTATTTTTGTTGACTTGTTTAAAGTAACATCCTTGTTTAGACCCATACCATTTATATTACTTCGAACAAAGCTGACTATTTTAATTATTTCTATATTTTATTTACTAAAATTACATAATATTTCGTATCTTTAATATGATCATCTATGATGAAGTCGTGAAAAGATCTAGATTGTTTTTGGATTAGATAAAGGGGTCATTGTTGGCCCACTACTAGAGCACATTGACAAGTAGGAACATCCCAATTACAAATGGAAACAGCATTTGATGTTTATTCATATTACAAAAGACAAAAATCAGCAACTAAATCTGCTAATTAGATTTGTCCTGTGCAAGTGGATGCATATCGCTATCAGATAATAAGTAATGGGGAAATACATTCAACTACCTACTAAAATTTGACCGACATTTTAAGGTATAAGACATCTCTCTATTGGAACTTGGAAGGGTGTAAAGGTTTAATACCTCTATATCTAGAAGTATCACCCTTGTATTTGTATTCAATACTATTGTATCCAAATCGGTACTTGTTCAACATTCATTCATATTTTATCTCAGATAAAATAACATAATAAAATGGTTAGTCAGAAAATCTGAAAATGTATCTTGGGAGCACGGGCATTTTTCGGATTGTTTATAGTTATGGCTTGGAATCTTTTCATATGACATACTTGTAAGTTTATTATTCTATTATTTATTAATCTTGTTTCATCTAAATGTATCAATTTGGCTTGCAACACCATGAAGAAGGAAATAATTTTTACATGAACATTAAATCTTTGTACTAGATATTACATTGATAATGATTGTAACCAAGTTTATTCAATGCAGAGCTTGTTCTTCGAGACATTTGCTGCTCCTTTCACCAAAAGAGGTTTGTTGCTCAAGTTCTTAATACTTGGAGGAGGCTCCTTGCTTGCTTATGTTAGCTCCACCGCTCCAAAAGACTTGCTTCCCATCAAGAAAGGCCCTCAGCTTCCACCCAAGCTCGGCCCACGTGGCAAGATATAATCTGTCTACATTCCAACAATGAACAAAAAAGAAGAAAAAATTATCATCTATTTCCCCCATTGTATGTTATTGTTGTGTACTAAGTATAGACCAGGAAATGTTGGGACCTCTGTGCTCATTATAAATCTGAAATTTGAGTATGTTTCTCTTAGACTTAAAATTCTTCTATATTGGAAGTTTCCATGAATTATTTTTGGATCTCATACTTTGACAAAAGTACTGACACACTTCGATGCATTATACTGCGATTGTGGAATTGAATCAAGTGGATGCTAACTTCGAAAATCATACTGCATTATCTTTAATTGCTGCAATACTATATAGTTGACGTTCATTCAATCTATTTCATGTATGTCAATCTATTTCATGTATGTCTTTAAGTTGATCATTCTGAGCTCTTCATTTCCCTCTATTTCCTTTCTCTATAGTTTTCTCTCAAACTAGTCACAAGTTTCCTCGGCCTCAAATGCCCAAGTATTGGACTTCCAAATTCAAGCCTACGTATCGTGCTCTTTGATAGCGATAACTTTGTGTGCTTTTGTTCTTACTACAACAGAATCAAGTGTTACAGCCCCAGATATTTCTTCATCAAAATTCCCTTCATCAGTTTGACATGAACAGTAAAATAACTTTATCCTATCATACTCAGCTTTACTGATCTTTTGCTCACTAAAAAGAAATAACAACTAATGTATGTGGCCTATTCTGACTGCATTTTTGTTACCTTCCCTCTATGTTCCTATCATGATGCAACGAAAAGAGTCTAAATTAATAGCATCATCTAAATTGACCCACCAACAACTAGTACATGACAAGAGTTTAATAAGGTCCAGTCTGTGCTGTATGTATCTCTCTCTCCGTGTGTAAAACCACAAGACAAGAAACCAACCTCCTTTCCATTCCATTCAATGCTACCCAGTAACTCTGAGTGAATCAATGCAAAAATTCAGATGACAGCTAGCACACATCCTTACTACTTCCTCTTCCTCTTCTTTGCAGTCTTCATTTCACCTTTCTTCCTCTTGTGAATCTCTTGAGCTTCTTTAGCTCAATTTCAGGTAAAACCCTTTTCTTCTTCTTTTTCTTCTTCTTCTCTTACCTTCAAATTGCAGAGTACAAGTCTCTTTATTCATTTTTCATTGCCTTTTATTGCCTTTTACGGATTGTCGTCGTCGTCGTCGTCGTGTCGATGTTAAATTTCTTGTTTTCATTGTTTATATGGAACATGCATGATTGGCATTCTAATTAACTAAGCATTTGACAGAACTGGAATGCAACAGTGGAATGTAGGATAATTAGAAGATTAGAAGCATCTTATTTTTAATATAGTAAGAAATAGAATCATGACCGACAGCGAAAATAGTGAAACAAAGCTATTTGAGATCTCTAGAGGAACTCATAAATTGGCCCAGATGATCAACTCTTTGCCAAAGGCACTAAATTCGGATGGTCGAGCAAAAGATAGGACTAGAGGTGGTTTTGATTTTGAAGAGTCAGTGATCACACTTAGAAACCTCGAGGAAGTGTCAAGGGTTATGAATGAAATGAAGGAGAAGTTGGAAGTAGACTACAGGGGTTCTGAAAGATTTGAGAGGCCAGTTAGTAGCAGTGGCTCTTTGTGTAATCGTATCGATGAGGTGAAGAAAATAATCAAGGAGAGCAGTTATAATAGCCAACATCTCAGAGTTGTTTCAAGTGATAAGAAGAACTCTAATAAGAAAGCTCCGAGTGTAATTGCAAAGCTCATGGGTCTTCAAGATTTACCTTCAGAGACTCATCATGACCCGATTGTAAAGGAGAAACCGAGTAATTGCTTAGTAGTTCAACCAAGAACCATGCCGGATGTTAAAATACCCAAGGGAAGGAAGTTGCCATTCACGGTGAAGAATACAGAGCAGAGGACAAAGGTACCTGCAAATAGCATTGAGGTTGTTAAAATCAAGGATTCGAAAAATATGTCAAGCTTTATCGACAGATCACTTTTCAAGCCTAATGACTTCAATTATCATAAAGACAATCAAGTGAAGACCACTGTGATTATGACAACTCGACAACCACATTGTCATGATCTTCGATTTGATGAGGTTCTTGCTCAGGAGAAGGCCAGAATGACCAACAGACAGATGTTATCGAGAAATTTTGAGAGAAAAGAAGAGAAGAAGATAGAGAGGAATAAAGCAAAATCATCCGGTACTAGAATACGGAAGAGAAGAGAAGCTGCGGTAAAGGACAACGAGAGCAAACGGCCTCAGATTGATGGAAGAAGACATGGAGAGAAGAATGATTTGAAGGCTATCTTAGCTACAACAAAATCTCAGATCAAACTTATAAATACACCAGCAGTTAGGCCTGATAGTAGGCTAGCTACTGCTAGTAGTAGCGAGACAAGCTTTTCAAGAGGAGGAACTGCACCTTCAAGGCGTAATCTGGGCTTTAAAGAACCTGTAACTCGGAATTCAAAGAAGACGACAGCGGCAAGGACAGTCAGAAAGTCCATGGACATCAAAATAATTGTGAGGTCCCCCCTCCTTGCTCTTGCATACATAACTGTTATTCTTATAATTCGTTTACACGGTAATAGCAGTTGAAAATTTCTCTTTATAATTGTAAACATCAGTTTAATATATACGATTTCATCTGAAATATTGCATGTTCACCATCTTATTTGTAGAGTGAGAGTACAAACTACAAAGATATTGAAGGAACCAAAAGAACCCGCAACTTGCATGTTGATGCATTCCCAAAACAAGCAGAGATAAGCTGCAAACCATCCAACATAGGTGATCTGTTCATATATCAGCTTCAAATTTCAAACTCTTCTCATCTTCATATTTTCTTTATATGATGGCTAAAACTTTGTCATTCTTAACAGAAAACAAGAGAAAAGATTCGAATATCCTCTGTGATGTCAGGGTAAAGTACAAAGTCAGGGAAAGCCCCACACCGCAAGATTCTATACAGCGACTAAATAATGAAAAAGCCATTACCCGAAGATCATGTAAAGTCGAAGAAGATTGCATACAACAGTTGCTTCGAAGCAATCAACAATTTATTAGCAAAGCACAAGAACTCTTCCAACTCGAAATTCATGCAAAATGTCACCAAGGGAAAGAACATTTTTTCAACAACGAGCTTATCTTTGGTTATGCCAACGAATTAATGGTCCGAAAAAAGACTCAAGTAGCTCTTTCAAATCACTTACTGTTGCAAAACAAATTTCTGGCTTCGACAGCAGTCTTCTCTCTGGATCAATTGGTGGAAGAAATCAGTTATGGGGTTGATAAATTGACTAGTTACAGCATAATTTGCGCCTGCGCTAGTTCAAAAGACGGTATTTATATGAGATTGGAGAGGGATCTTAGATGCAATGATGTTGTGATAAATTCTGTATGGGATTCAGGTTGGGTGAATTGGATTTGTGTTGAAGAGGCAGATTTGCTTGTAGGTCAAGTAGAGGAGCAGATTTTGTGCAGGCTTGTCGAGGAGGTTGTTGTAGATTTCCTTGTGTATTACAACAAAAAAAAAACTCTTTAGTTTCTTGTTTCGGAAAATAATGTTTGTTCGTTTTCAAGAAATATTTCTGAGTGTCCAAAGTCCCGAATTATGAATTTCATATGCAAATTTAAATTTTGTTCTAAGATGAACATAGTTACGATATATATAATATGAGACAAATGGACCAATTCACTCTGCGTAGATTGATTGACTGAACGCAGAAAGCCTTTCGCTGGCAGGCAATCCGAAAATGTTGGCATACAATGAAGTCCAATTAGACATGACATTCAAATGTGATTTATATGAAAAAGGAAGAAAATACCGGGAAAAGAGAAAAGTATGTGAAGCTGCTCCTAACAATATGGATAGCCGCCATCAAAAGGTTATTCTTCTAAAAGAAAATTATTTGGTTGGTGCTAATATTTTTTTTTATCAATGATAATTAGCTCATGGAAGGTGAGAGATTTGAACATGTTTTAAACAAAGGTGGAAGATTCCTACCCCTCTCTTTTTTTTTTTTGACTTGTTTATTCCTACCCCTCTCTTGTTGGCCAATTTCTAGAAAGTTTGGACAGTTCAATATTTGTCAGATTTTTGGCGGGTTAGTTCACAGTTTTCGGCCAATTTCGATAAAATTTTATATTTTAGTTTTTGGGTCTGAATTTGTGGGCTATAGTTCAAAGTTTTTGGTCAATTTCGTCAAATTTCGAATCTCACTATTTTGACCTCATTTTGTGAACTATATTCTATAATTTTCGGCAGTTTTCATCAAATCAAATTCCGTATATCAAAGTTTCGACATCATTTTGTGAGCTATAGTGATAGTTTTCATATATATATTTTCGTTAAATTTCATATTCTGTTTTGGCCTCATCTTGTGGGCTATAATCTACAGTTTTTGGCGCTTTTCTTGAATTTTCGTATTTTACTATTTTTACTACATTTTGTGAGCGTCTCAGTTTTCTACCAGTTTCATAAAATTTCTTATTTCACTGTTTTTGGCTTCATTTTGGGCCCTATAGTCCACAATTTTCCGTTATTTTAGTGAATATTCGTATGTCACTTTATTGGCCTGAGTTATAGGGCTACAGTCCAGAGTTTTTGGCCATTTTCGTGAAATTTCGTCTTTCACTGTCTTGGCCTCATTTTGTGGGTTATAGTCCACAATTTTCGGCTGTTTTCGTAAAATTTCGTATTTCACTTTTTTTTGCCACGTTTCATCAACTATAGTCCACATTTTTCCGGTCATTTTCGTAAGATTTCATATTTCAGTGTTTGGCCACATTTTGTCGTCTAGTCTACAGTTTTTTTTTGTCAATTTCATGAAATTTATTATTTCACAGTTTTGACCTAATTTTGTGGGCTAATAGTCCACAATTTTCGGCCACTTTTGTCAAATTTGCTATTTTATTGTCTTGGCCTCACTTTGTGGGCAATTGTCCAGATTTTTTAGCAAATTTCGTGAAATCTTGTATTTCAATGTCCTTGCAACATTTTCTGGTTTATAGTTCATAGTTTTTGGTTATTTTTGTGAAATTTCACATTTCACTATTTTGACCACATTTTGTGTGCGTCCACAGTTTTCTGAAAATTTTGTGTAATTTCGTATTTCATTATTTTGGCCTCATTTTGTGGCCTACAGTCCATAGTTTTGGCCATTTTTTTGAAATTTCGCATTTCATTGTTTTGGCCTCAATTTTTATGGTTTCAGCCATTTTAGTCCAATTTCGTATTTAACTATTTTTGCCTCGTTTTGTAGGAGTTTTCGACCATTTTCGTCAGGTTTTGTATTTTACTGTTTTGGTCCACAGTTTTCGATCATTTTTGTGAAATTTCGTATTTCACTATAATGGCCTCGTTTTGTGTGCAAACCATACTTTTTGGGAATTTTCGCGAAATTTTGTTTTTTTTACTATTTTGGCCACATTTTGTGATCTATTCTACAATTTTCTGCCAATTCCGTGAAATATCGTATGTCACTATTTTTGCCTCAATTTGTGGCCTATAGTCCATAATTTTCGGACATTTTTGTGAATATTCGTATGCCACTGTTTTGGCTCCATCTTTGGGTGCTATTGTCCATAGTTACGGTCATTTTCGTTAAATTTCGTATATCAATATTTCGACATCATTTTGTGAGCTATTTCCGTTTTTAGCCATTTCCGTAAAAGTTCATATTTCACTATTGTGGCCTCATTTTGTGGGCTGTCAACAGTTTTTCGCCAATTTCGTGAAATTGCGTATTTCACTATGTTGACCTCATTTCGTGGGATATAGTCAGTTTTCGGCTAGTTTCCTGAAATTTCGTATCTTACTGTTTTGGCTTCTTTTTGTGGGGTATAGTCCACAATTTTCGATCAATTTCTTAAAGTTTCGTATTTCAAAAATCTGTCAACATTTTATGGGCTACAGTTTACAGTTTTCAGTCATTCTTGTGAAATTTTGTATGTCACTATTTTGGCCTCGTTTTGTGGGCTTCAGTGCACAGTTTTTTTAATACAATTTTCGTGAATTTTTGTATTTCACTGTTTTCATCTCGTTTTGTGAGCTCCACAGTTTGTTGCGAATTTCGTGAAATTTTGTATTTTAATATTTTAGCCTCATTTTCTGGCCTATAGTTCACAGTTTTCAGCTATTTTCCTAAAATTATGAATTTCACTGTTTTGACAAGCTTTTGTGTGTCCACAATTTTTTGTCAATTTTGTGAAATTTCGTATTTGACTGTTATGGTCTCATTTTGTGGTATATAGTCCACAATTTTTGCCTTTTTTTTTGGAATATTCATCTGTGATGGTTTTAGCCCCATTTTGTGGGCTATATAGTGTATAGTTTTTGGTCATTTTTGTAAAATTTTGTATTAACTGTTTTGGCCACATTTTATGAGCATTGTACACAATTTTTGGCCAATTTCGTGAAATATCGTATTTCACTGTTCTTGCTACATTTTGATGGCTATAGTCCACATTTATAGGGCATTTCAACAAATTCCGTATTTCACTTTTTTCACCTCATTTTGTGTGCTATAAGAGCATCTGTAGTTGTCGAGAGCCAAATTTTGGATATTTGGCAAATGGAAATGGAAATGGAAAGAATGACTTTGCGCTGCAGTCGTTGAAAGCAAAAATTTGGATTTTTTCACTATTTAAAATCTTTGATGAAAGATTATTTTTCGTCCCACGCAAAAAAAAGAAAAAAATTCAAACGGACGGGGAATGATTTCCCGTCCGTCTTATTTAAAAAAAAAACTTTAAATCAAAATTAATTCCTTAATAACTATTAAATTAATCCTAAATATTTCTTAATTATTAATTAATTAACATTTAAACCAAATTTTAACCCATAGAAATCATTATAGGGTCGTTATATAAATTTTGTTATGAAAGAAATGTATGTGACGGGGCTTCATCTCCCGTCCCATTTCATTTCTGACATTTTTTTTATAAATGGAACGGACGGGATTTCATCTCCCGTCCGACCATTTTTTAATTAAAAAATAAAATAAAATTGAAGGACGGGAAATAATCCCTCGTCCGAGAAATCCGCAATTTTTGGGACGATTTTTCATTTACCGTCCGATGGGGAAAAAATAAAATTAAACGACGAAAGATAATTTTTCGTCCGATCAAACAGACAGTAAATCATCTTTCGTTAGCTATATTTTGGCAATTGCCATTTCGTCTCCCAAATATAGCCGACCACTGTTTATACGAAACCCAAATTTTGGGTAAATGGCCAACGACTGCAGTACTATTTTTGCCAAAATTTGGAAATTTTGGCAAAATAGCCAACGACTACAGATGCTCTAAGCCCACAATTTTGGCAATTTATTGAAATATCATATTTCACTATTTTCCATTCATTTTGTCGGTTATAATTCACAGTTTTCACCTAATTTCATAAAATCTCGTATGTCACTATTTTTGGACAATCCACACTTTTCACCCATTTTCGTGAAAATTTGTATATTAGTGTTTTGACCACATTTGGTAGTCTACTGTTTTGGGCCAATTTTGATAAAATTTCAAATTTCATTTTTTTGTCCTGATTTTGTTGGCTATAACCACAATTTTCGGTCATTTTCATCAAATTTCGTATTTTTCCTTTATTGGCATTATTTTGTGGGCTATATAGTCCATAGTTTTTGGTCGTTTTCATGAAATATCATATTTCACTATTTTGGTCGTATTTTGTGGGTTATATGCCACAATTTTCGGCGATTTTCGTGAAATTTCGTATTTCATTATTTTGGCCACATTTTGTGAGCTATTTACAGTTTTCGGCCAATTTCGCAAAATTTCATAGTCCATAGTGTTCGGCCAATTTCGTATTTCACTTTCTATCAACATTTTATGGGATGCAATCCAGTTTTTGGGGACATTTTCAAGAAATTTCGTGTGTTACTAATTTGGCCCCATTTTGTGGGTCCATAGCTTTTGTCAATTGTCGTGAAATTTCTTATTTTAATGTTTTGGCCCCATTTTTAGGCAGACCACAACTTTTGCGAAATTTCGTATTTCACTATTTTTACGACATTCTGTCGGTTGTCCACATTTTTCTGCCAATTTCGTCAAATTTTATTTTTAACTGTTTTGGCCATGTTTTTGGGCTACAGTCCACAATTTTCGGCCATCTTCGTGAAATTTAGTATTTTACTATTTTGGCCTCAATTTTTTAGAGGTAACATAGTCTATAGTTTTTAGCCATTTTAGTCAAATTTCGTATTTCATTGTTTTGGTGCCATTTTTTAAAGGCTTGTCCACATTTTTTGGTAATTTTTGTGAAATTTTGTATATGAATATTTTTTGCCTCATTTTGTGTGCTATATCCACAGTGTTTGGGAATTTTCGTGAAATTTCATTTTTCATTGTTTTGGCCAAATTTTTGTCAATTTCGTGAAATATCGTATTTCATTATTTTGGCCTTAATTTGTGTCCTATAGTTCATAGTTTTCAGCTATTTTCGTGAATATTCATGTGTCACAATTTTGGCCACTTTTTTGGGGGCTTATGTTCCAGAGTTTTCGACTATTTTCGTGAAATGTCATGTATAAGTTATTTGGCCTCATTTGTGGGTTGTTCACAATTTTCGGTCATTTTTGTGAAATCTTGTATTCACTATTTTTGGTACATTTTGTGGGATAATCCACACTTTTTGGCTGTTTTATTGTTTTGGCCTCATTTTCTGGACTATAGTCCACATTTTTCGACCAATTTTGGCTATAGTTTTCGACCAATTTCATAAAATCTCGTATTTCACTAATCAGTCAACATTTTCAGGGTTACAGTTCACATTTTCCGACCATTCTCGTGAACTTTCGTATGTCACTATTTGGGCCCCATTTTGTGGGCTCCATAGTTTTTGGCCATTTTCGTACAATTCTATAATTTTGCTGTTTTGGCCTTATTTTGTGAGCTCCACAATTTGTTGTGATTTTCATGAAATTTCGTATTCACTGTTTTGGCCTCATTTTCTGGCCTATTGACCACAATTTTTTTGCTATTTTCGTAAAATTTTATATTTCATTGTTATGGCCACTTATGTGAGCGTTCACAGTTTTCTGCTAATTACGCAAAAATTCGTATTTCACTATTTTGGCATCGTTCATAGTTTTCGGCTTTTTATTTATTTATTTATTTATTTTTTCAAATTTTTTATTTTACTATTTTTACCTTATTTTGTGGGCTATATAGTCCACAATTTCGACTATTTGTTGTGAAATTTCATATTTCACTGTTTTCACTCATTTTGTAGGTTATAATTCACAGTTTTTGTCTAATTTTGTGAAATACCGTATTTCACTGTTTGGTCATCATTTACTATGCTATAGTCCACAGTTTTTAGCCAATTTTGTGAAATTTCATATTTCAATGTTTTGGCTGCATTTTGTGGCCTATAGTCCGCAATTTTTGGTTATTTTCAATAAACTTTCACTTTTTTATCATGATTTTGTTGGCTATATAATCCACAATTTTCGGCCATTTACGTGAAATTTAGTATTTCATTGTTTTGACCACATTTTGTGGGCTATATTGTCTACAATTTTCGACCATTTTCGACCATTTTCGTATTTCACTATTTTGTCCTCATTTGGTGGGCTATATAGTCCACAGTATTCAGATAATTTTGTGAATTTTCGAATTTTACTGTTTTGGCCTCATGTTGTGGGCTATATAATCCACACTTTTCGGCAATTTTCTTGATATTTCGTATTTCATTGTTTTTATCACATTATGTGTGCTATAGTCCGCAATTTTCTCTCAATTTTGTCAAATTTTGTCGTTCACTGTTTTAGCCTGATTTTGTGGCCTATGGTCCATAGTTTTCGACCATTTTCGTGAATATTAGTATGTCACTGTTTTGGCCACTTTTTTTTAGCTTTAGTCCATAATTTTCGGCTATTTTTTGTGAAATTTCTTATTTCATTGTTTTGACCTTATTTTGTGGGCTACACAGTTTTTGGCCATTTTCGTGAAATTCATATTTCATAGTTTTACTTTGATTTTGTGGGACAGTTTTCGGCTATTTTAATCAAATTTCGTATAATCCACTGTTTTCAAATATTTTCGTCAAATTTGTGTTTTACTGTTTTGGCATCATTTTGTGGTAATCCACAGTGTTCTGCCATCTTCGTGAAATTTTGTATTTCACAGTTTTAACCATATTTTGTGGGCTATAGTTCACACTTTTCTACCAATTTTCTTAAATTTTGTTATTCACTATTTTGACATCATTTTGTGGCCTATAGTTCCCAGTTTTAGGACATTTTCGTGAATATTCTTATGTCATTGTTTCGGTTTCATTTTGTAAGCTATAGTCCATTGTTTTTAGGAGTTTTAGTGAATTTTTATTTTTCGTTGTTTTGGCATCATTTTGTGGACCACAATTTTCGTCCATTTTCGTGAAATTTCATATTTCACTGTTTTGGCTAGATTTAGTCCACAGGTTGTAATACAAGGGATTGGATAGGCACAAGCCCAGGTTGTGTGCATGCAAGCTATAACACTTTTGGAGAGGTAAATGCTCTATGGTGGGGCCGTGGTTAGACGATACATGCACGTGGTAAGCCAAGTTAGGCCCGGGGCGTTACACAGGTTTCAGCCATTTTCGTAAAATTTCGTGTTTCTATGTTTTGTCCACATTTTGTAGTCTATAGTCCACAGTTTTGGCCAGTTTCGTTAAATTTAATAATTCACAGTTTGGACCTGATTTTCTGGACTAGTCCCCAATTTTCGGCCATTATCATCAAGTTTGGGTTTTCTTTGTCATGGCCTCAATTTGTGGGCTATAGTCCACAATTTTCAGCAAATTTTGTGAAATCTTGTATTTCAATGTTCTTGTCTGGAAATTTTGGGCCATTTTCGTGAAATTTCATATTTCACTGTTTTGGCCATCCATAGTTTTCGATCATTTTCGTGAAATTTCATATTTCATTGTTTTGGCATCAATTTTTGTGGTTTATAGTCTACAGTTTTCTGACATTTTTGTCGAATTTCGAATTTCATAGTTTACTTCTTTTTTTTGTAGGCCTATTTTTGGTCATTTTGGTAAAATTTTGTACTCACTGTTTTGGCCTCGTTTTGTGGGTTATAGTCCACCGTTTTCTGATAATTTCGTAAAATTTTGTATTTCAATATTTTGACCACATTTATCAACCAATAGTCCACAGTTTTCTGCCATTTTCGTAAATATTCGTATGTCACTGTTTTGGACTCATTTTGTGGGCTATAGTCCATAGTTTTTGGCCAACTTGGTGAAATTTTGTATTTTACAGACCACATTTTGTAGGCTGGTCCATAGTTTTCGGTTTTGGCTTCGTTTTGTGGGCTACTCCATAGTTTTTGACAATTTCCGTAAATTTTCGTATTTCACTGTTTTGGCCTCATTTTTTGTACGCTAATCATATTTTCGGCCATTTTCGTGAAATTTTGTATTTCACTGTTTTGGCTTAATTTTCGTGAAATTTTGTATTATGCCAATTTAGTGAATTTTCATATTTCACTGCATGGGTCTCATTTTATGGTTTATAGTCCACAGTTTTCGACAATTTTCATGAATATTTGTATCTCATTATTTTTGACCCATATTGTGGGCTAGTCCACACTTTCGGTCATTTTCGTGTAATTTCGTATTTCACTGTTATGGCAACATTTTGTGAGCTATATAGTCCACAATTTATGGTAATTTTCGTGAAGTTTCATATTTCACTGTTTCGGCCTCATGTTGTGGGCTATATTACCGTAAGTTTTTGACCAATTTCTTGAAATCTCATCTTTCCCTGTTCTTGTCATATTTTGTAGGCTGTCCACAGTTTTCTGCCATTTTGTTCAAATTTCATATTTCACTATGTCAAATCACTTTTGCGGACTATATGCCCACGATTTTGGCTATTTTTCTGAAATTTCCTATTTCATTATTATATCAACATTTTCTGAGCTTTAGTTCGCAATTTTCGGCAATTTTCGTGAAATTTTGTATTTCAATGGTTTGCCCATATTTTGTGGCCTATGGTTCACATATTTCGTAAAGTTTGATATTTCACTTTTTTGGCTTGATTTTGTTTTAAGCCAATCCCGCTAAATTTCGTAATTCACTGTTTTGTGGGATATACCCACTATTTTCGGAGATTTTCGTGAAATTTCGTATTGCACTGTTTTGACCACATTTTGTGACTATAAGCCACAATTTTCTGCTAATTTCGTGAAGTATCATGTCACTGTTCTGCTATCAATTTGTGGCCTATAGTTGGAAGTTTTCGGACTTTTTTGTGAATATTCGTATGTCATTGTTTTGGCCCCATTTTGTGACCTATAGTCCATAGTTTTCGGTAATTTTCACAAAATTTCATATTTTAGTGTTTTGGCTTCATTTTGTTGGCTATCATAGTCCGCAGTTTTCATCCATTTTTGTAAAGTTTTGTATGTCACTGTTTTCGCCTCATTTTGTGGGTGTAGTCCACAGTTTTCAGTCGTTTTCGTGAAATTTCATATTACTCTGTCTTGGCTTCATTTTGTGGGCTGTACACAATTTTTAGCCATTTTCGAGAAATTTCGTATTTCACTATTTTGGCCATATTTTGTGAGCGAGTCAACTAATTTCGGCTATTTTTGTAAAATTTCATATTTCACTGTTTTGACCACATTTTGAGGGCTATATTCCACTTTTTTTGTTGCAAATTTCGTGAAATTTCGTATTTCACTGGTTCGCCTCATTTTGAGAGCTATAGTCCACAATTTTGGATCAAATTCATGAAATCTCATATTTCACTGTTATGCCCACATTTTGTGGGCTAGTCCATAGTTTTCGGTTATTTATGGGAAGTTTCATATATTCATAGTTTTGGCCTCATTTTGTGTACGAATCCATAAATTTCAACAATTTCCGTGAAATTTCGTGTTTCACCTTTTTTGCCTAATTTTGTAGCCTATTGTATGGGTGGCAACCGGTACGGGCTGGCCCAACTTGGATTTTTTTCTTTCATTTTTTTTTTCATTTTTTTTGTTTTTATGCTTGTATCATTTATTAATTATTTTAATGCATTTTCCAGTTTTTTAAGATATTAAATATATAAATATTGTTAGAAATTTCGAATGTGCAAGAATTATCAATCATATAAAAAAGTTGTTATTATTTTTCTTAATTTTTGAACTGTGGAATGATTTATAATAGTAAAAAAAAAAAGACTTGTTATAATACATACAAGTTACATAATTTGGAAATTACATGATAAGTGGGGATCTAGAGTTTAAGATAGCCTAGAGTAACTTTTAAGAGATGGCAGAGGAATACTGTCGTGCACCTCAAATTAACCTAAACCTATGATCTCATCGCTCTAAATTCCCTAATAAGCTTCTAACTCTACAAATCTTCAATTTTTAGTCTTCAATCTTCGAGAGTTTGTTTTTATGATTCGTCTTCTGGAGTTTTGCTACCGCTTGAGCCTTCTGTTATTTTTTTTGAGTCCTCTGCCCCGCTTTCATCCAGTCTTCGTGGCACACTAGAATCTCCAAATTCTCTGGTGTCAGTCATCTCGTTCATTAATCTGCCACCTGTAATACCTAGATTTTAAATAATGGTTTTAAGATTAATAAATGAATTAAAATAATTTTTGGTGATTTAATAAATTTTTTAATGAAAATTTATCTTTTTACACGTGCAAAACACGTGCAAAATTTTTCTTGGGAAGTTCAAAGTTAAAAATTATTTTGGGGGAACCCATTAATTAACATTAGATATTATTTGTGAATTTTTTGGATTTTTCTGATAGTTATTTGACCTATTTGCAAATATTACAAAAAGAGGGACTTTTGTGCAGAATTACCACTTGGAGTAAAAACTCCAGATTTTCAGATTTTTGGGCTGGGAATGATGCATAGTCAACTCAGAGGTAAGGAGTGTACTTTTTGTTTTGATAAATTTGGTTTATTTTGCAAATTTTGATAAAGAAGGGTCTTTTTGCAAAATTGCCACTTACAGGACAAAAGTGCAATTTCAATTTCTGGGTTTTCAAAACAGTGCCGACTGAGATTAGAGTGGTTGTTCTTCTTTTTAAATCTCAATTAATATGGTTTTGTTTAATTTCCAAGTATAAGGATTTATATATGTAAAGATATATTTAAAAGAGATATTTTGCAAATATATTCAAAAACCCTAGATACCCCAATTCCAGCCTATTAAAGGTGAGGTGCAGCCGTCTCTTTGCTGCACAACACAAAAGAATTTTTATTTTATTATTTTTTTTGAGTTTCAAAGCGAGGATCTTGGTTTTCTTGCGAAAGAAGGGATTTTCTTATTTCTTTATTATCTTCGATTGATTCTTCAATAAGGTGAGTGACATATGTTTGCTTTCTTATTGTTCTATGCATGTTGTATGTGATGATTTGTCTATTAAAAAACATGTTAGATGATGGTATGAAGATATAATAGATTTTGATGAGTAGATGAACAAAAAATTGAATTTTTTCATGAAACTTATGCTTTGATGATTAAAACATCATATAGTTGATTTGAGATTGTTAAAGAACCTAATAGAACTCATGAGTGGGATGTTTTTCTTCATATGCTTGCTGTTTAAATTGTTATAACGAGATTGTATGTTGATTATTGCAAAAAGTAAAACAAAACTTCACCTTTACTGTTACACATATACATACACTCTGTTTTGATAATTTTGATGGGTATAACTTGACTACGGCGTGTTATCATTGTATATATTCATGAGTAAACTAGTGTAAGTGATTGTGTGTGATTTTAATGGATTGCAAGAAGGGTTTGGGATCAAAAGAACCAAATTTGGAAGTAGGATTTTGAGTAATTGATTTCGGGTCTGATACGGGTGCATGCCGAAATTAACTTTTGTGAATTTGTGAAGCTTTCGAGTTAGATTTGAGTTGCTTAATACTGAGATAGTTTTGGACCTCATACTACTTCTAATTGGTGAGATCTTGATGCTTTGATGATGCTTAACTTACCTATATACACACACATATATATACTCATGTGCACTATTTGAAAGATTGTTGAAAACTTAGTGTTTTGTGAAGTTTCCAAGGGGAACTGAGTTGTTTTGATACTGAGGCTGATTAGAACTATTTACTACTCCTACTTGGTGAATTCTAATACTAAAACTAATGCTTAAATCTGTATTTGAATATATATATATATATATATATATATATATATATATATATATATATATATATATATATATATATATATATATATATATTGCTGTTTTAAAAGAATTTCTGTGAAAAAATACTCTTTTGAGATCTTGATGTGTTTTTGATTGTTTTATAAACTCCTATATGTTATACAAGTTATAATAAATCATCTCAAGAAGTTTAATTTTTATTTTACAAAGTTTAATCGACGTATCAGTCGAAACCTGCACAACCCCAACATGGCTGTATAGCAGGTCATGGTCGACCGTCATGCCTTTGTTTTGGGAATTATCTAATTGACAGTCGACTGCCCTGTTTTGAGCGGTCGACCGTCAATTGCATTTTTGGCTGTTTTGTTGAATTTTCTTCGTTTCTTTTAAATGATTGTTTCCTCGATATTATGTATTATTGCTCTACTGTTTTAGATGATATTTTTACTACAGATTACAGTATTTTACAGAGATTTATATTTTATTTATAATAGAGTTTTAATTGTATTCTTATGACCTTATTATGTGAGTTATATGTGTTTTCAAAAGAATTGATGTTTTGTGATATTCTACGACTTCAAAATATGGTTTTCTGTTATTTAATGGATTTAATATTTTATTTGAATTTTGGAATTTTATGAAGTACATTATATAGATTTGGATTTTTGTTGATTTAAGAAGTTTTCTTCATATAATCGTTTCAATGATGGATTTGTGAGTTTTACTAAAAGTTTTGGTATTGATGGTTGAGTTATGAGTCTTTAGAGATTAAGTGGGGCCCTAACTACCGGCGGTTGAGATTTTGGTTGTTGTTCAGTTGAGTTAAGCCTGGTAGGGTACACCAGCTCTAAGAGATTTGCAATCTAATAAATAATTAATTAACTTAACAAGATAAGGATAAACACCAGATGATGATATGATGAAATGGGAATATGGGTTATGGACCTCAGTATGTCCTGCGGTGTGAGATAATCCCGGGAATTATCGAGGTGTGAGTGAAATAGTCTCTAAAATTACCTGCGGTGTGGGATTGATCTCCGAAATTATCGGGATCGAGGCGACACTCATAGGGTATTCGTGTGATGAGGCGCCATAGCTTGCGGTGTGGGGTATTCTCGAAGATTCTCAGATGTGAGTGAAATAGTCTCCGGAATTATCTGTGGATAGGGATTGACCTCCGAAATTATCGGGGCATGAGCTAATACTCACAGTTTATCTAAATCTCGTAGTAGTCATCGTAGTAGGATTAGTTGCATAACAGTGGATCTAACCCTATCAAGTGGAGAACGTTAAGGGCTTGCACCAGACCTATATAGAGTGGGACACATAGAATCTGACAAGTATGCATTAGAGAGTCAGCATATAGCATTGATGATTTCTTGACTTGGTTTTATGCATGTTGTTTTCCTATTTTTCTACACTTGACACTTAGTATAGTTTCACTTAATGTTTTCATGTTTTATTTATTGTTATTTCTTATTTTATTTATTCTTGCTGTTGATACATGTTGTTTATGAGTCTCTGCCTTATGTTTTATTTATGTTGTATTTATTTTTATGTCACTCACACCGTTATGGCTGACCCCTGTAGTTTTGGGGGTTAGGGTTATCTCTAGCCTCATGTTTTACAGGTAGGTACTTATAACTTGGAATTTGGATGCATGAGATAGAATGATGTTATGTCTTATGTAAATTGTAAAAGAAAGAATTTGTAATTCAAGGAGTTTAATTTTCTGCTGTGCTTTATAAATATTGATGTAATAAAAGTTGAAAAATTTATCTGTGTTTTGGCTATGTTTACTATTACAATTGAGGTTGATGCTGGAAATTGTGCCACGTATTTCTGAGATATCATATTGGAAATTCGGGGCACTACACCACCAAGAGGGAAAAAACACTTTTCGATGCGACGTGGTGGTGGGGGGTTAGTTAGACCCCGTATGGTTTTCCACCAAAGGACCACATCAATATCTCGTTCAAATGGCAGTGGAGGTTGCGCATTATACCAGTAAAGTTCATTAAGTGCATTATTAATCGTAGATCTTTTAGTCTGGATAAGACTCCATATATCTGTATCATTAGTTGCAATACCCTTACCTTTGAAGAAGATGCAATACTAGTTGTGTGTTGTGTATAAGAAGTAAATTCAAATTCTTTATCAGAACTATTATATAAATTATTCAGTATTAACTCAAAGTTAACTGCACATTCATCAGATTCAAACGCATTATCTTCTACCATAATATAAAACATATTAATCAAATTCTCTGTACCATCTTACACTAGTAACACAATATAACATAGGAAGAGGATAAAAATATTTAACAAATTTATCACAAACCTCATTTAACATTCGTTCAAAAGATATCATAATCTTAAATAATGTAACTAAAATTCCGCCAGAAGTGGACTCGTAAGATTTTGAAAATTCGACAGTTGCAATTTTAAAAAGTTTTTAAAATGCACACAAACTTTGGACATAAGCCCAAATGTAATCACTTATCTAAAAAAATTCCATGTTTTTTGCAATACAAAATTCATTTATAACATCTCTATATACTAAAGAAAAAACAAGTAGATCGTAAGTAGAATTCCAACGATGTTTAATATCTAAAGGAAATTTTCTAAAATTCATCCCCTTAAGGTTATACCATTGTTTGAATGCTTGAAAATTAAGACCACCTAAATCTATGAAATGCACACAATCTCTTAGTGCATTCAAATATGATTCAGCTATCTTTAATGCATCTTGCACACACAAGTTGGGAATATGATATGCACATTTAATATGAAATATTTAAAGCTCTATAATATGTAATGCGTCTTATAATGTAGAAATTCCTTTCGTATTATTCGAGACATTATCAAAACTAATAGCAAAATTTTTATCAGTGATAGAAAAATTAGTGCATGCTTGTATGATATGTGATGTGATAGCCTGTGCATTTCGAGGGTATATAATATATCCAAAATATATGATTCTTTTGGAAGATTCAATTATTATCAATCCAATGACAAGTTATGCCCATCATTGGAATATACTTAATACCTTTGCAACAATTGGAGATTAACAAAATACTACAAGTTTAACTAATCAAAGTAGCAAGTAAAAAATCGTTAAGGTTCTGATAAACTTTAAAACAATCAAATTTAATGTTTTGCCATTCACTATGAACAAGATCATGACCGTAACTAAAACTATCTATACGACTAGTCTAAGGGTTGATCTTTTGTTGCGTAAGCTTGTTGTTGTTGTTGTTGTTGTTTCTAAGTGTTTATTGTTTAAATGACATGCAAGTGTACCCGTCCCGGTACCTTTTACCCATGTGTAAGTTGTTGCACAATACTTACATATCTTTTCCCTCTTTCGAATTGGGGGAATCTTCTTCCCATATATAATGATGGTGGACATCATAAGTAGATTCTCTATGTTTTCGGAAAGAATGTTGGGTTTCAGTGTTTTGAACAAGGTTTTCATCAAATTGTGTTTGTGGATTAGCAGCCTGGGAAAACTCGAGAACACTTTCTTCTTCTCTAATAATATTGGTATCTAACTGTATTTTCGGTCAAGTATTATCCCCAGCTCGAGAAAGTTGTGTAATACGATGAACTAAAGGCGGTCCCCAGCTCGACTCGGGCCGGTCCAGGCGGGCCATGGGTCAAACCGACCCGTTAGCCACCTCCACAATTTTCAGTCATTTTCGTGAAATTTATTATTTCACTATTCTGGCCTCATGTTGTGGGCTATAAGTCCACAGTTTCGGCCATTTTCATACAATTTCGTATTTCATTGTTTTGGCCTCATTTTTTGTAAGCTAATCATAGTTTTTTGTCATTTTCGTGAATTTCATATTTCAATGTTTTGGCCTCGTTTTTGGCAATTTTCGCGAAATTTGAAATTTCACTATTTTGGCCACATTTTGTGGAATATAGTCCACAGTTTTCAACCAATTTTGTGAATTTTCGTATTTCACTGTTTTGACATCATTTTGTGGTATATAATCCATTGTTTTTAGCCATTTTCGTGAATATTCGTATGTCATTGTTTTGGACCGATTTTTGTGGGCTAGTCCACAATTTTTGGCCATTTTCGTGAAATTGCGAATTTCACTATTTTGGCCACATTTTGTGAGTATGGTTCACAATTTTTTGTCATTTTCGTGAAATCTCATGTCACTATTTTGACCTCTTTTTTTGTGCTATAGTCCACACAATTTTCAGCCAATTTCTTGAAATCTCGTATTACACTGATCTTGCCACATTTTATAAGTTATAGTCCACATTTTCATTTTGTGTGCTATAGTCCCAACAATTTTCGGCCAATTTCTTGAAATATCGTATTTACTATTCTTGCCACATTTGTGGGTTATTCATTTACTTCAAATTTCAAATTTCACCATTTTACTTTCATTTTTGTGGGTTGTAGTCCACAATTTCAACTATTTTTGTGAAATTTCATATTTCACTGTTTTTATCTTATTTTGTGGGTTATAATCAATAGTTTTCGCCCATTTTCGTATTTAAATGTTTTGACCATATTTTTTGGGCAATTTCAATAAAATTTCATATTTCACTTTTTTGGCATGATTTGTGGGTTATATAGTTCACAGTTTTCGGTCATTTTCGTCAAATTTCGTAATTCACTACTCTGACCCCAATTTGTGTTCTTTTTCAGCGATTCCGTGAAATTTCATATATAATTGTTTTTACCACATCTTCTGGGCTATTTTTGTATATAGTTTTTTTGTCAATTTCGTAAAATTTCGTATTTCACTGTTTCGGCCTCTTTTTGTGGTCAATAGTCCACAATTTTCGAGCATTTCCTTGAATATTCATATGTCACTATTTTGGCTACATTTTGTGAGTTCACAGTTTTTAGCCATCTTCATGAAATTTCGTATTTCACTGTTTTGGCCTAATTTTGTGGGCTATTTTCCCCAATGTTTTCAGCCAATTTCGTGAAATATAGTATTTCATAGTTCTTGCCACATTTTGTGGGCGAGTTCACAGTTTTCGGGACATTTTGTTCATATTCGTATTTCACTTTTTTCACCTTATGTTGTGGGCTATAGTCCACTATTACGGCTATTTTCGAAAAAACTCCATATTTAACTATTTTGGCCTCATTTTGTGCCCTTTAATTCACAATTTTCGGCCATTTTTCGTATTTTGTTATTCTGTCAACAGTTTTGGTCATTTTTGTGAAATTTTGTATATCACTATTTTGGCCCCATTTTTTCCCAGTTAACACTATTTTAGTGAAATTTCATATTTCAATATTTTGGCAACATTTTATGACCTATATAGTCCACAGTTTTCGGTGATTTCGGTGAAATTTCGTATTTCACTACTTAGGCCTCATTTTATGGGCTTGTTTAATATTTAAAAATTTTCGTGAAATTTTGTATTCCACAGTTTTGACCTACTTTTAGTTCATCGTTTTTGGTCATTTTCATCAAATTCCGTATTTTATTATTTTTGCCTCATTTTATTGGTTGTACCCCACAGTTTTCGGTCGATTTCGTAAAATTTCGTATTTCTTTCATTTGACCTCATTTTTTAGGCTAGTCCCCAGTTTTCAGGACTTTTCGTAAAATTTTGTGTTTCACTATTTTGGCGACATTTTTTGGGCTATAGTCTACAGTTTTCTGCCAATTTCGTGAAATTTCGTATTTCACTGTAATCGCCATATTTTGTGGGCTATATTGTCCATAGTTTTTGGCCATTTCAGTAAAATTTCATATTTCATGGTTGTAGCCTTACTTTGCGGTTCATAGTTTTCGACCATTTCTGTGTAATTTTGATTTTGCTGTTTTGGCTTCATTTTGGGACCTATAGTTCACAGTTTTTGGCCAATTGCGAGAAAATTTCATATTTCACTTTTTTTTGTGTGTCAAATTTCGTATTTAACTATTTTGGACCCATTTTGTGGTCTATAATCCACAATTTTCGAACAATCTCGTATTTCATTGTTCTGTCAATATTTTATGGGTTATAAGACCACAATTTTCAGCAATTCTAGTGAAATTTTGTATCTGACTATTTTTGCCCCATTTTGTGAGCAATTAAAAGCCCACAGTTTTTGGCCATTTTCATGAAAATTATGTATTTCAATGTTTTTGCCTCATTTTGTGAGCTGATTCCATATTTGTGTGCGAATTTCGTTTTTCACTATTTTTGCCTTGGTTTCTGGCCTCATTTTGTGGGCTATAGTCTATAGTTTCAGACATTTTTTGTGAAATTTCATATACCACTATATTGGCCTCATTTTGTGGGTGGTCCTCAGTTTTCGTCATTTTCGTCAAATTTCATATTTCATTGTTATTCGCCTCTTTTGTGGGTTATAGTTTTTAGATATTTTCGTTAAATTTCATGTTTTATTATTTTGACCTTATTTTGTGGGCTATAATCCACAGTTTTCAGCATTCTTGGTGAAATTCCGTATTTCATTGTTTTAACCACATTATGTGGTCTATAGTCCACAATTTTCTTCCAGTTTTGTCAAATTATGTAATTCACTGTGTTCACCTCATTTTTTGGTATAGTCCACAATTTTTGGACATTTTCGTGAATATTTGTACGTCACTGTTTTGTCCTCATTTTCTAGGGTATTGTCCATAGTTTTCGACCGTTTCCGTGAAATTTCTTATTTCACTGTTTTGACATTATTTTGTGTGCTATAGTCCCCTGTTTCTGTCCATTTTTGTCGTATTTCAGTGTTTTGCCCTCATTTTGTAGTCTATAGTCCACAGTTTTTGACCAATTTCGTTGAGTTTCATATTTCACAGTTTTGGCCTGATTTTGTGGGCTTATAGTGCACAGTTTTCATCTACTTGCATGAAATTTCATATTTCACTGTATTGGCCTCATTTTGTGGGCTAGTATAGTCCACAGTTTTTGGTCATTTTTGTTAAGTTTCGTATGTCACTATTTTGGTCTCATTTTGGGGATAGTCCACAATTTCCGACTATTTTTGTAAAATTTCTTATTTCACTAATTTAGCCTTATATGGTCCACAGTTTTCGGAGATTTTCGTGAAATTTCGTATTTCACTTTTTTTAACCACATTTTGTGGGCTATATTCCACTGCGAATTTCATGAAATTACGTATTTCGCTGTTTTGGCCTCGTTTTGAGGGCTATACTCCACGGTTTTCGGTCAATTTTGTGAAATCTCGTATTTCACTATTTTGGCCACATTTTGTGGTTCATAGTCCATAGTTTTCAGCTACTTCAGTGAAATTTTGTATTTCACGATTTGGCCTTATTTTGTTGGCTAGTACATAGTTTTCAAACGTTTCCGTAAAATTTCGTAATTCACATTTTTGGCTCATTTTCTGGTCCACAATTTTCGTGAAATTTCGTATATCACTATTTTGGCAATTTTTTGTGGATTGTAGTCCACAGTTTTCTACCATTTTTTCTTGCAATTTCGTATTTCACTGCTTTGACATCTTTTTTGTAGGCTAATCATTGTTTTCGGCCTTTTTGTGAAATTTCACATTTCACTGTTTTAACCTCGTATTGTGGGCTATATAATCCACAATTTACAGTGAATTTCGTAAAATTTCTTATTTCACTATTTTGCAACCATTTTGTGAGCTATTGTTGTCCACAGTTTTCGGCCATTTTCATGTCATTTCATATTTCACTGTTGTGGCAACATTTTGGGAGCTATAGTCCATAGATTTTGGCAATTTTCTAGAAATTTCATATTTCACTGTTTTGGCCTCATTTTGTGGGCTGATAGTTCCCACTATTTTTGTTCGATTTCTTGAAATCTCATATTTCACTATCCTGGCCACATTTGTGGGTTATAGTCCATAGCTTTCGGCAATTTTCTTCAAATTTCAAATTTAACTATTTCACATCATTTTGCCGGCTATAGTCCACTATTTTCATGAAATTTTCCTGATATGTCATGTTTCTTTATTTTGTCACATTTTGTGGACTATAATTCACAGTTTTTTGCCAATTCCGTGAAATTTCGTATTTCACTGTTTTTGCCTATAGTCCACAATTTTTTGACATTTTCGTGAGATTTCGTGTTTCACTGCTTTGGCCTCATTTTATAGGCTATAGTCCACAAATTTCTGCCATTTTTGTGAAGTTTTGTATGTCACTATTTTGTGGGTACCACAGTTTTCGGTCATTTTCGTCAAGTTTTGTATTTCATTATTTTAGCCTCATATATCCACAGTTTTCGGTCATTTTCGTCAAATTTCACATTTTTCTCTTTTGACATTATTTTCTGGGTTATAGTCCAAATTTTTCAGTGATTTTCGTGAATTTTTGCATTTCACTATTTTTACCATATTTTGTGGGATCACTGTTATCTGCCAATTTCGTAAAATTTCGCATTTCACTGTTTTAGTCTTAGTTTTTGTAAGCTAGCCCGCACATTTTTCATATAATTTTGTGAAATTTGGTATTTTACTTTTTGGGTCACATTGTAGTCTACAGTTTCAGCCAGTTTCATGAAATATCGTATTTTATTGTTTTGGCCTCAATTTGTGGCCTATAATCCGAAGCTCTTGTCATCATTTTGTGACCTATAGTGCTTTGTTTTCGGGCATTTTCGTAAGATTTTATATTTCACTGTTTTGACCTCATTTTGTGGGCTATTATAGTCCAATATTTTCGACCATTTTTGTGAAGTTTCGTATGTCACTATTTTGGGCTCATTTTGTTGGGGGTCCACAGTTTTTGGCCATTTTCGTCAAATTTTGTATATCACTGTTTTAGCCTCTTATAGTTCACATATTTCGAATATTTTCGCCAAATTTCGTATTTTACTATTTTGGCATCAGTTTGTGGGTTATATAATACATAGTTTTCGGTGATTTTCGTGAAACTTTGTATTTCACTATTTTTACCACATTTTTTTGGCTGTAATCCACAGTTTTCTTCTAATTTTGTGATATTTCATATTTTGCTTTTTTTTTGCCACATATTGTGGCATATAGTCCACAGTTTTCGGTAATTTTCGTGAATAGTCATGACACTGTTTTAGCATCATTTTGTAGGCTATAGTGCACAATTTTTGGCCATTTTTCGTTAAATTTTGCATCTCACTGTTTTTACTACATTTTGGGAGCAAGTTCAAAGTTTTCTGTCATTTTCGTAAAATTTTGTATTTCGCTGTTTTGCCCACATTTTTGGGAGATAGTCCACAGTTTTCGGCGATTTTCTTAAAATTTCGTATTTCACTATTTTTTGCCACATTTCGTGGGTTATATTCCATAGTTTTCGAGCATTTTCGTGAATTTAGCCTCATTTTGTGGGCTAGTCCGTAGTTTTACACTATTTCCATGAAATATCGTATTTCACTTTTCTGACCTCATTTTGTGGGCTATGTAGTCCACAATTTTTTTTAATTATCATTTTGGTGAAATTTCGTATTTCACTGTTTTGAGTCTTTTGACCTTATTTTGTGAGCTATAAACCATCAACCATTTTCATGAAATTTTATAATTCGCTGTTGTGGCCTTTTTTATTGACTATAATCCGCAGTTTTCGGCCATTTTCTTAAAATTTTGTATTTCACTATTTTGGCCACACTTTGTAAGCTATAGTCCACAAATTTTTTGTCATTTTCATGAAATTTCATATTTCACAATTCTGGTCTCATTTTGTGTTATAATTCGTGAAATCTTGTATTTCACTGTTTTGCCAACATTTACTGGCTATAATCCATAGTTTTTGGTCATTTTCGTGAAATTTCATGACATTATTTTGGCCCCATTTTGTGAGTCCACAGTTTTTGGCCATTTACATGATATTTCTCATGTCACTATTCTTGCCCCATTTTGTGGGTCCACAATTTTCGTCAATTTTGCGAAATCTCGTATTTCGAGGTTCTTGCAACATTTTATGGGTTATATTCTACAGTTTTTTGCAAATTTGGTGAAAATTCATATTTCACTATTTTTGTTTCATTTTGTGGGCGACTATCCACAATTTTCGGCGATTTTCGTATTTCACTGTTTTGGCCTCATTTTTTTATGGGCTATAGTCCAAAGCTTTCGGCAATTTTCGTTAAATTTCGTATTTCATTGTTTTGGCTTTACTTTATAGACTAGTCCACAGTCTTTGGCCATTTCCATCAAATTTTGTATTTCACTATTTTTGTCTCATTTTCTTGGCTGGTCCACAGTTTTTGGCATTTTTTGTAAAATTTCGTATTTCACTGTTTTGGCCTTGTTTTGTGTGCTATAATCCACAGTTTTCTGGGATTTTCGAGAAATTTTGGTTTTCATTGTTTTGGCTGTGAACAATAGTCCACAGTTTTCTGTCAATATCGTGAAATATCATTTTTCCACTATTTTGGCCTCAATTTGTGACCTATCTATAGTTTTTGGCCATTTTCGAGAATATTAGTATGTCACTGTTTTGACCCCATTTCGTGGGCTAGACCATACTTTTCAGCCATTTTTGTAAAATTTCATATTTCACTGTTGTGCCTCATTTTGTGGGTTATAGTCCACAACTTTCGGTCAAATTTGAGAGATCTCGTATTTCACTTTGCCACATTTTGTAGCCTATAATCACTTTTTGTGGGATATTGTGCGTAGTTTTCGATCATTTCTATGAATTTTGTATATCACTTTTTTGGCCTCATTTTGTCAGCTATAATCCACAGTTTTCGGCAATTTCCGTGAAATTTCATATTTAATTTTTTTTACCTCATTTTGTAGTATATACATAGTTCCAAGGATTATATCATAGTTTTAGCCTCATTTTATGGGCTAGTCCACAGTTTTCGGCTATTTTTTTGAAATTTCATATTGTAATGTTTTAACCATATTTTGTGGGCAATAAA
Organism: Hemerocallis citrina; assembly: GCA_017893485.1. Lineage (NCBI taxonomy): Eukaryota > Viridiplantae > Streptophyta > Magnoliopsida > Asparagales > Asphodelaceae > Hemerocallis > Hemerocallis citrina. The sequence goes on from CM030360.1 coordinate 230,477,827, forward strand.
TATAGTTCACAATTTTCGACCAATTTCATCAAATCTTGTATTTCATTAATCTGTCAACATTTTCTTGGCTATAGTCTATAGTTTTTAGCCATTCTCATGAAATTTCATGTCACTTTCTTGGCCCAATGTTGTGGGCAGTGTAGCCCACCGTTTTTGGCAATTTTCGTGAAATTTCGCATTTCACAGTTTTGGCCTTATTTTCTGTCCTATAGTCCACATTTTTCTGCCAATTTCGTAAAATTTGGTATTGATGCGGTTTGTTTTTGGGGTGTGGGGCCAACAGGTGTGAGTTCTCTCAATTTGTATAGTGGAAGTCCTTACGCAGTACAGGCGTCGGTCCGACCCCGGGTAGCGGGAGTGGTTCGGAAGTAGGAGCGCAGAAGTGCTCGAAAGTGAGGACGGATGATCGGCTCGGCTGGGTCTTCTGTACCTGCACACGGCCTGAAAATAACGGGAGAAGTCCCGGCGACAGGCCCTCCGACGATCTAGTCAGTCACTGAAAAGGGGACTGGACAGCTAGGGTTCAGGTGGGGAGAGATTGGTTACCTTTTGCAGTGAGGAGGGGGTTGGGTATTTATAAGCAGGGGTAAACAGGTCTGGAGCCTTGGCGGGCTGGGTTGGACCTGTCTGCCCATGGGCCTAAGCTGGCTGAGGCCCATTAGACTGTAGTTGGCCTGATGATCACAGGGGGGAGGGTCCAGAGGAGAGCAGAGGGCATGCTGCTTAATTTATCCCACATCACAAGTCCCCCACTCCTGCGAGACTGTGCATGGCTGGTCGGGGAGGAGTAGTCGAGTTTCATGACGGAGAGTGAGAAGAGAGCTCTTGTAGCTAGGGTTGGTTGGGGTCGGCACCGGGTTGGTTAGGGCCCTCATGGCCGAGCATGGGGGTCTACTACCGAGCAGGTCGTGGTGATTCCTTTTTGAACAAAATGACAGATGGAGTTTGGCTCGGACTGTCGAGGCTTTAGTAGGTCGGCAAGACAAGCGAGGCCGAGGGACTTGGCATGTTGAAACTATCCTTGTGCTCGAGATAGGTCGACCGTCGAGGCTTTTAGGGGGTCGGCAAGACGAGCGGGGCCAAGGGACTTAGCCTGTTGAAGCCACCCTCATGCTCTAGATATAGGTCGACCGTCGAGGCTTTAGGAGGTTGGCAAGACGAGCGAGGCCAAGTGACTTGGCCTGTTGAAGCCACCGCCAAGCTCGAGATATAGGTCGACTGTCAAGGCTTTAGAGGGTCCGCTAGACGAGCGAGGCCAAGTGACTTGGCCTGTTGAAGCTACCTCCATGCTCGAGATATAGGTCGATCGTTGAGGCTTTTAGGGGGTCGGCAAGACGAGCGAGGCCAAGGAACTTGGCTTGTTGAAGCTACCCCTATGCTCGAGATATAGGTCGACCATCGAGGTTTTTAGGGGGTCGGCAAGACGAGTGAGGCCAAGTGACTTGGCCTGTTGAAGCTGCCCCCATGCTCGAGATATAGGTCGACCATCGAGGCTTTAGGGGGTCGGAAGGATGAGCGAGGCCAAGGGACTTGGCCTGTTGATGCTACCCCCATGCTCGAGATATAGGTCGACCGTCGAGGCTTTAAAGGGTCAGAAGGACGAGCGAGGCCAGGTGACTTGGCCTGTTGAAGCTACCCTCGTGCTCGAGATATAGGTCGACCATCGAGGCTTTAGGGGATCGGCAAGACGAGCGAGGCCAAGTGACTTGGCCTGTCGAAGCTACCCCCACGCTCGAGATATGGGTCGACCGTCGAGGCTTTAGGGGGTCGGCAAGACGAGCAAGGTCAAGTGACTTGGCCTGTTGAAGCTATCCCCATGCTTGAGATATAGGTCGACCATCGAGGCTTTTAGGGGGTCAGCAAGACGAGCGAGGCCAAGGAACTTGGCTTGTTGAAGCTACCCCCATGCTCGAGATATAGGTCGACCGTCGAGACTTTTAGGAGGTCGGCAAGACGAGCGAGGACAAGTGACTTGGCCTGTTGAAGCTACCCCTGTGCTCGAGATATAGGTCGACCGTCGAGGCTTTTTAGGGGTTGGCAAGACGAACGAGGCCAAGGGACTTGGCCTGTTGAAGCTACCCCTTTGCTCGAGATATAGGTCAACCGTCGAGGCTTTAAAGGGTCGAAAGGACGAGCGAGGCCAGGTGACTTGGCCTGTTGAAGCTACCCCTATGCTCGAGATATAGGTCGACTGTCGAGGCTTTAGGGGGTCAGATGGACGAGCGGGGCCAAGGGACTTGGCCTATTGAAGCTACCCCCATGCTCGAGATATAGGTCAACCATCGAGGCTTTTAGGGGGTCGGCAAGACGAGCGAGGCCAAGTGACTTGGCCTGTTGAAGCTACCCCTGTGCTCGAGATATATGTCGACCATCGAGGCTTTTAGGGGGTCGGAAAGACGAGCGAGGCCAAGGGACTTGGCCTGTTGAAGCTACTCTCATGCTCGAGATATAGGTCGACCGTCGAGACTTTAGGGGGTCGGCAAGACGAGCGAGGCCAAGGGACTCGAAGATTCCAATAGCCATTATAGGAACCGTTTTTTGCGAGAATCGAGGAGTCACAGTAACCGTTTTCGCACGAATCGAGGCAGTTACTGTACCTGACTTTTGCAAAAATTGAGGAGTTTTAATCCTCTATATATACCCGTCCCCTACTCCCCTTCTCCTTTCTTTTTTTTGCTTTCTCTCTCTAGAACCCAGAGCTTCTCTCTCAGGGACTTTTCATCACCTTCGACGAGTCTGGCAACCTTCCGTTCAAGTCATACTCAGGTTAGTTTTCTTTGTCATGTCTAGGGCTCAGTCCGGCTCCTCCACCTCTACTTCCGACAATTATGTACACACGGGCCTATCGGATTCTACCACCTCTTCGGATCCCCCAGAAGCTTTAACTTCATGGGACACGGAGGACGGTGATAGTCGTGGAGCCACTGCGGGCTCGTAAGCCATTTGTGGTGGAGAGTAGTGGTTCGGATGAGGAGGGCACCGAGGGCGAGGATCAGGAGGAGGGTGAAGGAGGGGAGGACGAAGAGGAAGGGAAGGACGAGGGGGTACCACCTGCCGGAGAGGCTGAGGCCGAGGGTGGTCAGGTCGGGGGGATGGACTCCCCACAGAGGGCCTCTGCCCTCGAGTTGTTAGCAACCCCGTCACCCGAGAAGGCCCCTAAGGTTCGGAAGAAGATGTGACCATGTCAAGCAGCCCTGATAGGACAATTGCACCTTGGGATTGGCAGTCCCCTTTCTGCCACAACCTCGGTCGATCAGGAACTACCCAGATGACGTCGGGGATAAGGTTCTCTATGGGGGTACAGCCCTCGTTGCTGAGCCGGGTGAGAATTAAGATGGACAGTACTCCCTCGATTTTGAAGGGTGAGAACCTCTCGGTCATTCACGCGACTTACTTCATCGGGAAGGAGTACGAGCTGATGGTCCCAAGTGCTGGTCTTCGGCCGACCGATCCTCTAGCACCGTGGTACTGCATCTTCCTCGCCGATGCGTTCTCCTCGAGGCTAAGGCTACCCATCCACCCTTTCATCCGATATGTCCTTAACTGGTCCTCGTTGTGTCTGATGTAGTTTGGGCCGAATTCTTGAAAACAGATGGTCAGCTTCATATTGTTGTGTATAGAGAGGAAGGTACCGCTGAGATTGAGTATCTTCCGAGCCATGCTGGGGGTCAGCTCGTCCAGGGAGTTCGAGGGGATCTACTACGTGTCGCCTCAAAGCGGATGTAAGGTCGTGCATGGACACCCTGACTCAATAAAGGAGTGGAAGAGAAAATACTTCGTCATCCGGAACGAGGAGTAGTGGGATATTCCGACGAGGTGGAATTTTTATAAGTCGAACTTCAAGGGGCCAAAGAAGGGCAATCTTTCAGCCAAGAAATGGGCTTTCGTGGAGCGCCTTCGGAAGAGCCATAATATAAGTTGGCCGAAAGTGACGGAGAGTCACATGATCCGAGCTGGATTGAGCCCCGCCCCGCCCCTTATGTTTTTCGTTCATATTTCTTTCTGTACTTCTCTTTTGTGCTCATCATTTGTTAATGGGCTTTTTTGCAGAGATGGACCCCAAGGCAATCAAGGCAAGGAGGCTTGCCATGAAGAAGGAGAAGGCAGAGCAGTCTAAAAAGGGGAAGCAAGCGGTGGCCCCCTCCCGAATAGCCTTCGAGGCTCTGTCCGAGCCAAAATTGAAGAGGTCAAAGACGAGTCAGTCGAGGGAGGTAGCCCTCGCACCAAGCAAGGGGGCCTCGAAGGAGTCCGAGGTCTTGCAGGGGTGCCTTCCCCCTCTTCGTGCTGATGCCCAGGCTTTGGTCGGGGAGGAGGGATTGCAGCCTTGGGCCACAGACTGGGCCATCCGCCAGGGGGACACCCTAACTGAGGATCTCGTCTCCATGGAGTTCGTGGACAAGATGGCCACGGCCCAGGATCAGCAGAGTATGGGGGCCGATACCTTCGAGTCAGCCTACATGAGGTGGGCTCAGGCCAGCATGCAGGTAATTCCTGAGGTCTTCGGTTTCATTCCTCTTGTATTGGTTTCTCAGAACTTTATTTTCACCCAAGTGCTCTGGCCTCGGATGCAGGCCTGTATGTCTGGTAACCAGGTGAAGCGGATTCACGAGCTGGAGCTAAAGTACGAGCGGAGCCAGACCAATCGCTATAAGCACGAGATGGTGGATCTGAAGACCGCCCTGGAAGCTTCAATGAAGCAGAAGCAGGCTCTGAAGGCCAACGTGGCCTCGATGGCCAATGATGCACTGAAGAAGGAGGCAATATTGAAGCAGGCGTTCGAAGCCGAGAAGGGGGCGCTGACCTTGAAGGCCCAGGACATGGTCATCGAGGCATAGAATGAAGTGTATGCCAAGGCGTTAAGCCATGTGAGGCACTTCTACCCGACCGTGGACCTGTCCCACCTTGACTACGACATGGAGATTGAGGGGCCACTGAAGACCCTCGGGGGCGATGCGTCGGGAGAAGGGGATGGCGGAGTCGGAGGAGCGAGTGCCGATCCGGTGGTCGACCCCATGGCCATCACCGGAGCCGAGGGAGAGGCGAGCCTGTAGTCGTAGCAATTTTTCTTTTCTTTTGGTTGTCTTTTTGGTTGTATTTTGTCGAAGGCGGACTGGCCCCCGCAATATTTTGTAAAAGTATTGAGAATTTATAACAAAGAATTTTTGATGGGCCAACTGTTTTACTCTTGACTTTTGTCTCGCTTTTGGGTCGGCTATCGGAGTTTGTCCGACCCTCCTAGACTTATGTAATTTTTACGATTTATTTTGCTTCTATCAGATGTTGGCTATTCTTGCCAAGGCTGATCCTCGGCGCTCCGAGGTGATGTGGCTTCAGAGTAAGAACAAAATATTGGAGTCCACCCTCGACCGGTATCGGAGGAAAGCTCGCGATCACGACGCTGCTTTCCATTATTTTCGAAATAAGTCGAAGGAGCTGAGCGCGGAGTCGGTTCAGTTGAAGAATGCGATAGTTGACCGCAACCTTGGGGGCGTGGGCCTTGAATTTTCCATGTCAAGTGCTTCGGTGCAGAGGCCTATATCGGAGTCGTTCCTCCACAAAGTCATTGTGGAGAAATAGATTGAAATTTAGCGTTATAAAACGATGTTGGGAAGGTCGGTCCCTTCGGCGATTGGGGCTTCCTCGAGGCGCGAACCATCCCCAATTCTGCAGTTGGAGTACATGAGGCCGAGCGATGCTCAGAGTTCCATGGCTAGTGTGTCATCTGTGGCTGATCCCAGGGGCTCGGTAAGGCTTGCTGCAGAACCGAGTCACTCAGCGGGGTTCGAGTTGACCCGTTTGAGCCCGAAGGGGGCCTGAGGGTAGTTTAGGACGAGGCTTTGATTATAATAAAGAATAAATCTTTGTATTGTGCCCTCCTGGGGTGTTATAATAAAGAATGAACTTTTTGACCGTTCTGAACTTGTTGTTGAGAATGCATTGAGGATTAGAGATAGGGCGTTTGTTCGGTTCTGGGGCCGAGTAGAAGGTTAGAGGCTTGTAGCGGATTCGGTCGGCTCCGGGGATTGGCCTCTCTGGCGAAGGCGGCGGTCGTCTCCGAGCATGGAGACGGCGAGGGAGAGGAGCCTTAAGAGTTTAGCAGTACAGGACTGCCTTCCATCGCCATTAATGGGGGGACATTTTGCCTTCCCACGTCATTTAATGAGGGACGCTTTGACTTCCAGCATTTCGTCTTCTGACGCCATTAATGAGGTGCTTTGGGGAGCTATATAACCCCCACCCTTCATCAAAAATTCATCAGAGAAAAACTCACATCCCTGTGGGTTCTCCTTGCCGGTGGCTCGCCTGCCACCCACTGATAATTTGGGGTAACGGCTTCGAGGGCCGCTTACCTCGAGTTGCCAGTGGGTGAAAGAGTGGCCGACCTTGGGAGGGGAACCTTTGGTACTTTGTCGAAGGCGAGCACCCTACTACGGAATTTTTTGCCGAGAGTCCCGGGTCGGTGGCTCTCCTGCCATCCTTTAGCATTTTTGGGTAGACGGCTCTGAGGGTAGCCTATCCAGAGTTGCTAGTGGGTGAGAGGCGTGTCGACCAAGGTCAGGGGGCTCGGGGAGTTTGCCGAAGGCGAGCACCCTAAATCTTTAATGAAAACGTTTTGGGTAGGGGTGTTAGTTGAAGAGTGACCGGAGGTCGGGGCTTGGGGGTCGGCAGATAGCACCGAACCCCAATGACTTTTCTCGAGTTCACCACGGTGTCGAGGCTTTGGGGTCGGCGAAGAGTGCTGAGCTCCATTGCCTTAGCTTGAGAAAGCTACCCACGTGCTCGAGTTCACCATACGGTGTCGAGGCTTGGGGTTCGGCAGAGAGCATTGAGCTCCATTGCCTTAGCTTAAGAAAGCTGCCTGTGTGCTCAGTTCACCATACAGTGTTGAGGCTTGGGGGTCGGCGGAGAGCTGAGCTCTATTATCTTAGCTTGAGAAAGCTATCTGTGTGCTCGAGTCCACCATACAGTGTCGAGGCTTGGGGGTCGGCGGAGAGCGCTGAGCTCCATTGCCTTAGCTTGAGAAAGCTACTCATGTGCTCGAGTTCACCAAATGGTGTCGAGGCTTGGGGGTCAGCGGAGAGCGCTGAGCTCCATTGCCTTAGCTTGAGAAAGCCACCCGTGTGCTTGAGTTCACCATACGGTGTCGAGGCTTGGGGTCGGCGGGGAGCACTGAGCTCCATTACCTTAGCTTGAGAAAGCTACTCGTGTGCTCGAGTCCATACGGTGTCGAGGCTTGAGGGTCGGCGGAGAGCGCTGAGCTCCATTGCCTTAGCTTGAGAAAGCTATCCGTGTGGTCAAGTTCACCATATGGTGTCGAGACTTGGATCGGCAGAGAGCGCTGAGCTCCATTGCCTTAGCTTGAGAAAGCCACCAGTGTGCTCGAGTTCACCATACGGTGTCAAGGCTTGGGGTTCAGCGGGGAGCACTGAGCTCCATTGCCTTAGCTTGAGAAAGCTACCTATGTGCTCGAGTTCACCATACGGTGTCGAGGCTTGGGGGTCGGCGGAGAGCGCTGAGCTCCATTATCTTAGCTTGAGAAAGCTACCCATGTGCTCGAGTTCACCATACGGTGTTGAGACTTGGGGGTCGACGGAGAGCGCTGAGCTCCATTGCCTTAGCTTGAGAAAGCCAACCGTGTGCTCGAGTTCACCATACGGTGTCGAGGCTTAGAGTTCGGTGGAGAGCGCTGAGCTCCATTGCCATAGCTTGAGAAAGCTACCTGTGTGCTCGAGTCCACCATACGGTGTCGAGGCATGGGGGTCGGCGGAGAGCGCTGAGCTCCATTGTCTTAGCTTGAGAAAGCTACCCGTGTGCTCGAGTCCACCATACGGTGTCGAGGCTTGGGGGTTGGAGGAGAGTGCTGAGATCTATTGCCTTAGCTTGAGAAAGCTACCCGTGTGCTCGAGTTCACCATACAGTGTTGAGGCTTGGGGGTCGGGAGAAAGCACTGAGCTTTATTGCCTTAGCTTGAGAAAGCCACCTGTGTGCTCGAGTTCACTATACGGTGTCGAGGCTTGGGGGTTGGTGGAGAGCGCTGAGCTCCATTGCCTTAGCTTGAGAAAGCCACCCGCGTGCTCGAGTTCACCATATGGTATCGAGGCTTGGTGTGGATATATAAGGTGTTTACACAGAATCTGAGCTAACAAACTTTGGAAAAAGAACAAATATTCTTCTACAAAAAGCCGATTACAAAAGTTCGGTCACATAATGACTTTAGTCCTCTCTTTTAAGGTACTTGATGAGGTGCTCCGCATTCCAGGGTCTCTTGATAGGGTTGCCTCCCATATCAGTGAGTCGGTAGGTGCCGGGGTGCACTACTTCGGCAACCCTATAAGGCCCCTCCCAATTAGGGGCCAACTTCCTCTTCTTGCTAGGGTCTGATACTGCTAGTTTCTTGAGGACGAGGTCACCTTGTTGGATGTTAGTGGGTCGGACCTTCTGGTTATAGAATTTCTCGACCCGTTGCTGGTGGATGCTCCTTCGGATGGCAGATTTTTCCCTGACTTCGTCGACTAGATCCAAGTTGGCCCTGAGACCTGCCGAGTTGCCTTCTTCGTCGAAGGCCATTATTCTGGGTGAAGGTAGGCCGATCCCCAAGGGGATAACCGCTTCGGTACCGTAGGTTAGGTTGAAGGGCGACTCGCCCGTGGGTATCCTCTTCGTCGTCTAGTGTGCCCAGAGTACGCTCAGAAGTTCGTCGACCTAAAGCCCCTTGGGAGAATTGTCCAATCGCCTTTTGAGGCCATTAAGGATTTGGTAGTTGGCATTTTCAGCTTGGCCGTTTGATTGAGGGTGGCATATGGCCGAGAAGCATTGTTGGATGCCGATGTCTTTGCAGAACCTCCGAAAATTCTTACTGGCGAACTAGGTCCCGTTGTCAGTGATGAGCACCTGAGGGATCCCGAACAGACAGATGATGTACTTCCAGAAGAATTGCTGAGTCTGGTGTTCGGTGATCGAGGCCAGGGGTTCTGTCTCGATCCACTTGGTGAAGTAGTCGATGGCCACCACCAGAAATTTTTTTTGGCCCGTTGCTTGAGGAAAAGGGCCGACAAGGTCCATCCCCCACATTGCAAAGGGGGTTGGACTTGCCAGGGATCAGAGGTTGGCCTGCGGGAGTCTCTTTACTGAAGAAAACCTTTGACAAGGGCCGCACCTTTTGACGAGGTTTTGCACATCTTGCAACATGGTCAGCCAGTAGTACCCTTGATTCAGGGCCTTTAGGGCGAGCGACCTATTCCCCATGTGGCATCCGCTGATCCCTTTGTGCAATTCCTTCAGGGCGTACTTGGCTTCGTCAGGTGCTAGACAGCGAAAGTAGGGTCTGCCGTCAGCCATTGTGTATGAGCACTTGAAGAGCATCCCGTTGATCAGGGTGAATCTCTCAGATCAGACTCTGATCCTTCTTGCCTCGGATCGGTCCTAAGGGAGTTCGCCCTCCGAGAGGAACTTTCGGATGGGCGTCGTCCAGTTGTCGGGTTGGTGGTCGGTGTTGAGGTAGGAAGCTCCAGGGAGGTCGATGCTGGGTTTGAGGAGGACCTCGATCAGAACGGTGCGGCTGAGCCCCTCGAAAGATGACGAGGCAAGCTTTGACAATGAATCCACGTGGGCGTTCTGTTCCCGAGGGATTCACTCCACCGAGTGGGATTCGAAAGATGACAAGAGATTACGGACCACCGCCAAGTATTGTACCATCTGAGTGTCGCGAGCTTCGTACTCCCCGGTGATCTGGTTGACCACGAGCTGGGAGTCGCTGAAGGCCTTGATGTGTCTGGATCCAGCCTTGTGTGCGAGGGTGAGCCCCGCGATCATAGCTTCGTATTTCGCTTCGTTGTTCGAGGCCGTAAAATTTAGCCGGAGAGAGTATTGGAGGACGAAATTGTCGGGGCCCTTTAGGATGATGCCTGCTCTGCTCCCTCCTTCGCAAGATGAACCGTCAACATAAACTTCCCAAATTGGGTCAGTCTCCGGGGTGTCAGATGGTTCGAAAATGGTGCACTCTGTGATAAATTTGGCGAGTGCCTGCCCCTTGATTGCCGTCCTGGGCTGGTAGCTGATGTCGTATTTGCTCAGCTCGATCGACCACTTGACCAGGCGGTCGGAGCTCTCTGGTTTATGGAGGACGGTCTTCAGGAGCTGGTATGTGAGGACCTGAATAGAGTGAGTCTGGAAATATAGTCGGAGCTTGCGAGCTGCTGTTATCAGTGCGTACGCCATCTTCTCCATCTTCGCATACTTGGTCTCGGCTGAGAGCAGAACCTTACTCACATAGCACAGGGGTTTTTGAACATCATCTTCTTTTCGGACTAGCACGGCGTTGAGCGCACTTTCCGAAGCCGAAAGTTATAGGAAGAGGGGTTCACCGGGTTCAGGTTTGCTGTGGCTTGCCCCACTTGAATCCTTTCGTCCCTCGTAGGGCCTTGAAGAACAGGAGGGACTTCTCTCCTGATTTGGAGAGGAAGCGGCCGATGGCCTCCAGTCTGCCCGTAAGATGTAGATTCTCCTTGATGTTCCAGGGAGGGGCCATGTCGATGATGACCTGGATCTTCTCCGGATTGGCTTCTATGCCGCACTGGCTGACAACGAACCCCAGAAATTTTCCGGACGAGACGCCGAAGGTGCACTTGGAAGGATTGAGCCTCATGTTGTGAGACCGAAGGACGCCGAAGGCTTCCTCGAGGTCGGCAACATGATTCTTCCCTCGTCGGCACTTGACAAGCATATCATCGATGTATACCTCCATGTTCTGACCGATCAGATTTTTGAAGACTCGGATGATGAGCCTCTGGTAGGTGGCCCCGGTATTCTTAAGCCCGAAGGGCATGACCCATATAGCAGTAGAGGACTTGGTCAGTGACGAAGGACATCTTGGCGATGTCCGGAGGAAACATCCGGATCTGATTATAACCCGAGAAGGCGTCCATGAAAGTTATAAGCTCGTGACCCGACGTTGCGTCGATCAGAGCATCTATGCTGGGGAGGGAAAAAGGATCCTTGGGGTACGCCTTGTTGAGGTCGGCAAAGTCAATACAGATCCTCCAAGTTTCGCTAGCCTTTTTCACCATCACGACATTAGCCAGCCACTCGGGGTAGCTGACTTCTTGAATGAACCTAGTAGATAACAACTTATCCACCTCCGCTCGCACTGCCTGTTGCCTTCCTGGGGCGAACCTACGGCACTTCTGCTGGACTGGTTTGGAACCGGGGACGACGCTTAGCCGGTGTATAATTAAGTCTTCTGAAATCTCGGGCATGTCGGACGGTGTCCAGGCGAAGAGGTCGACATTTTGACTGATGCAGTCGAACATTTCGACGGATGTAGTTGATCAGATCCGGCTTCAAGTCGGAGGAAAGGGTTTGGCTCACACGGAACCATTTAGACTTGTCTCCTGCTTCAAAGAAGACTTCCTCTAATTTGTCTGCGGGTTCTGACTCGGGCTGGCCTTCTTCAGGTGGGAGCTCGACGGCATCGAGGGGAAATACACCACCTTCGACCGCGGTCATGTAGCATGAGCGTGCCGACTCCTGATTGCCCCGGACGACCTCGACTCCGACGTCAGTCGGGAATTTCAATTTTAGATGGTAGGCTGAGGGGGCGGCCTGAAGCGAACAGAGCTCGGGTTGGCCGAGGATGGCATTGTAGGCTGCCTTGACGTTGACCACCATAAAATCCATTGACTCGGTTTGGAGGACGAGGGTCGTTCCTGCGGTCACGTCTAGTGTTATGATCCTTTCGATTTGCACTGGGATGCCAGAAAATCCATGAAGGGTGTAACCGGCCGGCTTCAGCTTTTCTCGGGGGAGTTTGAGGTTCTCAAAAGCTTCTAAGAAAAGAATGTTAACCGAGCTGCCGTTGTCTACCAGGATTTCGTGGATCTAAAAGTTGGCCATGACGAGGTTGATGATGAGGGCGTCGCAGTGTGGAAGCCAGACGCCTTTGAGGTCTTCTCCTGAGAAGGAGACCGCCCGCTGCTGGATCCGAGGGGAGGGGTGATCTAGGAAAGAGTTGACCTCCCGGATAAAGGCTTTGCGAGAAGTCTTAGATTCCCCCCCCCCCCCCCCCCCCCCCCCCCCCCCCCCCCGGGCTCCCCGTGGACGCAGTGAAGGATGGCTTGCCCGCCGGTTTCCTCGGGTTCTGGGTCTTGGTCAGGTCATCGGTCGGCTGTCCGAGGGGGAGGCGAATGCCTCGGGCTCCTCGGCTCTCTTCGGTCTTTGGGATTGGCCCGGGTGAACTCCCTCAGGTACCCTCATTGTATAAGGGCTTCAATCTCATCTTTGAGGGCTCGACAGTGATCTGTATCATGCCCGGTGTCTCGGTGGAAATGGCAGTAGAACCTCTTGTCTCACTTCTTGCCATTGTTAGTTGGTCGGGGAGGGAACCGGACTACCCTCTTGTCCTCGATCTCCATTAAAATTGTCGAGATGTTCTGAGTCAGGGGCGTATATCTTTCAAATCGAGGGACTGGGGGGACCCTTTTGGGACCAGTTGCTTCCTTCCTGGGCCTTTTGAAGGGCTCAGCATCATTGACTTTGTGCTTCCCCTTAGCAGTGGCCTCCTTCCCGCCCTCAGGATTGAGGGCCTCCTCGGCCCGAATATACTTCTCGACCCTATTGAGTAGGTCGGGGAAGTCCATGGGTGGCTTCTTGGCCAAAGAAGCCTTGATCTGGATGTGGTGGACGTTGTGTCGAAAGGCTGCGGAGGCGACCCCTGCGTCGAGGGAGGAAACTGACCTCGCCTCAGAGGTGAACCTCCGAACGAACTCCCGGAGGGATTCCCCGTCCTTCTGTTTGAGGTCCAAAAGGGAAGAGCTCGTCTTTTCGACCTTCCTGCTGGTCACGAAGTGGGCCAGGAAACCAGCCTCCAACTGCTCGAAAGAGAAAATCGAGCCAGGGGCACGTTTGGAAAACCACTCCCGAGCTGGGCCTCGGAGGGTAGCAGGGAAGGCGCGGCAGAGGAGGGGATCTACAGCGTTGTGAATCATCATGAGGGTCTTAAATTCCTCCATGTGATCAGCAGGATCCCCCTCGCTATTATAGGTCTCGAACTGAGGAAGTCTGATGTTCCGAGGAATCTCAGCCTCAAGGATTTGGGGGGGAAAAGGGGGTCCGGTCGGACGATGGCTGCGACCCTACATTGGTCCACCCTCTCTGAGATGGGCGAGGCGGTTCGCCATTTCTTCCAAACGACGAAGGACGGGGTCTGCCGTTTCCTGAGGACGAGCTGATCCGCAAGACTCGCCGGCTCCCGTTCCTGACCGGTGGGCAGAACTGTGGTAGACCTCGGTAGCCGGACCGTCTCGGATGGCTTGAAGGATCTCCTCCTGGAAGTTCTGGAATTCGACCCTATGGGGTCTTGTCCCCCGGGTTCTGTGGGGGATTGTGCGCCTGGGAAGGCTGTCGGTGATGGTTCGAGGTCGAGTTGAAAGCGGACCCTCCCCTAGTCTGACTAGCCTGTCTATCAGAGATGATGCATCGCATATCCGACACGATTGATAGTTGGGCAGCGTCGTTGACCCGAGGTTGGTTGAAGCCTTGGTTGTTCGTGCGGCTTTGATGGGTCCGGATGTCGTGCAGAGGTGATAGCCCTTCTGGCTTTGGGAGCCATGGACGAGCTCGGACCCAAGTTGACGATTTTAGCTGGGCTCAAAAGGACGGTAGTACTGAGGAAGAAACTTTTCCACAGACGGAGCCAACCTGATGCAGTTTGTTTTTGGGGTGTAGGGGCAACAGGTGTGAGTTCTCTCAATTTGTATAGTGGAATTCCTTGCACAGTACTGGTGTCGGTCCGACCCCGGGTAGCGGGAGCAGTTCGGAAGTAGGACCGCAGAAGTGCTCGGATGTGAGGACGGATGCTCGGCTCGGCTGGGTCTTCTGTACCTGCACACGGCCTGAAAACACTGGGAGAAGTCCCGATGACAGGCCCTCCGACAATCTAGTTAGTCATGGAAAAGGGACTGGGCAGCTTGGGTTCAGGTGGGGAGAGATTGGTTACCTTCTGCAGTGAGGAGGGGGTTGGGTATTTATAGGCAAGGGTAAACGGGTCTGGAGCCCTGGCGGACCGGGTTGGACCTGTTTGCCCATGGGCCTGAGCTGGCTGAGGCCCATTAGACTGTAGCTGGCCTGATGATCACAGGGGGGAGGATCTAGAGGAGATCAGAGGGCTCTGGTTGATGCTGCTTAATTTATCCCACATAAGGTATTTTACCATTTTGGCCTCATTTTGTGGACTATAGTTTACAATTTTTTACCATTTTCGTGAATATTCTTATCACTATTTTGGCCCCATTTTCTGGGACCACAGTTTTTGGCCATTTTCATGAAATTTTGAATTCATTTTTTGGTCACATTTTGTGAGCTATATAGTCCACAGTTTTTGGCCATTTTTGCGAAATTTTGTATTTACTGTTTTGGCTTCATTTTATTTGTTATTGTCCACAATTTTCGGTCTACATTTTCTTGGCTATAGTTCACAGTTTTTGGTCAATTTTGTAAAATTTCATATTTCTATTTTTTACCCTAATTTTGTGTTTGTCCACACTTTCCAGCCATTTTCGGCAAATTTCGTTATTCACTATTTTGACATCATTTTGTGGGTTATAGTCAATAGTTTTTTGCCATTTTCATCAAATTTTGTATTTCATTGTTTTAGCCTCAATTTATGAGCTATAGTTCATAATTTTCGGATATCTTCGTCATATTTCGTAATTCATTGTTCTGACCCCATTTTGTGGATTATAGTCCACACTTTTCTACCATTTTCGTCAAATTTTGTATTTTACTGTTTTGGCTTCATTTTATGGGCTATAATCTACCGTTTCCAACATTTTTGGTGAAATTTTGTGTTTCACTTTTTTAATTACATTTATTGTCCACAATTTTCTGCTAATTTCTCCTTCATAATTTATTATTTTGGCCTCATTTTGTGGCTATAGTCTAGAGTTTTCAGCCATTTTTGTGAATATTTGTGTCACTGTTTTGGTCTCATTTTTTTGGCTACAGTCCACAGTTTCGGACATTTTCGTGAAATTTCGTATTTCATTGTTTTGACATCATTTTGTGGGCTATATAGTCCACAGTTTTCGGCCATTTTCTTCAAATTTTGTTTTTCACTGTTTCACCTTATTTTATGGGGTCCACAATTTTGGCTATTTTCGTGAAATTTCATATTTCATTGTTTTTGCCACATTTTTTGGGTTATAATTGTAACGCCCCGCCCCAATACTCAGACAATTTTTATTATTTTTAGAAGATAAATTAATACTTATAGTACAACTGCCCACCACAGGCTGCCTCTCAAAAGGTGGTTAACCAATTAGGTGACTCTTGATCATAGGCAATTATATTTATATTAAATTATTCATTGCATACTCCCGATATGGGATTACTCTATACAATCTCTTTCCTATTTTCCCAATCCCATGCACAGTGAAAGAAGCCCCAGTGGACCCCCTTCTTGCCATGTCAACTTTTGAAGACACAGCAGGTTTTCATCTTACCGGGTGGGCCCCCCACATCTGCTGACGTCACTGTGACGTCAGCATCACAAATCCAAACAGCACTTCCGCTGTTACTCAATCCATGGGCCCCCCCTTCTCAACCTCTCTCAAATGCCATTCCATATATATATATATATATATATATATATATATATATATATATATATATATATACTAGGTTTGCTCATTGGCACGTGCCTACGGCACGTTTTCGAAACGGTGCACCTTATTTGATCATATAAAATAGTTTTGGTGGTCCAGCAAATTAATTGAAGTAGCAAACATAGAGCAAAAAACATGTTATATGATTTTTTTGATTTTTTTTGAATTATTTTTAAAGTTTTTAAATTTTTAATTTTTTTAGATTTTTAATTTTTTTAAAATTTTAAAATTTTTATTTTCTTAATTTTTTGAATAGAAGGGGGAGGGAGAGAGAGAGGGAAAAAAAAATATAGGAGTTGTTTTGGGTGGGAGATTTGAATTTGAGTTTTGGGGGGAACTTTTGGAGGGATTTGAGTTTTGGGGGAAACTTTTGTGGGGGAAATATGTTTTGTAAGGTTAGATCTGGGCCTTTAATTTTTTGGGGGATTGAAGGAGAGCCACTTGATAGCTTTCTTTGTGTTTTATTATATAGATATATATATGTATTTATTTATTTATATATATTATACTCTTCGAAATTACGGGGTATTACAATAATTCATAGTTTTTTTTTACCAATTTCGTAAAATTTCGTATTTCACTATTTGGCCTTTTTTTGTCTATTGTCCCTAGTTTTCGGTCATTTTCGTGATATTTAGTATTCCACTATTTTGGCATCGTTTTGTGGGCTATAGTCCACAGTTTTCAGCCATTTTCGTCAAATTTTGTATTTCACTATTTTGTTCTCCTTTTCTATAGGATATTTTCCACAGTTTTCGGTTAGTTTTATGTTAAATTCCGTATTTCAATGTTTTGGCCTTGTTTTGTGGGCTAGTGTTCGGTAATTTTCATGAAATTTTGTACATCACTATTTTGGCCACATTTTGTGATAGTCCACAGTTTTGTGCCAATTTCATGAAATATCATAGTTCACTGTTTTGACCTCAATTCGTGGCCTACATGCTATAGTCCACAGTTTTCAGTCATTTTCGTGAATATTCGTATGTCATTGTTTTTGCCTCATTTTGTGGGCAATAGTCCACAATTTTCGGAAATTTTGTGAAATTTCATATTTCACTATTTTGGCATCATTTTGTTGGCCGCTCATAATTTTCGGCTAATTTCGTGAATTTTCGTATTTCACTGTTTTATCCTCATTTTTTGGTCAGTCCACGGTTTTCAGCCATTTTCGTGAATTTTTGTATGTAATTGTTTTCGACTCATTTTGTGGGTTGTATAGTCCACAGTTTTCATCCATTTTCGTGAAATTTCGTATCTCATTGTTTTGGCCACATTTTGTGAGCTTTTAAGTCCACAGTTTTTGTCAATTTTCGTGAAATTTAATATTTCACTATTCTAGCCACATTTTGTGAGCAATCCCACAGTTTTTTTGTGCCATTTTCATGAAATTTCATATTTCACTGTTTTGGCATCATTTAGTGAGTTATATACACTACAGTTTTCTGCCAATTTCTTGAAATCTCGTCTTTCACTGTTCTGGCCACATTTTGTGTGCTATATAGTCTACCACAGTTTTTAGCCATTTTTTTCTTCCAAATTTTGTATTTCACTATTTCACCTCATATTGTGGGTTATAGTCCACAAATTTAGATATTTTCGTGAAATTTCATATTTCACTGTTTTTGTACAGGCTGTTCACAATTTTTTTTCCAATTTATTGAAATTTCGTATTGCACTATTTTGACCTTATTTTATAGTATGTAGTTCATAGTTTTCTGCTAATTTCGTAAAAATTTTGTATTTCACTGTATGACTGTATTGCCCTCATTTTGTGAGCTCCACAGCTTTCTGCAAATTTCGAGAAATTTTGTATTTCACTGTTTTGACATTATTTCATGGTTTATATTTCACAATTTTCGGCTATTTCATGAAATTTCGTTTCTCACTGTTTTAGTCTCATTTTGTGGGCTATTGTAGTACATAGTTTTTTTTCATTTTTTGTGAAATTTCGTATTTCACTAATTTTACCACAGTTTTATGTCAATTTCGTAAAATTTTGTATTTTATTTTGGTCCAATTTTTTGTAGGTTATAGTTCACAAATTTTGGCTATTTTAGAAAATTTCGTATTTGCTAATTTCGGTCTCATTTTGTGGACTACAATCCACAAATTTTGACAATTTTGTAGGCTATTGGCCCGTTGAAATTGGCTAATTTTGAAAATTTTTAAATATTTTAAGTGTTTTGCTCCTTTTCTGTGGTTTACAGTAAACTGAATTTGACTGATCAAGAAATTCTGAAATTTCACTAGCTTCGTGGACTAGTCCTCTGACTGGCTTATTTTGAACATTTTGAAAAAAAACTGTGTTTAACCCGATTTTGTGGGTTTTTTTTTGCTATTAACCGATTTCGAGACATTCATATATTTAGAATTAATGGTCAACTTTCCTGCGGTTATAGTTCAGTAAATTTGGTCAATTTTGAAAAATTCTAAAATATCAAATATCTTATCTGATTTCTATGGGTTATAGTCCAAGTATTTTGCCGATTTCGAGAAGCTTTGAAATTTAAGTTAGCACTGGTAACGGGTCGGGTCGGGTCGGGTAGCTCAATACCCGGACCCGGACCCGGTCATTGACGGGTCCAAATACTGGACCCGGACTCAGACCCGTGAAATTCGGGTCCGGGTCCGGGTCCGGTTCCCCACAATAAATGTTACCCGTTCGCTTTCGGGTCCGGGTCCGGGTCCTATTTCTAATCACGGGCCCGGTTCGGTTCCGGGTCTTTAAAGCATAACACAATATTACATAGTTATCGGGTCAAAAGTATAGAAAAATCTTTATAATACATGTGAAATGCTTAAGTTGAATGTGGAATATTACACAGCATGTGAGGAGAGGAGAGCAAGTAGCCAACCAGAACCAAAACTCAATAAGTTCAATGCATAAAAGAACCAAAACTCAATACCAAAGGACAAACAGATTTCAACAGAGATTCAGAGAAGCAACAACCAGACAAACAGTGAGACGGTAAACACAAACAGTTTACCAAAGAACATACAGTTTCAATTTGTATGGATTTCCTTCAGGAAACCTCTCACAATGTCGACAATAAAGAAACTATGCTCTCCTGAAATCATTAGACTGTAAACACTAGTGAGAAGCACAAACAGTGAGAAGCATAAACAGTGAGATTACAGTTCGTTGGAGTACAAATTACAGTTCCTGAAAATTACAGTTCGTTGGAGTACAGACACTCAGCAACAAGTTGGCGAAGATTGGGATTTTCAAGGGCAGCAGCAATTCTTTCTTTATCATTCAACTGCTTGTTAACTGCAAGTTTATATCCAGTATCAACCAATAATCCCTATCATGCTAACTGGTAATTAATGTAATTCCACTGCACATTCTATCATTTAATTTAACATCTCAATTAAATACGAGCTATGAAAGACAACCACTGGATTGAAGATCATTTCAGCAAATGCAATTTCGTTCTATTTGCCTACATTTATAAGTACAAATATAGAAGGATGATAAAGGAAGGAAAGGAAGTTCAAATTCTTTTTTCAATTACCTTAAATGCCTTCATTAAGTTGAACCACCAAAAAAAGGGAAAATTTTCAATTTCCACTCTTCTCCCACTTTCAATCCTTTATGAACTTTTACACAAAGTAAGTTATTAACTCATTTTCACAATGCCTTCCCTGCTTAGAATCATATCACCAACCATGTCTAGTTACAAAGTCCACAACCACTATAATGACCACGACTAGACATGACACATGAGAATGAAAGCAATTGCAATACAAATCCCTTTGTAACCCAACACAATATCCTTCTTAAATATCATTGTTAAATGACATTTGACAATTAATAATAATTCCTACAAACAATATTGTCTAGTATCAACCTACATAAATATTATTTGCACGTCCTTATATGTACATTTTTAAGAGATGTTGAATCTGACACTTGTATAACTGATGTCAATAAATTTTGAGGAGCCTACTGACATAAAGGGGATACACCAAATTCAAGTCTAATCAGATTCAAATTGAGAATTGGCACAAAAATGTCTTAATATTTACACAAGGTTGAAGTGTGCTTCAAATCTTCAATATTCCTTTAATACAGTTTGATGGAATTGTGTTGTGCTACTGATCATTTCCAACCATTTGTTTTAGGTTCAGCTCTTGAATCATAGAACTAATAATTCAGGAAAGAGTTCTGTTAAGTACAAAAGTTTGGAGGATATTGTCAGGTTGTCACTCATCTTTAATAAGGATCAGCGTGAGAACAAGTTCTTAAATTTGACTATAATTGATTGAACAGACAATTACTGCAATCAAGATATAGAAAAAGCATAAGATGAACTGAGAAATTATCTGTATATGCCATCAAAGTCATCTGTCATCACAAAAGCATAATCCATCGTCCTAAAGGCTATGGCACAAACAGTGAGTTTAAAATGACCGTGTGTGAGAGAGGCAGAGAGCTGATATACTGAGTAGTAGTCTAGTAGAGAGTAGAGACTTAGAGAGTTAGAGTACTGATCAGTGAATAATAGTGATTACTGAAGGGGAATTCCGAATAGCCGAAGGTAGGGATATATTAACGGGTAACGGGTCGGGTCCAGGTCGGGTCCGCTTGATTTTATGTTTATTTTTCTGTTGCGGGTCCGGGTCCGGGTCCGGGTCGGGTCCATTTTTAGGGGACCCGGACCCTACCTGAAATTTCAACGGGTAGTAATTTAGGACCCATACTCTACCCAAATTAGATCGGGTCGGTTCCGGTCCAACGCCGGGTCCGGGTCGGGTCCGGGTTTCGGGTTTTAATGCCAATGCTAATTTCAGTATAATTGCTCTGTTTCATGGGTTGCAATTCACTAATTTGGCTGATTTGGAAAAATTATAAAATTTTAGTATTATGTGCGGTTTTATAGGTTACAGCTCACCGATTTTAATCAATTTTGAGAAATTCCTAATTTCAGCGTTTTGTCCCGCTTTCAAGAAATTTCACTTTGTTTCGGCGAGGGTTGAAGGGAAGTTCCATCATCTAATCACTTAGATGTAGTTAGATGGTGTTAGGGAATTTAATTCTCTTCTACTAGGATCTTGTTGAGTTAAGCAACACAATCAACACAAACCACCAAGCAAATAGAAGATCACACCAAACACACCAAAGCGCACAAATTTGTCCTGGTTGGGGCTTTCGTTTTAGTTCGAGAGAGAAGAAACCGAAATGTTATTAAACTAGAAAAGATACAAGAATATTACAATTCTCACCACGACATTTCTCAAGCCTCATCAGATTATACTAGTTGTTTACAATTAGAGAACCTCTCAAACTTTTTTCAATGAAGTGCTCTCTCTCTCTCTCTCTCTCTCTCTCTCTCTCTTTCTCTCTCTCTTGGCTCTTAATGGAGGACAATTACAATAATATATAGAGATCTAGATAAACCATAGTTTGATATCTTGATACAATAACCATTAGATAATCCCGAAGAGATAACCCTACGATAAGAGTCGTACGATCTAACTTGAAAAAGTCGGGCTTCAAATGAATCCCTTAGAATCACACCCGAACATAAACAACAGCTGCGCACGGTCGACCGCATTTGACTAGCCAATCCGGGGGGGGGGGGGGTGCAGTCGACAGCTAGACCAATGCTGCTATCTGTTGTTGTAGTCGCTTTGACCTTTTTCGCTTCATCGTCTTGTTATCAAACTTAATATGCAAAGCATAAACCCAACAATCTTCACCTTGGATTGCATACTATTAATTCCTACCTGTGTGATTTAAAACCTTCTAGACTATTTTGTTTTCCTCTTGCAAACAACTCGGTTCTGTGACTTTTTCTACTAGTTGAATCTACCTCCACCTGTTTTTCTCCAGTTGGTATGCCGCTCAAAGGCACACCCTAGTAGGCGTTGACACGAAGGCGCCACCCCCCACATGAACTCCACCTACCCCGAGGCACTTTTCACCTCTTGATGATATTCGAACGTCGTAGTCTGGTTCGGATGATTCTAGTGATGACAAATTAGATAGTGCTTTAGGTACGTAGGGCTTAAAAATACTTGTGCAAGTTTTAACGTTTCCATAAAGCTTGTAGAGGTTGTGCTCAACACCCTTCATTCCTTTCATCACCTTACGAAGACCTTCTCAAACTGATAGAACTCCACCTTGAGCTATGTACCTACAGGCCCATGCTTCAAGAGTTCACAAGGATACAAGATTCTGTTTTAACTGAGGAATATGCATAACATTCTCTAGTGTGTAACACTTCCCATGTAGTGCCTCCAATTAGACTGTTCCCTCACCCACTACTTCACAAATATCACCAACCACCATTTTCACACAACGACGATCTCTTGCAAACTTGCAAGAAGAAAACATCTTCCTCTCGGAGCATATATGAGAAGAACTTCCAGAATCAAGATACCAGCCAGAATACATATCTATAAAATTAGAAACAAGATTATTGTCAAAGCTATCACCTGATTCAACAACACTAGATTTGGTGCCCCTCTGACTCAACCACTTGTAACAATCCTTCTTGTAATGTACAACTCCTCTGCAATGATGGCAACGAATCCTACCCTTACTACACTTTCCATTCCATTCGAAGTACCATTCACCTCCAAGCAACTCATAGAAATAGACGCCAATTTCTGACTCTCCTTCTTAGGTGCATCCTACTTTAACCCCTCGATCATACCTGCTACTGAAAACTTCTCCTTGGTAGATTTCCTATCTAGCATGGCTATCAAGTTGGAAGCTTTTAGATCATCTGCGTTGATCACCCTTGGTTCAGATAACTCCACTATATGATCTAGAAGAGCGGTACTTCTTTTCACTGAGTAACTCAACAACTTTCTTTTCTGGTACATCTGATCCTGTATCGGCAATTCCGAGTAGTCAGTTCTAAGTCTTTCCCACAGACTCACTGCGCTTCGCTCCTCCATGAGGTTGCACCTGACTTCGCTCGTCAATGACATACAGATTAAACCCAAGGCACTTGAACAAATCTCCTCCCAATTCTCCTGCTTCATACTTATTTGTCTCCATTTATCTCCTTCTATGGCTAACTTCAAACCCTTTAAAACCAATGTATCATACAGATTCACCTTCCAGAGATTAAATTTAATCTTATTATTGAACTTTTTTATCTTCGTGATCTGATCTGTCATCTTCTCAAAGGAACTCGAACAAATCTACGAACTTGATGCTCTGATACCAATTGTTAGGGAATTTGATTCCCTCTTCTACTAGAATTTTGTTGAGTTAATCGACATAATCAATACAAACCCCAAGTAAATAGAAGATCAAACAAAACACACCAAAGCACACAAATTTGTCCCAGTTGGGGCGTTCGCTTACTCCGTGGAAAAAAAAACGAGATGTTATTCAACTTGAGAAGATACGAGAATATTAGAATTCACACTACGACCCTCCACTACAAAAGAGACTCGATTTACCGGCGTATATTCCCCGGCGTTTTACCAGTAGCACCGGGGTAGGTAGCGAATAGGAATGGGGCGCCAGATGGGAAGGTTATACACCGGCGGTCACTTTAAACCGCCGGGCAATCTGCGTATTCACCGGTGTTTTATTTAAAAACGCCGGTGAAGTGTATTATTCACCGGCGTTTTAATAAGAAATGCCGGTGAATATACCGATATATTCACCGGCGTGTCTAATTGAAACGCCGGTGAATAAGCTGAGATAAATCCCGCGAACCCTAATCTTTCGCTCGCCATTTTTCCAAACCCCCCAAAAAAAGGGGCCGCCTTCGTTTTCCCTCCTTCCTCGCTCTACTTCCCGCGCGTTTGCCTCCGCCGCTTCGTCCTCTTCGATAGCCTTCGACCTTTCGTCATCGTCCCTTCTTACCTTCGTCATTTTTGATTTCCCTCATCCCTCTCTCTATTTGGAGGTGAATTGGCGATCGGAAACCACCGCTTCGCCCCGCTCTCTCTCTATCTCCTACGCCCCCGCGCTCGTCGCTCCGCTCTCTCTCTCTCTCTTCGGTATCATCTCTTGATTTCTCTTATTTTTCAAACTTAGCATGTTTTTTCAGATTATGCATCTTGATTTCCCTTATTTTTCAAACTTAGCATCGTCAAAGATGCTGAAATCATGCATCTGATTGTCATCTTAGCATGTTTTTTTTAACCAAAATAGGTTAACTGTGAACTAAGGATGCTAGCTGTATACCAAAATCCTCCAAAATGGGTACAAGAATTGGGCCGAACGCACCTTGTGCTTGTTTCTTTTGGAACCACAAACATGAATGGTTTAGTTGGGATGAAGAATTAATAGAAAAATATATGCTTAGATACTGGAAATTTTCAATTTCTTTTACTGTTAAAGAAGCTGATTTCATGCATCTGATTGTCATCTTGGCATGTTTTTTAACCAAAATGGGTTCACTGTGAACTGAGGATGCCATAGCTGTATGCCAAAATCCTCTGGATATGTACAACAATTGGGTTTTAGATTTAGTTGGGCTAAAGAATTAGTAGAGCAACATATATGCTCAGATAATGGATATTTTCATTTTCAGATACTGTTAAAGAACCTGATTGCCATCTTTGGCATGATTTTTTAACAAAAAATGGGTTCACTTCCAAACTAAGTATGCTGCTAGCATCCTCATCTTCTTTTACTGTTAATGAAGCTTATTTCATGCATCTGATTGTCATCTTGGCATGTTTTTTGACCAAAATGGGTTCACTGTGAACTGAGGATGCTATAGCTGTATGCCAAAATCCTCCGGATATGTACAACAATTGGGTTTTAGATTTAGTTGGGCTAAAGAATTAGTAGAGCAACATATATGCTCAGATAATGGAAATTTTCATTTTCAGATACTGTTAAAGAACCTGATTGCCATCTTTGGCATGATTTTTTAACAAAAAATGGGTTCACTTCCAAACTAAGTATGCTGCTAGCATCCTCATCTTCTTTTACTGTTAATGAAGCTTATTTCATGCATCTGATTGTCATCTTGGCATGTTTTTTTGACCAAAATGGGTTCACTGTGAACTGAGGATGCTATAGCTGTATGCCAAAATCCTCCGGATATGTACAACAATTGGGTTTTAGATTTAGTTGGGCTAAAGAATTAGTAGAGCAACATATATGCTCAGATAATGGAAATTTTCATTTTCAGATACTGTTAAAGAACCTGATTGCCATCTTTGGCATGATTTTTTAACAAAAAATGGGTTCACTTCAAAACTAAGTATGCTGCTAGCATCCTCATCTTCTTTTATTGTTAATGAAGCTTATTTCATGCATCTGATTGTCATCTTGGCATGTTTTTTTGACCAAATGGGTTCACTGTGAACTGAGGATGCTATAGCTGTATGCCAAAATCCTCCGGATATGTACAACAATAGGTTCACTGTGAAAAATATATGCCTACATACTGGAAATTATCAATTTTCTTTTACTATTAAAGAAGCTGATTTCATGCATCTGATTGGCATCTTGGCATGTTTTTTTTTACCAAAATCCTCCAAATCTGTACAAGAATTGGGCTGAATAAACCTTGTGCAGGTTTCTTTTGGCGCTACAAATATCAATGATTTAGTTGGGATGAAGAATTATTTTAGAAAAACATATTAGTAGCCATATTAGTTTCTTTTGTTTATTATTATTATTATTATTATTATTATTATTATTATTATTATGAGATAAGTAAGTGATTATTAGTAGCCATGAACAGAATAGTTCATGAGTCATCAGATCTTCTTGTTACCGTAGTTACAGCACGACACGCTCATTATTCGTCCGATTCCTCTTCCTCAGCAAATACCCTTTACCATCATCATCTCCTTGAACGGAAAGCCAAATACAGGGGAGACTATAGTCGAATTGATATTACACTCGAACACAGGGAGTGCGATAAAATACCACTAAGGTGGTTGTGATAATTTCCACAAAAGGTAGTTTAGGGTTATGTGAATAGAGTAGATTGTGTTAAGATTTAATTTTTTTTTGTACATTTTTTGGAACCACAATTTCTTTATTTTACAGTTAAAGATTATATCGTTTATTTATTTGCAGCTAGGGATGGTTTTCAAAAAGGTGAAATTTAATATACAAAATGCCTTTTACTGTTATTACTATTAAATATATCAAATTTTAATTTCAGATTGTGTGCTATTGTTATAATGGATAGAAGTTGGATTAGTAAACCACGATTATCCAAGGAGTACCGTGATGGTATTAAAGATTTTATTATTTTTACCAAACGACATTCCCGTGATCCCAACCTAATCCTTTGTCCATGCCTCCGGTGTACAAATTGTAATTTGAGGACATGTGATGTAGTACATACACACTTGGGTTTCAACAGTTTTCTTCAATTGTACACAAGGTGGTTTTGTCATAGAGAGGATCATACGTCAGCTCCTGTTCGTCCGGTTGTATTAGAAAATGAAGATGAGCCCTTAGTGAACGAAGACTTAAGCGTTTCCGATGAGATGCATGCTTTGTTGCAAGATGCCATGGGGATTCATAATGTTCCTTTCCACACCAATAACTCAACAACCCAAGTTCACAATGAGTCAACAGAAACATCACATATTGGTGGTGGGGTGGACGAGGAAATGCCTGGCCCCATCCCTGAAAATAATAAGCAGCAAGAATCCTTCGCTAAGTTACTTGAAGATGCTAGTACTCCGTTGTACCGCGATTGCACCAAATTCTCTAAATTCTCTTTCATTGTCAGACTATTTCAGATTAAATGTTTTAACGGGTGGTCTGCTAAGTCCTTCACTATGCTACTTGAATTGTTGAATGAAGCATTTCTTGAAATCTGTATTCCAAATTCAGCCTATAAAATCAAAAAATTCCTAAGTTCTTTCGATCTAGGATATGAGAAGATAGCAGCATGTCCAAATGACTGTATGCTTTTCATGAGTGGTAAGGAAAGTCTGGAGAATTGCGAAGTGTGTGGTTCTTTGAAATGGATAGAAAGACCAAATCAAGACGAGGAAGCCAGTGGATCTACTAAGCGAAGTAGGAAAAAGAAGCCTGCCAAAATACTGCGTTACTTTTCTCTGATTCCTAGACTACAAAGGTTGTTTATGTCTACGAAAACTTCTTCTGATATGAAATGGCATGCTGATGGTCGCACTAATGATGGGATTCTTAGACATCCTACTGATTCTCAATCTTGGAAAAAATTTGATGAAAGATATCCTGATTTTGCGGAAGATCCTCGGAATGTGAGACTTGGACTAGCTAGTGATGGTTTCAACCCTTTCAGGCAAATGAGTAGTACATACAGCATATGGCCGGTTGTGTTAATACCATACAATTTGCCGCCTTGAAAATGCATGAAGCAGTCCTCATTTATTTTGTCCATGATAGTTCCTGGACCGAAAGGTCCTGAAAATGATATAGATGTGTACCTACAACCGTTAATAGATGAACTTCAGAAATTGTGGGTGGGTGTTCCAACCTATGATGCTATGGCTAAAGAAACATTTTCTCTTCGGGCCGTGTTGTCTTGGACAATCAATAATTTTCTAGCATATGCAAATTTATCTGGATATAGTACTAAAGGAAGTTATGCATGTCCATGTTGTGCTGACCAAACTAGTTCAAGGTGGTTGTACAATGGCAAAAAGTTTTGCTATATGGGTCATAGGAGATGGTTGCCTGACACACATATATTTCGGGCAGAGACAACGACATTTGATGGTACAACGAGTGGGAACATGCTCCTGGATCTTCTTCTGGTTCAGATATTTTAAGGCGGGTAGATGGTCATCAATTCAAATATGGAAAAGAACCAGAAGTCAGGACAAAGGGCAAGAAAAGGGCAAGGCCGGAGCAAGGTGAGGAGACCGATCTATGTGGCGAAGATGAGGATCAAAACATGACGAGTTTAGGTGCATGGAAGAAGAAGAGTATTTTCTTCAAGTTGCCGTATTGGGAATTCAACTTATTGCGACATAATTTAGATATGATGCATATCGGAAAAAATATTGGTAAAAATTGTATAGGAACAGTTATGGGAGATGACCGGAAGACAAAGGACAATCTCAAGAGCCGACTTGATTTGAAGTCAATGGGCATCCGACATGAGTTGCACCCAGAAGAATTACCGAACGGGAAAGTACTCCTACCTCCTGCAATCTATTCAATGTCAAAATCGGAGTTGGAATTGTTTTGCAAAGTACTACTGGAACTTAAAGTTTCTGATGGCTATTCTTCTAACATAGCAAGATGTGTCAACTTTAAAGAGAAGAGGCTTCAGGGTCTAAAGTCACACGAATACCACATCCTAATGCAGGATCTCCTTCCTGTGGCCCTAAGGTCTTCAATGTGTGAGCAAGTCACTACTGTCCTGAAAGATGTTTGTAGCATATATAAAGGTATTTGCTCAAGAATGCTTCGTGTTGAAGATATTGACCAATTGGAGCAGCAGGCGGCATTGACACTTAGTAAAATGGAGATGATATTTCCTCTATCGTTCTTCACTATAATGATTCACTTGATAATCCACCTTGCTGGTGAAGCCAGAATCGACGGTCCTGTTCACTATCGGTGGATGTACCCCATTGAGAGGTAAAAGAATTCATTCATCTTACAAAATTGAATTTTCAAAAGCTCATTTCTTTTAATCCCCTAATCCGCTCTAATTCATTAATTGTATATGTTCAGGTACCTATACCGGCTAAAGGGTTATGTTAAAAATAGAGCATATCCTGAAGGGTCAATAGCTCAGGGATATCTATCAGAGGAGTGTTCACATTTTTTTTCCAGGTATTTGCTGGGTGTGGAGACATCTTTGAGTAGACCACGTAGAAATCCAGACATTTCCAACCTTGATGGTGCTCAATATCTTTTTGATACCGCTGGCACTACTGTTGGTAAAGTTGATGCATTTGAGCTAGATAACTTAACGTGGGAACAGGCACATCGATATGTGCTAGACCACCATGCATCAGTGGAACCATTTTGAAAGTAAGTTGCTTTTGAATTTAAATCGAATATAGTGAAAACCGCGGAGTTCGATATTAACTTACTTTTGTTATTCCTTATTTCAATTGCTTGTTTTTTAGCAGATTTGTCAGGGACATCAAACGAAGGGCTAGACCAAGAAGACTACCACCACGTGAACAAAACAAGTTGATGAATGAAAAATTTCATAAGTGGTTTGAATCTCATGTAGGTGAATTACAGTTATGCAAGTTAATCTTCATTATATCTACATTTTCTATGGTGCTGATACGATTTGCACAAAATTAATAGGTACATTCTTTGGGTCCTGAAGGTGTGTCATCTGAAATACAAGTACCTGCCAAAGGTCCCTATAAGATGGTCAAAAGATACGGAGGATACATATTCAATGGTTTTAGATTTCGTACTAAGGATCGTGAATGTAATTTGAAGTCTCAAAATAGTGGAATGGTAGTGACGTCTAAGACTAGAAGTTATGCTTCCAAATCGGACACGAGGCCTGTAGATGGAGATCTCGACTACTATGGAGTGCTCACGGATATCATTGAGTTGAATTATTTTGGTCATTTCCGTGTTGTCTTATTTCGTGGGGATTGGGCTGAGTTTGATAGGAATTTTGCTAACAACAAGGATAAGTTTGGCTTCACAGTTGTAAACTTCTCAAAATTGATTCACATCAGTACACACATTAGCCATGAGCCATTTGTGTTTCCATCTCAAGTACAACAAGTGTTCTACATTGAAGATCCAACCTTGCCAAAATCGTATGTGGCTCTCGCTATGCAACCAAGAGATGTATTCCAACAGGGCGATACTTCAGAAGATGAAGACGGTGAAGTCATGAACAGTTACATTGCTTCTGAGTTTCCTATGTTTGATGTAAAAAATGGGTTCACTTCCAAACTAAGTATGCAGCTAGCATCCTCATCTTCTTTTACAGTTAATGAAGCTTATTTCATGCATCTGATTGTCATCTTGGCATGTTTTTTGACCAAAATGGGTTCACTGTGAACTGAGGATGCTATAGCTGTATGCCAAAATCCTCCGGATATGTACAACAATTGGGTTTTAGATTTAGTTGGGCTAAAGAATTAGTAGAGCAACATATATGCTCAGATAATGGAAATTTTCATTTTCAGATACTGTTAAAGAACCTGATTGCCATCTTTGGCATGATTTTTTAACAAAAAATGGGTTCACTTCCAAACTAAGTATGCTGCTAGCATCCTCATCTTCTTTTACTGTTAATGAAGCTTATTTCATGCATCTGATTGTCATCTTGGCATGTTTTTTTGACCAAAATGGGTTCACTGTGAACTGAGGATGCTATAGCTGTATGCCAAAATCCTCCGGATATGTACAACAATTGGGTTTTAGATTTAGTTGGGCTAAAGAATTAGTAGAGCAACATATATGCTCAGATAATGGAAATTTTCATTTTCAGATACTGTTAAAGAACCTGATTGCCATCTTTGGCATGATTTTTTAACAAAAAATGGGTTCACTTCAAAACTAAGTATGCTGCTAGCATCCTCATCTTCTTTTATTGTTAATGAAGCTTATTTCATGCATCTGATTGTCATCTTGGCATGTTTTTTTGACCAAAATGGGTTCACTGTGAACTGAGGATGCTATAGCTGTATGCCAAAATCCTCCGGATATGTACAACAATTGGGTTTTAGATTTAGTTGGGCTAAAGAATTAGTAGAGCAACATATATGCTCAGATAATGGATATTTTCATTTTCAGATACTGTTAAAGAACCTGATTGCCATCTTTGGCATGATTTTTTAACAAAAAATGGGTTCACTTCCAAACTAAGTATGCTGCTAGCATCCTCATCTTCTTTTACTGTTAATGAAGCTTATTTCATGCATCTGATTGTCATCTTGGCATGTTTTTTTGACCAAAATGGGTTCACTGTGAACTGAGGATGCTCTAGCTGTATGCCAAAATCCTCCGGATATGTACAACAATTGGGTTTTAGATTTAGTTGGGCTAAAGAATTAGTAGAGCAACATACATGCTCAAATAATGGATATTTTCATTTTCAGATACTGTTAAAGAACCTGATTGCCATCTTTGGCATGATTTTTTAACAAAAAATGGGTTCACTTCCAAACTAAGTATGCTGCTAGCATTTTCATTTTCTTTTACTCTTAAAGAAGCTGATTTCATGCATCTGATTGTCATCTTGGCATGTTTTTTTGACCAAAATGGGTTCACTGTGAACTGAGGATGCTATAGCTGTATGCCAAAATCCTCCGGATATGTACAACAATTGGGTTTTAGATTTAGTTGGGCTAAAGAATTAGTAGAGCAACATATATGCTCAGATAATGGATATTTTCATTTTCAGTTACTGTTAAAGAACCTGATTGCCATCTTTGGCATGATTTTTTAACAAAAAATGGGTTCACTTCCAAACTAAGTATGCTGCTAGCATCCTCATCTTCTTTTACTGTCAATGAAGCTTATTTCATGCATCTGATTGTCATCTTGGCATGTTTTTTTTACCAAAATGGGTTCACTGTGAACTGAGGATGGTATAGCTGTACGTATGCCAAAATCCTCCGGATATGTACAACAATTGGGCTGAACAAACCTTGTGGGGGTTTCTTTTGGAGCCACAAACATCAATGATTTAGTTGGGATGAAGAATTAATAGAGAAACATATATGCTTAGATGCCGCTATGTTATCATTTTTCTTTTATTGTTAAAGAAGCTGAATTCATGCATCTGAAGATTTAAGATCCAGGATGGCAAATTTTGATTGGGCTGTGATTGGATTGTTTAGTGGCTGTTGTCTATGTTCTTAATTGGGCTGTGATTAGAAAGAGAGGGCTCGAGTGGAGATCTGGAAACCCATATAGAGACATCTTGTCCATAATAATTTATTATTATTGTTGTTCTTGTCGCTCTTGCTGTTGTTGCTGATGTCTCTTTGTGTTCGTGTGCTGAAGGGAAACAAGGGATGAGAGAGAGATGAGGAAAATGCCACAATGTTAGCCTGGTGTATCCAAAGTCTCTACCATTCCTCTTTCTGTTTCCATTTCTGGCTTCTATATTTGGTTTCCTTCCACGATGACAGTTCCCTAAAAATACACTTGATATGAGCCCTATCTTATTTTTCTTATTTTTCTTATATTTGGTTTCCTTCCACGATGACAGTTTCATGGATTGTCTGAACAATCCATGAAAGACATGCTTAGATACTGAATTTTCATTTGTTTTACTGTTTTAGATAGTGGATATTCCCAATCAGAGGAGAATATAAGAGTGCGTTTGTTTTGTTATTTTGAAAAGAGTTTTCTGAATAGAGTTTTCTGAAAACTGTATTCTGAATAGAGTTATTCTGAAAATGAGTTTAAAAGCTGTTTGGTTATATTTTTTTCTGAAAACTTTATTCTGAAAGCTGTTTATCTGAAAAAGAGAGTTTAGAAGCTGTTCTGTTATATTTCTAGCTGAAAACTGTTATCTGAAAACTGTTTTTCTGAAAAAACGAGTTTAAAAGCTGTTCGGTTATATTTCTAGCTGAAAACTGTTATCTGAAAGCTGTTTTTCTGAAAAAACGAATTCAAAAGCTATTCGGTTATATTTCTAGCTGAAAAATGTTATCTGAAAGCTGTTTTGCTGAAAAAACGAGTTCAAAAGCTGTTCGGTTATATTTCTAGCTGAAAAATGTTATCTGAAAGCTGTTTTTCTGAAAAAGCGAGTTTAAAAGCTGTTCAGTTATATTTCTTGCTGAAAACTGTTATCTGAAAGCTGTTTTTCTGAAAAAACGAGTTCAAAAGCTGTTCGGTTATATTTCTAGCTGGAAACTGTTATCTGAAAGCTGTTTTTCTGAAAAAACGAGTTTAAAAGCTGTTCGGTTATATTTCTAGCTGAAAACTGTTATCTGAAAGCTGTTTTTCTGAAAAAAACGAGTTTAAAAGCTGTTCGGTTAAATTTCTAGCTGAAAACTGTTATCTGAAAGCTGTTTTTCTGAAAAAGAGTGTTTAAAAGCTGTTCAGTTATATTTCTAGCTGAAAACTGTTATATGAAAGCTATTTTTCTGAAAAAAAGAGTTTAAAAGCTGTTCGGTTATATTTCTAGCCGAAAACTGTTATCTGAAAGCTATTTTTCTGAAAAAAATTGTTTAAAAGCTGTTCGGTTATATTTCTAGCTGAAAACTGTTATATGAAAGCTGTTTTTCTGAAAAAAAGAGTTTAAAAGCTGTTCGGTTATATTTCTAGCTGAAAACTGTTATCTGAAAGCTGTTTTTTTTGAAAAAGAAAGTTTAAAAGCTGTTCGGTTATATTTATATCTGAAAACTGTTATCTGAAAGCTGTTTTTCTGAAAAATAGAGTTTAAAAGTTGTTCGGTTATATTTCTAGCTGAAAACTGTTATCTGAAAGCTGTTTTTCTAAAAAAAAGAGTTTAAAAGCTGTTCGGTTATATTTCTGGCTGAAAACTGTTATCTGAAAGCTGTTTTTTTTTAAAAAGGAAATTTAAAAGCTGTTCGGTTATATTTATATCTGAAAACTGTTATCTGAAAGCTGTTTTTCTGAAAAAGAGAGTTTAAAAGCTGTTCGGTTAAATTTCTAGCTGAAAACTGTTATCTGAAAGCTGTTTTTCTGAAAAAGAGTGTTCAAAAGCTGTTTGGTAATATTTCTGACAATTTTGAATATCAATTTGCATTTATCATTTGCTGATATTTTTTTAATTGTTCCAGTTAGATTGCAATGTTGTACAAGTATGAGAACAAGAAACCTGAGCAGCATGTGAATCGAGCAAAACTGTTATCCGCCATCATCTCCACGGCTGATTCTTCACGTTAGAGTACAAAATTTGTTTCAAAATCTTGTATGTACATCATATAGATTCAGTGAGGTTTTGTGAAGTCACAACTCGCAGTTCATGTATCAGTTATTCTATTTGGATCAATGTTTTGCTGTTATCATTACCTCTTTTGGTAATTGCAGTTCTTCAGTCTTAAATGAGGAGTATTTTTTAGTTTGTTTTGTTGAGGTTGCATGTGATAGCAAGTAGTAGCAGTAATCGGATAAAAGATTGCATGTGAGATCAAATAGGATGTATGAGAAGATAATCAAAATAAAAAGTATTCAAAAATCAACATGCTCAACCAATTTGTGCAAGAAAACTAGCTGACTTCATTACTACTGTTTACATTGTTCAACAATCCCAATCAAAGTGAGGTACAATGGCACGGAATCAATACACATATTTTGATAACAGGTTCTACAATTTTTTTTGCTGAATCAATACAAAATTGTCACAAATTAATAGTAAACCTTTGCCCAATCAGTGTAACGATGCTGCCAGGAGCTGCTGCTGTTGATTCTTATCTCCTTGTGCAAATTTGTACCTGTAGTCAATATAAAAGCTATATTAATCGTAGGAAAAAAAGGAAACAAAAAAACCAGCATCGAAAAGAAGATTAACCAAACATTTGCAGCAACCCTCCTTTGATCGCTCTCAGCTTAGAAAGCCCCCAGTTGCCCTCTTTGTTTTGCAATTTGATACTTAAATATGAGAAGACTTGAAAGCATCCTGACTGCAGATAATGTAGATAAAATACGGAAAGCATGGACTACAAAATAATCATAAGGGATCAGAAACCATCACCTCCCACTTTGTATCTCCCTCCACAAATATATTTTAAAAAAAGAAATACCGATAAGAATCATAATACAAGTGCAATTCATCTGAACAAATGAGATGCATCATAATACATGAATCTGTTTGAATACAGGTTCATTTTTTTTAATTCATGAAATAATAACCTGAATTGGCCTTTGTTATAAGTGTTTTTTTGGAAACACTGTTCAGAATACTGAAACCTCCCACTCTGTTTTGCAGTTTAAAAGCAGTTTTTGGATAACAACATATCAGCAGCACCCCCAACACCATAAAAACAACATAATGCCAGAAAAAATACAACCTAGTCGCAGTCTTAGATTCCAGATGCATCAATGATAAAAACTCCATACTAGAGCTGCATTTTTTAGAATGCCACACCCACTAGTACAAAGCACTGTTCTTGAAAATCCGTTCATCATTGACTATAGCGACATCATCTTCGTTAGGTTTAAAAAACAAATGTGTTCACTTGCTGCTCCCAAAGTATTCTGGATAGTTTTTCATCAAAAAACACTTAAAACAAAGGCCAACTCAGGTTATTACACTTCAGGAATAACACAAGTTGGCCTGTTTGTTTGTACCAGGCCCTTTTTCAAAACAATATTACCAACACTGATACCCCCCACTGTATTGAGCCAAAAAAGCTCCATTCCTCCCTTCTTTTTTTCACATATAAGGATTCACAAATCTACATGCATCACAATGCAGATTGTTGTATCAGAGAACAAAGTAGAATCATCTGAATACAAGTGCAATTCAGCTGCACAAATCAGATGCATTACCAATACATGAAAACACTATTGTGGTCTGCTTGTTCCAAGTTCATTTTTTTTATTTCCAGGAGTAATAACTTGAGTTGGCATCTGTTATAAGTGTTTTTTGAGAACAATATTACCAACACTGATAACCCCCACTGTATTGAGCCAAAAAAGCTCCATTCCTCCCTTCTTTTTTTCACATATAAGGATTCACAAATCTACATGCATCACAATGCAGATTGTTGTATCAGAGAACAAAGTAGAATCATCTGAATACAAGTGCAATTCAGCTGCACAAATCAGATGCATTACCAATACATGAAAACACTATTGTGGTCTGCTTGTTCCAAGTTCATTTTTTTCATTTCCAGGAGTAATAACCTGAGTTGGCATCTGTTATAACTGTTTTTTGAGAACAATATTACCAACACTGATAACCCCCACTGTATTGAGCCAAAAAAGCTCCATTCCTCCCTTCTTTTTTTCACATATAAGGATTCACAAATCTACATGCATCACAATGCAGATTGTTGTATCAGAGAACAAATTAGAATCATTTGAATACAAGTG
Source organism: Hemerocallis citrina (assembly GCA_017893485.1). Taxonomy (NCBI): domain Eukaryota; kingdom Viridiplantae; phylum Streptophyta; class Magnoliopsida; order Asparagales; family Asphodelaceae; genus Hemerocallis; species Hemerocallis citrina. The sequence continues at coordinate 230,513,383 of CM030360.1, forward strand.
AAATTCAGCTGCACAAATCAGATGCATTACCAATACATAAAAACACTATTCTGGTCTGCTTGTTCCAAGTTCATTTTTTTTATTTCCAGGAGTAATAACTTGAGTTGGCATCTGTTATAAGTGTTTTTTGAGAACAATATTACCAACACTGATACCCCCCACTGTATTGAGCCAAAAAAGCTCCATTCCTCCCTTCTTTTTTTCTCATATAAGGATTCACAAATCTACATGCATCACAATGCAGATTGTTATATCAGAGAACAAAGTAGAATCATCTGAATACAAGTGCAATTCAGCTGCACAAATCAGATGCATTACCAATACATGAAAACACTATTGTGGTCTGCTTGTTCCAAGTTCATTTTTTTTATTTCCAGGAGTAATAACTTGAGTTGGCATCTGTTATAAGTGTTTTTTGAGAACAATATTACCAACACTGATAACCCCCACTGTATTGAGCCAAAAAAGCTCCATTCCTCCCTTCTTTTTTTCACATATAAGGATTCACAAATCTACATGCATCACAATGCAGATTGTTGTATCAGAGAACAAAGTAGAATCATCTGAATACAAGTGCAATTCAGCTGCACAAATCAGATGCATTACCAATACATGAAAACACTATTGTGGTCTGCTTGTTCCAAGTTCATTTTTTTTATTTCCAGGAGTAATAACCTGAGTTGGCATCTGTTATAACTGTTTTTTGAGAACAATATTACCAACACTGATACCCCCCACTGTATTGAGCCAAAAAAGCTCCATTCCTCCCTTCTTTTTTCACATATAAGGATTCACAAATCTACATGCATCACAATGCAGATTGTTGTATCAGAGAACAAAGTAGAATCATCTGAATACACGTGCAATTCAGAGTTTAAAATCAGATGCATTATAATACATAAAAACACTATTCTGGTCTGTTTGTTCCAAGTTCTTTTTTTTTAAACATTTTGAAGTAATAATCTGAGTTGGCCTTTTTTAAAAGTGTTTTTGGGAAACAATATTACCAATACTGCTACCACCCAACCTGTTTTGCAGCAAAAAAAGCAGTTTTTGGATAACAACATATCAGCAGTACCCCCAAAACCATAAAAACAACATAATGCCAGAAAAAATACAACCTAGTCGCAGTCTCAGATTCCAGATGCATCAATGATAAAAACTCCATACTAGAGCTGCATTTTTTAGAATGCCATGCCCACTAGTACAAAGCACTGTTCTTGAAAATCCGTTCATCATTGACTATAGCGACATCATCTTCGTTAGGTTTAAAAAACAAATGTGTTCACTTGCTGCTCTTGAAGTATTCTGAATAGTTTTTCATCAAAAAACACTTAAAACAAAGGCCAACTCAGGATATTTCTTCAAGAAATAAAAAAAAATGAACTTGGAACAAGCAGACCATAATAGTGTTTTCATGTATTGGTAATGCATCTGATTTGTGCAGCTAAATTGCACTTGTATTCAAATGATTCTAATTTGTTCTCTGATACAACAATCTGCATTGTGATGCATGTAGATTTGTGAATCCTTATATGTGAAAAAATAAGGGAGGAATGGAGCTTTTTTGGCTCAATACAGTGGGGGGTATTAGTGTTGGTAATATTGTTTCCCAAAAAACACTTATAACAAATGCCAACTCAGGTTATTACTCCTGGAAATGAAAAAAATCATATTTGTCGTAGGCTCAGTTTGTTCAATTCAATGATAAAAAATTCAGGACAGGGCTGCATCTTTACAATGCCACGCATACTGCCACTGAGTACAATGTTCACCCCCCCCCCGTCCCAGTCCCACTTTGCCATCAACAATAACTGAATTCATCATCATTGTTTACCACAAATGGATTCATTCTTACTTAACCGTTCATTCCAAACATCAACCACAGATTAGTTTAAAGGGTATTATACATCATTTCAGTGGTTATTCAATCATATTTTCCAATCTCAATATCCGTTGCTTGACAATTTAAGTCAAGCAGAAAGCGGGAACGGGGTGGGGGAGGGACACATTCCACATTGAATGAAAACCTATCATCATTGCCTATTACGACATCATCTTTGTAAGGTTTTCAAAAATTGAATTTGGATTATTTACTGCTACCGACAATTCCATCCATTTTTCGGACCAATCATGTGCACGACAATGAATCCGTGCCCAATACCTGTTTATCCAAAAATTTTCAAGATGAAAGCACACACCTTGCAGAAAAATTACATTCGTTAAACAGTTCGAAAAAATAATACAATGAAACAATATTACATTCAAATTACATTAGTGTGTAGCATTCCACATTGCCATGGCAATATCATCTCTTTTCCTATTCATATGTCTCAATTGGAAAGATGATAAATCCAACCCCTGCGATGTGGATGCGATATCTTCAGTGTGTTGGTGATGTACTAATTGTTCATCATCGAGTTCCTCTAAAAATGCATCGTTTTGTGAGTGCATACATATAAAATTGTGGAGTGCACAACAGGCTGTGACCATCATAACTTGATTTGTAAACAGGTAGTTTGGCATGTTCTCGAAGATGGCAAACCTCTTCTTGAATACACCAAACGTTCTCTCAATCACATTCCGTAACCTAGCATACTGTTTATTAAAAAGTTGTCTAGGTTGGGTTGGTGCATGGTTGGCCCCCTGAAAGTCCTGTAAGTGGTATGGCTCACCACGGTATGGCACCAAAAAACTAGTATTTATCGTTCGGTGGGATTGGCAACAGTTTTTGTGCTAATGCAGTATGCATTACACGGGAATCGTTCGCACTGCCTTCCCATCCCGCGTAAACAAATGTAAACAGCATGTTAAAATCGCATGCTACCAATACATTTTGACTTACAATACCCTTTCGAGAGCGACAAGCGTTGCTTCGAATAGCGGGAACTGTAGCTTTGATTAACGTGCCATCAGCAGCACCAATAGCTCCCTACATTAATGAATTCGAATAATAGATATCACAAATCCAAACTAGGAAAAAACTTTAATAATACATGACGCAATCAGGGTGACGTAATACCTGAAACCACGGGTAAAAGTCTGTGGAATTAGCGATTCTGTGATGTACAAGTGTATAATCAGGGGGTCTGATAAGTAATGTTGCTGCTCTTGCCAGACCTTTCAATACAATTGTAAAGTGCTTTTGGATTGTTTGAGTTGAGTGGTTAAACGTATTACCGGCTAGTCGCATTCTTGAACTATGACCGACAATATACAGGAAAATTGCCACGCTTTCCTCGAAAGACAATCGTCTATGACTTGAAGACTCCGCTGTTTCCTCGCAGTAGTTCCCATTTTGCAGGAAAGCACACAAGGCCATAAAACAATCTTGGTTCATACGGAATATTCCATGAAACTCGGCCTGGGAACCCTCTAACATATTATCCAAATATTCATGTCCTGTTTGCTTTTTATTAGTGGACCTTGTACGGTCAAGTTCTTCACATAATTCAGTTAGCAAGATTATATTCATCACCTCTTCGAGATCGTCACTACTGGATGAAGAAGTATCCATAACAGAGGATGCACTTACAGTAGTAACTCACTATAAACAAGAAGATAGAAATCATTTTGAGAAAATCCCATATCAAGTGCACACACATTTAATAATACGACTATATGTAACGAGATTTACGGAATCACAAAATAACATATTGAGAGATAGTAGAATTCCACAAGCTCTAGCATTGAAAAAAGATAACAAGGTATACTACTACTAGCAAATTTATTTTAGGAAAAAATAACATTATAAATTTAAATTAAATTAAATAAGCAATTTGTTCACCGTCAAGCCGCCATACTACAATCAACCTCAAGCAAATACGAAAATAATCATAAAAAATTGTCTACAACATGATTTGTTTATCCCATTAGGCCGAATGGGATGACTACAGGGTGGCATAAAAACGAACCGCCAATTCCTGCTGTTCTCGAGGCATACGGAGGAAACCATGACAAATGCGAGGATTTTGAAATAGGTAGTGTACTGCTTTTAAAGCTACAATTGGATCAAGCCCTGTCATCGCATTTATTATATCTTGGCATTGATCCTGTTCAGCCAAAGCAGGGTTAATCGAGACATCACTGTCCACCTCATTTTTATTCTTCAACCTGCTTCTTTTGACTACTTGAGTTTGCATACAGGCATCAAGATATTCTTTCACCATTGACATCGCTGATCCGCGGCCACTTGATGCACTAGATTTTCTCGTACGTGATCCTGACCCCGAACCCATTGGCACATCATCATCCTCATCAATCACATTTACGTGTGATTGATGGGAGTGGCCAAACTCATAGTTCATCCTCCGCGCCTTCTCATCCTCGAACCCCCTTTGTGTGGAAATCCTTGCCACATTGCCCTGGGCTACAGATTCCTCCATTATTTTTGTCAATTTCTCAAAATGTGCCAACCCCTTATGTTGGTATTTTTTTGCAGCAGGATGTATCTATTCATAGAATTTGTTGTTACTATGCAAGTATTAGAGTGAAGATGAAGTATAATAAAAAAGGATTCACAAACAAAAATCAAACTTTGAGATTATATATATTAACCTTAATATACTGCTCCCAAACTGGTAACTCGCAAGTAACCGTTCGTTGACTTCATCCCAACCAAAACCGCTCTGTTTCTTCAAATCAGAAAACACCTTCCATTCTGATTTAAGTCGGTTATATTTTGACTTCAGTTGTGGTACCGTGAATGAACGGCCACAGACCTGTTGCAGCTGTACAGCAAAACTACTCCAAGTTTTTGCGTCGAATGTGTTACTTTTTAGGTAACCACTGTCAACTGCAGTCTCCATAAGGTTGATAAAAAACTCTGCAATATGGGAAGGCCACAACCCATAATCCTCCTCCACTGCCTTCTCCTTCTCCTTACCCATACTACTCATCTATATTGAAGAAATACCAATAAAAAAAAATGCCAAATTCCTTCAATTAGTTTAAAAGCAGATTGGATAACCCTAGGTTGCAAGTAGCCACCGATTACACCCAAAAATGGTAACTCTGAATTCGGCCAAAGATGAAGTCTGGACCGTTTTCCAGAAAATTTTTTCGGTCCAAAATAGTATTAAAAATTGGCGCAAATTCGTAAAGAAAAACAACCAAATAAAGAATACAATCGCGGTTCATACCTTTGATTGGATTTGAACAAGGAAGAAATTGTCAGCACAGGATTCGACCTTGCGTAGCTCTTTGATTCGATTTGCCCTTCGTTCCCTAGCTCTTCTCCGATTTGCAGCACGGGTAGTGCAAACCATTAACCCCCAAGCAAAACTCCTCAACCCCTCACCAATTCGACAGAGAAATAGACTGGTATCGAAGTCGCCAGCGAGAGAATCACACGTTTCCGCTCGATTTCACAGTAGAATCGTTCGGAAAAACGTTGATTTGGGGGGGGGGGGAGATCAGATCTGGGTTCAAAAAAGAAGGGAGGAAGAAGGGACCGTACGGGTTTGAAGTGGGTAGGGTTAGCTGCCTCAAGGGAGAGACGGTCGAGAAGAGAGGAAAAAGGGTTGTCGCCGGTAGTGATCAGAGACCAGATTTGGAAGAGACGTTTCGAAAAGAGGGGGGAAGGTAGAAGACAACGAAGGCGACTAGATCTAGTGATTGAGAAGAGAGAGAGCTCGTGAGTGAGAAGAGAGGGGAGATGGGTTGGGGAGACCAGATTTGGAAGAGACGTTTCGAAAAGAGGGGGGAAGGTAGAAGACAACGAAGGTGACCAGATCTCGTGAGTGAGGAGAGAGAGAGAGCTCGTGAGTGAGAAGAGAGGAGAGATGGGTTGGGAATATCGAAAATGAGGGGTATCAGTATTCTCAATAGTGTTTTGAGAAAACACTCAAAACAAACGCCAACTCCCAATACAGTATTTAGAAAAAGGGTGAAAAATATTGAAACAAACGGACTCTAAAGGTTTCAAGTTAGATACTAAGTTTTTATTTGTTTTGTTGTTTTAGATATATTTAAAAACAAAATTAAGTACTAGATTTTTAGCATTGCAATGTAATTATTTTACCTCTCTATATATCATTAACAATTCCATTTGCAATTGGCACTTTGATCTTATAATTTAAGATACAGGTAGATCTTTTTGTAAGTTCAAAAAATATGTATATTCTGTATTGTGGTCTACTGTTGAATTAAACTATTGTTTTTTTTTCACAGAGCGGTCGCCCAGATGAAGGAAATTCTGATGATCAGAACTGAAGCTACTCGAGGGGTATGAATCTGTGGTCGGCATAGTATGGTTGTTGTTCTTATGTCCTCCTTGCTGTTGTTATGTCAGACTGTTTTTTTTTTATGAGAGTTATGTCAGACTGTTAATTTGGAATATTTGGGATATTTGTCAGACTGGTTTGTTGGGATATTTGGGATGTTCGTCACTATATTAATTTGTTAATTATGACACTGTTAATTTTGCGGTGAATTTGGACGTTGATATGACACGTGTGAAACTTTATTATCTTTAATTATTCTTGTGTTTGGTTGTGATTTGCGCATTAATATGCAACGAAATTTGTTGAATCAGTTGTGAATTAGTTTATAGGTTTTGTAAATGAAACTGTGAATTGAAATCGAACGGAAGACCGGAGCATGAAAAACAAACGAACCTAACTACACCAACGTTTTATAAAACGCCGGTCTATCTAATGAATTAGTTGCAGTGTGCGATAGAGAGGCGTTCCCACACACGCCGGTGTATGCCGCTAGCTGTAACGGCACCAAGGAACACCGGCGTTTTATAAAACGCCGGTGTAGTTAGGTTCACCGGCGTTTTTTGGTCACGCCGGTGCTTGTAAGTAGGGAAAACCGGACACTCATAAACGCACATACACCGGCGGTGTACGACCGCTGGTATACTTTCATTCTACACCGGCGTTTATAGAAACGCCGGTGAATGGATAAATACCGGCGGTTTATAGCCGCCGGTGAATGTATATTGGGGTAAAAGAACGGCACTCAGAGACCCCCATACACCGGCGTTCTCTGACCGCCGGTGTAGTTGTAATATTTACCGGCGTCCAGTTAAACCACCGGTGTAGACCCCTACCTTTCCGCGACGCTCGCTTTGGTGGCATTTGGACCGGCGCTATTATAAACGCCGGTGCGTAAAAAAATGCCGGCAAAGACGTAAAAAAACGCCGGTAAATCGAGTCTGTTTTGTAGTGCTCTCTCAAGCCTCACCAGAAAATACTAGTTGTTTATAATTGGAGAACCTCTCAAACTCTCTTCAATGAAGTACTCTATCTCTCTTGGCTCTCAATGGAGGCCAATTACAATAATATATGGAGATCTAGATAAACCCTAGTTTGATATCTTTATACAATAGCAATTAGATATTCCTGAAAAGATAACCCTACGATAAGATTCGTACGATTTAACTTGAAGAAGAAATCGGGTTTCAAACGAATCTCCTAGACTCGCACCCGAACACAAACATTAGCCACGTGAGTTCGATCGCATTTGACTCTAACCAATTCAGAAAGTGGCGCGCGGGGGGGGGGGGGGGGGGGGGGGGGGGCAGTCGACAACCAATTCAGACCCGTGTTGCTATCTACTTGTTGTTTCTCATCTTCCATTCAATCCGTCGCTTCGACCTCCTTCGCTTCATCGTCTTCTTATCGAACTTAGTTTGCAAGACATAAACCCAACAAATGGTAATGAATTGGGATGAATAAATGGAGGTCTTAGGTTTGAGACATGACTCCTTCATTCAAAAAACTAGGTCATCTAGATGGGAGAATGTTTTGATCGCTGAAGCCTGCTGGAATAAATGACATCTTGTTACATGTCAAGAAGCGAATTTTTTACCAAACTATCCCACTTTTTGTAAGTATGTACAAAACTATCCCTGTTTGAAAATTTAATACCAAAACATCCCTGTCGCTAACGGGATTAACGAGTTTAGTAGTTTCCCTAGCGTTAACCCCGTTAGCGTGCTGATGGGGATACAACTTTTCCCCTTAAGTGGGGATTTACAGAAAAACTCACGCTAACGGGATTAACGAGTTTAGTAGTTTCCCTAGCGTTAACCCCGTTAGCGTGCTGATGGGGATACAACTTTTCCCCTTAAGTGGGGATTTACAGAAAAACTCATCCAATATAGACTCGTTAATCCCGTTAGCGGTAGTATTTAAACCACCCGCGTTAACGGGATTAACGTTTGTAGTTGGGACAGTATGGGACACTACCTCAAAGAGGGGTGTGGGTAAAAAATTACTAAGTATAGATACGTTAACTCGGTTAACGTGCCTATTATTACCAAGACCGTTAACTGAGTTAACGAGTGTGAAGATGAAATTGGAGATACTCACACACGTTAACTCGGTTAACGTGCCTATTTTTACCAAGGCCGTTAACTGAGTTAACGAGTGTGAAGATTTTAAGTTTTCAGAAAGTTGAAACTTTGTAAAAATTGGTGATACTCACACACGTTAACTCAGTTAACGTGCCTTATTTTACCAAGGCTGTTAACTGAGTTAACGTGTATACCTATCTTCACAAACAAACATACCGGAATGTTTTGTACATAAAAAATTACTAAGTATAGACACGTTAACTCAGTTAATGAGCCTATTATTACCAAGGCCGTTAGCTGAGTGAACGTGTATGCCTATCTTCACAAACAAACAGACATGGATGTTTTGTACATAAAAAATTACTAAGTATAGACACGTTAACTAAGTTAACGTGCCTATTATTACCAAGGTCATTAACTCTGTTAACGACAGGGATGTTTTGGTATTAAATTTTTAAACAGGGATAGTTTCGTACATACTTACAAAAAGTGGGATAGTTTGGTAAAAAATTCTCAAGAAGCTTAGTCTATCTTCAAAAGAGATATTTCATGTTGATAGATAGTATTTTCATCAAAATTTTTTTTGGAAACCAACTGAATCCTACATTATATTGAACAGGTACATTTCCAGATGAAAATTATCTCAATATATATGCTTCTCCTTTTTTTCCCCTTGTTCATTGAAACCAACAACACAGGAGCTCATAAAGATCAACCACTTGAAATTGGAAGTGTGAACATAGCAGATTATTATACTCCGAAACAAACAGCTAATTTACAAAGAAGAAAAACCAACGAATAAAAGGAAACTGAACATGCTCCTATATTTTCTTCTCTATCTACATTAAAATGGAAACTTGACAAAATCTAAACACACAAAAACCTTATTATTATTATTTTAGAGAACCTAACATTGCATTTTGTAAGTGACCCTTTTATTTATGCTGGAGCTCCTCTAAAGATGAGGAAGTTGAGAGATTCCAGGTGAAAGTAGATGAAAGGTCTCCTTCACATGCGTGAAGTAACACCCAAAACTTGATCCTACCACACATTGCCATCCACTCCCATATTTCTTATCCAAGCCCTGCAAATCCCAAAACTTAGATACAAATCAAAATAAGCCCAAAGTTTAATTAGACAACTCTTATGCTTTTTTATTTATTATTTATAGAAAAATGTTAAGTGTACTACTGCTGTTTGTTTACTATTTTGATTCTACTAGTTCTGAAGGTAAAGCCTGTACATGTAAAATATATTTGCGATAATTGCTTATAAACTTCGTCTATACGAATATAGCATTACTAAAGTAGTAAAAAAAAAATACAATTAATATTACCATTACTATATTATGATGACACACACAAAAATAGCACATGTTTTGCATAATAAATCTGTATTTACCTAGTTTATAGTGTTTGCCGCTCGAGAATCACCTTTTATAAGGGAAAAAGAAAAGAAAAGAAAGACGAAAACAGATCCGAACCTGTATTGCTGTATTGCTCTGATACCAGCTATTATGGTAAGAATTATGGTAAGAATTATGGTAAGAATTGAGAGCTTAGGGTATAGTGTTTATATTGTAACAGATTAGGACAGTTGGAGCCGAGAAATATATGTGGTGAAGGGCCACGTACCCCTACTTTGTTGGAAAAGAAAAAAAGGAAAAATCAAATGATAATACATATATACCATTTTCATATGACGGGCAATGCTTCTGTAATCTGAGACATCAAAGAGACCCAAAGCTTGAGAGGCAAAGGACATGGCCTCCACCTGCAGCTCTAATGGCATGTCTGAATCCTTCACCATCCCTTTCCCTTCCAACATCTATCTCTCTCCTTATTTTTTGAGTTTTGAGAGTTTTGATTGAAAATAAGGAAGAGAGAGAGAGATGTATTGAGTTGAGTTGTGTTGTGTACTGTCCTAAAAAATGCAGAGGATGTTAGTGATGTGAGGTGAGGGCAAGCCGGCAAGGCAACAAAAGAAAAGCAATGATTAATTTTGGTCTCCATTATAAATAGATAAAGTGGTGATGGGGTTGAGATAATTATTGAAATCTGAAGAGTCCGCTTTTTGAGACCAAGTCCCAAATTGGCACGTGTGTGCCAAGGGCATCACAATCACAGAAAGATAACATAATTTGATTTAAGATAAAATTGATTTAAAATGTTTATTTTTATTTTTATTTTTATTTTTTAAGAAAAATGTGGATTATGGCCACCCTGTTTCATTAATAAGGAGTTAATAAAATAAACTCAGAGTGCTGAGTCAAGTATAAGAACCTATGACACAAAAGTACATAAATCCACCATAAACATGGGGGGTGAGACAAAAGACGGTACAAACATACATGCATCCAAGCAAACAAATAACAACCAAACAACTACTCCCCCCCAATAAAACCCTGGGGTGGTGGGGATCAATCACTCAACAATACATATCTTCTAGGCCGGGCACATATCCCAGTCTAGCGTCGGACCAATCTCGATATCCTCATCATCATACTCCTCCATCTGAAAGACGTTTGCGATCCTCCCTCTAGGACCTGCTGCGGCAACATTTGTCCAAAAGAAAATAAGATGCATAATGTGAGTTAAAATACTAGAAGTACTATTACATGTCCCACGAAAGTACCAATTATTCATGTCTAGCCAAAGACCCTAGGTCGTAGCGGCGATAACTATAAACCAAGCTTCTCTCATCGTTCGTCTCTCAGTAGCGAACTCTGGTCCTACCCACAGGTCCTCATACTTACTGGAAAACTCATTCGTCCCCAGTGCGCTAAGTACCTCCACAAGTACTGCTTTACTCCTGGGACATTCTAGAAAAAGATGGTCTCTAGTTTCGGGGGCAGTATTGTAGAACCCATAGGTGGAGTCCAAATTCGGTTGGCGTTTCGCTAGGTTTTCTCTAGTCAAAATTGCGTCATTAAGCACTAGCCAGTTGAAAACTTTAATTTTCAGCGGTGTTTTCACCTTCCAAACTACTCCTGACCAACTCGGGCTACATCCCCTAAAGTGAATGCGGTTATAAAAGGAGCGCATAGTGAATGTGCCATTCCTTTCCAGTCCCCAAGATTTCCTGTCGGGACCCTGTGCGCAAATAATACCGGTGTTGGTGATATAGGTCTGTAGTTCTGTGAGCCTATGCTGGGACCCTGGGTCAAGGGGATGTATAAAGGCTGGTTTCCAGGAACTTCTTCTCCGGGCTGCTGCCACCGTGCATTGTGGTTGAGATGCTTGGTCATACAAATCAAGGAATAAGGCTCTAAGTGTATGTTCACCACACCACTTATCCCACCAGAATCTGGTTAATCTGCCGTTCCCGATAGACGACGTCACACAGCTAATGAAGGAATCGTATGCCTTGGCGATACCTCTCCAGAACCAGGAAACCCGTGGGCCTACCCTAAAACCTAAGTTTCTCGTCCCATTTCTGTGTAGATAAGTCTACACGAAATCCTGCCGTCCTTCTCCATTAGGGTGGAAGGCTTTCCACCACCATTTTTCCAAGAGGGCCAGATTCATATCTCTCAGATCAATAATACCTAAACCACTGTGTATCTTTTTCATGCAAGCTTTTTCCCATCTGGTTAGGTGATATCCTCCTCAATCGGGACTTGACCCTTTCCAAAGAAACCGTTTACGGGTACGGTCAATTCTCTGATGACCCAATGTGGCATTTTGAAAAAGGACAAATAATAGGTAGGAAGATTTGAGAGAACTGTATTGATAAGCGTGACTCTTCCTCCCAAGGATAAAGTTTTACCTTTCCATCCAGCCAGACGGTTTTCCACCCGGTCAATGATCGATAACCAGTCCGCCTTCTTAGGTTTTTCCGGTCTCAGCGGTAATCCCAAGTATTTAATGGGAAAACTCTCAATGAAGCAATTGAGAATTGTGGCATGCTCTTATGCCTCCTCTGTATTAAGGGCAATGGGGATAAGAGCACTTTTGTGGAAGTTGACCTTGAGTCCAGACCAAGCTTCAAAACTATAAAGAATTCTTTTGAAAGCGGTAGTTTCCCTGAGGTTGCCATTTCCAGATAGGAGAGTATCGTCGGTATATTAAAGGATGGAGCAACCTTGGCAATTGACTCCGCTGGCCACTGGTGATATCCAGCCTGCCTTACTACAATTAGCCATCATGGACCACAACACGTCTGCCACAATGGTGAAGAGGAGGGGGGAGAGAGGATCCCCTTGTCTAAGGCCCTGTTTACACGAAAAAGGATGACCTGAGATCCCGTTCACTAAAATAGCAGTTCTGATGGTGGTGAGGCATGTGTGGATCCATCTGATCCATCTAGCCCCAAATCCTCTTCCCACCAGCGCTTCCAGGAGACAATCTCATTCAACAGAGTCGTAAGCTTCCTCAAAATCTAATTTCATAAGATAGCTCTTAACATTTGACGTGTGGCAATGATGGATAGTTTCTTCTGTCGTGGTCATACTGTCCTGAATACATCGTCCTTTAATGAACCCCGTCTGCTCGTTACTTATGAGGCCGTCCATCACCTTTCCCAACCTATTAGCCAGGGTCTTGGTTATAATCTTAACTGAGCAATTAAGGAGACTAATCGGACAGAAGTCTCCCACCTGCTGGCAGTCTTCTTTCTTAGGGATCAACACCACCTCAGCAAAATTAATTCTTCCTAATTTAAGTTTGTGGTTATATAGATCAGCAAACAACTTAAACAGATTGTCCTTGATTTCCTCCCAGAATACCTGGTAGAAAAGGACAGGGAAACCATATGGACCTGGGGCTTTATCCTTTCAGAGTTGCTGTACTGCCTTCCCAATTTCCTTTTTCGTAAAAGGATCTTCAAGGGATCGAAGCATGGGGTCAGCATTGTTCACGGACACTTGCTAGAATTCATGGTGAAGCGGGACTCCCAAATCTGCCTTCTGTCCAAAGAGGCGCTTGAAATGGGATTGGAATGCTACCCTGATATCCTCTTCCCCTTGTATCTCTCTAGACTCTGAGTGAATCGAATGTATGAGATTAGATCTACGCCTGACACTGGCAACACGGTGGAAGAATGCTGTATTCGCGTCTCCTTCTTTGAGCCACGAAATTCGGGATCGCTGTTGCCATTTGAGTTCTCCAAGTCTATAGTGAATGTCTTCGCGGAGCTGAAGCAACCTATTCCGCTCCTCCTGAACCAGATTCCTAGTTTCCTCCATCTTTTCCAGCTCCTCAATACCTTCAAGGAGTGAGTCCTTTGCTCTCCAGATCAATGCAAATCTGGTCCGGTTTTGTTTTCTCAATTTGGCCCGCAGTCTTCTAATTTGTTCGCACCAGATTGCAGTTCCTTCAGTTCCTCTAGTTGGGCGGGACCAATTCTCGTAAACCATGTGATGGAAACCGTGGATTTCCAACCACACTTTCTCAAATCTAAACGTGGGTGATTTCCTGGGGTGCACTTCTCCGGACGATAGGATAATAGGGACATGATCCGAGGTTGGTTTGGGGATAGATTTGGCCCAAGTCAGAGGGAATTTGGCCTCCCAGTCCGCGGAGACCAATATCCTATCAAACTTAGCTAAAATGGGTACCACTTGCATATTTGACCAGGTGAATAGCCTATTAGTCATGGGAATGTCAACCAGTTACAGGTCCGCGATAACCTCGTTAAACGTTTCCCTATCCGCGTCACTAGCTTCTTTGTCCCCTGTGTTCAAAGACAAACCTGGTGATGTTGGTGATATTAAAAGCGGAATTGATTTAAAATGTTTGGAAATTCATCATTCTTCGATGTAAATAGTTATGGCCGAATGCCAAAAAGAATTTTTTTTAAAAAATGTGCAAGCAGGAGTAAATGGAAAAGAAGTCTAGAATATAGGATGAGTTCCAACTTTTATTTATTTATTTATTTATTTTTAGGGAAAATGGTTGTAGAATATATGATCACACTTATTCTTATTCTGTAGTGAAAATTTATGCAAGCAGAAACCTCTTTCTTGCTAACCAAGTGGCACCACTAAACCCTAGTGGACCTTGCAATAAAGAATGATTTTTAGATGACTAAATTATGAGCACCAATACAATATTGCTTATGGGAATATTTAATCTTTATTAAATGGGTTAGTAGTTATGAGTGGAATATATGCAGCGGAATTTTTTTCCTTCTTCCTTTTTATTATGTTTATTTGGCATTTAGGCAATAGGAGCCCACATTGGGAAAAAGATAGACGAAGAGAAAGACCCATTCCAATATCCCTAATTAATTGCATTCTAAATCAATTGCAAGTTCACATCTCCCTCAAGGCATTGTAGTAAGTGTTCCAGCAATAGAAAAACAGATAATTGTACAGATCTCAATACTTTTTTTGATGAAACGGATAGAGTCTAAATACTCCAGCCATGCATAAATAATACGAAATGAAGTACAATAGTGAGGTCTTATAAGTTGTAAAACAAAAAGGATAAATGACGCTATAACTAACACAGATACGAAAGATACAGAATAAATAGCAAAGGCAAAACGACTCTGCAACGGACACCATCGAGCACTTCCAGACCGAACAGCGCCCTTGAACAGGAGCCACCCAGGGGGGGGCGATTGAAACAGCGACACCCTCCTATAGGCCCTCCCAACAAGAGCAGTACATGCCGAGAACGGAAAATGGAGCGCGAAAAGAAAACTCCTCGCCCGAGCACACGCTGATGGGATCACAAGACCAAACGCAGCAAGATATATTGCGATCTAAAAGGAGCGCAATAAGCTAACGGTCATCTCCCAAATCTCCAACCAGTAGAACAAAAAACAATAAAGATGATAACCAAAGAAATATTCAAAATAGTGCCCCTTAGCAGGATAGAACTAAAGCCAAACATATAGATCGAGCAGCCGGCACTAAACATAGCTACAAGGCCATGACAACCAGTAAATAAAACAAAGATGCAAGGCAATGGAAAACAAGAAACTAAGCACAATCCAAGGAGTACCCCCAATCCATGCCCATAAACACCACAACAGCTAACGAACATAACCAAAAGATAGCACAGATCCATTCAGGACGAACATAAGCCAAATACGATAACATGGAACATAAGCCACGCAGCTAAGAACTTTACAAAACAGTAGAGAATAGGTCTAAAACCGTCCATAACTGAAGTAGGGAGAGAACGAAATAGGGTGATAAAGCATGGAGGGTTGTGCCGAGGAAACATAGAGCTGGCCACGACCTAAAACCAAAAGCGGGATTACCCTTCCAGAACTGGGCACACAAAACCAACAAAAGGAGGGTAGAAAACCCTTCAATCCTGCACGTTAAACGAAAACAGTGAGAGAACGACAAGAAATTAGAAGTACCACCGTACTAAATCCGAAACAGATAATACAGAAAAAATGAGCTGCTAGATAACTTAACGCAACATAACAAAAAGCATCAATGCTGAAAAGAGCAATTTGAACGATAAAAGGCAGAAAACGATAAACACACTAAATCGCGTTGAGGTTAATAAGGCAAACTGAAGCACTCTCCAGGCGCTCAGCCTTCATAGCTTCTCTAGCTTCTAATTTTAACGGGGTAATCCAGTACTTGAATAAGAATAAGAACTCATTAGCTACAGAACGCGCCGGGGATAAAACTTGACGAAATAATCTGTTGTTTCTTTCCCTCCAGACTAACCAAATAATGATTTGCAAGGATAGAATCCAAGAATTGTGAAAAGCCCGATTAGGGGGGCGCTTCGTCCAGCATTCAAACAGACAGAGAGGAATGTTGGATGCTTCCCAAGCGAGGACAGCAATTTTCCAAAGAGAGCGCGTGAAGTCGCACTCTACAAATAAATGGTTGCCATTCTCGGGCGCTACATCACATAAGGGGCATAGATGGCCCCATGCAATGTTTCTTTTATTGAGATTGTCGACTGTCAGAAGTTTATTGTTGAGGGCTAACCAAACCAGAATTTTAACTTTCAAAGGAGCGCAAGACTTCCAGACCAAGTCATAGAAAGGAGACAGAACTCCTCTGAAGTTGAGAAATTGATAAAAAGAATTGACAGAGAAAATCTTCGACGAGTTCCAACGCCAATAGATTTCCTCTTTCTCTAACCACACAGCTTTGTTAAGAGTGTCGATCAGACAATCCCAGTCCGGTGCCAATAGTGGAGGGAGATTGATAGAAAGAGGAATCGACCATTCCCTAAGACCATTATTGATACTAAGGTAATCAGACACCAAAGCCGTAGGGTTGGAAGCCAAACGGAAAATAGATGGGAAAGCAGATGCTAAAGAGATATGATCGATCCAGATATCAGTCCAGAACCTAGTCCTAGATCCATCGGCACAACCGTGGCTTAAGCCACAAAAGAAGGCTGCGGAAGCTTTCCAAATGCCTCTCCAAAAAGGGGAAGCCAGTCTCAATACTTAATGGCTAAAAAAAGTTCATATTCTTACCTTCAGAAAAGATGATTGTGGCTGTGAACTTGTGAACTTGAGTTCACAAGGCCTTCGAACAAGTTGCATAGAATCATTAATTTTCAGAAGAAAAAAAATTTACACCCTTTAGTTGAGAAAAAAAGGGCAAAAAAATCATAATACATTTTCTAACTGCTCACGTTACATTCTCATTTCATGCACCGAAAGCAACAAATAGCTGCGGCTTAAAAAACTCCGATAAACGCTTTGGCACAAATTGACAACAAAATTTTGACCGATATTTAACAACTTTGCAAAACTCTGGATTAAGAAATGTAAATTTACACAAACCAAACAGATAAATGCATAAAAGTAACATGAAAGAAGAGAAATTGCAGGTCTTCTCTACAGTCTTCTCTACAGTCCTAACACAACTGATAATACACAACAAATTAGACACCTGTGCCCTTTTATCCGCCAGACTTCCATTCCTCTCAACAAAACACTCCGTACCAACCTCTAATAAAAACTTTCGGGTCACAGTAATCCTAATGACATTATACAATATACAATTTCTCAACTATATATCGAACTAGTGGCCTTCGCTGATTTAGCTTCCCAGCGTAGGTAACTTCACTCACGTACTTCTTTTGAACTGCTTGAAAGGCTTTAAATAATGACGAACGATGATGATGATGATGATGGAAACGGAACCCATGGAAGCTTCCGCTGCTCTTTGGTTCACTAATCATGACGGTTCAGATCTTTCATGTTCCAGCCAGATGGAAGAAGTTGGGACCAGACTGCTGCCGCCTTATGTGTTCGGGAATCAGCTTGTTTACAAGCTCTGGTGATGCTCCAGCTAACTGTGAAAAGTAAAAGTGCAAATTATTTCAAGCTTCAGTTATTGGTTATGTATGAATAGTGTATATTGACAGTATAAACATGGATTGTAGCAGACGAAAGCAGCCTAGAATGCTAAAATTTCAATTTCTCAAAATCGGGAACTGACAGTGGGCTATAACTGACAAAAGCAGCGAAAATTACTGGGCCAAAATTGGCATACTCCAACTAACGAAATCGGACCAAAAATGCTAAAATTTCAGAATTTCTCAAAATTTTCAACAAAAAAAAAAAAAAAAAACAGTAGACAACGAAGCCAAAATGCTGAAATTTTAGAATTCTTTGAAATCTGTCAAAATAAGCGCCCTACAGCCTACAGTGCTAAAATTTCAACTTCTCAAAATTGGCAACAAAACAGTGGGCTATAACCCACGAAAGCAGGCAAAATTGTTCGAACTGGTCAAAATAAGTGGAGATGGGACAAAATGACGTAAATTACAAACTTTTCATTGCAAACTTTTCAAAACCAGGATAAATAAACAGTGGACTTCAACTCAAGAAACCAGACCAAAATGCAAAAAATTTCCGAATTTCTTGAAACCAGCCAAAATCAGTGGGGCTACAACCTACGAAAATGCCAAAATGCTAAATTATTAGAAATAAACCAAAACCAGTGGGTCCCACAAAATGGCCGACTATGCTAAACTTTATGTTTCTCGAACTCGGCAAACAATGGGCTATAACCGAAGAAATCGAGCAATGGACCACAATATTATTGATGATAAAAAATTTAACCCTTATTATATATTCATGAAAAAACACACAGAATAAAGACAAGCTTCAAGGGATCAGAAGCTTACTTCTTGTTTGAAGTTAAAAAGAGGAGGCAACGGCCGACCATTTGGCAATCGTGCATTGGGTTCGCGTAGCTCATCGAAAAAGGAATGTGCACATGCGTCTAACTGCAATGAAAAAAGTGAAAGTTCAAGTTACAAGTGATAATATATTTAAGCACATCCTATCAATCTGAACACATGCTTAAAAATTGCTTCTGACTGAAATAATTACTAAGAGAACATCATGTTATCAAGTACCACCATCTTACTTTCCCATATCATTAGATAATTTGTGCTCCTATATATCTTTTTATGCTGTATTTGAAGAACTACACCCAGCACTCGGGTGATATCTGTTCTCAACTGAGCAATCCTAGTCGTATCTTATCTATAATTGACAAATATAGGGAAGGCAGTATTTCATATTTTTATAAAAAATGACGAGCAAAGGATAAGAATGATTGGTAGATTCAGAAAATGTCAGTCAGAAAAAGAGGAATCGAGAAGACAACCGAATCAGCAACAAAATTAGAAATTTGTACAAGACTAAAACTATAGTCAGACGTCACAAACTGGAATCTTGCACCAAATTTATACTATTGTTCATGAGAAAAAATAGTCATTAGTTGCTTCGAAGGAAGGCATTGAGAATGTAAAATCACACAACTAACTAGCAAAAGAAGAGCTGCTTATTCTATATATCAGCATCTAGATGCAAAATTTCAAATGCAATTAGATAATCTCACAACTACTTCAACGAACAAGAACTAATTCAGAATTAGCGCAAGAACTTACTGCACTGCAGCGAAAACTTGGCGAGTACTGGAGAAGTCGTGATGCAAGATCTATTGCTTCTGGAGGCATTCTCTTGTGAAATATCTGTCCAAAAGAAACTTTTAGTATAAACAAATGATGAAAATTTTGGTATCATCATGAAAAACATAAGAGACTCGGTGAGAATACGCAGAAACTATTATTAATGATTCACAAATTCGTTATATAGTCAAGAGCTTTCTTTTCAGCTCCTAACAGTGGAATGTACTACCCATTCCCTCTCCAACTGTTAGTTTACTTAAGAGAAATACTCATCAACAGATTAATCTATGCTTAGAGCCAGGGGCGAAGCCAGAACAATTTTATCGGGAGGGCAAGGGTAAAATTCTAGGATTATATGTAAAAATATAGAGATTTTTTATAATTTTTAGGGGGCCAAACAATAAAATTTAGTTTTCATATAGGTTAAATTATAATTTTTTTTGAAGGATTTATAAAATTTTCAATAGTGTGAAGGGGTTTTTGAAAATTCCGGGGGGGGGGGGGGGCGGGCACCCCGGGCCCTCACTAAGCTCCGCCCCTGCTTCCGCCCCTGCTTACAGCCATGGATTGCATTCCTAATGTACAAGGCAAATGATTGGAGTTTGTCCGCCTATAAATTTATTTTTCGTATTTCTGTGGTATTTGGCAACAACCAAAAGTACAGCCTACATCCTACCTGAAAGGCTGAAACAAAATATTCGACCATCAGTGGACTACTCTGCAAGCTTCACATAAGATCAAAGACCATTTTCTGCCCTTAATGAGATATCTATTATCAGAAGCTCGCACGAGCTGAATGACCACTGAGAATCCGTGTCTTAGTAATAACTGATAACATCCTATTATATAGATGATGAATACGTTTGGTAGTAGTTAAGGAGACCTCATACATGGAGATTTGAGTCAATGTCATCATAATTTGTCAAAAATACATCAACGTAATATGAAAAATCTTTGTTCCAGGATAATTCCACCAAGCAGGAATTATTAAGGGCCTAAGGGACTCAAATACTAATTACTTTTGTGTAATGCAATATAAGAAAACAATTTCATCTATTCATATGTATGCTATTAAAGATGAGAACACCATACTGACACAAATATTTTAAATGGTTAAAAAGCCAGGACTTTAGCTAAATAAGTTATTAGCGTGTTGGCACATTATGCCATAATGAATAATGCTTTTTAATGGAGAAATGGTCATCCATATAAGGATCAGTCATTCAAAAGGGAATCATTTATACTCTTTTTCTTTTTTAAATAACTGGCTTATATTCAATTAATTCGTTTCCAAAACAAAGATGGCAAAGGTGCAGATTCCAACCTTATGCCATGGATGAGCTTTTATCTGTGGAAATCTGAAATCTGTATAATTTGGATTCATGCATCGAATTTCCTCCCGTGTTGGAGTACCAAGAACCTGGAAAGAAGTGTTTACATTACTACCAAAATTTGTTAAAGTAACGATCCTCTAAACAACAAGCTAGGACCTTAACTTACCTTAATTATCTCAACAAGTTGATCAACTGCACTTCCTCCAGGAAAGAGTGGCTGGCAATAACATACAAAGAGTTGAAATTGTGTATTTAAAACAACTTCAAATCAAACAAATTGGTGGCAGAGCAATCGTGTCTAAATATGAAAGCTTCATATACTGTATAAAGTCTGATGACTGACCTGTCCAAGAAGTAACTCAGCAAGGACGCAACCGGCTGACCATATGTCAATTGACGTAGTGTATTCCGTGGCACCAAATATAAGTTCTGGAGCACGATAATAGCGGGAGCAAATATATGATATGTTTGCTTCTCCCTTAACCTGATGATA
Organism: Hemerocallis citrina; assembly: GCA_017893485.1. Lineage (NCBI taxonomy): Eukaryota > Viridiplantae > Streptophyta > Magnoliopsida > Asparagales > Asphodelaceae > Hemerocallis > Hemerocallis citrina. The sequence goes on from CM030360.1 coordinate 230,534,377, forward strand.
CCATTCAAACCATTGAACATTAAAATGAGGGAGAGAATTTTTACAATAATGAAGGGTTTCTTCGATATGCAACATAGAAGACGCATCCAAGCAATAAGCTACTGTCCAATACAATTGACTAAAGTTTAACGAGGAATAGAAATATTTTCAAGAAATACAAGGAAACTAGCTGTAGGTACTAATATCATGAGTTAAAAAATCAGCTTTTCCTCAACATGCAAAAACATTTAAATCTCTGATTATATGCTTTATTCTGTCACCACTTTACTCTGCTTTCTTTTTTAGGTCCATCCAAACCATACAGGAATAGTTCTAAATAAGTCAGAAACATATGGTTTTAGGATTTAAATCTCTTTTGCAGGCTAACGCCTGATTCAGTAATGTATTCAGGGATAAAATAAATTGACCCTGTCACTCCTCATGAGATAGTACAATTTGCGCGTATCACTATCCTGTAAAGTAGAAAAAACCCATTGGCTTCCAAGGATAAATTTAGGTGTAGTTCATTAATGAGCCACTCTTACACCCCTAATTGGTTGTGAAAGAAGTAATCCAACCTCTAACTACAGATACAAGGCTAACCTCCCAGATATTTAAGCTTATCATATTAAAGCATAAAACAAAATGAGATCATAGTGTTGTCGGCTACAGGCTAATTATCCTTGAACATCAACCATGATGCTCTCTTACGAATATGGCAAAGATAGGTTGAAAATGACAAGCTGAAACATGTGATGTGTAATGGTTTATTATTCTAGAAATTAGTCCGTTATCTATTTTTTGCTGAGATTAGCTTTTGAATTAATAAATAACCAAGATGCAGGGGGTGGCTACACCAAACTTTTCATAGAGTAATAGATTGAAGGCCAATAGCCCAGGAAAGGATGACTAGGATAGCCTCTATAGTAGACCTTTAGGCTAGAGCTAGTGATTTGAATCGATTTTCTTATAACCCTTGTATCTTGAGATTACTTTTACATTAGCGATTCAAGCTAAATTATCTACTTTAAGTGAATAAGCATAGAGGAAAGGCAACATTATGAAATGATTAATCTGAGTCGAGATTTAGCTAGTATCACGAAGAACATTAAGTAGGCACACAAGGTGATTTCTTCACTATGACATACTACAGGAAAATCAAAAACTTAGTCAAAAATGTATTGTTATAATGCAAGTGAAATCAAGAATAAGATGTATTACCAGCATTTTAGCACTTCCAAAATCACATATCTTAACCTGGTGAGTAAGAGGATCAACCTACAGAACACCATTAACAATAGAAGGTCAATACAACAAAAGAAACAGTGTTTCATAAAGAATAACTTAACATAAAAATAATTGAAGTATACCAGAAGATTTTGTGGCTTCAAATCTCTATGACAAACTCCCGGAACAGCATGAATATAAGCAAGCCCTTTAAAGATCTGCATAAAATACCATTAAAGCAAAACTTGTTACCACCAATTTACCCATTTCCCCATATAATTTTTGCAATCACGAGTCCGAGAAAAAAAGATTAACCTGATAAGTGTAGAGCTTCACATATATAAGTGGCATCCTCTGGTTTACATTGTTATAATGCTTTAGAACCCGGAACAAAGTTTCCGGAACATACTCCATAACCAAGTTGAGAAAAAGCTCGTCTCTGGTTGTGGTGGAGAAGAAACAATGCTTCAAAGAAACAACATTAGGGTGATCCATTGATCGCATTAATTGCAATTCTCGATTCTTGTATCTCTTGTCCTGTAACACCTTCTTTATAGCAACCGTCTCCCCTGTTTCCAAGCATTTAGCCTGCAACAAAATCACCCAAATATGAAAAGAAAATCGTACTAAAGTTGAAAGAAAACCAAGAAACAGAGACCATAATTAAGAGACCATAATTATACCTGGAAGACAATTCCAAATGATCCCTTCCCCACTATACGCTCGGCCATATAGCTAATTGTCTGCATGTTGAATAAAGGAATAGCACCAATTAAATTATATATCAATCTAAATTGGTGTACTTGTATATAAAATATAGCAAGAATGCAAAAAAAAAAAAAACTACCATGAAGTTTCAGCAAAATTCAAAAACTACCCTTCAGTATAGCAAAAAATTACCCTAATGTTTTCTTGGCAATTGAGAAGGCTAAATATAAAAAACTACCCTAAACTCTTGAGTTTTTAAAATTAACTACCCCATTCTTGGTTTAATAAAAGCTTGAATGGGTTACACATATTAAAGCAAGGGACAAGGGTAGTAAATTCAAAAACTCTAGCCCAGTTTGGGAATGAAGTTAAGTTAGGATAACTGGAATTATCTCACATAACTTTATAAAACTCTAGTCATCGTAACTTATACCTGATTTGGGCTCGTTTTGGAGTTAAGATAACAGCAGTTCTCTCGCCCCCAAAAAAAATAGAGATAATTTCAGTCTTAATTCCACTCATTTAATTAGTCGTCACTACAGCTTAACTGGCACTACAAAACACCAAGTAAGATAACTCTTAAGTTGGAGGTGAAGGTTGGACAACCAACATTAGCATACCTTGTATTAGCACACCCAAACAAGACCTCAAGAGTTCAGGGTAGTTTTCTGAGAACACCCATATTCGATCACAAAATACACTTATTCATCAATTCTCAATCACCCAATCAAACTTCAACATAATTTATTAAATTTTACTAAAACTTCAGCATAGTTTTTTGCACTTCATCCTAAAAAAAACCACTCACCCTCTTTGGTTCACCATTCTTGCCACCAATAGTCGTCGAAATAATATGTCCGGTCACCGGATCGTTCGCTTCCACCACAGATTGCTCCTGCAAATAAAACAACTACCAATTATTACCAAAATTTCAGAAATCTACTTTCGAGATCTAAATCAATAACAAGAATCAAGAAACAAAAAAATTCAACTCAACCATGCCGAATAACAACAGAGTCCAACCAAAGCAAGACCCGTAAAGAAAGCATTAAATATATCAGAAATTACAACAAAAAGAGAGAGAGAGAGAGAGAGAGAGAGAGAGAGAGAGAGAGGATCAAGAAAGGGAAGATACAGAAGCAAACAAGGAATCTTCATCGAATCTGCGAAAACAGAATCTCAAAGAGAGAATCGATGCACCAGATCTGCAGATCTATAGATTCCTATGAATTCTGAATCAAGAGAAACTGATGACAATTTTTTCAAAGATCTGAGAGGAGTTTGAAACCCTAAAAGAGGTCGAAATTGAGCACGGATTTTAAAGCGGAAAATTACCCGTTGATCGGCCATGAGAGGGCGACGATGAGAGGAGGAAGAAGGAGAGCGTTGACTGATTTGGAATGAAGGGAGAGTTAGTTGAGGAAGAGGAAGAGAAAGAAGGGATGGAGGTAGGAGACGAATGACAGCGAAGCCATGTGCAAGTCGGGACCACCTTCTCCTCTTTTTCTTTGATTTCTTTCTCACCCAGTTTCATTATTACCAATACTGCCACTATGCGCTATTGACTTAATTTTTTTGTAGTTGATGCTTAATATTCGTTCTAGCATTACTCTCGACAGCGGACAGCCAGAGGTAAAGTGGAGCTACATGGAGATAACTCTTAGTGCCGAAAGATATCTTCCGTTGATCCAACCGTTTTCGTCGACTATTTCTTCTAAATTGTTATTTCGTATGCCAAATTTGACAAACCGTTCATCTAAAACTCAAATTTTAGATTTATAGCTAATGACTGCAATACCAGAATTTTCATTTTTAAAATTTATTTTTAATAAAATAGCCAACGACTACAGATGCTCTAATGGTTAGTTAGAAGTTTTCATGATAAGATTGCCGGAAATATTTTTACTCCACATCACAAAAAGAATAACTTTTTTTTTTTCCTTTTTTTTCTTTTTTTCTTTTTGTTTGTAGGTGAGAGCACTCTACTGAAGAACTATTTATTGTGTAGTGTACCTCCATTTTAAATTCTTTTGGTAATATTAATTTCTCGACCAATTTTCCACGAGATTAATTATACTAGGTTGGAATTCAAGTTAGCTTTCTGTTATAAACATCTATTTATTGAAATGTAATATAGATACTGAAAAGATTAAATATAACATCATTTAAGATGTTTTATTATGGATTGTATTTTTATCTTGGAAAAGACCAAAAGAGTCGAGATACAAATACATTTATTAGAGTACCTTTTTCTTTGACTGCGTATATAAAATGTTCGAGGATGACTACACATACATTAGTTTTAATCCCAAACATACATTATAAATGCATTGTGATTCATTTCTCACTAAAAGACAATGTTAAAACCTTATCTTTTAGTGAGAAGTAGGCCCCATTACATTTATAATGTATGTTTGGAGTAAAAACTCTTGTATATCTAGCATTTTGCAAAATGTTCTCCCTGTACCTATTTGGTAAGCCTAACCTCTCCTTTGACTGGGTATAAAAAATGGGCTCCCTATTTGGTACGCCTAATCCCTCCTCGGAAAAGTTTCTTTGATGTTGTCTTTTTCCCAAAATGGCCTACTTTTTGAAAGTTTATCCCAAACCGACCTATTCTTTTAAAAAAAATCAAAATGACCTACTTACTCGCTATCTCAAAAAAAGAGTTCGGTAAAAATTCAATTACTTTTTGAGACGGCGAGGTGAGGTTTGGATTTTTTTGATTTCTCCTTGGCCAAGACTTGCTGTCTCAAAATACGAGTGAATTTTTTTCAAATTCGGTTTTTGAGACAGCAAGTGTGGTTTGGAAATTTTTAATACCGCAGACTCGTTTTTTATCCTCTCCTTATCTCCTTTTTCTTTGACTGGGTATATAAAATGTTCTCCCTATGCCTATTTGGTAAGCCTAACCTCTTCTTTGACTGGGTATAAAAAATGGGCTCCCTATTTGGTACGCCTAATCCCTCCTCGGAAAAGTTTCTTTGATGTTGTCTTTTTCCCAAAATGGCCTACTTTTTGAAAGTTTATCCCAAAATGGCCTACTTTTTGAAAGTTTATTCTCAAATTGACCTACTTACTCGCTGTCTCAAAAAGCGAGTTTGGTAAAAATTCAATTACTTTTTGAGACAGCGAGCGTGAGGTTTGGATTTTTTTGATTTCTCCTTGGCCAAGACTTGCTGTCTCAAAAAGTGAGTGGATTTTTTCCAAACTCGTTTTTCGAGACAGCAAGTGTAGTTTGGAAATTTTTAATACCTTAGTCTCGTTTTTTTTCCCTCTCCTCATCTCCTTTTTCTTTGACTGGGTATATAAAATGTTCTCCCTATACCTATTTGGTAAGCCTAATCCCTCCTTTGACTGGGTATATAAAATGGTCTCCCTATTTAGCCTAATCCCTCCTTTGAATTGATTCTTTGATGTTGTCTTCCTTTTTTTTCTTATTCTTCGGTAAAAACGGTGGAGCATGTTACATTTCACTTTGACTTCAATCCAGTGTCCCCATTTTGGAATAATTTACTAATATAATGTCAAAAGATGCGTGTTTATATGACTTGACTGTGTAGGCGCGAACAACCCCTTTGCATAAGACCACTGAGTTGAGTTATAACTCCTTTCTGTAAGGCCGTTGATTTATTGCTTCAGTTGTAGATAAGAAGATAGTAAAGGGTTTGAGATGAGCGAAAGAAGGTCTCAAGCTTTCTTAAGCTTGAATACAGGCCGTGACGCAGCCCTTTATTTTTAAAAACAAAAAAAATCTCTTTGTATAATACTTACATTGTACAATCGCACACTACCTGTTGTAATTTATTAAGTTTTAGAGCTTATAAAAATTATTAGAAAGTGATGCAAGATGCTGATTCGTACCCACTAATTTCCCACATCATAAAAGGAAACACATGAAAAATACAGAGTAAACAAAAACATGTGAAATATGTGTGTGTACCAGAGAACATACAAATACATTCTTTTCGATCATTTTATAACATTAGCACATATAATGTACAAGCTCGCTCTTTCTGGAGATATATAGGTCCAGAATATTCAGCAATTCACAGAAAGGCATACAAATTATCATCAAAATAGGTGGTAGATAATAGCATAAGACCTATCTCTGTTTTAAATATAAAAAAACAGTTTACAGCAAAATTTCTCCTCAATACAGAAGATTCAAGAATGGCGCAAAGCAGAGATCAAGTGAATCCATACATGCTCCAAGGTATGTAGGCTTCAAACACCCATTCCCTCATTGAAATATAACAAATACGCATCCAGAACCTGTAGAATAATCTCTGTATGATCAATTTCTAAAATCATCAAGGTCTCTAAAAGCTTGATCAATATGGATATCGACACCTAGTATCAAAATCAGATAAACAAACCATGCTCGATGACTTCAATATCCACCAGTTCACACTAAAATACGAAGAAAAGCAACCACCATGTGTTACATCCCCAAATCGAATTGGGGGAGTGTTAGGATTTCTTAAGAAAACCTGACTGAGGATCTTGTTGAGTTATTTAATGCAATCAACACAAACTACCAAGCACATATGAGATCATATCAAACACACCAAATCACACACAAGTTTGTCCCGGTTGGCGCTTTTGCCTTAATTCGGGGAGAAGAAACCAAATATGTTATTCAACTAGAGAAGATACAATAATATTACAATTCTGACTACGACCCTCTCTCAAGCCTCACCAGTAAGTACTAGTTGTTTACAATTGGAGAAACTCTCAAACTCCGCCTTTAATGAAGTACTCTCTCTCTCGTAGCTCTCAATGGAGGTCAATAACAACAATATATAGAGATCTACAGAAACCCTAGTTTGATATCTTGTTACAATAGCCGTTAGATATTCCTGAAGAGATAACTCTACGATAAGAACCGTAAGATCTGACTTGAAGAGTAAGTTGGACTTCTCACGAATCACCAAGACCCGACCCAAATAATCCATCAGCACCGCGTTCGATCGACCACACCCCAAGGTCGGTCGACCGTCCCCTTCTCGGGAATTCCTGCATAGTAGGGCGGTCGACCGCACCCAGGACGGTCGAACGCAACCAGCTGCTGCTACTGTTGCTGACTGTTTCCCCTTGCTTCCACTCCGTCTCCGATAGTCTTGATTCCTCCATCGTCTCATCGTCTTCGTATCCAACATAGTATACAAGACATAAACCCAACAATTTCCACCTTGGATTGCATACTCATGAATCAACGCCTGTGTGATTTAAAATCTTCTAGACACTTTTCCTTCTCTTCTTGCAAACAACTCATTTCGATGGCTTTCTCTACTAGTTGAATCTATCTCCACATGTTTTTCTCCAACTGTATGTCACTCAAGGGCACACCCTAGCAGATGTAATCATGGAGGTGTCACCCTCCACATGAACTCCACCTACCTCAGGGCTCTCTCCACCTTCCGACGATATTCGAACATCGCAGTTTCGCTCGGATGATTCTAGTGACGGCAAACTAGATAATGCTTTAGGAACATTAGGCTTCGAAACACTTGCGCAAGTTTTTCTGTTCCTCCAAAGCTGGTAGAGGTTGTGCTGACCCTGCTCAATCCCCCTCTCACCCTTTATCACCTTACGATAACTTTCCCAAATTAATCGAACTCCACCTGGATCTGTGTACCTGCAGTCCCGTGCTTCTAGAGTTCTCATGAATATAAGGTTCCGCTTCAGGAATATACATGCCCTCCTCTAGTGTGTATCCCCTTCCGTCATTCATCTTCGACTCATTTGTTTTCTCACCCCTTACTTCACAAGTCTTGTCAATCTTCGTTCTCACACAACGACATGAGGCAAACTTGTAAGTAGAAACTATTACTTCATAAATCTTATCAACCTTCGTTCTCACACAATGACATGATGCAAACTTGTAAGTAGAAACCATCTCCTTCTCGGAGCAAACTTGAGAAAAACTAACCGAATCAAAAGAACAACCGGAAATCACATCTAAAGGACTTGAAACAAAAGCACTGTTTAAGCCATCACCTGATTCAGTGGCACTGGATTTGGCGCCCCTCTAACTCAACTGCTTGCAATAGTCTCTCATGTAATGCTCAATCCCTTTGCACTGGTGGCCACAGACCTTACCCCTACATACACTTTCCCTTCCATTCGAATTACAATCCACCTCCAAGCAACTCACAGAGATTGACGCCGATTTCTGACTCTCCTTCCTAAGTGCATCCTCCTCCAACCCCTTGATCATACCTGCTATGAAAAACTTCTCCTTGGTAGATTTCTCATCTAGCATGGTTATCATGTTGGATGAATTTGGTGGTGAATATATTGAGTTGGAAACCTTTAGATCAGTTGCGTTGAACGCCCTCAGTTCAGATAACTCCATATTGAACTCCACTACATGATCTAGAAGAGCGGTACTTTCCTTCATTGAGAAATCCCACAACTTTCCTTTATGATGCATCCTACCCTGTAATGACGATCTTGAGTAGTCAGTTCTAAATCTTGCCCAAAGACTCACCGTGCTTCTCCTACACCTGACTTCGCTCATCAAATACATACAGATTAAACCCATGGCTTCTGAATAAATCTCCTTCCAATTCTCCTGCTTTATGCTGATTGGCCTACCTTTATCTCCTTCTAGGACTAAATTTAAGTCATGTTGAACTGATGCTCATGCATGTCCATCTTTAAGAGATCAAAGTTGATATTACCTTTGAACCGCTTGAACTTTGTGATCTGATCTGCCATCTTCTCTAAGGAACTCGAACAAACCCTTGAACCCGAAGCGCTAATACCAATTATTAAGTTTTCTTAGGAAAACTTGACTGAGGATCCTATTGAGTTATTTGGCAATCAACACAAACTACCAAACACATATGAGATCATACCAAACAAACCAAAGCACGCACAAGTTTGTCCCGGTTGGCGCTTTCGCCTTAATCCGGGGAGAAGAAACCCGAGATGTTATTCAACTAGAGAAAATACAAGAATATTAAATTTCTCACCACGACTCTCTCTCAAGCCTCACCATCAAGTACTAGTTGTTTACAGTTGGAGAAACTCTCAAACTCCACCTTCAATGAAGTACTTTCTCTCTTAGCTCTCAATGGATGCCAATAACAACAATATATAGAGATCTAGAGAAACCCTAGTTTGATATCTTGTTACAATAGCCGTTAGATGTCCTTGAAGAGATAACCATACAATAAGAGTCATAAGATCTGACTTGAAGAGCAAGTTGGGCTTCTTACGAATCACCAAGACCCGACCCAAATAATCCATCAGCGCCGCGTTCGGTCGACCGCACCCCAAGGTCAGTCGACCGTCCCCCTCTCAGGAATTCCTGCATAGTAGAGAGGTCGACCGCACCCCAGGATGGTCGATCGCAACCTGCTGTTGCTATTGCTGCTTACTATTTTCCCTTGCTTCCACTCCATTTTCGATCGCCTCGATTCCTTCATCGTCTCATCGTCTTCGTATCTAACATAGTATGCAAGACATAAACCCAACAGGGAGGATCGTGGTTTGCTGCAGGTAGCAACCACCATTGATAGTGATAGAAAACTAACAATTAGCAAGAAACAGAAGAGGAAAGAAATAAATAGAATAACTTCAATTCATTTCGTAGCCATTCCCAAAAGAGATTACAACTGAATATAAAGCAAAAGGAGGAAGAAGGCATGCCCTGGGAACGAATCGTGCGCCGACACGTAGCGTGCGCAATGCACGTACTACGACAGTACAAACGGACGCTCCATGTAGCTAACCAACTTTACTGTAGCGGACCCCACTTCTAGGAGTTTCTCCACTCATAGGTATTCACATGTATCGCAACGCACCCGTGAGAAATCTTTAGGTGGAATTTACTACAAAATGCCAGCCACTTTTTCAAATAAACCCAACAAAGAAAGAAAATACTCTAAGGACGAATACGCAACAACCAGGACTGATACGCAAAGACCTGTACATTTATTTCTTGCATCAGATACAATTCATAGAAACTGTATCAATCCTCCCATCTTGAGAAGGAGCTTCCATAATTTTTTGAAAATTAGGGAAGCGAATGTAAATATCCCAAAATTCTTCCCATGTTGCTTCACTTTTCTCTACCCCTTTCCATTGGATCAAAACTTCCGTGATTGCAACCCCTCTTTTTCCAACCATCCGCCTCTCTAAGAATTGCAATGGCTCAATGCTTTCCTCATGGAAGTAAGCAGGTGATTTGGATGCAGCTTATTGTGATCCCCTAAATGCTTCTTGAGCTGAGAGATGTGGAAGACGACATGGATATTAGCAGATACGGACAACTATAAACAATAAGCTACAGCTCCAACCTTTTCCAGAACCTCATATGGTCAATAATACAAATAAGAGAGCTTATGAATCCTCTTACCCCCGAATGTTTGTCTATATGGTTGAAGCTTCAAAAACACAGTCACCTGCAACAAGATCTCTTTCAACTCTTCCCTTATCAGCATTCCCCTTCATTCTGGCTTGGGCCCTTTTCAGGTTGTCTTTGAGCAACCTGAGAGTGATATCTCTTTCGACTAAGCACTCTTGAACCTCCCGTAGCTTAGCAGTCTTGGGAGCAGGGTTGGGGGTTTTCTTCCATATAAAATTCGATAGGGAGAGAACCTTGTAGAGCTATGAACGTTTGTATTATACCAATACTCCGCCCATGGTAGCATATTAATCCAAGTCGTGGGTTGATAAGCACAAAAACACCTTAGATATGTTTCCCGAGTGCGCTTAATTACCTCAGTCTGCCCGTTAGATTGTGGATGAAACAATGTACTCATGCAGAGTTTGGCCCCTTGGAGGTTGAAGATCTCTTTCCAAAAGTGACTAGTGAAAATTACATCTCGATCACTTACTATAATAGTTGGCACACCATATAACTTGATGATATTATTAACAAAAAGCTCTGCAACTTGGCTGTGTATGGGTGGGATAGTGGAATGAAGTGGCTATAATTAGACAACCGATCAACTACAACAAGGATAGTTGTCTTCTCCCAACTCTTGGGCAAACCTTCCACGAAATCCATGCTAACATCCTCCCATACTGCTGTTGGAATGGGCAGTGGCTGCAAGAGTTCTGAGAGGTCTGGTTCACATACTTACACCTTCGGCAGACTTCACACTCCATAATGTAAGATCTCAACATGTTCTTCATGCCCTTCCAATAAGCTACACTCTTCAACCTCTGCAGTGCTTTCTCGTACCCTAAATGGCCCCCTTGAAGTGACATATGATGCAAGTTCATCAGCTGCTTGGTGAGGGGAAAGGAAGGATACAACAAGACTCTTCCCTTGTAATAATAAACTCCATGCTGATATTCAAACCTTGAGTTTGCAAGGTCACTCTCATCAATTTTCTCTTGGATTTTCTTGTACAAGGGGTCCTCCGCAATCTCCTTCTTCAACACTGGCATCCACGCAGGTTGTAATATGAAGATAGCTTGAATTTGTTTGTCCTCAAACACCCTTGATAGGCCTTCAGCACCGGTGTTCTCTCTCTTCATCTTATACTCACCAATAAACTGGTATCCCTGTAGTTACGAAAGCCAAGTATGTTGGGCTTCCGTCTCCAATCTTTGCTCCAGTAAGTGCTTGAGTGGTTTGTGATCGGTCCTGATTATAAACTCTCCCTTACCAAATAATGTCTCCACTTCTTCATCGCATGCAGAAAGGCTAACATCTCCTTTTCATAAGCAGATAAGAACCTATTTCTTCCCTTCAACTCCTTGCTCAAATAGGCTATGGGATGCTGCTGCTGGGGTAACATAGCTCCAATTCCCGTCCCCGATGCATCACACTCTAAAGTGAATTTCTCTACAAAGTTTGGAAGCTTGAGTACAGGTGGAGTGGTAAGAGCCTTTTTGAGAGCTTCAAAGGCACTCTGAGCTGCCATGGATCATTTGAAAGCCCCTTTTTTGGTTAAAGCTACTAGAGGAGCTGCAATAGTGGCATACTTGTTTATAAATTTCCTATAGTATCCTGCTAAACCTAGGAATCCTCTTAAAGCTTTCAAACTTTTGGGAACTGGCCAAGAGTTCACTGCCTCAATCTTGCTTGGATCAATCGCAACCCCTTTCGCAGATACAATGTGTCCCAAATAAGCTACTTCTTTAACCCCAAAAACACATTTACTAAACTTAGCTTGGAGAGAGTTATCTTGCAAAAGCTGTAGTACTACCTGCATGTGTTGTTCATGCTCCTCCATAGATTTACTGTAAATGAGGATATCATCGAAAAACACAAGCACAAATTTGCGAAGATACGGTTTGAATACTGCATTCATGAGTGATTGAAAAGTTGAGGGAGCGTTGGTGAGACCGAAGGGCATTATTACTAACTCATAATGGCCTTCATGAGTCTTAAAGGTTGTCTTGCAAATGTTTTCCTCATTCATTCTCACTTGATGGTACCCGCTGCGCAAGTCTAACTTGCTAAACACCCTTGAGCCTTGTAGCTCATCAAGTAGTTCATTAATTAGAGGTATGGGGTATTTATCCTTGATGGTTAACTTGTTAGGAGCTCAAAAGTCTACACACATTCGCCATGTTCTGTTAGAAAATGTGTATTTTATACACCATTTACGAACCAGTTTTTGAGCAATTTTTTGAGTAAGATTCTCTATGAATTAGTGAGAGATCTTAATGGATTTGTGTTCTCCTTCGAGAGTAGATCAAAATCATATATTTATTTGTTCAAAACGGTTATCGGGTGAATGAGAAATTGTCTCCCAAAGTAAGGTATTTTCGTTTTTGAAAAATAGTTGAGGGATTTTAGTCCCACGTCGGAAAAAATAAAGAAAATAGAAGAGGATATATAATAACCTCTTTCTTGACATTGTAAGATAGCAAGTCAAGAGGCTCTCTCTTGCGTGTGCAGGGGGGTGCAAATCTCGGACCGGATTACATGCAACTTGTGTGTGCCCACAGTCCTGCGGACACGAATGCCAGACCGACATAAGCTCACCCCATGCAGAGCCACTTTTTGCTACAGTTTTTTTCTCCGATTTGTAACGATTGAAATAAATGCAGAAATGGTTTTGTCTGCCATTTATTCACGAAACAATTTTATCCACCGATACAGTAGTGCATTCAACCTTCTGTTTGCTGTTACAGTCGGTGCATTGAAGGAGTTGTCTACTGTTACAGTAGATGCAGTCAATGCATTTTATGCTATTACAAATCTCACCCTGACCCTATAAATAGAGGCCCCTCTCCTATGAATGAAGACACACTAGAAGCTCTTCTCTTCCCCCTTTGTTTTGTGCTTCTCAGTCTTGGTCGTTCGGTGATAGAATTCAGGCGTTGTCCAGTTCGTGAATTAGACGTGGTGCCTACATCGAGCTCTTCTGTCGTTGCATCCTGAGAGATAACCGCCTAAGTAAAATCCAGCTTCCGGACGAGGCGAATCTGTTTTAAGGAGATTGTGTGATAAACAAGTCTCGACACCAACCGGTTTGGTTTTGTTATTTTCATTTTCTCTTTAATTTTATTGGTTTTTCTTCTTCTTCTCCTTCTCTGATTTGTGCCTCTAATTCATAATTGCTTTTATTGCAAACGATTTTGTAATCAAATTTTATAACATGTTCCATCAGCCTTCTTTACCATAACTACGGGTGATGCAAATGAACTTGAAATAGGTCGAGTAACTCTTGATTGTAGCATCTCTCTGACCAACTTTTCGATTTCATTCTTTTGATGCCAGGGATGTTTGTAGGGTCTCAAACTGTTGGGTTGCGCATTGGAGCACAGGGTAATTCTGTGGTCACATTCCCTAGGCAGAGGTAGTTTAAACTTCTCTTGAAACACTTCCTCATACTCCTGTAATAGCGAATAGAGTTCCTTAGGATATTGGGGTGCACTTCAGCAGCAGAGGGTTTGATTTGAGTAACTTGCAGCATCAGACCTTCCTTCAAATGTTTAAGAGTTCATAGCATGGATTTATTTGAGGCTACGTCAATGGGTTTACTATTCATCCCTTTCAATACATGCAGCTTTCCGTCCTGCTCAAAATGCAACGAATAACTCTTAAATCTCAACCAGACCCCTTCTAGTGTCTTAATCCATTCAGCTTCTAACACCAACTGGCTTGTTTTGAAAGGAAGGATGTAGAAATTGGCTTTAATCACTACCTCTTGGCATACAAACTCCACCCCTTCACACATTCTTGCACACTTGGTTTTCTCCCCTCCTGCTACAACAACTTCAAAATGCACATTCCACACAACAGGGAGCTTCACTCTCTTGACTACTTGAGCCAGTATCAAATAATGCGTGCACTTCCTTTTAAAGTATCATACCTCGAAGTCCTAGAGTTTCGGGTTTTTCAACCCCTGCAATGGCCACTAGTGAGATGGCAGGTTGAGATTTATCTGAAATTTGAGCCTTCATACACTGCAGCTCTCCTTCAGTTGTAGAATCTTCCTTTGAGTTTGGAGCTTCAGGAGTTTCCTCTTCTTCTTCAAGCCTTGTGCCCTCGAATTCACCCTCAATTTGTGACAAGGATCTTCCCTTGCATTTGTGGCCCTTCACCAACTTCTCATTGCATCTAAAACATAATCCATGAAACCTCTTTTCTGCTAAAATCCTATCAAAATCAGTTTGATTCAGAGTCTCCTGAGTAGTGGTTTTGCTGGGAGGTACAGGGGAGGGTTTAGTTGAAGAGAATGCAGCTTTGGAAACTGCTCCTTGGAATCTAGATGCCTTCCTTTGACATATCAATATGGTTTTCCTTGCCTGAGCTTCTCTATAGGCACCAGTGACAGTGGTAGGGTGTTTGAGAAGCTCCTCTTGCTGAATTTCCTCTTTCAACCCAATACAAAACAATCCACCAATACAGCAATTTCTAATGGTTTTCTCAAATGAATATATTTAATGAACTCCTTATGGTAGTCATGTACAGTACTTGACTGTCGGAGCTTGAGTAGTGTCGTCATAGGGTTGTGGAGCTCCGTGGGACCAAATTGCATCAATATCTCTCGCTTCAGTATCTCCCAAGTTACCCCAGGACCGTACTGCCTCTTGAACCACCTCCACCACATCAAGGCCTCTTCCCTCAAAAAATAAACACTGAAATCCACTTGATGTCTACTCTCAATCCTCTGAGTATTAAAATGATGCTCCAAGTAAAAGAACCAGTTCATCACATCTCCGCTACCATAAAAAATCAGGATCTCCAGTTTGGTGTGCTTCGGGAAGATGGAGTGGGGCCTATCAAAGTCATCTTCTACCCTTCCTATCAACATCTTATTCTCATCTCTCTCCCACCTTACATTAGGGCTTGGGTTTGGTTGAGGATTAGGCGGCGGTAATGGAGTCTGAGTGGGAGTTGGTACATGGGTCGATGGGGGTCCATAGCTTCTAACCCTATCAATAAAGGGCATCGCTCCACCATGGCTTGGATTCGATCGATCTGTGATTGCATCCTATTGCCTTGCTCCTGAACACCATCGATATCTCGATGTTGCCTATCCGCTGACTTAGATTGGCCGACTGTTGAGGATCAACACCCTCAGGGGTGGTTCCTCGCATCGGTATGCTTGGGGATCCGAGTCCAGAATTAGATCTAGACTCAAGGATCGGTGAGCGCTCGATCAATGAGGCAGCTGACCAGTCAATGGCTCGATACCACAAATCGAACCGGGTGAGGATCGCGGTTGCTGCGGGTAGCAACCACCATTGATAGCGATAAAAAACTAACAATTAGCAAGAAACATAAAAGAAAAAAATTAACTAGAATAACTTCAATTCATTTCATAGCCATTCCCAAAAGAGATTACAATGGAATATAAAGCAAAAGGAGGAAGAAGGCACGCCCTGGGAACGAATCGTGCGCTGACACACAGCGTGCGCAACACACGTATTGCGACAGTACAAACGGACGCTCCCTGTAGCCAACCAACTTTACCGTAGAAGGCCCCACTCCTAAGAGTTTCTCCACTCATAGGTACCCACATGTATCGCAGCGCAGCTGTGCAAAATCCTTAGGAAGACTTTATTACAACATGCCAGCCACTGTTACAAATAAATCCAACAAAGAAAGAAAATACTCTAAGGACGGATACGCAACAACCAGGACTGATATGCAAAGACATGTACATTTATTTCCTACATCAGATACAGAGAACTGTATCACCATGACACCATGAGCTTGGGCGAATTAACAACATAATCTAGCAACATAACTTGAATAAGCAGTACAACAGATATATTACAAATCTAATTTCAACTTCTTCTTGTCAGTAGCATGAAACGGTCGCCAAACTCACTAGCTGTGGTGCCACTAAGTTAACTTCCTAATCTAATTGGATGAGAACGTTAGGAACTTACAAAGTTGGAGACTTGGGAGGAGTGTAAACTGGAGGATCTCCCCACCTATGCTGTGGACTTATGCTTCACAAGAGGGACAAGTGATTGCACTACATCTACCATGAGAGGCCTGTAATCAGCCTCGGGCTGAACACACATGGCAGCAATGGCAGCAACTTGAACAGCATCCTTCACTGAATATTGGCCGACCAATGCTGGATCCATGATCTTTACTATCTTCTCTCTATCTGTAAGCCAAGGTAGAGCCTTCAATGATAACCACACATAACATCAAGTTATCAGGCTCGGCCCTGGGGCAGGGCCCAGAGGGCGACCACCTTGGGCCCCAAAAATTTGGGGCCTAATTTTTTATAATTTTTCAAAAAAAAAAAACAGCTTTTATAAAAAAAATGCATAGAGACTCCAAGAGTCTCAAGACTCAACTGTCTAGGTTCTAGGTTCAAGATTCAAAAGAAAATGCATAGAGACTCCAAGTGTCTCAACACTCAAAAGCAAATGCATATAGTTCTTGCCTTCTAGTTCTAGGTTCTCGAGTTAATTTTTTATTTTCATCTTTCTTTTCAAAAAAAAAAAAAATCACTTGCTTTGAACTCAATTACTCATATATTATTAATTAGTTGTCCTGTTAACATGTATGTTGAAGCAAATTGACATATTCTACTTGGTCTTGGTACATATATATGGTAAGGCTTCCATCTTATATATTCTACTTATTGCTTAATAACATTTAACTGGTTTAAGTTCTTAACAATTTAAGGTATTTCTTAAGCGAGGGTTCTCATGAGGTGCTAACAGGTAATCTAATCTTTCCGAGTATTAGCTTGATTTATTTGAGAAACATTCATTTTTGTAGGGTAGATGACTTCCCAGTTTCCTTTCGTTTCTTTTGTTTCTTTGTTGTGCATATAGCATACAAAAATTCAAAATCATCTTGGGCAAAAGCCAAAGTACCCCCCCAACGTTTGGCCTGAGTGTAAAATGCCCACACAACGTTTGAAAAAGTACAATTAACCCATTTCTCCGTTAACTTAACCACATCCGTTAAGTTATAATGATTAAATTACTTTTTTACCCTTACCCTTTCATAACCAAACCTCATCTTCTTTTTTCTTTTTCTTCATTCCTTTTTTTTCAAATCCCGATCGATCTGTTGATTGAATAAATCAGAGTTCTCAGAAACTCTTTCCTTTTTTTTCAAATTCCGATCGATCTGTTGATTGAATAAATCAGAGTTCTCAGAAACCCTTGCCATAGCCATGAAGCTCCTCATTCTCTTACTTGTGCTGCCGCTTCTCTCTCTGCAATTGATGGTCCTTTCTCTTTCTTCGTCTTCCCCCTCTTTTGTTCTCGTTTTCACTTATTTGATGAATTTTTTATTTTGATTTTTTTTTGTTTGATAAATTTAAGCAGAGGATAAGGGATCTGTCGCCTATGTGTGAACTTAAGATTTGCTGTACAACCTAATTTTAAAACCATCTTTCCCTTTCCCTTGGACCTAAGAAATTCTCCGCAAATAAATATAAAAAGTGAAATTAATACCAAAGCAGGATTGCACATGCAATATCCAATAATATCCAGTTATTCTATCACCGTCTGCTCTTCAGTTTTAAACTATCCTCACAAAGACTGTTAATTCATAGTAGTAATAGAGGACAACAAGTTATTTTACAATACAATTATATTGGAAACGCACTGATCAAGAAGTGAAATATATTTAACTAGCTATGAGCAGAGGCAAAGTCATTTTACAATTATATTGGAAAAATAACATACATTTAACTAGCTTAATATATTTTGAGGTAAGGCTTCTCTACCTTTCTTAAAATAAAAAAAATACAGAATAGACATACATTATTTGTACAGTATAATTTACATGTTCAATGGGCGTTAATAGTTACATTATTCTTAGAAACAATCTAAAGTTATTTTGAAGTCATGTTTTTACAACAATTAAATGTAAATTAAACGTACGATGCTTTTTAAGGATGAGTTCTGCATTTTTATCCATAAATTTTAAAGAGAACTCTAATTTATTCAATCGACAGATTGATCGGAATTTGAAAAAAAAGAATGAAGAAAAAGAAAAAGGAAAGAAGAGATTTGATTATGAAAGGGTAAGGGTAAAAAAGTAATTTAATAATTATAACTTAACAGATGGGGTTAAGTTAATAGAGAAATGGGTTTAGTGTACTTTTTCAAACGTTGTATGAGCATTTTGTACTCGGGCCAAACGTTAGGGGGTATTTTGATTTTTGCCCAATCATCTTCTATTTTGGTTTCTGTAGAACACCCCCATTACGTTTGATATTTGATTAAGAAACCCCCAAACAAGATGCACATGAAAAAGACCGAAAATTAGTGTAGTACACCCATTAACTAGTCAGTAGACTTCTTATACAGTTATAAATTATATGTGTTGTGCATAAATTTATTCTTTTAGTAAAGGAAACATTACTCTTCTTATGGAATATGGAGTGTAGATTGCTGACTTCTTTGTTCCCCAGTTCAAAAGTTTGGGTTATATAAATACATAGGACAGACACTTTGACTGGTGTTTATAGTAAGCCATCCTGTGTTTGTGTAATTTATTTTTTCTTGGAAGTGAACTAACCTTTATTAATAATTTGAGAGATAATTTAGTGTGGATACACTCATAGTGTCATAGTGATGATTTTACCCTTCATTTCATTTGCGTTATATCTCATTATTTTATAATATTTGTAACTGTTATAGTCCAGGAGCTGCCAAGATTATTTGAAACTGGCAGACATATATGTGGTCATTTATTATAATATTCGTAATTTTGTATGACGTTTTTTTGAATCTTCGAACTATTTATAAGCTTTCTTATCATTTAAATATTTATATATGACAATTTTGTGGTTATTTTGAACATGTAAATTATTTTTATATATTAATATATTTCAATTAATTAAAGAAGGGCTTCATAATTTTTGTTCGTCCTGAACCTCTAAATTGTCAGGACAGGCCCTACAAGTTATATATAACATGAAGTCACATGGAGAGTAAGTAATCAAAGAGTTGGAATAATATATAACATGCTCCATAGACACCGGTCAGTTACCCAACCAGAAACTGTTTTTAATTATTTTAGGCAAAAATCAATTAACGCTCCCATCATTTCAAAAATAATCAACAAACCACCCAACAATTATCTTCATTATTATTTACACTCATGACCTCCGCTTTAATTTTGGACGGAAATACCCCTCTCCTCAATCTCCTTCAAATCTATGGTATTTTTGTTCAAAATTATGGCAGAGAACGTTGGGGGGTTTCTTGTTTATTTTGGGAACAACAGGGGTTATTGACTATTGCCCTATCTTTTTTGATTAAGGAGAGAACTATTTCAGGTTTAGCTTCATGTCATGTGAATCTATTTGCACTCTTAAGGAAGTCAACATAAGAAGAATATAATTACTAGCTAGTCTGCTATAAATGGATTTTGTCTTTGAATTGCTCATGCAGCTAATATTAAGGCAAAATCAACAAGGGCAGCTAGCCAGCTACCCATGAACAATCCAGATAATAAAGGAAGTACTCCCCTAAAGAACAATGCATCCGATTTGGTCGTCAGATGACCAGACATTGCATATCTGCATACAAGCAATGGATAAAGCTTCAAAAGAGTACAATGAACTAGGATATGGCCAGCTGGAGCTTTTAGTACTTGCTCAAGGGGCCACATATCCTTGGGTGCCTAATACCCGAGTCGAGACATGGCCTCCAGCTTTGTCAGAGCCAAGCTTGGCGAGGCCAAAATCTGAAACTTTGGCATATATCCATGAGGATGTTGCTGCTTTTGAATAACAGGTGGATTGACGTGCTCATGCAAGTACTGCAGTCCTTTTGCAGCTTCAAGAGCTATCTTCATCCTAATCTCCCAACTCAACTTTGAAACACCACCTTAGGAACCTGGACTCCGTATTAGGACATATTCAACTACAACATATGTAACTAATTGTTGGAAATCGATTCCATCATATTGTACTCATCAAGACGTACAAAATGATGTACTCACATGTCCAAAACCGATTTCAAATGAATGAAATATTCGCCTCCAAAGTTAGCTTGTTGAAATGAAGAATTGAACTTTTGTTTGATATGTGACATCTAAACTTAGTCCCATATCGGTAAGGAGCAAAAAAGCAAATGAAGTTATAAGTTAAAAACTGAGCCAAAGGGTTGTGCCCTTAGGGGTACGAATATTTTCTCCGGAGGGAGAACACACCCAACTTGGGCGTGGCTTTGGCTTTGGCTTTGGCTTTGGGTAAACTTATTTTTTTGCAGAAATTCAGCTCTGTTTTGAGCTGGATACGGGCAGTTGCAACAGTCTTCGTCTGAACAGTTGCAACAACTGTTGCAGCAACTGCCGTCAGTTCTGATCTGATACGGGCAGTTGCAACAGTCTTTGTCTGAACAGTTGCAACAACTGTTGCAGCAACTGCCATCAGTTCTGATCTGATACGGGCTGCAACTGTCGTGACAGTTTTGTCTGAACAGTTGCAGCAACTGCCACAGGATTAGGCCTATAAATAGGATTGGATTCTGATCAAATCCACATCCCGATTCATAAGTTTCCTATCTCCTGTATCAACATAGCATATCACAAACGCTGTCATCATATCTGATCTCGCCCGAGCCTCCATTATTCTAGTGTAAGTTAATGGAGTTCTGACTGTTGTATCTTGGGAGACGACTGTCATAAAAACCTGTGTACACCGTTGCAGAGGCAGAAATTAACGTCTTAAGGACATTGCTTCGACAAGCCTCAGTCTGTATTTATTCTTCCTTCACCATACTCAAGGTCGGAATTGAAGATAACATATCTTCTTTCTGTGCTTTGTGTACAGTGATATACACTGTTTGCGAAACAGTTCCTTTAATTCACATTTATCAAGGTTCGAATTGAAGATTCAGTATCTTCCTTTTGTTCTTTGTTGATAGTGAATTATACTGTTTTCATAACAGTATATGTACAATTAAATTTGAGTAGAAATTTAATTTGTTGTTTTTAATTTTACATTAAAAATTAATTTTGTCTACATAAGTTGTAACAACTTAAGACGTTAAATTTATTTTTCTTCTGTAGACAAGAATATGACTACCAAACCAGAACCCCCGAAAATGGTTAATAGTTTGCACAACAAGCCCGAGAATTTCAAAGGGGTTGACTTCAAGACTTGGCAGAGCAAAATGTTCTTCTATCTTACAACCCTCGGGTTGGATAGGTTCCTCGAGGAGGAAGAACCTAAGCCCGCTGAGGGGCAGACTCCTGAAACTCACAAGGAGACATTTGCAGCGTGGAGGCATTCGGACTTTCTTTGCCGGAACTACATCCTTAACTGTTTGGATGAAGTTCTGTACAAGATATATTGTCCAATCACTACTGCAAAAACTTTGTGGACCACTCTGGCTTACAAATACAAGATTGAGAATGCCAGCTTGAAGAAATTTATCGTGGATAAATTTATGGACTACAAAATGGTGGACTCTAAGTCCATCACTGTCCAGATGCAGGAGCTTCAAATCATTATTCACGAGATGGAAGCCGAAGGCCATAAGGTTGGCGGATCCTTTCTAGTGGAAGCAATCATTGGAAAGTTGCCACCATCATGGAAAGACTTCAGGTATTACCTCAAGCACAAAAAGAAGGAAATATCCTTAGAAGATCTTGTTGTTAGGTTGAAGATTGAAGCAGACAACCGAGGTACAATAAGGTTCAAAAGCGAGGAGGCTAAAGTACATGTTGTGGAAGGTTCCAACAAGCGGAAGGGCAACTCCAACAACAAGAAACATTCCCAGAAAAGGAAAGCTTCAGATCAAGGATTCAAAGACAAGAAGCCCAACAAGAAGTTCAATGGAAATTGTTGGATTTGTGGGAAGCCTGGTCACTCTGCCAGAGACTGCCGCTTCAAGAAATCTGGCGGCACTTCAGAAGCAAATGTCACTGAGAACATCACTTCAAGCATCGATTACCTGAACTTGTCTGCTGTTGTTTCTGAATGTAACCTTGTCCAACATCCCGGACAATGGTGGGTAGACACAGGTGCTACTCGGCACATATGTTTTGATAAGTCACTGTTCTCGACTTATCAGAAACTGGACCACGAAGAAAAACTTTATATGGGCAACTCTGCTGTGTCGATGGTCGAAGGCTGTGGACAAGTCATCCTGAAGTTCACGTCTGGAAAGAACGTCACGCTGAACGACGTGCTTCACGTGCCAGACATCCGCAAGAACCTTATTTCTGGATCCGTGCTCTCCAAGAAAGGTTTTAAAATTGTAATTGAGTCAGACAAGTTGGTACTGACCAAGGCTGGGGTTTATGTTGGGAGGGGCTATCTGTGTGATGGATTGTTCAAAGCAAATGTAGCCGTAATTGGCAATAACCCAATGTACTCTAAATCTATGATTAATAAAAATTCAGTTTCTTATTTGCTTGAGTCTGAAACGATTTTATGGCATGATAGATTAGGGCACATAAATTTTCGAAAGATGAAAAAACTTGCAAATTTAGGTTTGATTCCAAACTTTAAATTTGACAAAACTCACAAGTGTGAGATTTGTGTGGAAGGAAAAATGGTCAAGAAACCATTCAACACAGTAGACAGGAGTACTGAGCCGTTATGCCTAATCCATACTGATCTATGTGATTTTAAATCCTTACCCACGAGAGGTGGGAAAAAGTATTTTATCACATTTATCGATGATTGCACCCGATATTGCTATGTCTATTTACTAAATAGTAAAGACGAAGCAATTGTAGCATTCACAAAATACAAGGCTGAAGTAGAGAATCAGCTTAACAAAAAGATCAAAATATTGAGGTCTGATCGAGGTGGAGAATATGAGTCTCCATTTGCACAACTGTGTGAAGAGTATGGAATTATCCACCAAACAACTGCCCCATACTCACCTCAGCAAAATGGAATTGCTGAAAGAAAGAACAGAACGTTAAAAGATATGATTAATGTCTTGCTTATAACTTCTGGACTACCTACCAACTTGTGGGGGAAAGCTTTATATATGTCAAATCACATATTGAATAGAGTTCCACATAAGAAAGCTGATTCCATTCCATATGAATTATGGAAAGGACATATGCCTAATTACAAATACCTCAAAGTGTGGGGGTGTTTGGCTAAGGTCTCGGTTCCTCTTCCTAAGAGAACCAAACTTGGACCAAAAACGGTAGATTGCTATTTTCTAGGCCATGCCGAAAATAGTAGTGCATACAGATTTTTAGTGTTCAAGTCTGAAGTACGTGACATCAGTGTAAACACTATCATTGAGTCAAGAGATGCCATATTTTTTGAAGATGTGTTTCCACACAAAAGAAATAATGGAAACTCTGATCTCAAAAGAACAAGTGAAGTGTTAACTGAGAAACAGGATGAAACTCATCGTGACAATGGTGAATCTGAACCAAGAAGAAGTGTAAGACCTAAAACCTCTAAGTCTTTCGGTCCAGATTATCTAACATACATGTTAGAGGCTGAACCTCAGACTTATAAAGAGGCAGTCTCATCCTCAGAGTCTCCCTATTGGAAAGAAGCTATCAATAGTGAGATTGAATCAATTCTAAGTAATCACACCTGGAAATTGGTTGACCTTCCACCGGGTCATAAACCAATTGGATGTAAATGGATCTTCAAACGGAAGATGAAACCAGATGGTTCTATTGACAAATACAAAGCTAGATTAGTAGCTAAAGGGTATCGCCAGAAGGAGGGCTTAGACTTCTTTGATACTTATTCACCGGTTACACGGATAACCTCTATAAGAATGCTGATAGCAATAGCTTCTATCTATAATCTTGAAATTCATCAAATGGATGTCAAAACGGCATTTTTAAATGGGGATCTCGAAGAAGAGATCTACATGGAGCAACCAGAAGGGTTTGTCTCAAAGGGAGCTGAACATAAAGTATGTAGACTTGTTAAATCCCTATATGGACTTAAACAAGCTCCGAAACAATGGCATGAAAAGTTCGACAATGTCATGATGAAAAATGGTTTTCGAATTAATGAATGTGATAAATGTGTTTATTACAAACAAATGGGACAATCTTGTGTGATTGTTTGCCTATATGTGGATGATATGCTAATCTTTGGTCCTAACCTGGAAGTCATCAAGACTGTAAAGAAAATGCTAATCAACCACTTTGACATGAAAGACTTAGGTGTGGCAGATGTTATTTTGGGTATCAAAATAATAAGAACACCTAGTGGCATTGAATTATCTCAATCACATTATGTGGAAAAAGTGCTTGACAGATTCAAGGAACATGGGATTAAAGGAGTATCAAACCCTTATTCACCATCTATAGTTTTGCACAAAAATACTGGTGAAAGTATAATGCAACTGGAGTATTCTCGTGTAATAGGCAGTTTAATGTATATCATGAACTGCACGAGACCAGACATTGCTTATGCAGTGAGTAAACTAAGCAGATACACCAGTAACCCAGGAAAAGGTCACTGGACATCATTACTAAGAGTACTTGGGTATTTAAAGAATACTACAAACTTTTCACTGCATTATGGTAGATATCCTGCCGTTCTTGAAGGATACAGTGATGCAAATTGGATATCTGATTCGGAAGAATCAAAATCCACAAGTGGTTATATCTTTACCCTAGCAGGAGCTGCTGTGTCATGGAAATCTTCCAAACAAACGTGTATTGCACGATCCACAATGGAATCCGAGTTCATTGCTTTAGATAAAGCAGGTGAAGAAGCAGAATGGCTTCGGCACTTTTTAGAAGATATTCCTTTTTGGCCTAAACCAATGACGGCCATTTGTATCCATTGCGATAATCAAGCAGCGCTAAGTAGAGCGCACAATTCTGTATATAATGGCAAATCACGACATATTCGTAGACGCCATAATACTGTTCGACAGTTACTCTCCAATGGAATTATTTCCATTGACTTTGTGAGGTCACAGGATAACTTAGCGGATCCATTTACTAAGGGTTTATCCAGAGAGAAAATTAACTGTGCATCGAGGAGAATGGGGTTAAAAGCCTAAAACAATACGAGTTACCTTATACGGAAACCTAACCTAGCGACAGGAGATCCCACGGACCAGGTTCAATAGGACAACCAGTTATGAGTAACTCAAATAGTAATGCATTTGGACTCAGGTCCATCTCATTCCTAGGGTGCGAAATAAATGCATGCCTACAGAAGTATTAAAAGGATAAGCTATGCTTTTAATGACGTCCATATCTTGAAAATCACAAGTGGAGTATTGTAGGGTACTCTTTATGGATACGGTCACCTATGTAAGTGTGAGCTGGGTCGGCTCTTTGAGAATTTTGAAAGGCTGGAGTTCTCTAAAAACACTCGCAGAACTGAGATTTGTTCAGGACAAAAATGAACACAACCGAGAGATTGGATGTGAAGAACACAATGTTGTGTAGAGTTTATTGCTTGGGTTTACACTAACGGCTGACGGTTCAAGATGAAATATTTCACCGATTAGCCAAGTATGTCCGATAAACTTTAACTAGGGAAGGTTCAAAGTGAAATATCTACCTATCCACGATGCGACACTGTTTCAAATTGCACACTGTGATATGCACCTGTTGTAAGGTGAGAGACGAAAATTTTCATTCATGTGGGGGATTGTTGGAAATCGATTCCATCATATTGTACTCATCAAGACGTACAAAATGATGTACTCACATGTCCAAAACCGATTTCAAATGAATGAAATATTCGCCTCCAAAGTTAGCTTGTTGAAATGAAGAATTGAACTTTTGCTTGATATGTGACATCTAAACTTAGTCCCATATCGGTAAGGAGCAAAAAAGCAAATGAAGTTATAAGTTAAAAACTGAGCCAAAGGGTTTGTAGCACCCCGAATTTCCAATATAAAATTTAGAAAATACGTGGCACTTTCCCAGCGATCCACTTCAATGTAACAACATACATAGCCAAAAACTCAAATCATTTTATTCCAAATCTTTATTACAATAATCTTTTCAAATTGCAGCGGAAATACAAACACCTTACATTACAATAATTCTTTTACAACACTATTCTTTACAAAATTACACATGGCTCTATCATTTCACTCATACTCTCTAAAGCTAACCCAAGCATCCAAGCCTCCAATTCTAAGCAATAACCTGCAACATGTGAGGCTAGAGTTGAACTCTAACCCCCAAAACTACGGGGTCAGCCATAAATGGTGTGAGTGATATAAACAACAACATAAATAAAAATAAACATAAACTCTCAAACAACATGTACTGAACAAAAATGCATAAACTGAACATGTAATATGAAACAAGAACGATAGGCCAGTACATGCATGAAGCCGAGTCGAGAAACAATACCAACGATCAATATCCTTCAATCAAATTACTCTCAAAATAGTACAGTTCACTGTACGGTACAGTCGACTGTCTTAGGAACCAGTCGACTGATCAGAACCAACAATAATCCTCACGTCTCTGAACATGCCCAATTGTCAATAAATCTCAGTACCACGATGTATGTCCAACAATCGATCACCCATAATGTCATAGATCAGATACCCATGTATCCATCAACAAAAACTAAAGATAGTATAGATCGAATACATACCTGGTATGCAATCACTAATAGTGACTCTTACACCGACGAACATATTCATCTACAAACAAACTAAAGATGGTATAGATAGAATACATACCCGGCATGCAATCACCCATAGTGACTCTTACACCGACGAACATATTCATCTACAAACAAACTAAAGAGGGTATAGATAGAATACATACCCGGCATGCAATCACCCATAGTGACTCTTACACCGACGAACATATTCATGTACAAACAACGAATGAGGGTATAGATAGAATACATACCCGGCATGCAATCACCCATAGTGACTCTTACACCGACGAACGTATTCATCTACAAACAAACTAAGAGGGCATAGATAGAATACATACCCGGCATGCAATCACCCATAGTGACTCTTACACCGACGAACATATTCATCTACAAACAAACTAAAGAGGGTATAGATAGAATACATACCCGGCATGCAATCACCCATAGTGACTCTTACACCGACGAACATATTCATCTACAAACAACGAATGAGGGTATAGATAGAATACATACCCGGCATGCAATCACCCATAGTGACTCTTACACCGACGAACGTATTCATCTACAAACAAACTAAGAGGGCATAGATAGAATACATACCCGGCATGCAATCACCCATAGTGACTCTTACACCGACGAACATATTCATCTACAAACAAACTAAAGATAACAAGAACACTTAAGATCATGAAAAACTAATCAGCTCCAGTCGACTTATACTGTAATAAGTCGACTTCCCCGAGAACCAATATTCAAGATTATAACAAGTGCAGTAAGTTGACTTATAAAAGCATAAGTAGACTTATCAACAATATAAGATGACTTATAAAAGTCATAAGTAGACTTATCAATAATATAAGATGACTTATAACAATCATAAGTAGACTTATCAAAAGTATAAGATGACTTATAAAGATCATAAGTAGACTTATCAAAAGTATAAGATGACTTATAAAGATCATAAGTAGACTTATCAAAAGTATAAGATGACTTATAAAGATCATAAGTAGACTTATCAAAACATAAGATGACTTATAAAGATCATAAGTAGACTTATCAAAACATAAGTCGACTTAAAAGGGGACATAAGTCGACTTATAAGAACATAAGTCGACTTATAAAGACATAGGTCGACTTACCCGAGAGAAATTCTACGATAACTTTGAAAAATAAATTCTAAGTGTACCAGTCGACTGACAAGGGTCTAAGTCGACTGTCCAGAACGGATTTTCGAGAAAAACTAAAGATACAGCAGCTGGGTCGTACCAGTCGACTGATACATAGTCCCAGTCGACTGTCGGCCTACAAATCTCACAAATTAGGTCTGAAATCAATACTCAATACTGGAGTTTTCTAAAGGTTCTTGTTCATGAAAATAATTTTTAATCATGTAAAATGACAATCTCGATTACTTCTTCATTGCCGATCCATTATTCAATCATTCAATAACTCAAAACTCAATTCCCTTGTTCTCAAATTCCTAAATCTTACATTAGGGTTTCCTTAATACTTAATTCTTCCACCAATAATAACCAAGATCTGATTATATACGCAAGATCCAGATGTTCATACATCCGATCAAACCATACTTGAATCTTAACATGTTTTCGATCAATAAAGAATTTGTTAAACTAGATCTACTAAACATTCGTGGATTTCTCATGCATAATACGAATAACGACTATTGCATCGATCACATACAAGATACGGATACATCAAACAAAACAGCACACCATCATACACACTAACAAAACTAAGTTCATATCACTCACCTTTAGATGCAAGAAGATCCACAAAAGCCTTCCTTTGCTAGATCCAAAAGCTTCTTCCTCAATCACCAAAAGAATGAGAATATAATAAGATCTGAGTTGTGCAGCGAATGACGGCTGCAAACTCTCTTTATATAGGCCGGGAATTAGGTTTTAGGGTTTCCAAATACATTTGCAAAACAATCCCTTCAAAATACAATTACTCGTATATATATATATATATCTACTCTTGGAAATTCATCTAAAATTCATTTAAATTAGGATTTAATAGAAAATATACTTCTAAATCTTAACCAATACTGTTTAAAACGTCCAGAATGCCAATTTTGTACTTTAGCCCTTAAAATGTCAATTTTACAAAAAGGTCCTTCTTTTATCAAAAATTGCAAATAGATCAAATTAATTTCAGAAAAATCTGGAAAAATACTACATAATTCAAAAATAATAAATAATGATTTTCCATAGAGAAAACTTAATTTTTCAAACATCTCAAAAGTCATTTGCACGTGTTTTGCACGTGTACAAAAGATAAATCTTTTAGAAAATATCAATTAAATCCTCAAAACTCATTTAAATTCATTTTCAAATAATTAAAATAATATTTGAAAATACGGGGTTCTACATCACTCCCTCCTTAGAAGAGTTCTGTCCTCAGAACTACGGCTAATGAGGTCCGAACAACCCACTAACAATGATTGAAAACTCATGGGTAGTAACATAAATCTTTAGGAAATACAATCACACCTAAGAATGCATTCTAACAAAACAAACACATTACACCAAATAATCACAATCATGCAAGGAATTCAGAAAAGACAAGCTCCCGCTGCGCGACTCTGATAACTTGCCATCGGAAGCCACGCTGCAACAACTACTGAACTTCTGCATCCCACTCTGACCCTCTGCTTCCTCCTTCCGAGAATCAGTGGCCACTCCCTCCTTAGAAAGGACATGACTAAGGATAGCCACCTCAAACACAATTCACATTCACATCCATATCCTATGGCAAAACTATAACCATACCATGACCTCAAACCAAACATCATGTTTTAATTCTATGTGATACTCACACTCTGATGTCCACACCTAGATACTCACTCTCTAGTGTCCACACCTAGGTTGGTTTTCATACTATGTCTATTATTACTATTGAAGCATGCTCTGATACCAAACTGTAGCACCCCGAATTTCCAATATAAAATTTAGAAAATACGTGGCACTTTCCCAGCGATCCACTTCAATGTAACAACATACATAGCCAAAAACTCAAATCATTTTATTCCAAATCTTTATTACAATAATCTTTTCAAATTGCAGCGGAAATACAAACACCTTACATTACAATAATTCTTTTACAACACTATTCTTTACAAAATTACACATGGCTCTATCATTTCACTCATACTCTCTAAAGCTAACCCAAGCATCCAAGCCTCCAATTCTAAGCAATAACCTGCAACATGTGAGGCTAGAGTTGAACTCTAACCCCCAAAACTACGGGGTCAGCCATAAATGGTGTGAGTGATATAAACAACAACATAAATAAAAATAAACATAAACTCTCAAACAACATGTACTGAACAAAAATGCATAAACTGAACATGTAATATGAAACAAGAACGATAGGCCAGTACATGCATGAAGCCGAGTCGAGAAACAATACCAACGATCAATATCCTTCAATCAAATTACTCTCAAAATAGTACAGTTCACTGTACGGTACAGTCGACTGTCTTAGGAACCAGTCGACTGATCAGAACCAACAATAATCCTCACGTCTCTGAACATGCCCAATTGTCAATAAATCTCAGTACCACGATGTATGTCCAACAATCGATCACCCATAATGTCATAGATCAGATACCCATGTATCCATCAACAAAAACTAAAGATAGTATAGATCGAATACATACCCGGTATGCAATCACTAATAGTGACTCTTACACCGACGAACATATTCATCTACAAACAAACTAAAGATGGTATAGATAGAATACATACCCGGCATGCAATCACCCATAGTGACTCTTACACCGACGAACATATTCATCTACAAACAAACTAAAGAGGGTATAGATAGAATACATACCCGGCATGCAATCACCCATAGTGACTCTTACACCGACGAACATATTCATGTACAAACAACGAATGAGGGTATAGATAGAATACATACCCGGCATGCAATCACCCATAGTGACTCTTACACCGACGAACGTATTCATCTACAAACAAACTAAAGAGGGTATAGATAGAATACATACCCGGCATGCAATCACCCATAGTGACTCTTACACCGACGAACATATTCATCTACAAACAAACTAAAGAGGGTATAGATAGAATACATACCCGGCATGCAATCACCCATAGTGACTCTTACACCGACGAACATATTCATCTACAAACAACGAATGAGGGTATAGATAGAATACATACCCGGCATGCAATCACCCATAGTGACTCTTACACCGACGAACGTATTCATCTACAAACAAACTAAGAGGGCATAGATAGAATACATACCCGGCATGCAATCACCCATAGTGACTCTTACACCGACGAACATATTCATCTACAAACAAACTAAAGATAACAAGAACACTTAAGATCATGAAAAACTAATCAGCTCCAGTCGACTTATACTGTAATAAGTCGACTTCCCCGAGAACCAATATTCAAGATTATAACAAGTGCAGTAAGTTGACTTATAAAAGCATAAGTAGACTTATCAACAATATAAGATGACTTATAAAAGTCATAAGTAGACTTATCAATAATATAAGATGACTTATAACAATCATAAGTAGACTTATCAAAAGTATAAGATGACTTATAAAGATCATAAGTAGACTTATCAAAAGTATAAGATGACTTATAAAGATCATAAGTAGACTTATCAAAACATAAGATGACTTATAAAGATCATAAGTAGACTTATCAAAACATAAGTCGACTTAAAAGGGGACATAAGTCGACTTATAAGAACATAAGTCGACTTATAAAGACATAGGTCGACTTACCCGAGAGAAATTCTACGATAACTTTGAAAAATAAATTCTAAGTGTACCAGTCGACTGACAAAGGTCTAAGTCGACTGTCCAGAACAGATTTTCGAGAAAAACTAAAGATACAGCAGCTGGGTCGTACCAGTCGACTGATACATAGTCCCAGTCGACTGTCGGCCTACAAATCTCACAAATTAGGTCTGAAATCAATACTCAATACTGGAGTTTTCTAAAGGTTCTTGTTCATGAAAATAATTTTTAATCATGTAAAATGACAATCTCGATTACTTCTTCATTGCCGATCCATTATTCAATCATTCAATAACTCAAAACTCAATTCCCTTGTTCTCAAATTCCTAAATCTTACATTAGGGTTTCCTTAATACTTAATTCTTCCACCAATAATAACCAAGATCTGATTATATACGCAAGATCCAGATGTTCATACATCCGATCAAACCATACTTGAATCTTAACATGTTTTCGATCAATAAAGAATTTGTTAAACTAGATCTACTAAACATTCGTGGATTTCTCATGCATAATACGAATAACGACTATTGCATCGATCACATACAAGATACGGATACATCAAACAAAACAGCACACCATCATACACACTAACAAAACTAAGTTCATATCACTCACCTTTAGATGCAAGAAGATCCACAAAAGCCTTCCTTTGCTAGATCCAAAAGCTTCTTCCTCAATCACCAAAAGAATGAGAATATAATAAGATCTGAGTTGTGCAGCGAATGACGGCTGCAAACTCTCTTTATATAGGCCGGGAATTAGGTTTTAGGGTTTCCAAATACATTTGCAAAACAATCCCTTCAAAATACAATTACTCGTATATATATATATCTACTCTTGGAAATTCATCTAAAATTCATTTAAATTAGGATTTAATAGAAAATATACTTCTAAATCTTAACCAATACTGTTTAAAACGTCCAGAATGCCAATTTTGTACTTTAGCCCTTAAAATGTCAATTTTACAAAAAGGTCCTTCTTTTATCAAAAATTGCAAATAGATCAAATTAATTTCAGAAAAATCTGGAAAAATACTACATAATTCAAAAATAATAAATAATGATTTTCCATAGAGAAAACTTAATTTTTCAAACATCTCAAAAGTCATTTGCACGTGTTTTGCACGTGTACAAAAGATAAATCTTTTAGAAAATATCAATTAAATCCTCAAAACTCATTTAAATTCATTTTCAAATAATTAAAATAATATTTGAAAATACGGGGTTCTACATCACTCCCTCCTTAGAAGAGTTCTGTCCTCAGAACTACGGCTAATGAGGTCCGAACAACCCACTAACAATGATTGAAAACTCATGGGTAGTAACATAAATCTTTAGGAAATACAATCACACCTAAGAATGCATTCTAACAAAACAAACACATTACACCAAATAATCACAATCATGCAAGGAATTCAGAAAAGACAAGCTCCCGCTGCGCGACTCTGATAACTTGCCATCGGAAGCCACGCTGCAACAACTACTGAACTTCTGCATCCCACTCTGACCCTCTGCTTCCTCCTTCCGAGAATCAGTGGCCACTCCCTCCTTAGAAAGGACATGACTAAGGATAGCCACCTCAAACACAATTCACATTCACATCCATATCCTATGGCAAAACTATAACCATACCATGACCTCAAACCAAACATCATGTTTTAATTCTATGTGATACTCACACTCTGATGTCCACACCTAGATACTCACTCTCTAGTGTCCACACCTAGGTTGGTTTTCATACTATGTCTATTATTACTATTGAAGCATGCTCTGATACCAAACTGTAGCACCCCGAATTTCCAATATAAAATTTAGAAAATACGTGGCACTTTCCCAGCGATCCACTTCAATGTAACAACATACATAGCCAAAAACTCAAATCATTTTATTCCAAATCTTTATTACAATAATCTTTTCAAATTGCAGCGGAAATACAAACACCTTACATTACAATAATTCTTTTACAACACTATTCTTTACAAAATTACACATGGCTCTATCATTTCACTCATACTCTCTAAAGCTAACCCAAGCATCCAAGCCTCCAATTCTAAGCAATAACCTGCAACATGTGAGGCTAGAGTTGAACTCTAACCCCCAAAACTACGGGGTCAGCCATAAATGGTGTGAGTGATATAAACAACAACATAAATAAAAATAAACATAAACTCTCAAACAACATGTACTGAACAAAAATGCATAAACTGAACATGTAATATGAAACAAGAACGATAGGCCAGTACATGCATGAAGCCGAGTCGAGAAACAATACCAACGATCAATATCCTTCAATCAAATTACTCTCAAAATAGTACAGTTCACTGTACGGTACAGTCGACTGTCTTAGGAACCAGTCGACTGATCAGAACCAACAATAATCCTCACGTCTCTGAACATGCCCAATTGTCAATAAATCTCAGTACCACGATGTATGTCCAACAATCGATCACCCATAATGTCATAGATCAGATACCCATGTATCCATCAACAAAAACTAAAGATAGTATAGATCGAATACATACCCGGTATGCAATCACTAATAGTGACTCTTACACCGACGAACATATTCATCTACAAACAAACTAAAGATGGTATAGATAGAATACATACCCGGCATGCAATCACCCATAGTGACTCTTACACCGACGAACATATTCATCTACAAACAAACTAAAGAGGGTATAGATAGAATACATACCCGGCATGCAATCACCCATAGTGACTCTTACACCGACGAACATATTCATGTACAAACAACGAATGAGGGTATAGATAGAATACATACCCGGCATGCAATCACCCATAGTGACTCTTACACCGACGAACGTATTCATCTACAAACAAACTAAGAGGGCATAGATAGAATACATACCCGGCATGCAATCACCCATAGTGACTCTTACACCGACGAACATATTCATCTACAAACAAACTAAAGAGGGTATAGATAGAATACATACCCGGCATGCAATCACCCATAGTGACTCTTACACCGACGAACATATTCATCTACAAACAACGAATGAGGGTATAGATAGAATACATACCCGGCATGCAATCACCCATAGTGACTCTTACACCGACGAACGTATTCATCTACAAACAAACTAAGAGGGCATAGATAGAATACATACCCGGCATGCAATCACCCATAGTGACTCTTACACCGACGAACATATTCATCTACAAACAAACTAAAGATAACAAGAACACTTAAGATCATGAAAAACTAATCAGCTCCAGTCGACTTATACTGTAATAAGTCGACTTCCCCGAGAACCAATATTCAAGATTATAACAAGTGCAGTAAGTTGACTTATAAAAGCATAAGTAGACTTATCAACAATATAAGATGACTTATAAAAGTCATAAGTAGACTTATCAATAATATAAGATGACTTATAACAATCATAAGTAGACTTATCAAAAGTATAAGATGACTTATAAAGATCATAAGTAGACTTATCAAAAGTATAAGATGACTTATAAAGATCATAAGTAGACTTATCAAAAGTATAAGATGACTTATAAAGATCATAAGTAGACTTATCAAAACATAAGATGACTTATAAAGATCATAAGTAGACTTATCAAAACATAAGTCGACTTAAAAGGGGACATAAGTCGACTTATAAGAACATAAGTCGACTTATAAAGACATAGGTCGACTTACCCGAGAGAAATTCTACGATAACTTTGAAAAATAAATTCTAAGTGTACCAGTCGACTGACAAGGGTCTAAGTCGACTGTCCAGAACGGATTTTCGAGAAAAACTAAAGATACAGCAGCTGGGTCGTACCAGTCGACTGATACATAGTCCCAGTCGACTGTCGGCCTACAAATCTCACAAATTAGGTCTGAAATCAATACTCAATACTGGAGTTTTCTAAAGGTTCTTGTTCATGAAAATAATTTTTAATCATGTAAAATGACAATCTCGATTACTTCTTCATTGCCGATCCATTATTCAATCATTCAATAACTCAAAACTCAATTCCCTTGTTCTCAAATTCCTAAATCTTACATTAGGGTTTCCTTAATACTTAATTCTTCCACCAATAATAACCAAGATCTGATTATATACGCAAGATCCAGATGTTCATACATCCGATCAAACCATACTTGAATCTTAACATGTTTTCGATCAATAAAGAATTTGTTAAACTAGATCTACTAAACATTCGTGGATTTCTCATGCATAATACGAATAACGACTATTGCATCGATCACATACAAGATACGGATACATCAAACAAAACAGCACACCATCATACACACTAACAAAACTAAGTTCATATCACTCACCTTTAGATGCAAGAAGATCCACAAAAGCCTTCCTTTGCTAGATCCAAAAGCTTCTTCCTCAATCACCAAAAGAATGAGAATATAATAAGATCTGAGTTGTGCAGCGAATGACGGCTGCAAACTCTCTTTATATAGGCCGGGAATTAGGTTTTAGGGTTTCCAAATACATTTGCAAAACAATCCCTTCAAAATACAATTACTCGTATATATATATATCTACTCTTGGAAATTCATCTAAAATTCATTTAAATTAGGATTTAATAGAAAATATACTTCTAAATCTTAACCAATACTGTTTAAAACGTCCAGAATGCCAATTTTGTACTTTAGCCCTTAAAATGTCAATTTTACAAAAAGGTCCTTCTTTTATCAAAAATTGCAAATAGATCAAATTAATTTCAGAAAAATCTGGAAAAATACTACATAATTCAAAAATAATAAATAATGATTTTCCATAGAGAAAACTTAATTTTTCAAACATCTCAAAAGTCATTTGCACGTGTTTTGCACGTGTACAAAAGATAAATCTTTTAGAAAATATCAATTAAATCCTCAAAACTCATTTAAATTCATTTTCAAATAATTAAAATAATATTTGAAAATACGGGGTTCTACAGGGTTGTGCCCTTAGGGGTACGAATATTTTCTCCGGAGGGAGAACACACCCAACTTGGGCGTCGGTGTGGAACACACGCGCGCGCCCGCCCGGCCGGGCCGGGCCGGGCCGGGCCGGGCCGGACCGGACCGGACCGGACCCGGGCCCGGGCCCGGGCTCTGGCTCTGGCTCTGGCTCTGGCTTTGGCTTTGGCTTTGGCTTTGGCTTTGGCTTTCAGTAAACTTATTTTTTTGCAGAAATTCAGCTCTGTTTTGAGCTGGATACGGGCAGTTGCAACAGTTTTTGTCTGAACAGTTGCAACAACTGTTGCAACAACTGTTGCAGCAACTGCCGTCAGTTCTGATCTGATACGGGCAGTTGCAACTGTCGTGACAGTTTTGTCTGAACAGTTGCAGCAACTGCCACAGGATTAGGCCTATAAATAGGATTGGATTCTGATCAAATCCACATCCTGATTCATAAGTTTCCTATCTCCTGTATCAACATAGCATATCACAAACGCTGTCATCATATCTGATCTCGCCCGAGCCTCCATTATTCTAGTGTAAGTTAATGGAGTTCTGACTGTTGTATCTTGGGAGACGACTGCCATAAAAACCTGTGTACACCGTTGCAGAGGCAGAAATTAACGTCTTAAGGACATTGCTTCGACAAGCCTCAGTCTGTATTTATTCTTCCTTCACCATACTCAAGGTCGGAATTGAAGATAACATATCTTCTTTCTGTGCTTTGTGTACAGTGATATACACTGTTTGCGAAACAGTTCCTTTAATTCACATTTATCAAGGTTCGAATTGAAGATTCAGTATCTTCCTTTTGTTCTTTGTTGATAGTGAATTATACTGTTTTCATAACAGTATAAGTACAATTAAATTTGAGTAGAAATTTAATTTGTTGTTTTTAATTTTACATTAAAAATTAATTTTGTCTACATAAGTTGTAACACTAATTTCTCCAATTTCTCACTAAACTCTAGTTAATATTTTAAGTAATATCAGAAGTTAATGGTTGAGAAAGAATGACATATAGTTATGTTCGACCGCCATTCCTTAGAAGTGAAAAGGAGTTCCAGGAAGGAAGATATTAATCAATTAGCTGTATAATACTCCAGAGAGGCTTACGTGTTATACTGCACTACTAGGATTCAAAACGAACGAGGTATATGGTTTGAGCAACGCTTACATGTTCATATTAGTTCTGAACATACTATTAAAATAGATTTACCTGGGACACAATGAAAAAAGAAAAAAATATTAAAGACTAATAAATGTTTCCTAGATCTCAGCCATAAGAGCATCCACACTCGTTTTTGCCAAATTTGGCAAAATGAGAAGAGTTTCTTTGCACTCGTCATTTGCTAGAATATGAGAAAACAGTATAAAAAAAATATAGTCGGACACTCGGACGAAAGATGTTGTTCCGTCTCTTTGTTTTTTTTTTTGTAATGCACAGGACAATACATGTTGTACCATCCGAGCGCAATTTTATTAAAAAATAAAGGGACAGAAAATGTTGTTCCGTCCCATATGAATTTTTAAAAAAAAAAATCCTATAGTCCCAATCCCATATGATAGTATATATACACATGCCACAGGCAACCCATTGAACCTCCTCAATGTTCGTGCTCCTCCCATATGAAATCCTATAGTCCCAATCACATAATCTATTGAAAAATTGGACGAAACATGATGTCCCGTTCAAACAAAAAATGGTATCGGACGGGACAATATGTACCGTCCGATCGTTAAAAAAAATAAAAAATCACTTGAACGAAACAACATGCTGCGTCCAATTCGTTTAAAAAATTAAAAAATTAAGTGGACGATTATGTTTCGTCCCATATATTTGGCAATTGCCAAATCTGTTTCTCAAATATGAGAAGCGAATGTCCCCCATTTATCATATTATGGCAAAATAAGAACCGAGTGCAGCGCTCACTTTTTCAAAATATGGAAAAATTGGCAAAATAGCACACGAGTGTGGATGCTCTAAGCAGTAGTTATAAGCCCACCACATATACACACACACGGACGGTGTAACCCAGTATTTCAGTAAGTGTCGAAGTTGTTGCCATGTAGGCTGCACATGTTCAAAATTATAAAGAACACAACACCAGTGTGGATCAGTGTTTCGGTAAGTGCCTAAGTTGTAGGCAGCACATGACGAAAATATAAAGAAGATTATTCTAAAAGAAGATAGTTAAATTTAATTAGTTGAGATTTGAATTCCTTTTGTTTCCAAACCATCACATGTTCTATCTAGGATTTAGCCTACCTTTCCATCCAATATTAGACCATCATGCATGCATCCCTCAAAGACTAGAGAGCACAACAAAACCAGACTAGAGAGCACAACACAACCATCATATATTGCACATGTTCTTTCTGTTATCCTCTTCATCCAATGGAACACTCTCTTCCATATGTAGGCATCCTTCCTTTCACATGCACATATATAAGTCTGAAGATGGCTTATTTCATCAGTAAATACAATTAACACCAACCCCCCCCCCCCCATGTTTTGGGCTGTCGAAGTAATTATCTCACTGAACATTTTTTATCAACAGTAAATGCAATGGCCTTCTCTCTGATGGTAATACATTTTTGTTAAACAGATAAGAGGACAACTTTTAACTGAAGGACCTAACTCACATTTTAAAGTAGTAATACTAACAAAAGCATCAAAAGGGAATTCGGTAAAATTAAGCCATGGCGCGCACTTCTTCAATATTTAAAATCACTTATTCATTAAATAAAAAGTGAGGAAATAAGTAATAGCTTGAAGCAAAACTTTTCTCTATGCATTTCATGTTTTATCTTGTGTTTTGGCCATTTGTTTGAGAAGTACTCCATCTCTTAGTAGAGACTTGTATCTGTCTCAATCTGGAAACCTTTGTCAATTTGGTGGGAAACCTCTCTCTCTCTCTGTCTCTCTCTCTCACAGTCAGTCTCTCTCTCTCTCTCCAGTCTCTCTCTCTCTCTCTCTCCTTACTAGAATCTAGAGTCATTAATTCCATGTATCTTAGGCAATGAAAAACACTGAAC
The DNA here is from genome assembly GCA_017893485.1 of Hemerocallis citrina. Classification (NCBI taxonomy): domain Eukaryota; kingdom Viridiplantae; phylum Streptophyta; class Magnoliopsida; order Asparagales; family Asphodelaceae; genus Hemerocallis; species Hemerocallis citrina. The sequence continues at coordinate 230,574,022 of CM030360.1, forward strand.
ACAGATGAAAGTTAGCCGATTAACGAGTGATCGTGAGACCCTTATCTGACAACAACTTGGAATTTGGGTCCATCGGAGTGTGTGATGGCCTACATCGTAGCATACCGCTTTCGGTAAGTATGTCCAGTATATACTTTCACTGTGACAAACAAATTCCCTGCTTAGATTGAGCAACTTCGATCCACAAGAAATACTTTAGTCGCCCGAGATCTTTAGTTTGAAATTTCTATTGAATATATAACTTCAGATCTTGAATATCATTATGATTATCTCCTGTAATTACAATGTCATCAACATATACAACTAAAATGATTCTCTTCCCTTGATGATATCGATAGAACACGGAATGATCATTATCACTCCTCAATCCAAAACTCGTGAAAACTTCAGTAAAATGGCCAAACCAAGCACGAGAAGACTGTTCCAGTCCATACTAAGATTGTTTCAAGTAACTGACTTTAGTGGGCTCAGCTTTGCTAACAAAAGTGGGGGGCTGCTCCATGTAAACCCCATCCTCAAGAACCCCATTGAGAAAGACATTTTTAACATCAAGTTGATGGAGTGGCCAATGAAATCTAGCAGCCAAGACAATAATGATCCGAACAGAAGATATTTTGGTCACAGGAGAGAAGGTTTCATCATAATCAATGCCATAAGGTCTGAGAAAAACCTTTAGCAACCAATCGAGCTTTTAGGCGAGCCAGAGAACCATCTGGATTTACTTAAACTGTGTACACCCACTTACAACCAACACAACGTTTGCCAGATAGAAGGTTAACATGATCCCGAGTACATTTTTTCTCAAGAGTGGACATCTCTTCTCGCATAGCCTGACTCCAACCAGGATGTGATAGTGCTTCTGATAATGACTTAGAAACCTGATGACTGTCCAAAGTAGAGACAAAGGCATAATGGGCAGATGCCAAGTGAGCATATGAAAGACAACTGTATAAATGATGAGTAGTGGAGTGGTTCTCTTTGCGTATGACAATAGGAAGATCAAGATCAGAATGCTCGCTAGAAGATAGTGTGAGCACAGTGGGAGAAACGGGGGGTGTAGTAGCAGGCTTAGACGATCGTGTCTCATCAACTTGAGAGATGGGACAATGGGCACAATGGCGTGATCTGAGGGAGTGGTGTCCAAACATCGTTTATACACTTGAGTGATTGTAGGCCGTTCTGGCATTACCGGGGAGCACTGTGTTAGAGAATCAGTAGAAGTATATACCACAAGTCTAGGGTAGGTTAGAAATTTAGATTCGGTTGCATCAGAGGGAACCGGGGTTAAACCAGAGAAAGTGTTAGATAAATAAGGTTGGGACTCATGAAATATAACATCATCAGAGATAAAATGACGACGCAACTCAGGACTATAACATCTATAACCTTTCTGGGAACGACAATACCCTAGAAAAATATAACGGATAGAATGAGGAGCTAACTTGGAGCGACTAGGACGATGGTCATGGACAAAACTAACACATCCAAAGATTTTGGGAGGAAGAAGAATTGGTCAACATTTGGAAATAAAAAGAAAAAAGGGTGTTTGACCATCTAACACAGATGAGGGCATGCGGTTAATTAAGTGACATGCAATAAGAACTGCATCCCCCCAGAAACACTGAGAAACTTGTTTATGAATAAGCATTGTCCTTCAACCTCTAACAGGTGATGATTTTTACGCTCGGCAACCCCATTTTGTTGAGGGGTATAAGGACAAGAAGGCTCATGAAGAATATCACAAAAAGACATAAAACTAGTGAACTCTAAAAAAAATACTCTTTAGCATTATCACTTCGCAAAATTTGAACAAAAATATCAAACTGGGTTCTCACCTCGGCACAGAATGATTTAAAAATAGACAACTTCAGACCGAGATTTTATTAAATATAACAATGTGGCATGAGAATAGTCATCAACAAAGATAACTAAATATCTAAGTCACCGAACTAAGACTGGACAGGATAAGGTCCCCACACATCAGAATGAACTAACTAAAAGGTCGACTCGACCGTTTATTGACTCTAGGAGAGTAAGACGTACGCAAGTGTTACCTAATTGGCATGACTCACAAGATAACTCCTTAAGAGAAGATAATTCAGGTTTCAACTTCTTCAGATTCTGTAACGACGGATGACCCAACTGACGATGCAAATCCAAAGGTGCACTCAAGCATGCAAATAAGGTAGGAACACTATCAAGCTGATAAAGACCCTCTGACATACGCAATGTGGTAATAGTTTTCCTCGTCCCAAGTTCCTGAAATGCACAGTAATTAGGAAAAAATGTAATAGAACAATTCTGTGTTTTGATAATTTTACTAACAGACATTAGGTTAAGGAAAAATTTTGGCATAAGAAGAACATGACTAAGTGGTAAATTGGAAGGTTTACATGTTCGACCCCCCCAACGAGGGAAGTAGAACCATCAGCAAGTCTAACAGGTGGATGAAAAGATATACTAACAGAGGACAATATATCTGAATTCCCAGTCATATGATCAGATGCACATGAATCTATTATCCATGATGTTGGAGGTGAATTGGTTAAACATGTGATACGTGGTTGTGCTAATGTGATGGACGAAGAAGACCGCTATCGGGAAGCGTGATATTGCTCATTTCTTTGATATTGTCGGAACCGCTGCAGTTCATTCTCAGTCATCTGGACAGTGATTGAATTTGAGGCTACAGGTGCAATGTGTCATGGTTGATTGCCTTGAAAGTGCATGATAGGAAAATTTCCTTTCTGAATTGCTCACAAGCCTCAAATTGGTGCGATATGGGTTTAGATTTCTTTATGGCAATTCATCAAATACCTTGTGTTCCACTCCAACATAGGTCAAATTCAAATTCAATCAAAACTTGGATATTTCCATTCAAGGAGATGATGAGTGTTGTCGGGGGTGGTGGTGGAGAGGGCCGGCAGTAGGAGAACAAGAAGAACAAGAAGAATCAGATGATCGGCAGTGGGGATGGATTGAGGGTCGTCAGTGAAGTTTGAATATCACAGGATGCTCAAGCTGAAGTTGAGCATTGATGAGGACAGTGCTCCTGCTGATGCTGATATCACAAGATGCTCAAACTGGGGTTGAGCATTGATGAGGATGATGCTCCTACTGATGTTGATTGTGATGGGTGAATGGGTGTGTAGTTTGAAGGGGAGATTAAAGAAGCAGCAACAACAACTGAGGATACTCAGCTCTGATACCATGAAAGTTGGTTTTAGAGTTCTTCTAAATTTGGTTTATCCCTCTCCCTTTCTACAATAAACACTTATTACACTACAACACACAAGGGATTTTCTGGCATTTTTTCTGATATTCACCGGCATTTTAAAATGTCGGTGAATAATTCACCGGCATTTTTAAAATTGCCGGTGCTAATGCCGCCGAAGAAGGCATCGCAGATAAGGGGGGGTCTACACCGGCGTTTTTTACGAACGCCGGTATTTTCGTAAGATACACTGGCGGTCGTAAAAACATCGATGTAGAGCGTATTCAAGACTACCCACTTCTCCCCTTATAATCATTCTACCCCGGCGTTTGTAAAAATGCCGGTGTAGGTATATAAATTAAAAAAAATTAATTTTAAAAAAAAATGCAGCACTCTTACAATCAAAACCAGAATATGGAGTTCTAATTATTGATTTACAAAGAGTGAAAAAGAATACTTTCACTATCAAATTCAGGCAAAAATGCTACTGACTGAAATGAAACTTATACTTTTATAATACTCATGAGATAACTGTCAATTAAAACCACAACATAAGTTCAAACATGATTATTTCATCACTAGTCACAGCTCTGTAAATCATAGTATGCAACTTCAGTTACATAATCCATCTCATTATCACTTAAAACCATACGACAAAGAACAATCTCATTTTCAAACCCAAGCAACAAGCATGAACATTACGTTAGAAACTGATACTCATGTAGACATCATGATATAATTGTATATAAAGTTTAGATAAAAAAATTTCCATCACTAGTCGCTCCTCAAAAAATCATAGTGTGCAACTACAGATACATGATCCATATCATCTCCAAATTCAGACAAAAAAGCAACTAACCCATCTCCAAATGCATAATAATTCCAGTTTATTCTGAAGGCTATAAACCCCTTGCTTGTTGGCATTCAACCAAACTTCAAACAAGCACACACTATGCAGTGAGAGAATTGGAGAGTTCATTTCATTAACTATTGGATCATATATACTTCATCAAAACACAATATAACCAGCATCAGTTAATTTTCTTAAAAAGTTGTCAAATTGCATACTTCTTTCGATTGCAGATAAGAAAGCAAATTCAAACTGAAGAATGAAAAAAATGAACATGCATGGTCCCAATTTTTGTTTTAATCATGATAAGCTTCAAATATTGAACAGTGAAAAAAATGAAGCACATACTACAAAGAACCCAAACTAAAGACCCCTTTCTTCAATCTAAACCTGAATATGAAGATCAAAGCTGGAGGCCCCCAAAAGCAAACTCATTTGCTATTATATATCCTGATGTTTTCACCCCATCATTCATATACCCTCACATTACCTTTTGCATAACATCATAATAAAATGAGCCAAATATAATAGATTGCGAGCATGGAGAACATAACTTCCTTTTTGGCTGAACCAAACATTAATTCAATGTGAGCTGAATGACATTTGAAGATGAGCCAAGTTTAAACTTTAGGTTATATAAATAGAGGTAGAAAAACATAAGGGCATATAAGTGAGAAGTAGGCAAAATAGGTTATTTATCCTCAATTTACCCTTCTTTTTCATTGGTATATCCCAAGAGAATAGAAACAAATAGATGAGCAAGACAATGATTGGTGATAGAATTAATCCACGATGAAAAACTAAATGAGAGGGCGACGCCCAATATCTTGCCGAATTTCTTCTTAAGTAGTAAGGTCATGACTTTTTAAGAATATTAATACATAAACTTCAGATGCCTCATTTAAAAACAACGGTCATATACTCTATTCTATAAAGCTATTCAGTCATTTAGGCTGACAACCATATCTAAGCGTGTGCACATTCCTAGATAATTGGGGTTTGCTCATCTAGAATACACATCAAATTGTTACCATTAACGTTTACATTGTCTCACAGACTCTCCGAGAAATCTATAAACCAACTACATTATATTTATTAATAATGAAACTGACCACAAGCAATTATGAACCAAATGAACAAATAAGTAAACACATATACCAATCCTAGAATCTCTCTCAAGACAATTGATATGGCTAAAAATGGGGTTTAATCGGAACCATCCAAATCAGGCACAAATCTTGAAGCCTAGGGGTAAAACGGTAATTTCACTTTTCTAACAGGTCTGAAGCGGGTACTGGTTCTCCTCCCCAAGGGAACCGTTAACCCGCGAACGGATCCACCTCAACTGGATGCGGGTTTCAATCCGCAATAAACCCGGTCTAGCGGGATAGAATTAGGATTTCTGATTAATATTAATCAACGGCCCTGATTCATATCTATCCTATCACTGGGGATTAGGGATTACATTCCTAATCTGTTTACAAGGAGAATATTCCTTATCAGATCACGGGGATCACATTCCTAATCTATTCCCTAAGAAAAAATACCCCCCATCCATCTCCATTAAGAGGTAATCAATCTTTCACAAGTTTTTGCGCTCTTTCATAGTCTTCCAGATCACTGACTTGAGCGTCGGAGGGTGCGTCGCCGGGAACAACCCCGGTGTCTCGCACTTTTTGCAGGTTACGGCGGGAGCGACGATCATACCCCGACGGAACAGGTACACAGGTTTACTATTCAGTTTCCCTAAGAATCCACAAATACTATCTGTTTGCCCCCACACCAAATTTAGCGGCAACAGATTGGCACCGTCTGTGGGAAACTAACGAATAGAGACCTCTCCTCTTCCCGGTGAACAGATCTTCTCCAACCATGCCACCTCGGAAAGTCAGGTCAAGGGGGCCCAACCGAGGACCCAACCCTGATCAGCAGCAAGAAGTCCCCCCTAATCCCGCTCAACAACAAGGGCAACTTCCCCCTACAGCGGAAGACCCGCTCCAACAGGACCTTCCCCCTCCTAATCAGCCGCCTCCAAAGGGTCCTAACCCTCAGAAACAGCCTCTTCATCAAGAGCACGTCTCCATCCACAATGCCTCCACGGACTCTATGGCCTCCCATCATCCCCGAGCCTCTGGTCGCCACAATACGGCCCTCAACCGCCAGAAAGATGATGATCTCCGCCGCCATCTGGATGAAAAGCGGGCCCGAGAGGGAACCTCCCGCCAACACCATCCGGGCGAGCGGTCTCCTCGCCACCGGTACTACAGGTCCCCCGTCCGCAGAGGGAGGAAAGATTCCCCCGAGCATTACCGAAGAAGGCACTCCCCCGCGGGTCGGCAACAGCCCAGGAACAATGAGGCACCAATCACCCGTGCCGAGTTCCAGCAGTTCCAAGCGACCGTCCTGCAGGCTCTCAACCTCCGTCGAAACCCTAATAAGCTGAAGGCCCCATCTCCTCCTCTAGTCCGAAGCCCTCACCGATCTCCTCCTCCGGTCCGAAGCCCTCGCCGACGGTCCCCATCTCCTCGTCCTGCTCCTAGCAACTCCCGACGTACCCCAAGTCCTTGCCACTCCCGAAGTTACCATCGCCATAGTCCTCGCTCTCCCTCATACGAAGATGAGTCTAGGGGCTCGGCTGATTACCGTCGGAGAGATGACACCATGTACCGCCTTCTTCATGAAGTAGAGAGGCGCCTGGGCCAGATAGACCGAGAAGAGGAGCTTAGGGGGAGGACCCTACGTCCTAGCCGACCCCCTTTCTCCCGAACCATAGTGGATGCTCCTATGTCGTTCGGTTTCAAACCTCCCCAATTTGAGACTTACACCGGGGAGACCGATCCCGTGGATCACGTCGAAAGCTTTAAGACCTTGATGCTCCTCCATCAAGCTTCCGACGCCCTCCTCTGCAAAACTTTCTCCGCAACTCTCAAGGGCCCAGCTCGAGAATGGTACTCACGCCTTGCCCCTGCCTCAATATTCTCCTTCGAGCAGTTCGAGACCCTTTTCGTCACCCATTTCGTAAGCAGCCGAAGGGCTGAGAAGACCAGCATCTCCCTATTGCACCTCCACCAGAAGAGGGGGGAAATTGAGAGACTATGTGAAGAGGTTCACAGCCAAAGCCAGATCCATAGCATCCCTCGACCAGTCGGTCGCTGCGGCAGCATTTCAATCTAATGTCCTCAATTCCAACCTCCGCTCCTCCCTCGCCAAGAAGCCACCACAGAACTTTTCCGACCTCCTCCTTCGCAGTGAAAAGTACATTCGGGCCGAAGAGGCCGAGCAGCGACCTAACTGGGAGGGGTCTTCCTCCGGGTTTAAGAGAAAGGGAACAGAGGAGGAAGGAGCCAAGAAGCTCCAAAAGGACAATACCGGCCAGTGCCGACCTCCCCCCAGGTTCGAGAAGTTCACTCCCCTCACCACTAACGTCTCAACTATTCTGATGGAAGTCGAGAAAGAAGGGGTCTTACCCCCTGCTCCAAGGATGAACACCCCCGCCAAGAGAAGAGATAAAGAAAAATGGTGCTGTTATCACCGGGACCATGGGCATGACACCAACGATTGTCATGCCCTGAAGAACGAGATCGAAGCCCTTATCCAGAGAGGACAGCTGACCAGGTTTGTAAGAAAGGACCGAGCCGAACTTCCTCCCCCGCCTCGGGGGGCTAACAAGCGTCCGGAACGAGAAGAGACGCCTGACTTTGAGGAAGAAAGAGTCCTCCACCTCATCCATGGGGGCCCAATGGGGGGCTCCTCCAACTCCTCTCGGAAAGCATTCATAAGGGAAGTCAATTCGGTCCGAACCACCCCTCCTCCCAAAAGCCTCAGAGTGCCCGTCACATTCTCCGACGAAGATCTTGAAGGTGTCCGCACCCCTTATTGTGACGCACTCGTCATCAGTCTTCACATGGCAAACTTCAAAGTGGAGAGAATCTTAGTAGACAACGGCAGCTCTGTCAACATCCTCTTCCTCGCCGCTTTTAAAGGCCTAAAGCTCTCCCGGGACAGACTCAAGCCCGCCGGTTACACGCTCCACGGGTTCACGGGAGTGCCAGTGACTATTGAAGGGGTGATTACCCTCGACGTAACCGCTGGCAAAACTCCTACTACCCGAACGGAGTCGATGGACTTCATGGTCGTAGATGTCCCAGCAGCCTACAATGTCATTTTGGGTCGGCCCGGCCTGGCAGCCCTTGAAGCCATTCCTTCCGCCTATCATCTCAAAATGAAGTTCCCCACTCGGGCCGGAGTAGGGGAAGTAAGGGGCAATCAGGAGCAGGCCCGCAAGTGCTATATGACCTCTACCCTCGGACCCGTCCTCTCCTTAGAAACTCTGGAAATCCCCCAAGATGTTGCTCGACCAACGTCCGAGCTGGTGGACGAATTGGAAGAAGTACTCTTCGATGAGCAGGAGTCGGCCCACAAGTTCTTTGTCAGCAAGGCCCTCCCGTCTGCCCTGTACTCAGACATTGTACAATGCATCCGAAGGAATCAAGACCTCTTCGCTTGGTCAGCTGCAGATATGCCCGGTATCTCCGAAGAGCTCTTAGTCCACCGCCTAAGCGTCGATCCGGGGTCCAAACCGGTTCAGCAGAAGAGGCACAAGTTCGCCCCCGAGCGCCAGCTCGCTATTAAAGAGGAGGTGGACAAACTCTTGAAGGCCTGGTTCATACAGGAGGTGAACTATCCTGAGTGGTTGTCGAATGTGGTGATGGTGAAAAAGTCCAATGGGACATGGAGAATTTGTATTGATTTCACCGACCTCAACAAGGCCTGCCCCAAAGATCCCTTCCCTCTGCCGAGTATTGACACTCTGATTGACGCAACCTCGGGACATGAGCTCCTCAGCTTCATGGATGCCTTCTCAGGTTACAATCAGATAAGAATGTTCTCCCCGGATATCCCGAAGACTTCGTTTGTGACCGACCAAGGCCTCTATTGCTACAGAGTCATACCGTTCGGTCTAAAGAATGCAGGTGCAACATACCAACGCCTCGTCAACAAGGTTTTCCAGGCTCAGATCGGTCGGAACATGGAGGTGTACGTTGACGACATGCTTGTGAAAAGCATCCGAGGCATTGATCATGTGACCGACCTCCAAGAGGCGTTTGATGTTTTGAGAAAGCACAATATGAGACTCAACCCGAACAAGTGTGCGTTCGGCGTCTCATCAGGGAAGTTCCTCGGCTTCATGGTTAGTCAGCGAGGAATTGAAGCAAATCTGGAGAAGATCAAGGCCATATTGGACATGGCCCCTCCTAGAAATGTTAAAGAAGTTCAGAGACTAACAGGCCGCCTCGCCGCCATAGGGCGTTTTCTCTCAAAGTCCGGGGAAAAGTGCTTTCCCTTCTTCAAGGCCCTCAGGGGGGCTAAAGGATTCGAATGGGGGCAGCAGCAACAGGAGTCCTTTGACCAGCTCAAGGCTTACCTCGTCAATCCCCCTCTCCTCAGCAAACCGATCCCTGGTGAGCCCCTATACCTCTACCTAGCAGCCTCCGAGCAGACCCTCAGTGCGGTCCTAGTAAGGGAAGAAGACCGGGCCCAGAAGCCCATCTACTATGTCAGCAAAGTGCTTCGGGACGCCGAGCTTCGATACCCGAAGATAGAAAAGATGGCTTATGCCCTGGTAATGGCCGCGAGGAAGCTTCGCCCGTACTTTCAGTCCCATTCGGTGGTCGTTCTTACCGACCAGCCACTGAAGCAGACCCTCCATAGGTCGGAGACTTCGGGTCGCCTTATGAAATGGTCGATCGAGCTGAGCCAACATGACATATCATATCAGCCTTGGACCGCGATCAAGGCTCAGGCGCTGGCCGAATTCATAGTTGAGAGTACCATCCCCGAGCCCAGCCAAACAGTGAAGGGACCGCCCGTCTGGTCGGTTTATGTTGACGGATCCTCGTGCAATGAGGGAAGCGGGGCAGGGGTCATCCTGGCAGGCCCAGATGACTTTATTCTCCAATACTCCCTCCGTATAAACTTCAAAGCCTCGAACAACGAAGCTGAATACGAGGCGTTCATAGCCAGCCTTGGAATGGCCCGAAACGCAGGGGCGCAACGCCTCCGAATCTTTAGCGACTCCCAGTTAGTCGTCAATCAGGTCCTCGGCGAATATGAAGCACACGATAACAGGATGGTTAGATACTTAGCCAAGGTCAAGAGCCTCATGGCGCTGTTTGAAGAGGCCCTCATCCAAAGGATCCCCCGAGAAGAAAATGCTCAGGCCGACGCCCTATCCAAATTAGCCTCCTCTTCCCTTCAAGGTCTTGAGCAGACCGTATTGATAGAAGTCCTCCTGAAGCCGAGCATAGAGGACAAAACACCTGACTCCGTTGAAACATTGCCTGTCCTCCTCGAAGATAATTGGATGAAACCCCTCGTCGAATTCTTAAGGGACGGACTCCTCCCCGAGGATCCGAAGGAAGCAAGAAGAGTCAGAACCCGAGCCGAGCGTTATACATTAATCGGAGGCATCCTATATAAACGCTCCTTCACCCAGGTAGACGGTCGGCCTTACCTGAGGTGCCTTTCCCCCGGGCAAGCCGACTACGCCCTGCAAGAGCTCCATGAGGGCATCGGCGGGGCCCATTCTGGGTCCAGGGCTCTAGTGCGCAAAGTGTTGAACTACAGGTATTTTTGGCCCACTCTCCTACGGGACGCTGAGCGACACGTTCGGCAATGCAGCTCCTGTCAGAAGTATTCAGACATCCGGCACCTTCCACAAGCACCGCTCACCTCCCTATCAAGTCCGATCCCCTTCGCAATGTGGGGGATGGATTTACTAGGGCCGTTTCCATGAACCCCCGGACAGCTTAAGTTCCTGGTCGTGGCAGTCGACTATTTCTCGAAATGGATAGAAGCCGAGCCCCTGGCCACAATCACCGAACATAAGGTCGTTCAGTTCTTCTGGAAAAGTGTGATCTGCCTGTTTGGCGTTCCCAGGGTCCTGGTTACGGACAACGGAATGCAATTCGCCGGGGCCGCCTTCCGAGCTTTATGTGAAGACCTCGCCATACAACACCGTTTCTCCTCCGTCTCTCATCCTCAGTCAAATGGCCAGGCCGAAAATGCCAACCGACAGATCCTTTCGGGCATTAAGAAGAGGTTAGACAAGTGTTCCAAGGGGTTATGGGTCGATCAGCTGCCCAACGTGCTGTGGAACTACCGCACCACAAAGCGGACCCCAACGGGCGAGAGCCCGTTCAATCTCACCTATGGGTCCGAGGCCATCATCCCCCTAGAAGTCAGGATACCCTCCCCTCGTCTGATAGCTTATGAAGAAGAGCAGAACGCTAGAGAGCTCAGAGCAAGTCTAGATCTGATAGATGAAATCCGGAAAAGAGCTGCCATACGCCAGCAAACTTACCGAAGAAGGATCGAGCTAGCATACAACAAAAGAGTCCGCCCAACGGACCTCAAAGAAGGGGACCTAGTCCTCCGAAAATTGGCCATCTCGTTCCCAGGACAGAAAAGCAAGTTGGCCCCGAATTGGGAGGGACCCTACAAGATCTCAAAAGTAATCCGCCCCAGCGTATACAAGCTAGAAGATCTCGAAGGCAGGGAGATTCCCAGGACTTGGAATGCCGACCATCTCTTAAAATACCAAGAGAGAGCAACGACGCCTCTCTAAGTAATTCGAGATGTCGAACCGTTCCTTTCCTGTTACTTGTAGTAATTTTCTTTGTAATAACGGCTAGCAACTTTAGAAGCAGCCGATCATTGGATATTAATAAATAAAGTTTTTTTCATATTTTTGCTACTATTACATCTCTCTGCTTTAAACTCTCTAATCTAACAATGGTTCGGAGTCCAGCACTCGGCTCGACTTTACTTTCCCGGCTCGCCCATAGGCGAGCCTGGAGTAGATCGCCGTTCGAAATTGCTCCCGCAGCCGTTGAATGGTTCGGAGTCCACTTGGCTCGATCCTACTTCGCAAGTTCGCTCCTAAGCGAGCTAGAAGTAGCTCGCCCTTCGGAATTGCTCCCACAACCTTTAAACTAATCTAACAATGGTTCGGAGTCCAGCACTCGGCTCGACTTTACTTTCCCGGCTCGCCCATAGGCGAGCCTGGAGTAGATCGCCGTTCGAAATTGCTCCCGTAGCCGTTGAATGGTTCGGAGTCCAACACTTGGCTCGATTCTACTTCGCAAGTTCGCTCCTGAGCGAGCTAGACGTAGCTCGCCCTTCGGAATTGCTCCCACAACCTTTAAACTAATCTAACAATGGTTCGGAGTCCAGCACTCGGCTCGACTTCACTTCCCCGGCTCGCCCATAGGCGAGCCTGGAGTAGATCGCCGTTCGAAATTGCTCCCGCAGCCGTTGAATGGTTCGGAGTCCAACACTTGGCTCGATTCTACTTCGCAAGTTCGCTCCTAAGCGAGCTAGAAGTAGCTCGCCATTCGGAATTACTCCCACAACCTTTAAACTAATCTAACAATGGTTCGGAGTCCAGCACTCGACTCGACTTCACTTCCCCGGCTCGCCCATAGGTAGATCGCCATTCGAAATTGCTCCCGCAGCCGTTGAATGGTTCGGAGTCCAACACTTGGCTCGATCCTACTTCGCAAGTTCGCTCCTAAGCGAGCTAGAAGTAGCTCGCCCTTCGGAATTGCTCCCACAACCTTTAAACTAATCTAACAATGGTTCGGAGTCCAGCACTCGGCTCGACTTCACTTCCCCGGCTCGCCCATAGGCGAGCCTGGAGTAGATCGCCGTTCGAAATTGCTCCCGCAGCCGTTGAATGGTTCGGAGTCCAACACTTGGCTCGATTCTACTTCGCAAGTTCGCTCCTAAGCGAGGTAGAAGTAGCTCGCCCTTCGGAATTGCTCCCACAACCTTTAAACTAATCTAACAATGGTTCGGAGTCCAGCACTCGGCTCGACTTCACTTCCCCGGCTCGCCCATAGGCGAGCCTGGAGTAGATCGCCGTTCGAAATTGCTCCCGCAGCCGTTGAATGGTTCGGAGTCCAACACTTGGCTCGATTCTACTTCGCAAGTTCGCTCCTAAGCGAGCTAGAAGTAGCTCGCCATTCGGAATTACTCCCACAACTTTTAAACTAATCTAACAATGGTTCGGAGTCCAGCACTCGGCTCGACTTCACTTCCCCGGCTCGCCCATAGGTAGATCGCCGTTCGAAATTGCTCCCGCAGCCGTTGAATGGTTCGGAGTCCAACACTTGGCTCGATCCTACTTCGCAAGTTCGCTCCTAAGCGAGCTAGAAGTAGCTCGCCCTTCGGAATTGCTCCCACAACCTTTAAACTAATCTAACAATGGTTCGGAGTCCAGCACTCGGCTCGACTTCACTTCCCCGGCTCGCCCATAGGCGAGCCTGGAGTAGATCGCCGTTCGAAATTGCTCCCGCAGCCGTTGAATGGTTCGGAGTCCAACATTTGGCTCGATTCTACTTCGCAAGTTCGCTCCTAAGCGAGGTAGAAGTAGCTCGCCCTTCGGAATTGCTCCCACAACCTTTAAACTAATCTAACAATGGTTCGGAGTCCAGCACTCGGCTCGACTTCACTTCCCCGGCTCGCCCATAGGCGAGCCTGGAGTAGATCGCCGTTCGAAATTGCTCCCGCAGCCGTTGAATGGTTCGGAGTCCAACACTTGGCTCGATTCTACTTCGCAAGTTCGCTCCTAAGCGAGCTAGAAGTAGCTCGCCATTCGGAATTGCTCCCACAACCTTTAAACTAATCTAACAATGGTTCGGAGTCCAGCACTCGGCTCGACTTCACTTCCCGGGCTCGCCCATAGGCGAGCCTGGAGTAGATAGCCATTCGAAATTGCTCCCACAGCCGTTGAATGGTTCGGAGTCCAACACTTGGCTCGATTCTACTTCGCAAGTTCACTCCTAAGCGAGCTAGAAGTAGCTCGCCATTCGGAATTGCTCCCACAACCCTTAAACTAACCTAACGATGGTCGGGGTCCTATGGCTCGACTTTACCTCACCGGCTCGTCCTCAAACAATCCGAGGTTAGATGGCCATTCCGACCTGCCCCCACGACCATCGAGCCGAGCGGACGAGGTACCGACCCTCGTATATGGCGAAAAAACCAACCTTCGGCAAAAGCTACTCCGATTACCAAGCTACGAAAGCACAGTCGACTTGCTGAGCCTTGAAAGAAAGTTTGAGTTAAGGTTTAGGGGACTTTCCCCTCGGTTCCGGACTTGGGTCATCACCTCTTCTACCATGATCTTCCCCGACCCTGACACCCACATCGGGGCAGTCAGAATCGGGAGAAGATCATGGTGGAAAAGCGACCACCCGTCCTCCCGAAGCGACCTCCCTTCCAGGTGGTGGACTTCGGTCACCACCTCTTCTACCGTGATCTCCCCCGATCCTGACCTCCACATCGGAGTCGTCAGAATCGGGAGAAGACCACGGTTGAAGAACGGCGACCCATCCTCCCGAAGAGCCTTTCCCTCGGGTCCGGACTACGGTCGCCGACTCTTCTGCCTTGTCCTCCCCCGACCCTGACACCCACATCGGGGCCGTCAGGAACGAGAGAAGAACAAGGCAGTAGGGTGACCACCCTTCCGAACCTCTCCAGGCAAAAATTTTTTCACAAAGCTGGCATCCGCCCAAGGGCAGACGCCATCGATGCCACTAGAGCTCTAGACTGCAATGACAAACTACAAGGGGGGTGTGGGATTTATAGCCTTCCCCCAAGAGACTGTCATCATGACCCTCGGGAGTCCAAAAGTCGCGCCTAGGGAGCTGGAGCGCCGCGTAATAATTAAGGGGCACCATTCTCAACGTCTTTGAGAAGGTGAAACGCCCCCACAGATCCCGGAGCATCACTTAATGCTGTTGGAAGTCTGCTCCCGTCTTTTCAGCACGACGCTCGAACAACCAAGTGCCCACACCCCAAAATGGAAAGTGCTTCGAAATATGCCGAGCGAGATTCGGAACCCCGGCTAGAACATGCCGGCCGACGCAAACACTCGCCTCGCAGTTCATCTCAAACCTACCCCGGCTAACACAATCACAACAAAATTCAGCAAGCCAAAAGTGGTTCGCCCCCGGTAAGCTAACTCGACGACGGTTCGGAGCTCGATCCCTGGCTCGATTATACTTCGCATGATCGCTTCTAGGTGGGCTAGTTGTAGTTCGCCACCCGCGATCGCTCCCATA
Organism: Hemerocallis citrina; assembly: GCA_017893485.1. Lineage (NCBI taxonomy): Eukaryota > Viridiplantae > Streptophyta > Magnoliopsida > Asparagales > Asphodelaceae > Hemerocallis > Hemerocallis citrina. The sequence goes on from CM030360.1 coordinate 230,589,215, forward strand.
ACTGCCGAACCACAAGCAACGATCCGAGGCTTGATACTTGCGCCTGGACGCGCTTTGAGGGCTCGCCGCCCAACACTCCGCACAAGGCTACATGATCGGATACCAGAGACGAAGTTCGGCACTACTGGCCGAACATTCACCTCACCGGTCGACAACAAGCATACAGCCAACTTAAAAGCCTCGGCACAACCAACAATAGTCGCGAAAGTAAAGAACACACAAGGTCGGCAACAACATTTTATTAATGAACCGGATGCGGTACAACGACGGACACAGCAGAATTACAAGTCGTTAAAGAAAAAGTTACAATGCCGACTTATTACACTTAAAAAAAAATATATACAAAAGCTCTCGCAGTCGACGTCTTCAACGCTTTTTTGGAGCCGGGGCGTTCCACTTCAAAGACACTCGAGAGTGACGACGCTTGTCTCCGGAGCGCGACCCCAAGCCGGCGAATTGAGACGTATCCTCGGCACCACTTCTGGCAGCCACTCCGACGGATGCTCCGCTCGACGAAATCGCTACCGAGCTCTGCGCGTCCCCCGGACTAGGATGGCCGACCCGCTGACGGGTCGCCATCTCGTAAAAGCTAATGCCCCGCTCACTCTCCGCACGAGTGCACGACGTGCTTCGGACGTTGATTGGTCCCGAATGCGGCTTAAGACGAGCCACTTCTGCCTCCAACTCCGAGATCCGATCACACAACGAATCATCTTTGACATTAACTTCAAAACGAGGGGGTATCGCGGAGTCCGGAACTCCTGATCGACTAGCTATGAGGCGCCGAAGGTGGGTGACCTCGATGCTTTTATCCACCGTCGCTCTCTTCAGCGCTTCGACCTCGGCTGTCAACTGGACCCGTTCGGTCGTCAACTTGGCCACTTCGGCCGTTAGCCCCTCGCCCTCCTTCCGAAGCTTCGTCTCTACGGAGTGCAGATGCTGTATCTCGGAAAGCAAGTCGTCCATCTCCGCTGTTATTTTGGACAAGTTAGGACGGATGCATTGAATCCGAATCTCATTACTGAAAGCGGTTGGCGAAAAGTCACCTTCTCCTGTGGGAGTCATGTCGGCGATTCGGCTCTCCAGACGACGAATTTCGATGTCTCGCCGGCCGAGGACGAGCTGAAGATGGTTCCGCTCGCTTTCGGCTCGGCGCAACCCGAGCTCGACTTCATACAGCCGCTCTCGGCACTTGGCCAGACACAACCTCGTCGCCCCGAGGCCGGCCTCGGCTCGAGCCTCCTCATCTGAGCGAATTGCCTCGGCATCCTGGTCAACCACCACGAGCTGAAAAAAGATCAAAGTAATCAGCAAAAAGATCGAACACTGCCGGAGCACCACACTTTGAAAAATTTCCAAAAAACAAGAAACTTTCGAGACAAAAAGAGTATTTGACGAAAAGGGGGCGAAAGGCGAAGATCCGAACATCAACACTTCAAAAAAATTTTTTTTTTCATTCATTTCAAAAAGGCAGCGGTGGCCAGTCCGCTATTAGGCGTTACAATGGTTGAAAAGAAAAGCAAAAGAAAAAAAAAGAGAAAACAAAACAAGAAAACGAGGAGCGGAGTCAAGGCGCGACCTCTTTCCCCGGGCGACGAGTTCGGGTGGGAGTCGCCTTCTCCGGAGGGGACTCCACCGCCAGCGGAGTAACCACGGTACCGGGGACCTCATCGGTGACCTCGACCTCGGCATCACCTTCGTCGTCCCCTTCCTCCTCCTCCCCATCGGACTCAGGGTCGAAGCCTTTGACGTAGCCAGGAAAGAGCCTCCACCCCGAGACATTCACCTCGGGGTACTCCTTCGACACCCGGTCGATGGCAGCGGCGAAGGCCTTCGCCATGTTCTGGGCGAGGAACCCCTGCGCCTTCTCCAGGGTCGCATCCTCCGCCGCCTTCACAGCCGCCGCCTTGGCTGCCTCTGCTTCGGCCAGCTGCTTAGCCGACCCCTCCTTCTGGCGAAGAAGCTCGCCCTCCAACCTTGTCACCTTGGCCTCGAGGTGAACCATCCTCGCCGACCTGCCCTCGTGCTCGACGCGGAGCTTGTCGAGCTCGTTCGACAGCCGAGCTTTTTCGTTCCGAGCTTGGTCGGATTCTTGCTTTAGCTCCTTCTCCAGAGCTGTCAACCTCTCGGTGAGGTGGCCAAAGTGAACGATGATCTGTAGCAAAGAAGAACCAAGAGAGTTAAAAATTTTTGTGCCAGAGGAGTACGATGAATAAGGGAAACTCGAGGCTTACCGACACCGCCGAACGAGCGATCTCGATCACGTCGTCGCCCTCTCTCCCGGCCTCCATGGCGGCTCGGTCGTTCGGGGTGGCGAGGTGCTTGACGGCTTGCATGCTCGCCAGCGAGTTCCCGAGGAACCCATCATGCCTCCGGACTTGCCAGTCCGGGATGTGAATCCTCTTGTGCTCCTCCGTCAGGAGCTCCTCGCCTGCCACCGTCAGCATGGCGAGGGCGGCGGCGATAGGGAACTCGCCCGCAGATGCTGGAGCCGAAGTCCCCACCGCGGTGACAGCCGGACTGTCGAGGACCTCCACCTCCTCAACGGAGGCTGCAATCCTCGGAACCTTTGAGGTCGAGGGCAGCTTGGATGCAACCCTTTTGCGCTTCTTCGGCGCCTTGCTTGCGAGTCCTGCCCTGAGTGCCAGTACTGCGTCGTAGTCCATGGTTTCTGCGTCAAAAGCGAAAATTGGTTAACACATCGAAAACAACAAGGAAGAGAGTACGGAAAACAAAAACTTGACGAGAGCCGCGTACTGGGATCTACGCGGCAGAGCCCTCCCTTGTAGAGGATGTCCTCCGTCAGCTCCCTCCAATCATACTTCGGCCGATCAAGGAGAATTCGGACCGCCTCTTCTTCTTCTACTGTGAGCTTCGGCATCGCCCTCGTCCTCTTCGTCACCCCTTCTATCCAGTTCGAAGGGATTGGCCATGCCTCCCGACTCCGCACAACCAACCACTTCTCTCGCCAGTGCTTAATGGAGTCGGGGCATATGACGAGCCTGCCACCGTGCCTCGGAGTCAAGTAATACCGGTACTCCGACTTATTCCCTTGGTGGAGCCGGTATAACGTCCGAAGCACGTTCAGCTGCGGCTCGATCCCTGCGGCCTGGCAGTGGAGAACAAAACCATTTATCACACGCCACGCGTTCGGCATGAGTTGGATGGGGCTGACCCCGAACCAACTCACCACGGTAATGGCGAATGCGTGGAGAGGCAGCCGAGCCCCGGCGATGAAGGCGTCGACCGGCCAGCAACACATCGTCACTGGCAGCGACGAGTTGGCCCTAACTCCGGGGCCCGACAGCATAAGCTCGTACTCCTCCGGGATGAGAAAAGAATCCCGGATCATTGCCAGATCCTCCTCGCGCAGGATCGACGCCGCCTCGTCCGTCTCCGTCGTCTCCCTCGCGGCGTTCTCCTCAAAGGACCTCCCCCTCCCGTGGACGATCCGCTCGGCCTGATCCTCCGGGAGCTGCCTAACTCTGTGGAGCCCTGTCAACGGCCCTGGTAGTTGTCCGAACTCCCCCATCCTCTTCGGATCCTCGACGATCGAATCCTTGCCGAACACCTTCTTGCCCTTGGTCGGAGTCGGCGTCGAATCCTCGGCGACTTCAAGGGAGGGCTCGGACCAAGAAACTTCTTCGGAGACAGAAGCAACAGACATAATTTATAAGTTACCTTAAAGGAGATAGCCGCCGGAAAACTTCGCCGGAATCAAACGTCGACCACCGGAAGAATTCGCCTGAGCACAAGAAACCGTCTGAGCAAAAGAGAGGAGAAATGAGAAATGAGAGAGGGGGGTGAGGATTTATAGAAGAGGCGCGCTCCAAACGAGGTTAATGGGCCCGTACAACCGGCCCGTCTACACAAAACGACAGAGCGACCTCAATCGTCGCCTTGCTAACCACGCCAAATAATGAGTTGCATTTAATGCGCGTCCCATCTAATGGAAGCCCAGGAGTCACCGCAATTAATAAACGTCCCATCTGTCAGAGTTGTCAGAAGTTGTCAGAAGTTGTCAGAAGCTCAGAAGGCACACAGTAGATGCAAACTCCTATGACGAAAAACGACAAGTTAAGGAGCTCGGCACCAACTGCCGAGCGTTCTTGACACCAACCACGTTACGGGGGAAAAATCAAGCTCGACACCCACTGCCGAGCGTTCTTGACACCGACCTCGTTACGGGGGAAAAATCAAGCTCGGCACCCACTGCCGTGCGTTCTTGACACCGACCTCGTTACGGGGGAAAAATCAAGCTCGGCACCAGCTGCCGAGCGTTCTTGACACCGACCTCGTTACGGGAGAAAAATCAAGCTCGGCACCCACTGCCGTGCGTTCTTGACACCGACCTCGTTACGGGGGAAAAATCAAGCTCGGCACCAACTGCCGAGCGTTCTTGACACCGACCTCGTTACGGGGGAAAAATCAAGCTCGACACCCACTGCAGAGCGTTCTAGACACCGACCTCGTTACGGGGGAAAAATCAAGCTCGGCACCAACTGCCGAGCGTTCTTGACACCGACCTCGTTACGGGAGAAAAATCAAGCTCGGCACCCACTGCCGAGCGTTCTTGACACCGACCTCGTTACGGGGGGAAAATCAAGCTCGGCACCCACTGCCGAGCGTTCTTGACACCGACCTCGTTACGGGGGAAAAATCAAGCTCGGCACCCACTGCCGTGCGTTCTTGACACCGACCTCGTTACAGGAGAAAAAAAAGCTCGGCACCAGCTGCCGAGCGTTCTTGACACCGACCTCGTTACGGGGGAAAAATCAAGCTCGGCACCAGCTGCCGAGCGTTCTTGACACCGACCTCGTTACGGGAGAAAAAAAAGCTCGGCACCAGCTGCCGTGCGTTCTTGACACCGACCTCGTTACGGGGGAAAAATCAAGCTCGGCACCAGCTGCCGAGCGTTCTTGACACCGACCTCGTTACGGGGGAAAATCAAGCTCGGCACCAACTGCCGAGCGTTGTTGACACCGACCTCGTTACGGGGGGAAAATCAAGCTCGGCACCAGCTGCCGAGCGTTCTTGACACCGACCTCGTTACGGGGGAAAATTCGAGTTCGGCACCCACTGCCGAGCGTTCGTGGCACCGACCTCGTTACGAGGAGAAATCGGACCTCGCGCTATTCCGGACTCCCTCCCCGTACTCACGACTACGCCGAACTCGCTCTCCTCTTCGGAAAAACGCGCCGAACCGCGTACGGACCTCGGCCCCTAGCCAGCGAGCTTTAGAGGGGGTCAGAAGCGTGGTACAAATGTTTATGCCCCTCAACAAAGGATAACGGCCGAGCCATTGCGCCAAAAAACAATTAAAAAATTCGGGAAGATGAGGAAGAACCCCTGGAAAGCAATTATGAAGTTAGGGAGTGCCTTCTCACTCCCAAGCAAACAATTGTTGCCAAAAAATAATCTTCCAAAACCCCAGGACGTCGAATCGACACTTTCTTAAGCCAAAAGGATATTCCAACAAGAGGCTCTAGAGCGACTTAGAGTTTGATCTCCTTAAAAAACCACCAAACCACCTCCTTCGAGATTCAAAACCCTCCATTTGGACTCCGGTACAACTCCATTAGCCATTAAAACAGCTAAACTACTCCTCAAAGGTTGATCAAACTCAGTCTTTAGGAGTGGGGGGCTCGTGATATGGCTAAAAATGGGGTTTAATCGGAACCATCCAAATCAGGCACAAATCTTGAAGCCTAGGGGTAAAACGGTAATTTTACTTTTCTAACAGGTCTGAAGCGGGTACTGGTTCTCCTCCCCAAGGGAACCGTTAACCTGCAAACGGATCCACCTCAACTGGATGCGGGTTTCAATCCACAATAAACCCGGTCCAGCGGGATAGAATTAGGGTTTCTGATTAATATTAATCAACAGCCCTGATTCATATCTATCCTATCACTGGGGATTAGGGATTACATTCCTAATCTTTTTACAAGGAGAATATTCCTTATCAGATCACGGGGATCACATTCCTAATTTATTCCCTAAGACGCCTATAAATAGCCCCCATCCATGTCCATTAAGAGGTAATCAATCTTTCACAAGTTTTTGCGCTCTTTCATAGTCTTCCAGATCACTGACTTGAGCGTCGGAGGGTGCGTCGCCGGGAACAACCCCGGTGTCTCGCACTTTTTGCAGGTTACGGCAGGAGCGACAGTCATACCCCGACGGAACAGGTACGCAGGTTTACTATTCAGTTTCCCTAAGAATCCACAAATACTATCTGTTTGCCCCCACACCAAATTTAGCGGCAACAACAATAAAGCACATTACATTTATTAATAATGAAACTGACCACAAGCAATTATGAACCAAATGAACAAATAAGTAAATACATATACCAATCCTAGAATCTCTCTCAAGACAATAAAGCACTTCATCTTGTCATTCCCATGCATCACTAACATTAACAATGCATAAAAATTGCAATCATCAATTAACCATAAATGGGTACATTCTATTGCTTTTACTTAATAAAAATGGCAGTAAACTCCAAATCTGAGTATATTGCCACATTTTTTGCAAATTGAGTTTCAAATCTCCCCTAAATTAGTCCTTACAAAAACCATTACCACCCAAAATTCCCACAAAAATAAACAGAGATTAAACCCCTCAAAATCTCAAGAACAACAAGTCAGTGAAATTAAAACCTAGCTAGATCCAATCACAGAGTAACACATTGAAACCTAGATCCAATCACGGAGTAACACAGTGAAACAAAAATAGAAACGAGTTTCGAGATCGCATGAGTTCTTGAGCATAGATTCCAAATCAAAATCAAGAAGTAGAGAGAGAGAGAGAGAGAGAGAGAGAGAGTACTTGCGATGAGAGAGAAATGTGTGAGCGGGATAGAGAGTGCGTGGACGTCGACGTGGGCACAGCGAAGGCGGCCATGAACCGGCGTCGATGAGTGGCGGGAGATCGCAAGAGAGAGAGAGAGAGGGAAAAAGGAAATTTTGAGTAAAAAATTTGGGGAGTGAAATAGGGTTCGGATTGGGGGAATTTTAACTAATGAACGCTGAAGTATACATACCCTAGACCGGCGTTTTTTACAAACGTCGGAGTAGATTACCAAAATTTTCATATTCATTCCTAGTCCTTCGATTCCCCGGCACGACTACTCAAATGCCGGGGTAGATTCGCCGGGGTATACTAAAAATCTTGTAGTGTTACATATATATAGTACACCTATTACAACAAGTACATTACTAGTATAAATAACATCTCTAATAATACATACAAAGAAACACAAGTGCACACTGGTTCTGGTGAGCAAGAGGTTGGGAGTTCGAATCCCACTTGCACAAAAAATCCCCAATTAATATATATATTCGGGGTAAAGTGTGGGTGTGTGTGGCTAGAGCCTTATTCAAAAAATCTATATAATAAATTACAATGAAAGCTATCATGTGGCTTACAATCAATCCCTCCTATAATCAAAGGCCCAGATCAAACCTCACAAAACATATTTTCCCTCTAAAATTTCAAACTCCAAAACCAAAATTTTCCCCCCAAAACTAAAAAACTTATTACTTTATTACTATCTCTCTCTTCTCTATTCACTTTTTCATATTTCTCTCTTTCTCTCTCTCCTATTCTTTCCATATTTAATTAGAAATTTAGATTTTCAGAATTTTAATATTTTTTTTTTGCACATGTTATATTGAAAATAATAAATATTTCTTCAACTCCACACTTAAAATTCTAAGAAGTTAGATTTTATACGCTCATTTATAATTATTTTTCAACATATACTAATGGAAATGTGGACTTTTATTTACAACTAATTATTGTCATACTATTCAAACTTAAGCTACATAATTGTTGTTTTACTGTTTACAGACTTTTCGTGTTTTGTATCGTTCCGAAGACGTGCCGTAGGCACGTGCCCACGGGCAAATCTAGTAAATATATAAAATATATAAAATATAAAATAAAAACACATACAAAGAAACATAAAACCCTTGTTTAAGAAAATTCATACCAAGTTATTAGAATTGAAGCTTAAAAGTCTTCAAGGAATGTTATTACATTTCATTTAAAGAAAGTGCAAGTTATAAATTGGAACAAAAGCTGGGTAAATTTGTACCTTAACTAAAAATTAATGAATTTAAGGTGGGCAAATGAATGCAGCCAGCCAAACTTATTTAACCTTAATAGTACTTATACATTTAATTTGAAGACTTTGGGCAATTAAGGTGTCCCTGGATCCACCCCTGACTACACTTACTACTTTGTGTGTGTGCGCGCGCGCGCTGGGGGGGGGGGGGGGGGGGGGGGGGGGGGGGGAGCTATGTTGGGGCCCGGGGTGGCCTGGGTCCCCCCAAAATTTTGGAAAACCCTTTAAAATTTTCAAATTTTTTTAAAAACCAGTCTTAAATCTATTAAATTTATTGTTTGGCCCCGCTTAAAAATTATGAAAAAACACCAATATATTTATATAGTCATAGAATTTTTTCTTGGCCCTCTGAAAAAATTGTTCTGGCTTCGCCCATGAGGAGGTAGAATGCAGCGTATGGTTCACAGCTTGGTGCTAATTGGGGACATGGGTTCAACTTCAACCCAAAGAGTGTCATAATTGGTGATTCATTTTGGAAGGAATCAATCCTCAGAGAGGACATGATACGTAAATCACAAAGAGAGAGTAAAAGAGGAAAGACAAAAAATGGGGTGGGTTTAGTAAGAGAAAGCTGAAAGGAAATGGGAAGAGGTCTTTTTGTTTCTTTTAGTGACGGGAATTAGAATTATGCAGTTGGGTGGTAGGGGCTTTGGCTTCTCAGTAAGGCAAGTATCGCACTAGGGTAGCATCCTATAAAATACCTTATCATGCATGTACCTATATTTGTCGTTAAATTCACGTTCATTTGTTAACGAAACAGAAATGTTCTTCAGTCCTATAGCAAATACACACTACAAGAATCTCTTCAAAATGTTCACATGAACTTCTTTCACATAAATATTTCCTTCTACAAATTGCATTCTCAAATGTTGTCAATACAGAACAATAGTTTCAGTTAATACTCAAAATCCTCTATCCAACCCCTTGTATGCCCTTGCTTTGTAAATTATTTGGTCGCAGTCTACTGATTCTTTAATATTATTGGCTAAGGCCTTTTACTTTTATTTTTTTTTAAAAACCCTCGATCCCAAATTAACCTATTATAACTAGAGAGCTGTGGTCTGCAAATTGTAGACAACCAACCCACTTAAACCTTCTGGCACGAGGTTGCGAATGATCCTGTTCCTATGCTTCGACCCCTTGAAGCTCCTTTTATGGAAAAAGAAAATTGGGAGGCGGTACAGCAAATCGGAAGGGACAAAGCCCCAGGTCCTGACGGATTCCCTGTCCTTTTTAACCAGGTGTTCTGAGAGAAAATCAAGGACGATCTAATTCAGTTGTTCGCAGATCTCTATGATCATAAACTTAAGTTAGGTAGAATTAATTTTGCCGAGGTGGTGTTGATCCCTAAGAAAGAGGATCACCCATGGGTGGAAGATTTTCGTCCTATTAGTCTCCTCAATTGCTCAGTTAAGGTTATAACCAAGACCCTGGCGAATAGGTTGGAAAAGGTGATGGACGGACTCATTAGTTACGAGCAGACGGGGTTCATTAAAGGACGGTGTATTCAGGACAGTATGGCCACGGCGGAAGAAACCATCCATCACTGTCACACATCAAACACTAAGAGCTACCTCCTGAAATTGGACTTTGAGAAAGCCTACGACTCGGATGAAAGGGAATGTCTTCTGGAAGCACTGGTTGGAAGAGAATTTGGGATTAGATGGATCAGATGGATCCACACATACCTCTCTACCAGTAGAACTGCTATTCTAGTGAATGGGTTGACAGGTTACCCTTTTTCGTGTAAATGGGGCCTTAGACAAGGCGACCCTCTCTCCCCCCTCCTTTCACCATAGTGGCAGATGTGTTGAAGACCATGATGGCTAACTGCAATAGGGCCGACTGGGTAGCGCCGGTGGCTAGTGGAGTCAATCGCCAAGGATGCTCTATCCTCCAATATGCAGACGATACCCTACTATTTGGGAATGACAATCTCGGAGAAACTACCACTTTCAAAGGAATTCTATATTGTTTTGAAGCTTGGTCAGGTCTCAGAGTCAACTTCCACAAAAGTGCTTTTATCCCTATTGCCATCACAACAGCAGAGGCACTAGAACATGCCACAATTCTCAACTATTCTATCAAAAATTTCCCCATTACTTACTTAGGGTTACCGCTGAGACCGGAAAAACTTAAGAAGATGGACTGGTTACCTATCATAGACCGAGTAGAAAAATGCCTTGCTAGATGGAAAGGAAAAGCATTACCCCTGGGAAGAAGAGTCACGCTTATCAATGCGGTTCTCTCAAACCTTCCTACATATTATTTGTCCTTCGAAATGGCACGATGGGTTATCCAGAGAATTGACCGTACACGTAAACGATTTCTTTGGAAGGGGGCAAGTTCGGATAAGAGAGGATATCACCTTATCAGATGGAAAAAAGTGAGCATGAAAAAGATACACAGGGAACTAGGTATTATTAACCTACGTGATATGAACCTGGCCCTCTTGGGGAAATGGTGGTAGAAAGTCTTTTACCCTAATGGAGAAGGATGGCAGGATTTCATTCAGTCATACTTGCAAGGGAATGGGACAAGAAATCTGGGTTTCAGGGTAGGACCGCGAGTGTCCTAGTTCTGGAAAGGTATCACCAAGGCATACAATCCCTTCATTAGCTATGTGACGTCGTCTATCGGGAATGGCAGACTCACCAGATTCTGGTGGGATAGGTGGTGTAGCGATCACACATAGGGCTTTGTTCCCTGATTTATATGACCAAGCATTACAACCACACTGCACAGTGGCTGCAGCCCGGAGAAGAAACTCCTGGAAACCAGCCTTTATACACCCCCTTGACCAGGTCTCCCAACATAGGCTTATGGAACTTTAGTCCTATATCGCCAGCACTGGTATAATATGCTCACAAGGCCCCGATAGGAAATCTTAGGGGCTGGAAAAGAATGACACATTCACTGTTCGCTCCCTTTATAACCGCATTCACTTTAGGAAATGTAGCCCGAGTTGGTTGGGAATACTGTGGAAGGCGAAAATCCCGCTGAAAGTTAAAGCTTTCCTCTGGCTAGTACTCAATGATGCTATATTGACTAGAGAGAACCTAGCGAAACGTCAACCGAATTTGGACACTACATGTTGGTACTGTACCTGAAACTAGAGACCACCTTTTTCTGGAATGTCACGGGAGAAAGGCAGTCCTAGTAGAGGTACTTAGTGCCGAGGGGACGTCTGAGTATCCTAGTAAGTATGAGGACCTGTGGGTAGGACTAAAGTTTTCTACGGAGAGACGAACGATGAGGGAAGCTTGGTTTATCGTTATCACCGATACGACCTGAGGTCTTTGGCTAGACAGGAATAATTACTACTTCCGTGGAACTTGTAATAATACTTGTTGTAATTTGACTCATATTATGCATCTTATCTCATTTTGGGCAAATGTGGCAGCTGCAGGACCTAGAGGGCGGATAGCGAGCGTCTTCCAGGTGGAGGAATACGATGATGCTGAGATAGAGATTGGGCTGACGCTAGATTGAGGGAGGTGGCCGGCCAGTCAGATGTGTGTGGTTGATTGTTCCCCACTACCCCAGGGTTTGTTGGGGAGAATAAATGCTTAGATGTATTTTGTTATGATGTACGTTGGTTTGTACCATCTTCTGCCCCACCCCCCTGTTTTGGGGTGGATTTATGTTATTTTGTTGTTTCATAGATTATTGTACTTGCCTCAGTACTCTGAGTTTGTTTTATTAATTTTTTATTAATGAAACAGGGTGACCATACTCCACATTTCCCTGCAAAAAGAAACCCACTTAAGCTAATCTCTTCCACATTTTCAAGTTCAAGCTCTACCAACCATTCACACCACCCAACTAAACATAAAACGCATCATGCGCCCAATTACTAGTGTGCACAACAACAAACAAGCTTTAATCTCAAATTAATCCAACATCAACAAAACCAACTAAACACCAATATAAACAAAGGAAACCAATCCATACCACTAGTAGGATACAAATGCTCCTGCACTCCCCCATTCGCCATATACTCATAAACCAGCATCCTATACCTATTATCCGAACAATACCCCACCAATCCAAGCAAATATGCCGATTTCAACCTCGTAAGCAACTCCACCTACAAATTCAATCAAACCCCCAAAATCAAGAAACATTCCAAAACAAAAAGACCAATGTCATACACATCCTTCAACACTCACAATTGAACACACCCTAATGTCCCAATCCTAATCATCAGTGCCACATCATTAATCCAATTAAAGCCTAACTTAACTAATCCTTAATTGATTGTATTTAATACTTAGGGTTTAATTTCACTATTACCAATGATGTGACATGACTATGGGGGTTGGTTTTGTATGTCAGGCTTATTAGCCACTATAGTTTTGATTCATTGTCACCAAGTATTTGATATATAAAAGATTTAATTGTTGGGTGATTGATTTTGTGGGGTCAGTTAATGCGCAATTATTTGACACATGAAACATACGCTGTCACTAGAGCCATTGAAATTCTACAATCGAAGTTCGATTAGAGCATCCACAGTCGTTTGCTATATACCCAAAATTTGGAAAAAATAGAAAAAATCGAGCTGCAATCGTTGTCTAAATACCCAAAATTTGGGTGTACGATGAACAGTTGCGTGCCAAATATAGCAGGCGGAATGGCCAAATGCAAAATATAGCTAACGCCACATTATACTCCGTCCGATCTAATTAACGGAGGATAATATGCCGTCCCGTACAAAAGTACTGAACCCAAATGATTAATAAGCTTTTGAAAAAGAAAAAAAAAATTAAAAATGAGAGACGGTGTATTATACACCGTGCTGTTAAAAGATGGGAAAATGAGGATTTAGAAGGACGGTAGTTTACCTACCGTCCGTTGTAATTTTTTTTTTTTTACCTTTTCACAATGACCAAATTACCCTTACCTATTGAATCAGATCTCTCTTTGCAATATTTTTTTTTTACAACGGCTACAAAAAAATCAGATTCCCTTCTTTCAACGGCTCTTTTTTTTTGAGAGCCAACGGTTAGAAAAAATTTTCTTATAAACTGAATCGTTCATGAGAAATAAACACAGCTTTTACTTCTCCACATCTCCTCCTCCTCTGTGCTAGCTCAGTTCCTCTCTCTGTTCATTATCAACGAGGTGTTCCTCTCTCTCTCTGTTCATTATCAACGAGGTGTTCCTCTCTCCCTGTTCATTATCAACGAGGTATTCAAAACAGTTTATAATTTTGTTTAATTTTTCACTATAATTTCTTCCTATCTCTATAATTTTTCAAATTTATTTTCAGATCATTTTATGGCTAATCCCCGTCCAAATAGAGGCCGAGCATATACCGTGTATGAGGATATTCTTTTGGCACAAAGTTGGGTTGCTATAACCCAAGATCCGTTGATCGGTAGCGATCAAACTGGCAACCAATTTTGGAATAGGATATTTCTCACATTTGAGAATCTGTCTGGGTATACAACAGATCGAACGGCCGGCTCTCTTTGTAGTAGATTTTCCACTATGTCCAAGGAAGTATCACTGTACATTGCAAAGTTGAGCGGTGTGACAAATAGAGCGGCAAGTGGTACGACGAACGCCGATAAGGTTTGTTTTGTAGGCTTGTATTTTATTGCAATGATTGTGTTATTTTTTCCTATTATAAATTTTCATCACGTAATTTTTGTTAACAATTATTAAACTATGATAGGTACGTGATGCACGACTAGAATATATGCAATCGGCCGGAAAGCCCTTCAAATTTGAAGAGTGCTACGAAATTTTGAAAGATCAACCCAAATTTTCTGTACGTACTACACAAGTTTTCGAGAATGTTCCGAATAGTCAATATGCCGATGGTGGTTGTTCAACACCTTCCCCCACATCCGTTCAGTGGGATTCAGATATACCAATTGATTTAAATGCGCCCTAGCCACTATCGCGACCACCCGGCAGGAAAGAAGCAAAGAAAAAAGGGAAGCGCACTGTTGAAGCCAGTGACGTTTCAGCGATGGTGGAAGAAACGCGTAATTTTAACAATTTTTATATGAGCAATCAGAAAGACAGGCTTGAACTGAAACAAAGAGATTTTGATTTCAGAGTGTCAAGCGAAGAAGATCGTATAATGGCTATGGATCTAAGTAGCTTACCTGATCATCAGCGTTATTATTTTCTTAGTCGACAACATGAAATCGCTCAAAAAAGGGGCTATCATCCGGGTTGAAGATGTATTAAATTCCATCTACTAATATTTTATCTGGGGCTGAGTAAGTCTTAACTATAGTCGCCAATGGAGGGTATATACCATCAGCTAAATAGTACCCCATATTGTATGCGTGATTGTTTATTACAAATTCAGCAGGTGGTGCACAACCATCGAGGACGTTGTTGAACAGTGGAAAACGGTTAAGGACGTTCAGATCGTTATTGCACCCCGGCATTCCAAAAAAAGAATGCCAAAACCATAGATCGTAGGATGCAATAGCTTCAAGCACAATAGTTGGTTCACGTACATGACCCGTGTATTGACCATGCCAGGCTGCCGGACAATTTTTCCATTGCCAATGCATGCAGTCAATACTTCCTAACATTCCGAGAAATCCCCTCGCTGAATTTTCCGCCAGTAATCTTTCCACATCATTAACTGTTGGATGTCTCATGTATTCTGGACCAAATACATTAACAATTGCCACACAAAAGCGGCGCAATGTCTTCAATACCGTTGTTTCGCCAATACGTACATACTCGTCGATTGCATCGGTTGATGAACCATATGCTAAACAACGGATTGCGGCAGTAATTTTTTGATGTGGTGATAAGCCAAACGTTTTTGTCGCATCTTGCCCAAAATGGCGGAGCTGGGAAGGGTAACTGTGCAGTTGGATCAGTAACACTAGCTGGTCCGATGAAATCAATATTTGCTGCATGTGTTACTTTCTTCATTATAGGACCTATTGATACTTTGGACCAATACTTATCATATATTCTTTGGGTTACTGATTGGACCAATTGTGTAGCGTCAATCGGTGGGCATATATCATTTGCAGGTATTCTTTTCATAACAACTGGTGGCTGTCTTGGTATTGCTATAATTCCAGTCAATTGATGGTAACACCGATCACCAAGATACCATACACCCTACATAACATTTTTGTCACCGTGATAAAAAAATTGAACATTACATGAATAACTTGGAAATTAACGACAAATATAAACTATTACCTGATTCCAATGCTGGAGAATCACTCGATGACGAGACATGATATCAGCGAACGTAATATCATTCTCAACTTCATGGGAAGACCCTAAATACGGTTGTCATATAATTGATGCCGGAGTTCTCATCTCTAATTGGTACCTAGCTATAGATACATTGTATCTAACTTGATCCGTTCTGCAGGTGTCAATTTCAGATTTGTTCCAGCGTGTTATTCTTGGCCTTTTATCAGCGGCCTGTACATCGTTGGCAACATTTCTTGTATTTACAGTGATTGGAACACAACAATGTGTGTATTCATATGCCCAGTACTGAAAATATATAGTTGTATTAATATCGATTATGTCAATAATAAATCAAGTATTTCTAGTAAATAATAAAATTACCTGTAATACTTGCCATGGACCGTTAAATGATTTAACCTTCTGCCTGGAGCAAGCATCCAGAGACATGTACAAGAGTGCCACAGCTTGACCACCCCAATCATATGTCCCAACCTTAGTCAGATCTTCAAGAGCTGCAAGCCATCCACACCTAATTAAAGAAGCACCATTGGCGAAAAGAAAATCGCCCAGGAAGTAAACAAAAAAAGCCCTTGCGACTCTCGCTGCAACATTGTTGTCAGTCATTGCTTCCTCAATCACACTGCTATGGAAATATTTCTTCAAGAACGAACAGCGTATTCCCTGAGACTTCCAATCCTCTTCAGTAATTTCTGGAAAGAAGCGGGATTGTACTATTTCAAATGGATATTCCTCATCCAAACATGGTGGTTGATCGCCGATCCCAATGGATATTCCCGTTAACATTGCCCAATCTAACGGGGTAAATCCTAACTCGCCGCACGGAAAATGAAATGTGTGGGTAGTATCCCACCACCTCTTAACCAAAGCCTCGGTAATCTTCCATGATGATTTTTCTGTATCAATTGTAAAAAATCTTTGCCAACCAGTGTTATCAATTATTTGTTTTACAACGGGGATACGAGAGCATACTTTGTACGCTTTAATTGGACCATTCCAACTACCCCTAAATTTACAGAACCCACCAAAAGAATTTTCAGCAACATTCTTACATATATGAAAATCGTTGTCGAATACCTGTGTCCACATTGTTGGATCGCTTAAATCAACTTCTCCGGTATCTACTTCAGGTTCTTTGCCTCTATTTTCCTGTTCAGAACTAGATACACCCTTTGATTTGAGTCTGCCAATAAAACGTCGGATCGACATCTTGTTAAATTTTCGCTTCGAGACTTGAATTCGTGAAGCCGAAACTATAAGAATTGAAAGAAATGTAGTTTGGTATCTAACTTGTTTAGTCTGGCTAATCTTCTTCCGCTCACTGCAATTTATAGCAAAACCTACAAGGGTATAATAGTCACATAGAAGAAGAATGGCAGACAAGTTCATATAGCTTTTGAATTTTTTTTTTTTTTTTTTTTACTTTATCGGAAGTGTCCAAATACTCACACACCCGTGACACAAATTTCCAAACACCCAATCACGTCCCACTATTTTAACAAAAAAAAAAAATTTTAAAAATCCACCGACGGTGTATTATATGCCGTGGCTTCGGATTGACGGTGGAATATTTCCCGTTCTTATTTTTTTTTTTTTTAAAAGAATCTCAAAATTGTACACCGACGGTGTATTATTGTCCGTCTAATGAGATTAACGGCACATAATGCACCGTTGTTGGGTTTTTAGAAAAAAAAAAAAAAAATTAAAGCCGGTCAACCGACGACACATTACCTACCGTGCCTTTAGATTAACGGCACATAATGCACCGTTGTTGGGTTTTTATTAAAAAAAAAATTAAAAGCCGGTCAACCGACGGCACATTACCTACCGTGCCTTCAAATTAACGGCACATAATGCACCGTTGTTGGTTTTTTTTAAAAATTTTAAAATAAAAAATAAAAATAGGTCAACGACGGCACAATTCCTACCGTGCTATGAGATTAACGGCACATAATGCACCGTTGTTGGGTTTTTTTTTAAAAAAAAAAAAAAAAAATTAAAATCCGGTCAAGCGACGGTATATTATCTACCGTGCCATGAGATTATCGGCACATTATTAACCGTTGTTGGGTTTTTTTTAAAAAAAATTCTCAAAAATAAAACCCGGTCAACGAACGGTATATTATCGACCGTTGTAGGAGATTGACGATAGATAATCTTCCGTCGTTTAAACAAAAACAAACGACCGATCGAAAATAGCTTTCAACGACTGCAGCAACATTCTTTTTTTCCTATTTCTCAATTGCTATTTACCCAAAATTTGGCTTCAACGACTGTGGATGCTCTTAGAGGCCATTTTAGGTCTGTCAAAAATGACGAGCGAGAAGCCAAGCAGGGAGGAACTTTGTCGGGGTAGTGTCTGTATGGTTACCATTATCATGACATTTCTGATTTCCGGAGGCCTAAAGATTTTAAGTTTGTTAGAGCATTTGTAGTCGTTTGCCAAATATCGATAAAATGGATATTTGGCTGAGAAACGTGCTGCACTCGTTTGCCAAATATCCATTTTATCGATAAATCGCTACAGTCGTCTGCCATAAATGAGAATCGGTTTGAAAAATATCCATATTTGAGTGACGGCACTTCGAGTGCCGTCCCACTCAAAAAATAATTTTTTTCTCGTCGGACGGCACTTGAAGTGCCGTCCCTTAATTTTTTATTTTTTCAATTAAAAAACCCCCAAATCCCATCGGACGGCACATGAAGTGCCGTCCTTTGAAGAAAAAAAAAAATTCCAGCCCAAATTCCTCGGACGTCACATGAAGTGTCGTCCGGAGGTTTTTGTAAATTTTATTTTTTTTTGCAATTTTTGGAAATGTTTTTGCAATTTTAAAATTTTTTTTGCAATTTCTGAAATGTTTTTGTAATTTTTTGTGATTTTTTCGTAATTTCTGAAATGTTTTTGTAATTTTTTATTTACAAAACTTTCCAATTATGTCGTGCCGTCCGGGGTTTTTTGCAATTTTTTAATTTGTTTTTGCAATTTCTGAAATGTTTTTGTAAATTCTGAAATGTTTTTGTAATTTTTTTGCAATTTCTGAAATGTTTTTGTAATTTTTTATATTTTTTTTTTGTAATTTTTTTTTTTGGCATTCCGAGGACAAATTTTTTTATGTGTCGGACGGCACTTCGAGTGTCGTCCCTCCCTTCCGCTTTAATTTTTTTTTTCCCTCCGACGGCACTTCATATGCCGTCGCTTATTATTTTACGATAGAAAACTAAAAAATAGCTTTTAACGAGTGCAGCAAAAGTTCGATTCTTATTTTCATTTATCCATATATCCATATTTTCACCTTCAACGACTACAGATGCTCTTAGGGTTTTTTTTTAAGGGTTTTAGAAGATGAGGAAGAGAAGGGAAAGAGAAGAGACAGCCAGCTTTTGAAAGAGAGTGAGCAGAAATTGTTGATTTCATTCATTTGATTCTTATCTCTTACATATATGAAGATACAAAGTCCAATGGGCCCAAAAAACAATTTGCATGTAGTCCACCTTGAACCAAATTGCATCTAAAATAAACTAAAACATAAAGCAAATGCATAAAGCAAACATAACCTAAACAAAGGTAAACATAAAGATATACTAGCAACATGCTAGAAACAAAACTAGCTCAAACTAGCTAGAAACAAACCGACATCAAACTTGAACAAAGCTTGAACTTTGCAATTGGAAGAGGCTTTGTGAGCATATCGGCCGGATTCGATTCGGTACCAATCTTCTTCACGGCAACCTTGCCTTCTGAGATCACATCTCGAACAAAATAGTATCGAATGTCAATGTGCTTCGTCTTCTCATGGTACATGCAGTCCTTGGCCAAATGAATCGCGCTTTGGTTATCACAAAACACCATAATAGGACCCTCGAGTGAAGACATCTCACCAACAAACGCCTTGAGCCAAATAGTCTCCTTAATAGCCTCAGTAATTGCCATATATTCGGCCTCGGTACTTGAGAGTGCAACGGTGGCTTGAAGTGTAGACTTCCAACTAATTGCACAATCTCCAAGGGTAAAAACATAACCCGTCAAAGAACGCCTCTTGTCCAAATTATCCGCAAAATCCGCATCCACAAAACCCGTTAGTTTCTTGTCATTACCAAACTCTAACCGAGCATCAATAGTACCTCTCAAATAGCGGAAGATCCACTTCACTGCTTCCCAATGCCCTTTCCCCGGACAAGAGAAATATCTACTTACCACACTAACGACTTGAGCAATGTCGGGTCGAGTACACACTATCAAGTACATGAGACTCCCGACCGCACTCGAATATGGAACCTTTTCCATATATTTCTTCTCATCATCGGATTTTGGGCTTAAAGCGGTCGAAAACTTGAAATGCGCCGCAAAAGGTGTTGAAACAACTTTCGCTTTCTCCATGCCAAAACATCGTAGCACTTTCTCGGCAAAACTCTTTTGTGAAAGAAATAACTTTCTTTTGGACCTATCCCTTGTGAACTCCATCCCGAGAATTCTTTTGGTGGCCCCCAAATCTTTCATCTTAAATGCCGAACTTAGTTACTCTTTCAACCTCCTAACTTCTTTCAAGTTTGAGGATGCAATCAATATGTCATCCACATAAAGCAACAAGTAAATGAAATCTCCACCATCCAACTTCTTAAAATAAACACAACTATCATAATTGGAACGACGTAAATTAATACTCACCATGAATGAGTCGAACTTCTTATACCATTGCCGCGGTGATTGCTTAAGGCCATAAAGGGATTTCTTCAAAAGACACACACGGTCCTTCTTTCCAGCAACCTCAAAAGTATGCAGACGATACCCTACTATTTGGCAAAATATCAAAACACAGTGAATAAAAGGAACCGAGGTGTAACACCCCGCAAAATTGGAAATTACAATTTTGCCCCTGGGTGTTACGCACGTATATTTTGTAATGTGTTTCACTACATATTTTGGATTCGTACTATTTATACATTTTCCGTATTGATTTCAGTCAACTAAAATATAATATTTCAATCCCTGGAATTTACGTGCTTTTTACGTGTTTTGATGCATGTGTTTCCACCACTACGTATAATATTTTCTATAGGTTTAAATTATTTATTTTTATGTATTTAAATCTATTTATAAAACGAAAATTTATTTTTCCCTTGTTTTGATTAAAATGCATTTTTCGACTTTCTGCACGTATAATGCACGTGCTTTCTACGTGTAGTGATTTCATCATGAAATTAGTAAATATAATTTTTCTTATGTTGTTTTCGATTATATTTAATAGTTTTTTTTATAAAGTCAATTTTTGCATTTTTCATGTTTTCACGTGCGACGCACGTGTTTGTTTTCGACGAACATATTTGACCGTATTTATTTTTCGGAGTATGTGTATTTATGCATGATACATATTTTTTATTTTAAGTAAACTACTTAACTTACATATAGTATATGATACATGTATGTGAATAGTGATATGGTATGGTTTAATGGAATATGTGAATGGGAACTGTTATGTTATGGTTTGGTAAAATAATAGGTGTATGAATATGGTCCATCGTGTGAAATTGAAGAGAGCAATATACCTTGCTGTGCTTGGCTTAGTCAAAGCCACAAGTGGATGTGGCATTTGACATGTGGGCCCACGGTTTGGGTATGAAGAAGTGGGCTATGGCATGTTGTATATAAATGAAATGGTAATGTAATGGATTAATGTTTTGGTAATGGTGGGCTTGGTTTGGTAAATATAAAAATATGTTGTATATATAGTATAATGGCATTTGGGGGCCCACTTGAACATGCACAGCACACTTGTGTGCTGGCCGGTTTGGGATGTGGAGAAGGTAGGAGTTAAGGTTTTGTAGAAGTGGGGAGTTGGAGAGTTTGGGAGTTTTAGGGGTTGAGTTTTTGAAGAGTTGGAGAATGTGAAAGGGTGGGAGTTTTAGGAGTTAAAAATATGAAGGGGTAGAGAAATTAAATAGAGTAATTTATTAGGGGTGAAATTTTGCAAAATACACCTTCCCAAAATCCTATAAATAGCACCCTACCCTTTTCATTTCACACACAAAAATTAGAATTAAAGCAAGAGAAAGAAAAGAAAAGAAAAGAGAAGAAAGAAAGTAAGATAGAAGAGAGTTTTTTTGTGCTTGGAGGCTCTTGCTAGGAGTGGAAGATCTAGGAGGTCACTTTGGAGCTAGCAGAGGTGTTCATTTTCTTTCATTGTTCAAACTTCAAAAGGTGGGTGTTCTCCTACTTTCTAATTTTTAGAATATGCATGCTAGTATGAAAATTTTGATGATGAACAATCTATACTATTGGATGTGGTAAATAGTCATAAATCATGTTATGATTAGTAAAGTTAATTTACATCGTGATGGTAGTGAGAAAAGAATAATTGATTAGTTTGTCATAAACTAGTATACATGAATGTAAAATTTTGATTATGTGAATAATTGTTGAGTCTTCATTTTGATTAGAAAATATATATATTTTTTGAAATAAAATTAATGCTATGAAGCTCATTTGAGTGTTATAAAAGATATAATATACTATCTTTAGTTAAAAGAAATGAATGCAAATGTGTGTTATTAATATGGGGAAACAAATTTGAAAGTTGGTTTTATTTTTCTAAAATATGATATATATATATATATTTTTGAAAGTAACTCAGTTAATATGAATTAATTTCAGTTTAACAAAGGATTAGAAAAGTTGGGGAATTGAGTTTTATAAATAAAATAGAATAACAGAAAGTTGGGGATAAAAAGTTATGAAGAACCTTCATACCGATTGGCACATTTGGCCTAGTGGTCTGGCACTGCACTATGTTCTTGTCTCGCCTGGATCGAATCCCGAAGGCAACAAATATTTTTGTTTGTTGTCTCTAGTTTAAACTACTTAAAACCAAGGCTCAGTATATGAATATTTTGGCCTGAGTTTTTCACATTAGAGCTTAATAACTCAAGTGGCTAGTGGGTTGGGTTGGGCTTTGACCCGGTTGACCAGAGGGAGCCAGGTTCGAAACCTGGGCACCTTTTAATTTTTTTAAAAACCATTTTGGCACTCATTTGGCTTTAATTGGCTTAGTTATGGTCACAAGCATAAAATTTTTTATACGGGCACCTTTTAATTTTTTTTAAAACCATTTTGGCACTTAATTGGCTTTAATTGGCTTAGTTATGGTCACAAGTATAAATTTGTGTATGTGCCTTACAATTCATTAATATTTTTATGTGTTTGAGTTTCATTTTTCAAAATTTCTGGACTTCACTGACTTTGGAAAAAAAAAAGGGTTCATATAATGTTACATAAAGAATTATTAAGAATTGTTTCAAAGTTAGTCTTGTATATTTTCTTGGGAAAGTGACAAAGAAGTTGAATTAGTAAATGCACTTTGTTTCCAAAATTATTATTTGAATAAATAATTCTTCTTGAAGAAAGGAAAAATAGGTAATAAGATTCTCTTGTTATAAACAAACCCTCTTGTTGAATAGGGATTGCTAAATGAGATTAAAAATTTGTGAGAATTCATATAGAGTTTTGGAAAGAATTAATATATCACTTGTTTGCCTTGATGAGATTATGTGAATATGTTTGTTTATGATTAAGAATTTTTTGTGTGACTAATTTCCTACAAGAGATTTGGATCTATGCTATGAATTTATGAAAAAGAATTGTTGCCTTAGAAAGATAGTGAATAAAATGAATGAATGATGCTAGAATAAGATATCATATGAGTTTGAAATTTGTGAATGAGTTATTATTTGTTATGAATAGCTAGATCATGATTGGTGGCAAGACTATGAAATGATTACTTGTGGATAAGTGTTAAGACAAGATTGTGATCTTTTGTGAATGAATTGAAAGATGAAATTATATAAGATTAAGACATGATTAAGAAAGGGTGTGAATACCCATGTTTTCTTGTACATGAAAGTTTATGACTTAGAGTTAGTAAGACCTCGATACCGGCATTATTGAAAGAAATATTTGAGATATGATTTGGAGATATGGCCATGGGGCTATCTCGCAGTTGTTGATTAAGTCCGGTAGGAGGTAAAACTAATTCTTTGAATGGAAATTATTCATGTCTTGAACTTAAGAAAATTTAGGCACATAAGTGAAGATGTAGTAAACTTAGGGAAACGTAAGTGGGGTGCTCTATATAGTCGGCGGTGGACTCCAAGACTATAGACCCAGTTGGTGGACTGAGGTTGCCCTGTGGGAGACGGATTATTATATTTTAGTCCGGGACTATGAGGACGGGTCAGCGGTGGACTCCGGGATCTTAAGTAGTCAGACGGATGGATTTTTGTGTTTACCGTCTCCAATGTATATATATATATACTGGGCTAGAGGGTCACATACGGGACGGTTCGCACGATGTGGAATCTGTTATATCAGTCGGCGGTGGACTCCAAGGCTGGGATTCACATTCGTGGAATAGTCTGAACTTTGTTTTGCTACCGGGTAGTTTTCATGGCGAGGGATCGAGCCCTGTATTGTGAAGAACGTAGGCGCTTGCCCTCGGACCTATGTAGTATGGGATGCATAGAATCCGAACAAGTGTGCATTAGTGTCATCCTAGTGTAGAATTGTGTGCATTAGGCATTAAGACATGACATACACTTATGTTTAGAATAATCACTTTTGACACTTTATATGTTCATTCAATATTTTTGTGATTTGTTAAAGTATGAGATCGTTATACTATTCCCGGCATAGAGAGGATAGCCGTGTATAACATTTCGTCAGTTGTAAGTAACTGACGTGCCCACAGATTGACATGCAGGTAATGGACTATTCATGAAGCTATAAAGTGGATATGCTGGTGCTGTTTTATTCTAAAGATGTTGTAAATGTTTTATTGTAAATTTCATTCTTCCGCTGTGTAAAACCAAGTTGTAATTGAACTCTGATGTATTGTGAATGAAAAGTTTTAAATTCCTTGTAAAATTGTACGAAGTGAAGTAAAGATCCTGTGAAATCTCGAATTTATCCTTATTTGAAATTCGGGGTGTTACACGAGGCGTTTGGGTTTGGGTTTGGGTTTGATGGAAAACTAACTAAAAGGGCAATTTAGTCCATTCACATTAAAAAATTAGATATAATTTTCCTTCCCTCCAAATCCCCCCACTTTTGGAGGGGAACCAAAATTGGCTCAGGAGGGGTGTTGCACCCCCCCATTTCCCTCCCCTCTCCTAAAAAATAAACCAAACATGAAAAGTTTTAAAAAACCCCTCCCCTCCCCTCCCCTCCATTCCCCTCCAACCAAACACTCCCTTAATATCCAATATCCAATAGCTTCGATATCCAAAGCCCAAAACCCCCTTCAATCCTCACTGGTTCACCTCTTCTGTAAAAATCCCCAAATACATGTACTTCACCTCCTTGCATCCTTTGTCTACAGTCAATTCAGGTTAGCTTTATTTATGTTCGCATTCAAGTTACAACTATATCTTAATGTTATTGTTGGGTGTAACATATTGTTCGAATTTAACATTATTTTATTAAAAATACGTTAAATGTACAACCAAAGTTTTTTTTTAAAAAACCCGCATTGCCCGTTTACCTTGATAGGTAATGATTTTTTTTTTTAACCCTTAACCGTTAGGGTAGGATAAATATTTTTTTTTATTATCTTGAACCGTTAGGATAAAGATAAGGATTTATAAGGTATAGATACATGGCATAGCCAATCCGTACCCTCTTTCCATTGCCAGCCCTACCTTTAAGTATTTGATATATTGCAAAAAAAAAAAAAAAAAAAAAATTCAAGATGCAATTCAACTACATAGGTGAAGCAAGGAATGCAGAGAATTAATATATCTAGCTATGAGCATGTATAAATGTCCTTAGATTAGAGGGCCTTGAGGATCCCATCGGCACCAGAAACGGTGAACGCTCCACCCTCCTCAACATTTGCGACCTTAACCTTGAGGTCTTCAGCAAGGAGAGCAAACCTTCTGGAGCGGGTACCCATGCCGTCTTCAGTGAGATCAAGCTCAAGACCGAGAGCATGGGTGTACCTTCCCGACCCATCGGCTAGAAATTTGATGTACTTGTTCTCGGGGTAAGTCTTTGCCCATGCCTTCATCACATGGTGGTCATTTACTGGATGGATAGTCGGATCATATCGAAAAAAGTTTGTCAGGTTATGCAAAATGCATATGAATGTAAACACTTGTGTTGTAGAATATTTAGTCTCTCAATTAGAATAACTTAATTAGGATTTTTATGAGAAAATTAACCAAGAAACGGAGGTTATACCACTAACGAGCAAGATCTCATCAACTCCCTTAGCTTTGATCTCCTCCGCACTCGTGATGAAGCTGGGCACGTGCTGCAAACTGCGCACCAATCAAGAAGACCACTTATCTCAGAATCATTAGCTGACAACCAAATAATCAACAGCTCCCATAAAAAAAAAAAAAAAAAAAAAAAAAAGGATTGAGATGGGGGTGGTTACCTGCAAGTGCCAGTGAAGGCGCCGGGGACGCCAAAGAGGATGACCTTCTTGCCGGCAGCGAGAGAGTGGATGGAGACCTGCTGCAACTGATCGTTCTCATCGAACCAACCGAGGGTTCCGTCGGGAATCGAATCGCCGACTGCGATTGGAGCCATTTTTTGATGATTTCTAGGGTTTTTGGTGGAGATTAGGATTTGGCCTTGAGAGCAAGAAATGGAATGAGCTGCCAATATATTTTAACTGGGGATTGGTACGGTGAGTATTTATATTTGGAGCGAGTAGACTGCTGAAAATAATTGTTCTTGGTATTAAATATACAAATAAATATATTAGAAATTGTGTTTTTAATTTCGGGGTATTTGAATGGGTAAATAGCGAACAACCCGCATATAACTGATCAAACGCGAAAAACCCTCCTGCATTTTGTTCAATACGAAAAACCCTCCCAAAAAGCTGTATTTTTAAATTTTTTTTAGTTAGCTGCTCCTATTTAGTCACGTGATGCTCACGTGCCGCCTCAATCCTTGGAATTTTTTTACCAAAATGACCTGCTTGTTTAAAGTATTTACCAAATTGATCCACTTTTGAAACTATTTACCAAATTGACCTGCTCGCTATTTGAGACAGCGAGTCTATTTCAAATGAACTTGGTTACTCATTTTTTAGAAAAATTTTGAACATGCAATTTTTATCTGAAATGCATATAACTACACTCGCTATCGCAGATAGCGAGTATAATTTAACTAACATTGCTATCTCAGATAGCAAGTGTAGTTGTACTCATTTTTTAGAAAAATTTTAAACATGCAATTTCTACTTGAAATGTATATAACTACACTCGTTTTCTCACACTCAAATAGCGAATCTAGTTCAACTGATCTCGCTATTCCAGATAGCGAGTGTAGTTGTACTTATTTTTTAGAAAAAACTTAAACATGCAAATGTATAAACTTACACTCGCTATTCGAGATAGCGAGTCTAGCGAATGTAGTTGTGTATATTTCATGTTCAAAATTTCTCTGAAAAATGAGTACAACAACACTCGCTATATGAGATAGCGAGTTCATTTGAACTAGACCCGCCATCTCAGGTAGTGAGTGTAGTTGTATACATTTCACGTTCAAATTTTTTCTGAAAATTGAGTACAACTACACTCGCTATTTGAAATAGCGAGTTTAGTTCAAATGAACTCACTATCTCATATAGCAAATGTTGTTGTATACATTTCAAGTAGATTTAATATAGAATGGATTTATTGTGTGTTTTAGTTGAATGTATTTGGTTAGTTTTTACTTACCTCATCCTACCATTTTCAACTGCAACTAGTAATACTAATGTAATCCTTATTTTCGTAAATACGTATTTTCTGTGTATTTTCGGTATTTCAAAATTTTTTTTGTAAAATTATATTTTTCCGCATTCAAATTTTTTTATCAAAATTTATTGTTGGATCTTCTATTAGAGTACATTTTTAATCAATAATTTTATTTGTAATTAGTCTCCAATGATTTTTACATTGTAATACAAATCTATTGTTACTACTACTTTGATTTCGATGATGATGATGATGATGATGATGATTATTATTATTATTATTATTATTATTATTATTATTATTATTATTATGTCTATTATGTCTATGTTTATAATTATGGTTATTATTATTTTTTTTATATTAAATATATTGTTTATTAATTTTAGATAGCCTACTGATCCTACTTTATATTTTATTAGTGTTGGAGTATAATTTTATGTATACTATCTGATTTAATTAAGTAATATGTGCTACTATATTGCTATTTATTATATTTTTGCCTAATCTTATTATTATTCTTCTTTTAACTCAATTAAAGCAAAATGTATCTTGCAATTTATATATAGTCATATATTTTGAAAGCCACTCTATTTTATTATTATTATTATTATTTATGTTGAGTGTTAACTAATCTAGTATTTTATTATTTAATTTTCTTATTGGATTTCTATAACCCTATAACCCATTTCTCTACCCTGTTTTCATACCCGTTTAACCAATACCCGTTACCATATACCCGTTTACACCCTTACACCTAACCCTATTTCTATATGTACACCCTGCCTATTCCTCTTCCCCTATCAGAAAACCCTAGCCGCAACCCTGTGCACCTCTCCCTCTCCCTGCACCCATCGCTCCTTGCACCTCGCCCCTGTGTCGTGACCCCGACTCCCTTATGTAGCGGTGTAGCCAGCCTCCGAGCACCCTTTGCACCTCCTCAGCCACCCCAGTCACCGCTCACGCTACGCCGCAGCCACCCGTAGCACCAAGTCGACACTTGCCCTTCCCTGTGCTGCTCCTCCCGAGCGCCGCCTGCAGCCTCACGCCATCGTGACTGCCACCAAGATGACCCCCCCCCACTGTGCTCCTCTCAACGAAACAACGCAACCACCCTGGTCTCCTCCCGTCGCTATTGTGCACGACAGCAACCGACTCCTCTCCTGCAACGTCTCCCAAAGCAGCGACAACAGCTGCCATCTCCGCCCTGTCATAGCCACCTGCGGCCACCGTCTTCCATCGTCAGAGCCTCCGCCGTCATCCTCACCACTGTGATCCAGTCGCCGACCACCGTCGTTGACAGCCAGAGCCAAGCCATTGATGGTATATGCTGTTTGATCAAGACGGATTCTTCACCTTTGAATTGTGACCGTCAATCGACCTTGATCATCATTATCATCATGCCCCCTTGATTCTGATCTGGACAGTCCGATCTTGATCATCTTGATTACCCGATCAGATTCTGACCGTCCGATCTGATCCGATCATCTTGATCTTGATCTATCTGATCTCGGTCGTCCGATCACCATTGTGATTGGAATCTGTGTTTGCTGTTGGAACTTGTTGTTGTTTGCTATTATGCATGCTACGTGCTTCACCGCTCTATCGATCAATGCCCTTACCCAATCAAGGCAAGTATCTTCTTGTACAATTTATTGATCTAGTACAAGCATTTAATTGAAAATACTGCAAGTAGATTGTATTTGTGACTCCCTTTTGGCTTATCATTTGATGATCTCATTCTATGCCTTATCAATTATATGATCTAAGAGTCACAACCTTTCGTTGATACACTCGTTCACAACTAGTATAATTATGATACATTTCATGAAAAAAGTGTCTTTATTGGTTTTCGTCCTGTCTTTGCTTGCTGTTTCAACCCCAATAACATCAGAGAATGGACTTGAGTCCTGAACATGAAATGTAGCCCCAGATGTCTAGTTTACTAACCATTTGACAGAATTGAATTTCGAGTTACGGTTTGTGAGTTATCGCAGTTTTACTACTGTTGTGTCTGTAATCGCAGATTCATAAAAACTGCCGCATCATTTTGTTTTACCATTAAATTAACCAAGCTACCTGTAAGATAACGACTTGAAGTTTTGCATGCTGATACTAGACACTCTAGAGAACATCCCCTAATTTTCTTGGAATTAATTAATGAAGTTTCAAACCTGTTTCATATGTATAAACACAGTTTTACAAATTCTGGCTGAACACAAATCCTGTGTAGTTTTCTGTTTTGACACCTGATGCTACAACTTTTATGTACCTTATTTATATGTGTTGGAACCGGGCAGGAGTCTAGTTTCTAGAACTTCTGACGTATCCACATTTACTATCTTGTAGCATCAGAAATTGCAGTTTTGGTGTAGCAATGTCATGCTGTCAAGAATTGGAATTTTCGTAGTTCTTGATAATTTTAATTTGTGTTGACCCTCGAATATGATTTCTAATTATCTTAAACTTGTTCCATATTCTTGATCATGTTTACTTGACCTGTTCCGCACACTTTCATGCTTGGTTGGTGATAATAATAAATAATAAGTCGGGGTTTAAGGGAAAGACCATAGTAGTGGACAATATAGGTAAGTGTACTCGGAAGGGAGCCCGTATTTTTCACTTGATACATGCTTTATGAACTAGTTATTTTATTATTCGATTCATAAACTAGTTACTATTGATTCATGAACTAGTATATGATTATTCGATTAATGAACTAGTTACTATTGATTCATGAACTAGTATATGATTATTCGATTCATGGACTTGTTACTACTCAATTCATGAACTAGTATATTATCGTTTGATTCATGACTTGTCATGTTATTACTTAATACATGAACTAGTTATATGATTACCCAATTCATGAACATGCTTTCTTGTTTCTTGATACCTAAGTACACCGCCCTAAAAAATCCACCACTAGGCCTAAACGTAACTGTTTGTAAGTAGCAACCATGTGGTAAAAGTATGGACGCATGAAGTGCTACCTAGATAGAATCAAACATTAGACTTAAGAATAACTTGTTACTTGTTCACACTTGACACCTGCCTTGCCTGATACTTGTTACTTGACACTTGTACGTGATACTTGTTACTTGATATTTGACACTAACTACATGCTCACTTGTTACTTGATCCTACTACTAGTACTTGTTACTCAATCTTGTTACTTGAGTTATCTTACTTGCTAGCTAGTCTCTTGAACTCCACTACTTGTTGCATCCATATCATATCATATTATACATTCTTGATTCCAAATCTTGTTTCATATTTCTTGCACTTATTTTCATACCATTGCTTGTACTACTTGCGGTCCTAACTTGCACTGGGGGCGTTTATCTTGTTTTCTCTATTTTTTTTTCTTTTATATTTATATATACAGATTTTGGAGACGAGTTGCCTACTGGAATTGGTGAGCAAACCTTCTAGGTTTCGCTTGGAAAAGTTTGCTTCAATTATTTGTATTTGAGTTTATTTAAATTCTGTTGCTACTTGAAACTTGTAACAGGCATGTAGTCCCGAAGTTTCAGATCAGAAAATTATGTGGGATATTTATATTTTGTTTCAATTGTTTCCTGTTGATTAATAAATTATTCATGCATGTGTGGTTGAGTATATTTTGTTATATTTCTTATTATGATGCTGAGTCAATCCTATAGCTTATGAATGATGAAAATCATTCGCTAGACCAATGTTACGCGCTCATATTCTGTATTTTTGGAAAGCGGGGCGTGACAGCTAATTATACAACTAATTAAGCTCGTACCACTGTTGCAAGAAACAAATATGTAGTCAATTGAAGATTGTAAAGCTTTGCAGCTATTACCAAACAACAACTATAGTTATTATTATTGCATGTCATAACAGTTGAATGGCAATATTACATGTAATAGTGTTTGTCAACTCAAAACCCTAAACCCATCATCCAAGATCCCGAATTGTGCATTTTAGTTAATTGTGCATATTTAGTTGAGTTTGAGATATAGCCACTTTATTTTTATCAGAGATATTATATTGCATAATGTTTGTGTGTTTAAAGCCAAGTCATTATGTATACAGGAAAATTTTGAGATTGTTAACTTTTGTGGAAAATAAAATAACTAGACTCGCTATCTGAGATAGCGACCCTGGTTCAAAAAGGCTTGCTGTCTGAGATAGCAATTGTGAGAATTGCGAGTTTTCAGAGACTTTGAAATCCCTGAAAAATTACAAATTCTCACAGTCTCTATCTCAGATATGTATGAATTTTAGCGAATGGTACAATTTGGGTTCTTGGATGATGGATTTAGGGTTTTGAGTGTGGGGGTAGAGAGCGTTCTGAGTGAAAAAGTGGATCTCAATAGATTTTAGATGAATTTTGTTGGTGAAATAACGAATTTGGGAGGCTAGAATTTTGGGTTTATTTCGGAGTTAGGAGAGAGAATGAAAAGTGAGAAGGGAAGAAAAATAGAGGAACAACGAGCGAGTCTTTTAAAACTCTTCATTCGACACTCACTATCTCAGTTAGCGAGTGTGGTATAAACACACTCGCTATCTGAGATAGCGGGTCTAAACTTGATATTTTTCTTCAAGTTTTTCTCCAAGTGATGGAGAAACACTTCAACATACATTCACTATCTCAAATAGCGATGTTGTTTTTACCAAACTCGTTATCTGAGATAGCGAGTCTAAACTTGAAAATTTTCTTCACGTTTTAACTCCTCAACATACACTCGCTATCTTAGACAGTGAGGTTATTTTCACCAAACTCGCTATCTGAGATAGCAAGTTGGGTCATTTTGATAAATACTTTTGAAAGTGGGTCAGTTTGGTAAATACTTTCAAAAAGTGGGTCATTTTAGTAAAAAATCTAACCCTTGGCCCACTCTTTTCCTCCCCAAACTACCCTTACGCCCGTGGGTCCCAATATACCTCTTTTCCGTATTATCCTCCTATTATTTTATGTTCTCGAGAGATATTGATCGAGAAAGGTTGCAGTTATTCGAGAAAGTTGAGGTTTTGATGGGTGTGAAGACTCTCAGTGGAAAAAGAGTGTTGAGGCAAAAGGAGTGTAATAAGTATTCCGCAGAAGGAATGATGGAAGGGGACAACTGAGGCTTCTTGTGTATTTTATGTACCTTTGATGCATGTCATGTATCTAAAACTGTAGGATATGTTTCAGTTTCTAAGGTCCTGTTTGTAACAAAGCAAAGTTTAGATTACTCGTGTTATCTCCCTTAACTTTAAAATAGCACAGTTATCCTAATTTTGATCCATTTGACAGCCATTTTGGAGTTAAAATAACTGCAGTTATCTCACCCCAAAAGTTTAGCTAGCAGTAATCTAAACTCCACTCTAACCTTTTTTTCCTTAACTGTGTAGGGCTCGCTTTCTCCCTTATCAAGCGTGAAACTTTGGGCATTCCCAAACACAAAATTTAAGTTTGAAGTTAAAGTTAACTTTAGGTTGGAGGTTAAGGGATAGTAATTGAAGTTAGCATACTTTTACCTCCAAAGTTAAGATAATTTCCAAATAAGGCCTAAAATGTGCGCATCACTCTTGCAATCTAAATTATGTAGTGGAAGGAAACTCATATTGTTGTTGAATGAAGTTTTTGAAATCAAGTTCTCTAGTTACTCTTGTTACTCTTATTACGCTTGTTATTCATATTACTATTATCTTGAATCCAGTTTGTGACAACATGTTACTCTTGTTACCCTTATCTCAGTTCTCAAATGTGGTTCAGCTTTTACTGAAAATCTGAATTGCAATTGGTATTACAAATGAACATAACAGAATTGAACAAAGGGAGGTTAAACTCTTATCATGAACATACAACTCAACTATTCCTGAACATAAACGTGAACATACAGTTGAACACGAATTTTAAGTGACAATAAATTTGAACATAGAGCTGATCAAACATGATACAAAATGCCAATAAACTTGGAACATACAATTCAACAATTCCTCATCTTAAACAGAATTTCCATAACTTGCAATTGAACGTGTACATAGACCTGATTGTAAACTGACTGCATACTTGACGGAAATGATAAGCTTTCAAGTGAATGGGAGGAAAAACATAAGTGGAGCACTTCAGAAATCTAATCACAACCAAAACATAAGTTTAGGGCGATTAAGTAGACAGAAATTCAAGAAAGGCCTCAGTTCTTTGTGTTAGGTTTCAATGGTAAACACAGATTGAATATACAGCAGAAAAATTACAAAATATTGAAACCTAACCATGGATCCATGCGAAAACCATAAAACGTGTTTAGGAGTTATACCTTAAGAATGGATCTGTTGTCTCCAAGATATGTTGATCACAGCACTGCAATGTTGCGGTGCCTCTACGGTATCCACACGAATGGATCAATACCAAGCTTTCCTCACACCACGGTGCTAGCTGAGGGATGGGGTTGTTCCTCACGATCTCTCTCTCACAATTTCTGTGACGGCTAGGGTTATCTCATAAATGACTTTTCCACAAATATATATTATATATATAGCAGCAGTAAATCAACCCTAAGAGAGTAACGAGCTTGTTGGGCTCATAATCCGATCTGGGACAGATTCGTGTGTGGGCCTCTGAACTTTAGTCAGCCTATTTAATCTAATTAAATGTCTAACCAATATCAGGAGTCCAAGTCTTACTTGGATTCCCAATTAAATTCATTTTATGAATTTAAATTTCAATTTCGATCCATTCTAAGTGTGTGACCCTGTAGGTTCTTATTACGTTGACAGTGATACTAAAATCATATTCCAGTATTACAAACGGTTAGCGGTATCTAGCAATATATCACTGCTACTCAAGTGGTGGGAATGTCAGTGACTTGACATAACCTATTCATGACCAATGTTACCAAGTAGTCTAGTCCCTTTGTCCAAATATCTTAATTGACCACAAGACATAGAACGTGTTACCCTTGTATAGTTCAATCTTTGATTTCTTGATCTCCGAGTAGACTTACTAAAACAAATGAGCTCAATATATCATATTGACTCATTTGAGCATGACCATGCATTTTATAGTCTCACTCAATCAAGGAGCTCATAGATATCGCTCATGTTATGTAAGATGGACAAATCATATCTAAGTCACTCACATCCCTCCACATGATTTGTAGTATATCCAATAGTCGATTTTATAATCACCTTATTACAGGTAAACGTTTGACGACATTAAAACATATAACTTCTCATGTAGAGAACCGTAGTGACTTCAAGTCAAAGGACTACATACACCATGATCACTGTGAGAACCGCTTATGTCACTCACGTAACGATCTATGCAGCGTTTTCATGGTGGGTCAGTCCAGTTATTATTACTCTAATATGTACCCATGTGAAAACTTGATTATCGCATATCCATAACCCGTGAGATATGATCATCAGTCTACGCACATACTAGTCTCTATGCATTATTGTTGTCCTAATTCACAATAATACTTAACTAGGGATATTTAAGAATAGCATTCTGATTACAACCAATAGGTCCTCACAATCAAGTCATGCACTTGATATCTCATGGTATTGAACCTACTATTCTAAAGACTTTATTATGCTCATTTAATCACAATAAACAGCACAATAAATGAAATGTCTCATATACGAAATAAATGTTATAATGCAATGTAAACTAGTAATGTCAATACACAACTGGTTTCTAGGACATACGCCAACACTTTGGCCAAAAAAATGGTATGAGAATGTATAGATGTTCCAATCAAACCATGGTGAACAACTGCTTCAAAAGCAGAGTACTACTTATCAAAGTAACATTACAATTAGGCTTATACTGGCTTCTAGCCGTTTAGCCTCCTCATACATGTTCACACCAAAATATAAACAGTATAAAAAGAGTGAGTCCCACTCAGTTGCTCTGCTACTTTATTCTGAACAAGTCTATCACTCTTTCCCTCCTACTGATGATTGTTACTGAGTTTGATTCCTGTAATCGAACACACTATGACATCAGTATAAATTCCTGAAATCAAAATTACAATTTATATAAAGAAACTCATGAATTAACTTGGCAAGTCATGTCACTTTACCTTTTGAAGATGTTCACCCCTTTGAAGATATCAGTAGAAGCAAAGGGTGATTCCCTGAAGCATTATCTGTGTCAAATTCAGAGTATATTTACTGAAGGGATTGCACCAATGTACTCTTAAAACTTACATAAGTGACAAAATGTCCTCTCTCAGTCTTAGATAGATACCCTCCTGCTTGATTGTGACATGCTATGGGGGTCTCTCAACATCTGGACTAATCTATTTTGAGAATGAGCATGGAACCCTTCGAACAAATATTATGCCAACAAACTCACCACTAACAAAATAATGTATGAACCAGTAACATTATCAAGTATCTTGTCAACAAAAGTTACTAGTATGATATACCAAAAGATTAAATAATGTGTACTAAATTGAAACATTAACTCAAATGAGGTTCCCATAACCTAACCTCTTCCACCTCCTGGTGGCAGAATTTTTTGCATTACTAGGCTACTTTTTGAAACTTTTTGCGATTTTAGGCCAGTTGACAAACTATTAGCACTTTTGGCTAGCAAGTGCCATGTCAGCAGCGGCCGCTATTGGGAATAACGGCCTCTTCATAGCGACCAATACATCGGATTTCCACACTTGGCAGATTTGTATAATTGCAAACCACTTGGAGCAACTGAGGTCGCTATTGTCAATAGCGACCTTGTATAACTAAGGTCGCTATTCCCAATAGCGACCACAGGTTGACTCAATCGCTTTTAGGCCCACCTGAGATCTCTATTGGGAATAACAACCTTAGTTATACAAGATCGCTATTGACAATAGCGACCTCAGTTACTCCAAGTGGTTTGCAATTATACAAATCTGTCAAGTGTAGGAGTCCAATGTGGTGGTCGCTATGAAGAAGATGTTATTCCCAATAGCGGCCGCTACTGACATGGCATTTGCTAGCCAAAATTGCTAATAGTTTGGGATGTGGCCTAAAATCGCAAAAAGTTTCAAAAAGTAGCCTAGTACTGCAAAAAATTCCTGGTGGTGGTGGTACTCCCCTCTTAATTACTCCAGGTTTCCTTCTTGTTGACCCTCTTCCAGCTTGAACAATGGTTCCACTACGCACAATCCAACATTTCAGAATCAATAAATATGAGATATCAAAAAATTTCACAAGTCAATAAAATTTAGAAATAACGACTTTAAGATTAGAACATAACAACTGAAGTAAAATGAGACTAATTTCAAGATACTTATTTAGTTCGGGTTTTAATTGTGTAGTTGAGGTTAAGTGGATCACCGAACTTAAAAATCTATTTGGAATCATCAATCAATTATATATAATCCGATTCTCGAGTTATAACAGCAAAGATGTATCTGCAAAGTCAATTATCACCCGCAGCGATAACCATAGTTGGGGAGAATAAATTCTTGAAGTTATTAATGGAAAAAGATACCAACATTCACAGGACATGTAGAAATACTATCAACAGCATGTACATGCCAGTTCTCATCCTGCACTTCATGCCCATATTGAGTCATCTTTTGGCATATTTCCGAAAAAATGCAGAGCAGAAACAACCATCCAGATCTAGCAAATTTTACTTCACCTCACTCAATAATCCAATAACATCGATACAAACTGAGATAAGTCTAACATATTATTATTCAGGTATCTTAAAACATGATTCAAGATGCAATTCAGCTACTTAGGTGAAGTAAAGCAGTTGTAGAATATATTTTTAAGCATAGATGCCCTTAGAGGGCCTTCAGGATCTCATCGGCACCAGATATGGTGAATGCTCCTCCCTCTTCAACATTTGCGACCTTGACCTTCAGGTCTTCAGCAAGAAGAGCAAACCTTCTGGAGCGGGTACCTAGGCCTTTCTCAGTGAGATCAAGCTCAAGACCGAGAGCATGGGTGTAGGTTCCGGACCCATCAGCTAGAAACTTGACATACTTGTTCTCGGGATAAGTCTTTGCCCAAGCCTTCATCACAAAGGGGTCGTTTACTGCATCGACAGTCCGATTAAGTTTGTCAGGTTAGGGAAGCAATTTACTTGTCTAACAGAAAAGAGTCTAAATTATCATGAGAAATGTCGAGGAATTGCAAAGTGCACTTCATTTCGAACCACCAAAGAGGCTTTTCAGCCTTAATGCGACACCATTGTGCATGTAAACCCTTCGGATAGTCCACAACCTACCTTGTGCTAAATTCGTTAATAGACTTTTCAGGGGATGTTTAGTTATGCTTAGATTGTGCCCTTGCATACTAGCATTTATCATGTTGAATCAAATGTCATGAAGGTTAAAGATTTGCTGTGCTCACATTGTTTCATTGAAATTCTCATCATGTTTCATGACTAGTTTTTGTGGATGCAAACTGATTATAGTAGAATAGCTGGATAGGTAATAAAAACTCTACCTAGCAATGCGAGAATATAAAGACTATGTAACGATACCTTATTCGTTTGTGCTCATGCCGAGGATATGAAGTACAAATTCTTACATACCAATCCGTAAATATTGAGTGTCATATTTGTTGGAAAAACTGGAATATAATGCAGATTAATTTAAGATATATGGTCGAGAAGAAAAATATTTTGCTCTGCAAATACTATTCAACTCATAACCGCTTTTGTGCACTGTTAATGAAGTAATGATAACTTGAGGTTCATACACTGAAAAAACAAATCCAATGAGAGTAGATTTATTTGCTAACTGTAAGAAACTTCAATTAGTTAAACTTAACCTCATACCAGAATACAGCCTTAGTAGCTCATCGTGTATAGCAGTATAGGTGGTATACTTAGGAAGAACACAATCACAAAACACAGGATACACTATCACTTACTAAAGTGTACATATAGTTGTGACTTCTCCTTTTGCTTGTTGTACATAGGGGTGCTTTGCTTTCGGATCAGATACAAGTTGGATATGGGCAATACGTATGCGGATACGAATATTGGTCAGTAAAAGAAATGTACCTGCTAATTTTGGGTACGGATACGTGTCGGATATGGTGTACTGTCATATCGAATACGAATACGAAATCAGACATTAAAACAATATTAAATAAAAAAAGAAGTGGGGAAGAAGATAAAAATAGAATAAAATATAATAAAACACTATAAATAGGAATTTTAATTTAACCTATTCACCAATAAGAGTATACTCAGCACATATAAGAACCAGCGAAAAGAATGTATACTTGGAAGAGAGAATAGAGAAGGGTAGTTTGGGTATTAAAGGGAAAAATGCATTTTAATATATAATATGGCTATAAATAAGATTAATCAGTAATATATTAATTTCGAGGGATATATAAAAAAAATTAAAGTTTATCAAAAATATCTATGTGTATATATATAAAAATCGGAATAATTACAAACATAAAAAAGCCGAGACCAGCAACCAACCCCATACAATAAGAGTCAGATCTTAAGCGGAGGAGTGGAGGACCAATGGGCCAAAGTTGGACTTTTGTAAAATGTGAACACAACACCATATATATTCGAATATCCGAATCCAATCCGGATTTTTTTTCAGTACCCAAATCCAGATCCGGATTCCTTTTTAATTTTTGCCCAGCCGAATCTGGAATTTTTAATATCCAGAGTCCATAAAATTCGGATCGGATGTATTCCTATCCGAGAGCATCCCACCTACCTTCATCATATCCCAAGCATAGTCACAAATTCGGGGTTCGGGAATAATTCTTCAAGATTTAATATTCGGAATTCGGCAAAAATCCGTAAATTCAGAAAAAAAGAAACATAAAATTTAATGTATCTCATCACCCATTTGGCCATTACCAGAGTAAATATATATTTGACTTCATAAATATGAAAAATAGTAACAAACTTAGCGATTAATTTGTTTAATTCGTGAATTATTCCCAAAAAATTCACGCTTTCGAGAATAATTCAAGAAATACGTGATTCAAACGGAAATTGGTAATTAAATTGCGAATTGATTCGGAAGATTAATTCTTCGCGATAATTCGCCAAAATTCGCGAATTATTCGCGAATTTTGTTAATATGATCCCAAGAAATTTACACTTGTAATAAAACCCCCTATTGTGTTCTAAAGCAACAACAACACAAGTAAACTGCAAATGGGCAAACTACAAAAAAATGAACAACGAAACGGAATCCAACTGTAACTAAAACTTCAACTTACTAATTGGTAAATCACCATTATTCGATTAAATAACAAATAAAAAAATTAAAAAAAAAATACTTATCCTAAACTAGTAATTAAACGAGAAATTGAAGATATACCACTGATGAGCAGGATCTCATCAACACCCTTAGCTTTGAGCTCCTCCGCACTCGTGATAAAGCTCGGCACGTGCTGCATGCTGCGCACCAATCAACAACAACCACAGATCTCAGAGTCATCAACAACAAAAATTAATTTTAAAAAATAGGATCGAGTGAGATTAGGTGACCTGCAAGTGGGAGTGAAGGCGCCGGGGACGCCGAAGAGGATAACCTTCTTGCCGGCGGCAAGGGAGTGGATGGAGACCTGCTGCATCTGATCGTTCTCGTCGAACCAAGCGACGGTTCCGTCGGGAATCGAATCGCCGACTGCGATCGGAGCCATTTTTTGTGATGATTTTTAGGGGTTTTTTTTGGGTTGACTCCGATTTGACTTCGATACCAGGAAATGGAATGAGCTGCCAACAAAAATGGGGCTTGGTAGGAGGGGATATTTATGGAGAGTTGAGTAATATCTATATAATAAAACACAAAGAAAGCTATCAAGTGGCTCTCCTTCAATCCCCCAAAAATTAAAGGCCCAGATCTAGCCTTACAAAACATATTTTCCCCCCAAAAGTTTTCCCCAAAACTCAAATTCAAATCTCCCACCCAAAACAACTCCTATATTTTTTTTTCCCTCTCTCTCTTTCCGTCCCTCTTCTATTCAAAAAATTAAGAAAATAAAAATTTTAAAATTTTAAAAAAATTAAAAATCTAAAAAAATTAAAAATTTAAAAACTTTAAAAATAATTCAAAAAAAATCAAAAAAATCATATAACATGTTTTTTGCTCTATGTTTGCTACTTCAATTAATTTGCTGGACCACCAAAACTATTTTATATGATCAAACTATTTTATATGATCAAATAAGGTGCACCATTTCGAAAACGTGCCGTAGGCACGTGTCAACGGGCAAATCTAGTATATTTATATATGAGTAAAAGGGATATGATCAATTTTTTTTTTTTGAGGTAAAAGGTGGAATAAGGCCACCATATTACATTAATAAGAAGTTAATAAAATAATCCCGGCGTACCGGAAGAAAACAACAATACAAAACAAGATATGAGCAACTTGCTCATTTAGTAAATGAACAATTGATTATGTGGCATATATGTCATACATTGGACAACTAACCCTTTTAAAGATTTCCAATCACATGTATGCCACATCATCAATTGCTTATTTACTAAATGAGCAAGTTGCTCATACCTTTTTCCATATATATATATATATATGAAATTATGAGTGATCAATGGGTAATGCTACACCTACTACAAAATCTATTACATTTTCCTTTACTATCTTTGGTGTCACATTATTAGCGGAGGTTATTGTAAAATATGTGCTAGAAATATTCAATAGTAGTGTGTCATATAAGATAATAAAGACAAAATATAGTAGATTTGATAGTAGGTGTGACACCCGTAATCTATATGGGTTGAGTAATAATTGTGAGTGAGTTATATGAAAACCACAATTTTATGAGGTCTGTGGAATTTAACCATTTGTCAGTGACCTGTGTGGAAAAAATCTTTTTAAAATTGATTAAATAAATGGGCAATGCTACACCTACTACATGTTTTACAACCTCTACTTCTTACACCATAATGTGGCACCCGTCTAGTGGAGCTGTCTACTAGACGAGTGCCATATAATTAAGGCTGACAATTGATCCGGACCCGACCCGAGCCCGATCAAGTCCGATCCGATTTTAACACCTTATGGGCCTGAAAATTTTGTACAATTTCGGACTTGGGCTTAAAAATTGAGCCCGAATTAATTTTTGGGCCGGGTTCGGGTTTATATAGGTCCTACCCAAACCCGACCTGACTGCACATTAATTGAAAATAACACTCTTACTCCTATCATACACCTTAGGCATATCTTATCTCATACTCTTCTCTCTCCTCATTAATGAGTGAATGAACTAATGAGTGAATGAACGTTAACCCTCCTCATTGAAAACAACACACTTCTCTTATCTCATACTCTTCTCTCTCCTCATTGAAAACAACACACTCATAAGCGCATCCACAGTCGTTGAATGTGAAAAATGGCAAAATGCATTTTTTGCCCATCCAATTCGACGAAACGCTGCAGTCGTCGAATGGCAAAAAAATGCATAAGTTCGTTAAAAAAGAAAGAGACGAAACATCATGTTTCGTCTGTAATAAAAAAAAATGGCGGAACGAAACATGATGTTTCGTCCCAAAAAGTGGAAAAAAATAAAGGTTTTTTTTGCAAAAAAAATTTGCAAAAAACAAATTTTAAAAATAGTTCGTAAATAATATTTGCAAAAACAATTTAAAAATTTGCAAAATAAATTAAAAAATTTGCAAAAACAATTTAAAAATATTACAAAAAGTTCCAAAAAATGCCCAGATTCTGGACGAAGCATGGTGCTTCGTCCGGATTTTCCGGGATTTTTTTTTGTAAAAAAAAATTGCAAAAAGAATTTTTTAAACAAATTGTAAATTTTTTTTGCAAAAACAATTTAAAAATTTGCAAAATCAATTTAGATAATTGCAAAAAAAATTTAAAATTTACAAATTTTTGCTATAATATGCATTTTGCTATTTCGATTGCTATTTCTCCCTTTCTACTGTAGCGCTTTTGCCAAAAAATGGCAAAATAGCGAACGAGTGTGTGCGCTACAGTGTCGAAAAAATGGCAAAAATGGCAAATAAGCAAACGACTGTGGATGCTCTAATTATTTTCCACTCTTTCTCACTCCTCATTTCAACCATTTATTAGTTTATTTCATCTCCTCAACACTCCAGATCTAGTTTATCTATAAAAAAAAACATTCCAGATCTAGCGATTCGGCCAGCCCCTCTTTCTTTCTCCTCCAGTTCCCAGATCCACCCCGACCTAGTGTCGCTGCTCCCATTGTCGTAGACGAAGCTGCTGCCACTGCTCCTGCAATCTTAGCTGTTCCGGCCGATGCCACACTCCATCTGCCGTCGTCGCCCCCCTCCATCTGCTGCCTCCGCTGCCGCAGATGCCAGTGCTCCGCCGGTCCCGTTGACTTCTATTTTAGTATGCATTTTAGTTTTTTTTCATTTTCATTTATTTGTTAGGAAATAGGGTCGGGCTCGGGCTTTTGGATTCAATTCGGATTCGGGTCCGGGCTTCAAGTTTGCTGCCCGACCCAAATTCGGGCCGGGCTTGGACCTTAAAAAAAATTTCAGGTTCGGGCTTGGGCTTGTATAAGTCCGGCCCAAACCCGGCCCATTGCCAGCCCTACATATAATGGTGTAAGAAGTGGAGGATATAGAAAAGATTGTAAGTATGGATTTATCCTAAATAAATATAAGTAAATGATTTTTTTTTTCTTTTATTTATTTTGGAACATTTACAGGGGTGTATTGGATTGGAATTTGAAAAGAATTTAAAAGGATGTGAAAATCCTAGTGTATTCTATTAGGATTTTAAAGGAGTTTATAAAAGTCACAGTGTATTCAATTGAGACTTTAAGTGATTCTATTCAATTCTCGGTGTATTCAATTGAGATTTTAAATGACCCCATTCAATTCTCAGTGTATTCAAAAAGTTAATGATTTTGGTAGAATTGAGAATTTGGAGGATTTAGATGGAATCTAGGGTCCGAGGTATAAATAACAAAAGCCTTTGTAATTCTCACCTTCTCTGTAGAAACTTTCAAGCCATTGGCGAGTATGCTTTTGTTTCATGTACATATGCTCCAAATTATCTCCAAATAAACCCAAACCCTATAATCCCCCTTCTCTCTCCATCGTCTTCTTCCTCCTCTCCTCTACCTACCGACACCCTCCTCTGCTGCTACCCCACTCTCCTCTACCTCCCGACCTCCGATCCCCACGTAAAGGCCTAATTCAACTCAAACCCTAATTCAACCCAACCACCGATCCCCACGCAAAGGCCTCCATCCGCCTCCTGAAAGACAATGGAATCAATTTCAATCAAAATCAACGCGATGGAGTTGATTCAAAAATATTATCAAGATTGCTATGGCATAAATTGGTTTCTCATTGCAGGTACAGGACGAAGTGGATAACGTTCCATGGTTTGTATGATGTGGCCTATATAGTGAAACTATTAACTGGAAGACCTATGGTGCAGAAACAACGAATATTGATTTGATGAGGAGATGTGGTAGAGTTATGATGCCTAACGGGAGAGTTTGTGCTCCTTATAGATCTCTTGCTCCATGACTTTGGTTACCGGGTGTTATTAGTTATTATTATTTTATGCTATTTCAGAATGTTAAAACAGCGAGTATTGAGTCGATGGACTCATCAACAACTCTCTCATGTAGGGCTAATTTTTTTTTGTTACTTTTGTTTATGTGGGTGTCCTTCTAGTACTTCAGAAAAAGCTTATTAGATTGATATTTTTATGACTTGCGAGGTGCCTTGAAATTTATTCGTACTACTCTTATGAAAATGACAATCTTGTGTAGGAAATGAACTAATTATAAAGTTTATTTTCATCGAATTTCTTCGAATTCCATCAAATTCATAATAAGAATTCCATCAATCTATTTTAAAATCCTTATAAATCACAGTCAAAGTTTTAGGTGAATTCCCCATGAATCTCTTAAATACTGGGATTCTTAATTCTTTTAAAATCTTTTGAAATCTCAATTCAATACACCCCTGTTAATAATTTACTGTGCCATTGTTTGGACCAAGGTTGCACCTACCGGTTGACTGGTTTTTGGCCGGCTGTGAATCGGTCCGGTTGATTCTTCAAAATGACCGACATTTGGAGAGCGCTAGTAGATTCTGGATCTGGTCTTGTTCTTGGACCAATTCTGAGTCTGAATTTTGCAAGGAAATACTTGTATACTCTTTGGGGGATATATATATAATATGAAGCTAGCTCACCAATATACAGTGATTCAAGTTGGTATCGGGGGGCGTTAGGTCGTTGAGTCATTTATTTATTTATTTTAATTGTTGAGTTGTAGAATCAAAAGTGGTTGGGTTTCCAACTTGGTGACCAGTTTATATTTTGTGCTTTGATATGAGCGAGGGCGAAAGAAAAAGACGAGAATAGAGGCACAACATGGTAAATATTGTTGGATATATTGGTATATTCTCTCTATATAAATATAGTACGTGCATATGTGTAACACGTATAATGAACGTACAATTGATTGGATATTGGAACGCGGGTTTGTGGGCTTATAACCCGATACCCAAACTAGTATTTAGGAATAAATACTGGCTTGTGATAGCAGTCTAGGTATTCCAATCTTGATACCTAGGGTGAATATCTCAAGCAACTTAAATCTAGAGATAAACCCTAATTCCCAATTGTTAATTTCTCACAAAACCTACCAATCTTGAGATATTAGTAATCAATTTTGTGAGATTAATTAAGAGGGATACCAGTGGTTGTTGAATCCCGTCGGATTCAGTTGGAGCCGCCGATCACATCGGAAACGAAGAAGTCGACATCGGAACCCTAACTCCGTCCATCGCTTCTTTCCTGACGATCGCGTCGCGAGGTCGAGATCTCCTTGTCGATTGCATTGCGAAGCCGAAGCCTATCGCTCGCCGATCGTCGCTCGCCGATCAGTTGCTTGACGATCCGTCGCTCGACGATCTGTCGCGAGGTCGAAGCGCGACCCATGAACCCCATCTCTTCCCGATTGC
The DNA here is from genome assembly GCA_017893485.1 of Hemerocallis citrina. NCBI lineage: Eukaryota > Viridiplantae > Streptophyta > Magnoliopsida > Asparagales > Asphodelaceae > Hemerocallis > Hemerocallis citrina. Next base: position 230,634,196 of record CM030360.1, read on the forward strand.
TGTCGACGGCAGTCGCATCTCAGGCGCCGACTCCGCCCTCTCTCTTCCCGATCGCAGTCGACGGTAGCCTTCCCTCGAGCGCCGACTCCGAGATCCTCTCTCTTCTTCACCATTCAACAGATTGGGTCTTGTGTGGAACCCTAATTGAAGAAGACAGTGAAGAGAAATTTTGTATCTCATCAAGATCTGATTGGGTCTGTGTGGAACCCTAATTTGAAGAAGACAGTGAAGAGATTTTTGTATTTCATCATCAGATCTGTTTAGACGCACACAAGCTGTTCGATGCTGGGTCTCTTTGGCGCAGAATGGTTTTTTGTTTGGATTTGTTCCCAACAGACATGAGTCTAATCAATTGAAGGGGAAGAGATGGTGAAAGATAAGTTCTTTACTTTCCTCATATTAAATTTCTGTTAAATATTTTGCTATGTGCTGGAAGTTCAAAACACTCGTTCTAAGATTACGTTTTGAATTATAGAATTACTATGATGCTAAGAGTGGTTAAGTTCAAGACTGTATTAATCATTTGTTTAATTTAATACAAGTTGAACAGTTGTTTTGGCTATGTGCTAAAACACAATATCTATTTTGTTAAACAGTATGTTGACTATATAATTCGGATCTCCAATTAAATTGTTGCTAGAATTAGATGCGCCAATAATTTGTTTAATTGGCTAATCTTTAACAATTTGATGAATGTAGTAACTTTAATGTTACCTACAAATTGTGTATGTTGGAGACGATGGATTTGCATCATGGTATGATAAGTCTGTACTACGCAGGCTTCTCCATCGAATTTGGAAAAACACTTCTAACTTGAAGTGTCGGTATGATCTATTTTAATTTTCTCAGTATTTTTCATGTGATGAATGTGTTAACGTTTTGTGCGTTTGATCATATAATTGAGAGTTTTAGATCATAGTTATTCTCGCTCTGGAAAACTAGCATGTTTAGGGTTGTTAAGTGTTTTATCATACTATGTGTATAGATATTTTGACAAATTCATTGTTTGCAGTTTGTGTGAGATTACATATTTGCTTCTCTGAAATTTAAAATGAAATAAAATTGTATAAGATGTATAACAAATGTCTGTAACTTAGGAGAGAGCATCTCTTAATGTAGATTATGACTCTACTAGTTATGTTTTGTTCCTTCTCGTTCATTGTACTGTGTGTGCAAAGTTGAATTATAATATGTTAATCATTATCTCATTTAGCGTTATGAAGATGATGAAGAAAGAATAAAGGAAAGAACTCTTCGCTCAATGTGTTTGAGCAAGTGGACATTGTTAGAACTATTAGAGAAAGCAAATAATTTTTGTAAAATGGGATATAGTAATTTTGTATTAACTCTTATAAAGTGCATATATTGTCAATCGTATGTATAAGTTGAGTTTAACAAATGAGACAATTAATAATAATAGTTATAATTGTGTTCTTGAACATAGCATAATTGGCTAAGATTTGAGAACTATATATTCAATTGTTTGTGAGAAAATGTGATCTAATTATCAAAACTGTGGGGAAATGGAGTTAAAAGCTATTGAGTCAAAGCTTTAACATCCAAGTTGTTTTGAAATTTAGAATCACTATGAACTATATATTAAATTGTTTGTTCTTGTTAAAACTCATAACTCTACGAAATGACACTCCATTAAATATGACAAATATGAAAGTTGTGCTCAGATTATGATCACTAGAAAATCATTTAGTATGGTCTTTAGGAGCACAAAATTTCTTGAGTCAATACATTTTGATATTTATGATCTCAGTAGCTTTGTGACTAGATGAGATAATTGTTGGTCAGAAGTATTTTAATCGCTTTTGTAGTTGATTAATATAAATCTGTCATATATATGAAGAATGAAGTACTTGTTATTCTTAACAAATTAAAAATTATAGTTAAATGCTAAAAATCAAGGGTTCAGATTTAATAGAGGTGGTGAATATGTTTTAACAACTTTAGAAAAGTTTGCATTGTGCATAATCTCTACTGCACTCTACTTACAACAGTCAAACGGTATTGATAAAAGTTAGAATCAAACACTTAGTGAAATGTTGAATTCTATATTATTGACTGTTGTTTGTCTTGTGTAATTATGAGTGATGTTGTATTGTTAATCATATCTCTAATGTGTTACTACACTCTAATTGAATACACCTTGTAAATCATGGTATGAAAACACAAACAGTTTTGTTAAAGTGAAAATGTGTGTTGTGATACTTTTGTTAGAGTACATGACCCTAGAAGGCCTAAAGTATGACCTATAACAAATATTTGTGTGCTTAGAAAGTGCAGAATGTAGCTCTGTGGACAGATGTTGGATCCATCTAATTTGTGTTAGAATAATCTAGACTTGCAAAATTCTTTGAGGATATGTTCATCAAAGATAAATGTATGAAATAATCTAGGCCTACAGACATGTTCAATGATTCATAGTTGGATATATTGGTATATTCTCTCTATATAAATATAGCACGTGCATATGTGTAACACGTGTAATGAATGTACAATTGATTGGATATTGGAACGCGGGTTTGTGGGCTTATAACCCGATACCCAAACCAGTATTTAGGAATAAATACTGGCTTGTGATAGCAGTCTAGGTATTCCAATCTTGATACCTAGGGTGAATATCTAAAGCAACTTAGATCTAGAGATAAACCCTAATTCTCAATTGTTAATTTCTCACAAAACCTAACAAATATTACACTTGTTGATTGTCGTGAGCATAATGAAAAATGATTAGATCAATTTTGCAAACTACATGGGTTCTTTGGTTAGACAGGAATAATTATTATTTTCGTGGGACCTGTAATAATTTATCTCTAATTTGACTCATATTATGCATCTTATTGTTTTTTGTGCTAATGTGGTTGCAACAGGTTCTAGAGGGAGAATTCCGAGCGTCTTCCACGTAGAGAACTATGATGATGTTGAAGTCGAGATAGGCCCGACGATCGACTGAATGACAGCTTAAACTTTTACTGTTGATAGATCCCCACCACCCCAGGGTTTGTTGGGAGGATTTGATGTATTTTGTTTAGACGCATATATGTTTTGCCCATTCTGTTTTTCTTTTGTCCCACCCACCATGATTAGGGTGGAGGTACGTAATTTTGTTGTGTTGTAGGACCGTTTACTTGGCTCAGTACTCTGAGTTTGTTTTATTAACTCCTTATTAAGGAAACAGGGTGACCACACTCCATCTTTTCTTTACCAAAAAAAAAAAACAAAACAAAACAAAACAAAACAAAACAAAAAAAACTGCAAACTAGAATTCACAAATGACAAATCTAATTGACTACATCTACAATCTACTTATCTAAACAACCAATAAAAGGACACGCCATTTTCTATTAGCTACTACCCTGAATCAGTGATGCGGTGAACATGTCATTTCCAACCTGCAAGCAAGGATGGGTGTCTAGTTTCTTATTAGTAGAGAGGATGTATAGACTGGAGATTATATAGTTTTGTGTTGATTCACGCTTGTATGCTTTATTTTGATGTCCTCTTGCAGTAGAGGGGTTGTAAGGTTGTTGCTTTGGACTTGGAGTTGGGGAATATTTGGTTGTTTTAAAATGTATCCAAACAATGAAGATTACGTTGGAAAAAAAAAAATTTTTTTTTGAAAATGAATTCTAAAAAAGTGATTTGTTTAAATATAATTTTATTGTAGTGTATGATAGAGACGAGTAAAATATAAATTTTAAAAAGTAGTAAAAAATTAATATAAAAAAGTAGGTGTAACTGTTTTATTGGATAGTATAGAAAGAGATAAAAGAGAAACAATTAAAAAAATGATATAGCAGCGCTACAGTGCTTATCCACTGAGTTCTGAGGCCTTTTTCGGATTTCAGATGGTGCTAACTGAAAATCCATCCACTAACCAAAAATCCCACACTCCAGAGTTTTGTTAGAGGAACCTCATATGTTATGATTGTACTCTTTTTATTGTATATTGTTTTGTTATTGACCTCACCCTCTTATGTTAGTTGGAGGTACTATTTTTTTTTTTATGTCTTTAATTTTGCATGTTGTACCAGTTTTCTGGATTATTTTGTTAACATCTTATTAATAAAACAACGTGGGTATAATCCACAATTTCCTTCAATTTTATTTTTTTTTGCAAGAATTGTTAATATATGTGGATCAGCAACATATTGAATCTTCTTTATTATTCTCTTTTCATTTATTTCCTCTTTTATTTTTTCTTTCCATATATATAATAAAACACAAAGAAAGCTATCAAGTGGCTCACTTTCAATCCTCCCAAAATTAAAGGCCCATATCTAATCTTACAAAACACATTTTCCCTCCCAAAATTTTAAACCCCAAAATCAAACTTTTCCTCCGAAAACTAAAAAACTTATTACTTTATTACTATCTCTATCTTCTATCTCCACTTTTTCATATTTCTCTCTTTCTCTCTCTCCCTATATCTCTCTCATACTTTCTTTATTTATTTAGAAATTTAGAATTTAAGATTTCTAGTTTGTAAATTTTCAGAATTTTTATGTTTATTTTATTGCACATGTTTTATTGAAAGTAGCAAATATCTCTTCACCGGTTAAATTTCATCATTTTCCACACTTAAAGTTCTAAGAATTTAGATTTTACACCCCTATTTATAATTATTTTTCAACATATACTAATGGAAACATGGACTTTTATTTACAACTAATTATTGTCATACTATTCAAACTTGAGCTACATGGTTGTTGTTTTATGGTTTACAGGGCTTTTCGTGTTTTGTATCGTTCCGAAGACGTGCTGTAGGCAAGTGCCCATGGGCAAATCTAGTACAAGTATACTCTTCTATTGTATATACTTCTTCTGCAAGTCTTTGCATTTATGCGGACTCTCAACGTACACATAACTAGTGGAGAATGAGGAGTCTAACCAATTTATACTAATCAAACATGATTTACTTTCTCTTCAATCTGAATCTGGGCATTTGTGATTAATTGTTAGACCAAGTTAGGCACCCTTTATGAGTTGAAACACAATAACGAAACAAGAGAGAAGGCATGTTCGCAAAATTAGCCTCCTCCTTATCATCATCAAATACAACATCGAAATCACAGATCCAGAACCGTTAAGCCTAGTTTCACGAAGATAGGTGATAGAAGGATCCCAATTCCGAAAAATGTAGCCATCTAATTTATGAACAACAATGTACAATTGCCACTTGAGTTCCTGAATCCAATAAGAAGAGTTATTATATGTGCTTTCTCTCAGACAACAAATGCAGCTAATATAAACAGTAAAAGAGAGATTTGAAATTTAGGGTTGCAGAGTTTGCTCAACCATACATTATATGTTACCCCTTACCACCGTCCAATTCTATAAATATTTCATACTTTTTAAAATGTAGATTAATTACATCTAACGGTGTAAATTTTCAATTTGGAAAAATGAAAAATAAATTTTGAGATATCACTAGCTGAATCAGCTAGGGTGGCACATTATATTATATTATTATATCTTAAGCTAATAGGATTAATTACCCCCTTCAAAATAGAGAAAGAAGAACAAAAGTATGAGTTTAAACTTATCTTACCACGTGCAGATCACACCTTCAAGTTAATAAAACAAAATTAAAAAATATATAAAACACAAAAAACTCTTCTTCTCCCCAAATCCCCCCAACCCATCTTTGCCCAAAACCCACCTATCATCGTTCGCCGCAAATTCGCCCCAATCTAAAACGTCGCCGTTCGCCGTCCACCAGTCCACCGAAATACAAGTCGTCCCTGTACGCCTATTCTCGCCGTCGTCCTTAGCCCAAAACTCAATCGTAATCGTTCGTCGTTCGCCAGTCCGCTCAAATCTAAGCAGCAGCCATACGTCATTCCCCAAATCTCGCCGAGATTAAGGTACTCAGGAAGTTGTAAGATCCTCTCTTATTTTGGATTATATATCTATTATTTTTTAGAATAATAAAAATATGAGATTAATGTATTGATCAAGTTGTAACATCCTCTCTTATTTTGGATTGTATAAAAATATAATTATTTGCTAAAGAGATGAAAATATTTGATGATTCTAAGAGTAATGTCTAAAAATCATGGTTTATTATGTGCGGCTTTGTCTTCCCATGTTAAATTCTTCAATCTTATCTTTATTTACTATATGCGCTCATCCTGTTTGATAAAATGCATGAATGAACTGAAATATGTTAGTTGTAGGAGCCTGCGGTGTGGTGGGGGAATATGGAACTCAAGTGGATGAGTTTTAATTTTGAATTTGATTAGGGATTTATACATCAATCTTTGAAATATAGGGTCCAGTATGATGCTTACAAATGTTGGAAAGTTCAAATCTGGGTTCGGGTTTATCTTAATTACAATTATTTTCTCATTTGTGGTGCACACGAGGTATTTGTGAAAATGCTCAAAAGACCTTTATAATTATTTGACATTATTTTGATTCAATTTAGTCATTCAAATTACATTCTTTCATGTGTTGTCTTGCCGACAGATTTTGGATGACTGACGAATGTGGATACAGAATGTAAAAGTCTACTACTTAGCAATTACGTTTTTCGTGTTTGATGGTTTCCTCTGTAGTGGTTTCTCAATACTGATGAACTTTGTCCTATACTATATCTGTTGATTCATGCTCCAGTTTTATGGCGAGCATCTGTTGCCATTATGTAGGCGTGCAGAAAGTTGCTGCTTCATCATGCGCATTGTATTAAAATGATTGATGTAAGTCTCTTAAGCTCAACACAATACATATGTTTATACTTTTTCTGACTAGCATTAACACCATACCAAAGTTTATTGAGGGTGTTTCCCAAAAGGAAACCTATATCTTGAGTAAAGTTGCTTTACTGTTTTCTTCAATTTTAATTAAAGTTGCTTTCTTTTACTGCAGTCTCAGTATTTTTTCTACTCAACATTGATCTATGGTATAATTACTGTATTGGATTCTTACTTGATAAACTATGAAGATATATATAATCATCTGATCAAATATTGTTAAAATTAATTATTTTTTAAAATTATGCATACTATTATATATATTATACTATTAGGAGAGAGAGTCTCTCCTCTATTAAAATAGAGCAAGGAGATGAAAAGTAGAAAATTAGCACTTGCTAATACATGAAAAAAAAGAAAAAAACGAACATGTACTAACACATGCAGTCAATTTACAAAATAAAATAAAATAAAATAAAATAATAATAAAAATAACCACTCACCTTCTGATATTGATTATGTTTTATTTGAGGGGGAATGATTTAAGATGGAAGGCTTGATTTGAGAGGAAAGACAGTTGAGAAGCACACTGTGGAGAAGGAGATCCCAGAATACACCAAGGAGGAGTCAAAGAAGAGCCACATCCCCACCTATTACTGCATTGTAAGCTTAACTTCGTTAATTATTCGACTTTTTTTTTTCTTTGCTTCAGAAATATAGAATGATGTTTTCGCCAAACCCAATGGGTGCACCTTACGTAACCTTAAGCTTCTTCTCTACCTCTTCAAAAGTGCTTCAGGACTTTCGATTAATTTTCAAAAATCTTCGGTCCTTTGGCTTGGAGGTTCTAATAATCGCCAAATTGAGATTGCACAATTCTTCAACTGTACCTCCACCTCTTTTCCTGTTCAGTATCTTGGTGTTCCTTTACATTGGGGTAAATTGCATAAGGCTGATTGGCTTCCGATGATTGACAAAGTTGAATCTAGACTCAATGTTTGGTCTAGTAAGGACCTTTTGCGAGGAGGTAGATTGATCTTAGTCAATTCGGTCCTCTCATCCATTCCTTTATATATGATGTCCTTCTTCTACGTTCCTTCCTGGGTTATCAAGAGAATTGATCAGATCAGAAGGAACTTCTTCTGGCCAGATGCTGATATTTATAGAGCTGGCACGCATCTTTGTAATTGGAAGACCGTGTGCACTTCCAAGGCGGCTCGGGGTCTGGGTATTCTTAATCTCAGAAACCAAAACTTAGCTCTCTTAGGTAAATGGTTATGGAGAATGCTTAATGAGGATTAGTTGCACTGGGCACGTCTGATCAGTCAAAAATGCTTTTCTCGTCACAGGATCTAGGACTTTCGTCCTTCACTTTCTTCTAAAGCTTCCCCGTTCTGGAAGGGTGTATGGAAAGTGGTTGCTCCATTTCAGTGCGGCATTTTCCATTTGTGTGACGATGGTTCGAAGACCAAATTCTGGACTGACCATTGGATTGGTAGTACCAAGCTAGCGCCTACCTTTCAGGCCCTATTTCAGTTGGCCCTCAACCATTCGGCCTCAGTAGCTGATTATCTGATTATCCATAACAACCATAGAGAGTGGCACATTACTTTCTCTACCACTCTTCCCCCACCCCTTCTTCCGGACTTCGCCTAACTGTTATCCTCTCTTAACAGCTACAACTGGCACCCCATAGAGGATATCAGTTGGCGCTAGACCACCTCAGGCTTTTACTCAGTTAAGTCTTTTTATAATTTCCTCAACTTTGGTGGTGTTTAACTCTTCTTTTGCGAAGCTCATTTAGAGTTGCCATGTGCCTCTGAAAGCTAAAATCCTTTCTTGGCTTTCCTATAATAACAAGTTGTTAACAGTCGAGGTCCTGAACAAGAGGAACTTGGGTATTGGACAATTATGTTCCTTTTGCTTGGTTGCCAATGAAGACGCTGACCATCTTTTTTTACATTGTGATTTCATTCGTCCTTTATGGGATATTTGCTTACAAACTTGGCAGGTGCCTTCCTTCCCAATCTCTTTCTTTACTAGCTGGAGTTTTCAGCTAGTTAGGAAGCAATTTCGTAAGTCTTGGATTCTTTCAATGGTGGCCATCGTGTGGGTTATTTGAAAGAAAGAAACAACTGGATTTTTTCCAATAACGCCCGCCCCATTGACACTATTATTGATGATTTCTTATTCTTCACCAAGTTTTGGCCTTCTTCCTTATCTTTTCAAAAACTCGATAGTCTTTGTCTTCAGCAATTAGAAGAGGCTTCTCTTTTTTACCGTTCGTCTATTTCTCTTAATCATTAAATTCTATATTTCGGTGTTCTAATCCTCTCTCTTTTCTATATGCAGAGCTGAGACACTAGTTGGTTTATCTCTTTTGCTGTCTGACGACTGGTTGTTTGCTATGCACCTGGATGGTTGTGTCCCCTTTGGGTTTGGGACGTCTTGCCCGAAAAGTGGAGTTTTTTTTTCTTTTTTGTGAGACCAGTCAGAGTGTGTCTCCTTTTTGCTCTGGTCTGTCTCCTTTTGGCTGTTGTTGCTTGTTATTGCAAGGATATTATTTCCCCTTGGCCTGTTACGTATGATGAGTGTTACCTTCCTTTATTATTATCAAGTGATTTTTTCATGTTCCTATTTATGCTGCGATTAGGATCATGTATTGAGCTTGTTCTCTTCTTTAGCTATAGTGAGCTCCTCTTTTTATGGGGCTGTCCGGCTGTTTGCAGCGTCTCGACGAGGGGTGGTTTTGTACCTGGATGGTTTAGCTCCCTTGGGGGGGGGGGGATGCTATTGCATGTTTTTGCATAATTATTTTCTTCCTTTCGTTTTTTATGTACGTTCTATGCTTCTCTCCTTTATCATTATCATATGTTTGTTTGGCGCTATCTTACTTACTACATGTTTTTGCATAATTATTTTCTTCCTTTCGTTTTTTATGTACGTTCTATGCTTCTCTCCTTTATCATTATCATATGTTTGTTTGGCGCTATCTTACTTAATGCATTCAGGTTCATGGTTCCAAGAGCTTACCCTCTTTATTTCTTTACTGTGTGCACCCCCCTCCCTCTTTATTTTGATGCTGTTGTGAAGTTTGCGCCGCTGCGACATGAGCTATTTGCCTTGGATCATATCCAGGCCATCACCTCTGTTTAGAGGTCGGCGTTTCGTCTTTATTTTCCTCTTGCTCAGAAGTCCCCTCGTTTGGTGGCTTTTGTTTGGGGTGCTACGAGAGGTGATTGCTGCGGTGTTTCGGCCTGATGGTTCCTTTCCGCCCCTATTCCAAAGGCCAGTTTGGGGAAGGCTATCGGGTGGTTCTGCTTTTTGGGTTGTGTTCGCGAGTACCTTTTGCTCCTTGAGGTGTTTCCGGTGCCGCTCCTTGTTTGCATCTGTCCTTGGTTGCCCATTAGGGTGCTGTTGGAGCTTCGAGATGCCTGTTTGTTTAGTTGTTTATTGAGTCGTGTTGTGGCAATTCTTTCCATTGCCATGTTTGTTGAGTTTGTTTGTCTGTCGTGTAGTTGGTGGTTACTGCCAATTTTACTTCGTGTAAAATTATTCTTGTAACTACTCTTTTTATTTATTTATTTTATTGGGCTGGAGTATGATGACTCTATCCGGGTTATCAATAAAAAGAAATATAGAATGATATTGGTTGATTTGAAAATGAAAATTTGTTAATTGGTAGATTTGTCATCTTTTAATTAATTGTGATCTAAATAGTTAAAGGGCATCTCTACATTTAGGGATCTTGGGTTTAACTATGTCTTAGTGTTGTGTCGGTGTTGAATAGGATCACTTCCGTCCTTTAATGACTTTTATATTTTTGTTTAAAAACTGAAGTTACTGTGCATGTACATGATAATAAAAGAATATGTACTAATGAAATCTCCCTTAGTAGTTTCAAAAAATATGACCAAAATAGATAAAAATATTGTTATTTGGGTTTTCCAGACAAGGGTAGTACATGTTATTATATGAGATAAATTGAAACAACAGACATAATACATATCATTATTGTATTGTTTAAATTTCATATAATTTTATGAGTGTGTGCAATTTACAGAGGGTAACACCAGTGTTCCCTTATTCTCAATCCAGTAACCATCACTGGAAAAATATTTTATCACAATTCCTTTTGTTTCAAACGATTTGGACCATTGGATCTTATGCTAATTAGAAACTTTTATCTAATGGTCACAATTGATCATTTTTTTTAAGTTTCTAAAATAATTTTAAAAAACAAATCATAACTAGATTTAAACTCAGTTGGCTCACACCTATCTGTGAGCAGTATATATATCCTCCAGCTCTCCCAAAAATCTCTCTAATTCCCCTATAATATCTCTTGACTACTCCACACAATTAATATAAACAGGGAGCAATCCCTTCTGAAAAAAGGAACAAAAAATCACAAATAAAAAGAAGATAAATAATCAGGATGATCCAATGAGAAGAAGTTCAAAATGAAAAGATGAGAAGCTCTAATATTGACTGTTAGACTTAAATTGAGGGCTCTAATCAGAGGAGATAAGTTAATTAGAAAAACCTATCTTATTTATTTGTAATATGGCATGTATCAAGGATAAAGCATGTTACAAATATAAGAAGTCACATTCGTGCAAACTGCCCTCTCAATCAAGAATAAGTTGCAGAATGCAAACTCAAACTACAAAAAGGAAGTAAAAAAGCTAGACCGTAGTCTTCACAAAGAAAACAATAAAAATGTTATTCTCTCTTGATCTTTAGCGAATGAAAAATTATGACGTATTGAATCAAAAGATATGAAGAAGAATATATGGATTCGGCTCAATTTAAAGAGTTTGAAATTATTTATTTCTACAAATGTGAAAAAATACCAAATATTCACTCAAGAAGGTTGCGGTCAATTGCCCAGTTGGGGCAGTTGACTCTAGACAAGGTCTAGAGAAAATGATAGTCGATTGTACTAATTTTCAACTATAATTGTCAGCCGACTGCAAAAATTGCAGTCAACCGAAACATTCTCAATTTGAATATTTCGGTGAAGGGAGAGTGATACCCAAAGACCCGGTCTTATACCTTAGTTTAGGATTAAGATCTGAAGACCATCCGATTGAATCGACACATATCAGGAGGTAGAAAAGAAAACCCCAATTATTTTTTTTTAAAAAAACCCAACCTTTTGTTAGAAAATGAGTGTTTTATACACTATTTTCGAACCGATTTTTGAGCAATTTTTTGAGTAAGATCCTCAATGAATTATTGAGAGATCTTGATTGATTTGTGTTCTCCTTCGTGAGTAGATCAAAATCATATATTGGTTCGCTAAAATCGGTTAAGGGGTGAATGAGAAATTGTCTCTCAAAGTGAGACGTTTTCATTCTTGAAAATGGGTTAAAGGGAACTTAGTCCCACATCGGAAATAACAAAGGAAATAGAAGAGGATATATAGTAATCTCCTTCTAAGCATTGTAAGATGGCTAGAAGAGAGGCTCTCTCTCGCGCGCGCAGGGGGGGGGGGGTGCAAATCACGGACCGGTTTACATGCGACTTGTGTGCGCCCGCACGACCTGCGGACACGAATGCCGGACCGATTTGATCCCACCCCGTGCAGAGCCACTTTTTGCTACAGTTTTCTTTTTGTAACGGCTGAAATGAATGCAGAAACGGTTCTGTCTGCCGTTTCAGTGCTGTATTTAATATTTTGTCTGCCGTTACGCTGAAGGCATTCAATTCATTGTCTGCCGTTACAGTGAAGGCTGTTAATGCCTTGTCTGCCGTTACAATGAAGGCTGTTAATGCCTTGTCTAACCCAGGCTCTATAAATAGAGGCCTTCCCCTTACTTTCTTCCCTGCACAAAACCATATCATTTTCTCTCCTTCTCTTCTGTGCTGTTCGTCCGTCCTTGTGTTGGTAAGTCAGGTGATAGGTTCAAACGCTGCTGATCAGTTCGGGAGTGGTACGTGGTGCCTACGGGATCGCTCCAAGCCGTTGCATCCTGGGAGACAGACGCCTCCGTTCAATCCAGCAACCGGAGAGAGGCGAAATCTGTTTTAAGGACACTGTGTGATACACAGGCCTCGGCTTCTTGGGAGTTGTACTTTTCATTTGCTTATTGTAAGTTGTTTAATTTATTTTCCTTTTCTTTTTCTTTCGGATTTCTCTTCTCTGTTCCCTTCTCGGTTTTCCTGTGCCTCTCTATCTTTCTTTGTAAAAAAGAATTTTGTAAATATTATTTGTAACAAACTTAAAACAGATTTTCGATTTATTTCATTTTCGATTTTGAGGCACGGTTTTTCTTTTATTTCTTTTATCTGGAAAACTTACACTCGTGTTGTGTAAATTTCAGATTCACGATGACTACTGCATTGGACAATGCTGTTGTATCTGAAACGGTCTATGTGCCGGTTGTTGATACAACACAAGAACCGATTGCTGCTGCGGCACGAGTGCCAATGCCCACCGTTGTACCTGTCTCAGTCTCCCATGGGGAGAAACCTGAGAAGTTCAACGGGCAGAACTTTAAGAGGTGGCAACAGAAGATGATGTTCTATCTGACCACACTGAATCTTGCAAGGTTCTTGAACGAAGATGCTCCAGATCTTAAGAAAGATGAGCAGGATAACCAAGTCATTGCCGCTGTGGATGCTTGGAAAAATGCTGATTACTTGTGTAGAAATTACATAATGAACGGATTAGCCGACTCTTTGTATAATGTTTACATTGACAAAAGAACAGCTAAAGAACTTTGGGAATCACTAGAACATAAATATAAAACTGAGGATGCCGGCGCCAAGAAATTCATTGTGGGCCGCTTCCTAGACTATAAAATGGTAGATTCTAAAACAGTAATCAGTCAAGTTCAAGAACTACAACTAATCTTGCATGAGATTCATGCTGAAGGTATGAACTTAAGTGAAAGTTTCCAAGTGGCTTGTATAATTGAAAAATTACCACAAGGTTGGAAAGACTTTAAGAATTACCTAAAGCATAAGCGAAAAGAAATGGGCATTGAAGATCTCATTGTCAGGCTTCGTATTGAAGAAGACAATAGGGGATCTGAAAAAGTTGGACTCATCAGCCATGCAGCAAAGTCAAATGTAATGGAACATAAACAACGTTCCAACAAGCACAACAACAAGGGTCCGAAGTTGGGGCCTAAGGGAGGAATCTCCAAGAAGCCGAAGTTTCAAGGCAAGTGCTTCAATTGTGACAAAATGGGTCACAAGTCCACTGAATGCAGACTTCCCAAGAGGAACAGGAACAGAGAAGCAAACTTGGTTCAAGGAATTGCTCAAGATGTCTCCGATATCAACCTCTCAGCTGTGATATCAGAAGTGAATATGTTAGGTTCAAATCCGAAGGAATGGTGGATTGACACTGGAGCTACTCGACATGTGTGCTCCAATAGAAGTATGTTCTCCACTTTCGAACCATTAGAGAATGGGGAGAAAATGTTTATGGGGAACTCGGCTACATCAGAAATAAAGGGCCAAGGCAAGGTGATCTTGAAGATGACTTCTGGAAAGGAACTGACTCTGAACAATGTTGCATATGTTCCTGAAATCCGTAAGAACCTGGTATCTGGTTCGTTGCTTAACAACCACGGTTTTCGTTTAGTGTTCGAGTCAAACAAATTTGTTTTGTCTAAAAGTGGAATGTATGTTGGTAGAGGATATATGAGTGGTGGAATGTTCAAACTCAATGTAATGACCATGGTCAATAATATGAATAAAGCTAGCTCTTCTACTTATTTGCTTGAGTCTTCCAATTTATGGCATGGTAGACTAGGACATGTTAATTATGATACTTTGCGAAGACTAATTAACTTGAATCACATACCAACGTTCCAAATTGATTCCAAACACAAATGTGAAACTTGTGTTGAGGCAAAACTAACAAGATCATCATTTAAAAGTGTTGAAAGAAACACCGAACCACTTGATCTAATTCACACTGATATTTGTGATTTGAAAATGATACAAACAAGAGGTGGTAATAAATATTTTATTACCTTCATAGATGATAGCACAAAATATTGCTATGTATACTTGCTTAAAAGCAAAGATGAAGCTATAGAGAAATTTGTTCTCTATAAAAATGAGGTTGAAAATCAACTCAATAAGAAAATTAAGGCGCTAAGAAGCGACCGAGGTGGAGAGTATGAATCGCCATTTGCTGACACATGTGCTAAGCATGGGATTATACATGAAACCACAGCGCCTTATTCTCCTCAGTCCAACGGTGTTGCTGAGAGAAAGAATCGTACATTGAAAGAAATGATGAATGCGATGTTAATAAGTTCTGGTTTACCACCAAACTTGTGGGGAGAAGCTATTCTTTCAGCTAACTACCTTTTGAATAAGGTGCCCAAAAGGAAAGAAGATAAAACTCCATATGAATTATGGAAAGGAAGAAAGCCATCCTACAATTACTTGCGAATGTGGGGATGTCTTGCCAAGGTGGTAGTACCCCCACCTAAGAAAATGAAAATAGGACCAAAAACAGTTGATTGTATTTTCATTGGTTATGCACTTAACAGTAGTGCCTATCGGTTCTTGGTATACAAATCCGATATCACTGAGATATCAAAGAACACGATAATGGAATCTAGAAATGCATCGTTCTTTGAAGATGTATTTCCATGTAAGTCAAAGGAGGAAGCAAGTTCCTCCAAACGAACACATGAGACTATCAGTGAAGATAGTGAAAACCAAAATGAAGAAGTCAAGGAGGAACCTCGACGCAGTAAAAGAACAAGAACGGAAAAATCTTTTGGTCCGGATTTCTTGACTTTTATGCTTGAAGAAGAACCCCAAACCTTCAAGGAAGCAGTGAACTCTAGTGATGGTCCTCAATGGAAAGAAGCCATCAAGAGTGAAATTGATTCTATCTTGCAAAACCATACTTGGGAACTAGTGGATCTTCCACCAGGTAGTAAACCTTTGGGTTCCAAGTGGATCTTCAAGAGAAAAATAAAACCTGATGGATCAATTGATAAATACAAGGCAAGACTTGTAATTAAAGGTTATAAACAAAAAGAAGGTCTTGATTACTTTGATACATATTCTCCTGTGACGAGAATAAATTCCATTAGGATGGTACTTGCCGTAGCAGCTCTACGCAATCTTGAAGTACATCAAATGGATGTAAAAACAGCTTTTCTTAATGGAGATTTAGATGAAGAAATCTATATGGAACAACCTGAGGGTTTTTCATCTCCAGGACATGAAAAGAAAGTGTGTAAACTGGTGAAGTCATTATATGGCTTGAAACAAGCTCCAAAACAGTGGCATGAAAAATTTGATAATGTCATGATGACAAATGGCTTCAAGATCAATGAATGTGACAAATGTGTATATATCAAAGACACAGAAGATGGATATGTCATTATATGTTTGTATGTAGATGACATGCTTATTATTGGAAGCAATGATCAGATAATTAAATCTGTTAAAAACATGTTAAACTCGAGGTTTGACATGAAAGACATGGGACTAGCTGATGTTATATTGGGAATTAAAATCACAAGAACATCAGACGAGCTTATTTTAAGCCAGTCACATTATGTTGACAATATTCTTGGAAAATTTGATAAAGATAATTCTGGAATTGCGAGAACTCCAATAGATCTAACTTTACACTTATCCAAGAATAAAGGGGAGAGTATTTCTCAAGTAGAATACTCTAGAATCATAGGCAGTCTAATGTACTTAATGAGTTGTACAAGACCAGACATAGCCTATGCAGTAAGTAAACTAAGCAGATACACGAGTAATCCTGGAAGCGAGCATTGGCAAGCAATTATAAGAGTACTGAAGTACTTGCGTTTTACTCGTAACTACGGGCTGCACTATACGAGATATCCGGCTGTACTTGAAGGATACAGTGATGCGAACTGGATATCGAGTGATAATTCAAAATCCACTAGTGGCTATGTGTTTACACTAGGTGGTGCAGCAGTTTCTTGGAAATCCTCGAAACAAACAGTGATCGCTAAATCCACGATGGAATCAGAATTTATCGCATTAGACAAATGTGGGGAAGAGGCTGAATGGTTACGCCACTTCCTTGAAGATATTCCAAGGTGGACGAAGCCTGTGCCTCCAATCTGCATACATTCAGA
Organism: Hemerocallis citrina; assembly: GCA_017893485.1. NCBI lineage: Eukaryota > Viridiplantae > Streptophyta > Magnoliopsida > Asparagales > Asphodelaceae > Hemerocallis > Hemerocallis citrina. Next base: position 230,651,009 of record CM030360.1, read on the forward strand.
TAGTCAATCTGCAATTTGTAGAGCACAGAGCAATATGTATAATGGTAAATCTAGACATATTCGTCGAAGACATAATACCATTAGACAACTACTCTCTACTGGGGTTATCTCTGTGGACTATGTAAAGTCAAAAGATAACATTGCGGATCCACTAACCAAAGGGTTAAACAGAGAGTTAGTTGATAAATCATCGAGGGGAATGGGACTAAAGCCCATGAAAGAATAAGTCGATACAATGGAAACCCAACCTAGTTGACTGGAGATCCCAAGATCTAGGTTCAAAGGGACAACTAAATTGTAAAGACCAAGTTAGATCACTGTGGGGATTTTCCATGTCCATTCCCATGATGAAACAGTGATGCCCGCAAGGTAACAGGTTAAGCTAGGCTTTTAATGATTCTTATGCGTCGGATATCCGAGCAGAGTAATGCGGGTTACTCTTAAGTAAGAAATCACCTATGTAAGATGGAAGAAGGGCCGCTTCCAAGGGAATAATATAGGGCAATATTCCTGTTAAAATCTTGCAGAACCAGGCGTATGTTCATGGCCAAAACGAACATAACAGTGAGAACTGAAAAAGCGTTAGAAAGATTTCTGTGTGAGATATGTCATCGTTTACACAAATGGCAGAACAGTTCAAAGACATCGCGTCTACTGTTTAGTTAGTAAAGTAAACATATTTTCATAAGGGAAGGTTCAAAGGGTAACACCTACCTATCCTATGCAGAAATCAATCGTTGAATTCTATCACCAAGTCTGTCGGGTCAGTCCGTCGTGTCAGTCTGTCGTGTCAGTCTGTCCTGTCTGTGGTCGTCAATTTTCATTCATGTGGGGATTGTTAGAAAATGAGTGTTTTATACACTATTTTCGAACCGATTTTTGAGCAATTTTTTGAGTAAGATCCTCAATGAATTATTGAGAGATCTTGATTGATTTGTGTTCTCCTTCGTGAGTAGATCAAAATCATATATTGGTTCGCTAAAATCGGTTAAGGGGTGAATGAGAAATTGTCTCTCAAAGTGAGACGTTTTCATTCTTGAAAATGGGTTAAAGGGAACTTAGTCCCACATCGGAAATAACAAAGGAAATAGAAGAGGATATATAGTAATCTCCTTCTAAGCATTGTAAGATGGCTAGAAGAGAGGCTCTCTCTCGCGCGCGCAGGGGGGGGGGGTGCAAATCACGGACCGGTTTACATGCGACTTGTGTGCGCCCGCACGACCTGCGGACACGAATGCCGGACCGATTTGATCCCACCCCGTGCAGAGCCACTTTTTGCTACAGTTTTCTTTTTGTAACGGCTGAAATGAATGCAGAAACGGTTCTGTCTGCCGTTTCAGTGCTGTATTTAATATTTTGTCTGCCGTTACGCTGAAGGCATTCAATTCATTGTCTGCCGTTACAGTGAAGGCTGTTAAAGGCTGTTAATGCCTTGTCTGCCGTTACAATGAAGGCTGTTAATGCCTTGTCTGCCGTTACAATGAAGGCTGTTAATGCCTTGTCTGCCGTTACAATGAAGGCTGTTAATGCCTTGTCTAACCCAGGCTCTATAAATAGAGGCCTTCCCCTTACTTTCTTCCCTGCACAAAACCATATCATTTTCTCTCCTTCTCTTCTGTGCTGTTCGTCCGTCCTTGTGTTGGTAAGTCAGGTGATAGGTTCAAACGCTGCTGATCAGTTCGGGAGTGGTACGTGGTGCCTACGGGATCGCTCCAAGCCGTTGCATCCTGGGAGACAGACGCCTCCGTTCAATCCAGCAACCGGAGAGAGGCGAAATCTGTTTTAAGGACACTGTGTGATACACAGGCCTCGGCTTCTTGGGAGTTGTACTTTTCATTTGCTTATTGTAAGTTGTTTAATTTATTTTCCTTTTCTTTTTCTTTCGGATTTCTCTTCTCTGTTCCCTTCTCGGTTTTCCTGTGCCTCTCTATCTTTCTTTGTAAAAAGAATTTTGTAAATATTATTTGTAACACCTTTCCCCAGTGGAGTTGGAGGTGGAGAATCTGGAGGCGGCAGCGACCGGTGGAAGTGGCGATGGTGGTGGAGATGGAGGTGGTGGTGGTTGTTATTGATTTGGTGGCGACAGTGATAGTGATGATGATGGTGGTGGTGGGCATGGCGGAGTTGGTGGAGGGGAGACTGGATGTGGCAGCGGCAATTGGTGGTGGCGATGGTAGTGGAGATAGCGATGGTGGTAGTGGTGGTTATTGATTTGGAGGAGATGGCGATGATGATGATGGTGGTGGTGGAGGAGATGGCGAGAGGGTTCATGTTGGAGATTGTGGAGGGGGAGATTGGAGGCAGCGGCGATCGGTGGAGGTGGCAATGGTGGTAGAGATGGCGGTGGGGGCAAGAGAAAGAAAGAGCAGAGCGAGATCACAAGGGAGGGGAGACAAAGATTAGATCAGAAGAAAAAGAGAGATATTTGTTGGTTTATTTTTATTTATTTATTTTTGTTTGTGAGTGAAAACGGGAGTTTTTTGGAGTTCTATTCTGCTGAATCTTAAGTGAAGTGTTTGGAACCTTTAGATATGAGAAATCTCAGATCCAACGGCTATTATAGCTTAGTGGATATTAGATCCTAAACTAAGATATAAGACTGGTGAACCCACTTTATATTCTTTCCATAAGTTTTCATTTACCAGAAATTCGATTACATATTATTCCTTACACATAAAACATAAAATAATCATTCTTGATGCTCTGGTTTTTGGAGAACAGTTGCATCGAATCTTTCCAGATATTTGCATGATTCTTTTCATTTTTGTGCATCAATGAGTTTTTTATTTTGATTCAGAAGATCTTGAGATTTATTTGAATTTCATTCTATATTGGTCCGTAAAAATCTTACATGAAATTGTTAAATACATATGTACATATTTTGTACACCAAACATAGAGTCAGTAGTTTTGAGGCTCAAGAAGATACTATGTGAACGTTGTTTCCCTTGCTCAGATGAGATTTCATCAAATTTTCTCATTAACGAAGAAGGTTTGCCTAAAAAACGTTCTATCCTCCTTCACCCTTGGAAAGAAATGTGAAAAAATGTGACATGATCTTGCAACTCTTTCTTATTAACATATAAAGATGACAAACAAATATAAATTCATCATACCCATTCTAGATACAAAAAGGAAGTAAAGAATACTAAAAATAAGTTTAGTACATTTGTTTCTATTTGTTCGACTTTATGGTAAAGAAGGTTTGAACCAAATCAGAGGCAGCTGCTGCGAGCAGTTAAACTCAAGTCTTTCAGCGAAGCAGGACTGAATGGTGTTCTTCCCAATGTCAAAGACACCAACCTCACTAACGTATTCATCTCTATCGTTCAAATGTTCGTTAGTGAAGTAAATGCAGTTTCCAGTCATCCCTTTAACCTCACTGCTACAGAGTGACATTGAATGCTTGCTATCCACAAACAAAGATCGAGTTCCCAAATCCTCGACCTCTTCCCAGCAAGAAGTCATCTCAGGGTTGAATTTCATAACAACGAAGTTTGTACTAGTCCTAGTGTAGGAATCCCTTTCCTTCCAGACGTGCAACAGATCGCCAAAGGACGACACCAAATACCCTGTGTATGAACTGGACATAGCTACTTGTGCAATATAGCTATTGGGGAATGACAATCGCTCAGGAGAAGACCCGTTTATGTTGAAAGCTTCGATTTGGCCTTGGCAGGATACAGCGAAGAACATACCGTTATGGTAAGCAACATCCTCAATTCCTCTATCCATTTCCATCAGAACTGAGAGATGTAGTCGCGCCCAAGACGTGTTTGTTTCCCCAACCTTCATGAAAGCCAGGCGGTAGTAGACGAGTCCGTACAAAACCACAATCACAAAGTTGCTTCCGTCTGTATCTGATAAAACGATCTTACGGATGTGCACATTGGGGATGAAAAGAGGGAGCTCGATTTTTGATCTGGTTATCGGGTTGAACAGGCAGGATTCTGATTCCCTGTGTAAAATTATGAGCCATCCATCTTTTGAACCTAGGCATTCTGCACACTCGGTCTCAGTAGGGAAGTGGTACGTCCAATTGTCGGAGAGGCTAAGAAAGGTGTAGGGACCTTGGAGGAGCATCAACCAAGGAAAGTAGCTAGAACAAGGAAGGTAATCAGACACAGCTAAAGCCGATGACCATGATCTACAGACTGCACGTAGTCGGATGTTGTCTCCTAAAAACAATTTTTCCGCGATTGAGACGACAAGTTCAGAAGGAAGCCTTGCCCAGCTATTCTCAGGATATCCAGAATCAGAAACAAGAGGCATAAGTTGTTCACTCTTCATCGTGGCAGAAATGGCATTGCATGTAAGCGAAATAAATTGTTCAGTCTCATTACTGGCTGAAATAGAAGAAACAGGTATAGAAGGAGACCGTGGATGATCGCTGCCATAGGTAGCAGGTGTGTGAGGAATTGATAGTTCTGCATTTCGCTTACGAATGGACTTACAGCTTGCTCTTCGAGAAGAGAAACAAGCACGAAAATGACTTTGAGCATGACCCATAAGACTGAGATTTGTGTAAGGAATTACCAAATAGATTTGGTAGAAAATCAGTGATCTAGATGAAGAAATTGAAATCTTTAGTGTGGCGAATTGCCTATTGATAGATTCAGTTTAAGGTTTACAGGAATTTATAGACCCATCTTGTCTTTTCTTCCTTTTAATATTTGGCAACAAATTCACTTTTTAAAAATTTGGGAATAGATATTTTGAAAATTTTGACAACAGATTTCATTTTTCGAAAATTTAATTTGGTAACAAATTTATTCTCTCCCCTTTTGTAAAATTTGGAAATAGATATATATTTTAAAAAAAAATTGTCAAGATTTTTTTTATAAAAACAATTAAATTTGGAAAAAGATTTAATTACTTGAAAATTTTTGGCAATAAATTATCTTCATTAAAATTTGGAAACAGGTTTTTTTGCGCTTTTCAATTTCACAATAGGTTATAGTACCTTTTCAAAGTTTGGTAATAGTTTCCCTTTTTTAAAATTTGGAAATAGATTTTTTAAATAAAAATATGATAACAATTGAAGAAAAAGGGAATTAGTTAATTGGAAGCAAAACCAAGTGGAAAACATAGAGATTGTTCTTTTCCATTACAAAGATTTGTGAAATAAAAGCCAGCTGGAAGATTTTTAACTTAGGAAGTCCATGAATGAGATATAAGTTGTTTGCGTAATCTGAAATGAATTGGAATCTTAGGTGTTCAAGGCTATAAGTTAGAACTGTGCAAATTTAGGGAACTTAATGTGGAAAATGATTTTTTAATTTTTATTTGGGAGGGGGGGGGGGGGGGGGGGGGGGGGGGGGGGGGGGGGGGGGGGGGGGGAGGGGGGGGGGGGGGGATTTTAAAATGACATTGTCATCGCTTTATTAATGAAATTAACGAAACAAAGTAGAACAATTACAAGCCTAGACATGAAATGCCAAAGCATCCAAGCTACAAATACGACTAATACATCAAAAGCTAACAAGCCTAGACATGAAATGTCAATAACATCTATACTACAGATAGAACTATTACATCAAAAGCTGTAAAGATACATAGAGTGCGCCGCATCCAATGAGCAATCTGAAGTCCTCCAGCTCAGCCCAGACCTACTTCTGAAGTCCTCCAGCTCAGCCCAGACCTACTTCTTATCCTCCCATGCGTAGTCTCTTTTTAACCCCGACCTGACCTGCCCAAGCACTGATAAATGCGAAAATTTTATGCATCATAACAAGGAGTCTATATCTATATTGCGAAAGCAAAGATCATTACGGTCTAGCCAAAGCCTTCACATGGTCGCAACAGCACAAATTGTAACACCCCGCAAAATTTAAATGACAATTTTGCCCTCGGGTGTTACGCACGCGCATTTTGTACTATTATTTGATTATATCCATAACGCATTTTGATATATATTTTGAATTCCAATTATTTATGCAATCTCGTATTCTTAAAATCCCATTTGAGAAAACTCAAATACTAAATTTCAATCTTTGAGTTTTACGTATTTTTTTACGTATTATCGATGCACGTGTCGATTCTGGACATTCCACCGTTACGTGCAAAGTTTTCGATGATTTTCAATTATTTATTTTTATAAACATGTTTAAATTCATTTTTGTAAACAGAATTTAATTTTTGTCTATTATAATTAAAATAAATTTTTACGTGCAATACACGTGTTTTTTGTATGTTTGAGTATATCATCGAAAATGTATATTAAATATACTTTATGTTGCATCCCAATTAACTATAAATATTTTTCGGTCGATAAAGTCAATTTTTGTATTTTTGAGATTTTACGGGCGACGCACGTATTTCGGTGCACGTGTTTTAAGCGTATTATTCTTTCAAAATGAATTTCATGAAATTGTGTGTGTTTATTTTAATTGTGCATGAAAAGTATAATTTTAAAGTTAATTTTGTATATTTATTTCATATATATAAATAATTGTTTTAAAGGGATTAATTAAATAATTTATTTTTGGGTGTACACAAAGCACGTGCACGTGCACACGTGCGATGTGCACACATTTATGGGGGCCGGGCTGTTATTAAAAGAGGAAAAACTAAATTTTGGATTTTAAAGTAGGAGGGAAAGCAAGTTTAAATTTTAGAAAATGGGAGTAGTGTGAAGGTAGTTATCTCATCATAGGTAGTTGCTACAACTCCCTAATTCATCCTAGCCCTTAATCTCTAACTAGTTGATCTAATCCTAGCCATTCAATCCACCCAAAATTATGTATAAATACCCCATAGTTTCTTCTTATCTTAGTACATTGGAAAAATCTATTAAAGAGAGAAAAGATTTGAGTAAGAAAAAGATTGAGTAGTTTTGAGTTTTCCCCATTGGAGGTCGGCTATACAACCCAATTTGAAGCTTTCGGTTTTGGCAAGGTGCTAGGAGGAGAAGGATCTATTCATGCATTCTAAGGAATTTTTCTAGGAGCTTTCTATTCGTATTTCTTCAACTTTAGGTGGGCGTTTCTTAATTGTTTTCTAATTTAGTAATAGAAATTTGCATGATAGATGATATATAATTTATTTGGTTGAAATTGAATTGATTGCATTCAAATTAATATAGAAATGAATAGTTAAATCTTGATTGGTGTGGTAGATGCAAATTGCTATTCTATTTTTTAAATGATTATGATTGTTAGTTGAGATGCTAGAATTGAAATGATTTATATGAAATTGATGCATGTTGAGACATGATTAGAATAATGCAAATATGTTGTTTATTGAGAATGTGGCAAGGAAGTGTGATTATAACCTCAAAATATTATTTATACGAGTATAGAGATTTTTGTAAAGTAATTTTGATAAAAGAAAACAGTTTATTTGGAAAATTGATTGAATGTGTGTTTTGATGCATTTTAAGGATTTTCATTGAAAAATGAGAAACTTGTGAATTTGAAAACATATACGATATTGTTTTTAAAAGGAATACATTCTGGAAATGATCTATATTTTTTTATGGAAGTACAAATCAATTAAAAGGTCGAAAAATATATGCAGGCTGCAAATTGGTATAATTGACAGTCGACTGCTTACCTTCTACAGTCGACTGGAAAGTATAAGAAATTGGGTTTTCATCGGCAGGACAGTCGACTGTCTACTTTCAAAGTCGACTGCTACTGTCCTAAATTTTGATATTTGAGTTTTCAAAGTATTGGCGGAACAGCCGACTAGTTCCTTGTCAATAGTCGACTGAACCGACTGAGATGTTTGATGTTCGCAGAACAGTCGACTGATACTGTCACCAGTCGACTGAACCGAACTGTTTTTTGGTTCTTGAGTTAGATTGGATTTTTGATAAATGAAAGTTAAATAAGTTTGAATACGAGATTTTATGATTATTAATATTTTGACTGAGTTTATTGTGAAATGCACACAAGGATATGAAAGATGAAATTGATAAAGATATCGAATTGAATCGTTCTCATGTTATGAGATTATAAAAGAAATGTTTTGAGAAAAGAGTTGTGAACAAAAGAAAATGGAAATGTTATTTGAGATTGATTATGAAATATTGTTGATCTCTAGAAAGAGATAGTTGTTGGAATCTAGAGGCTAGGCGAGACCCTAGTGACCGGTACTATTATTTATTGATTTGAGAGCTAACCGCTGAGGGTTGAGCATCTCCTGAGAAGTAGCCAGGTAGGCTGACTGTCTCTGTTGTTTTGATTTAAGTCCGGTAGGGTAAGCTAGCTGTAGGTTGTGATGATTTTCTTTTAAAACAAATTTTGTAAGGCTGTGATGGAAGTAAGAGAAAAACACAAGTATGAGGGCCATAGGATGGGTGTTGTGAGGGTATGCATAGGCTTTCTTCACGTTGCGTCGTGACATGACGTGGATACTACTCCAGAGTACCATCCCGGTGGCGACGCTTGTGGGGTGTTTGGTGTCTATGGGTGGTGCCATTGTTCCAAGACGGAGGCTGAATTGTCCATAAATTGCCTGCTCGATGCGTCGTGTCAGTGCGTGGGATTCTCCTCCAGGCTGCCTGGACATGGGCTCATAGGTCATAGAACGTTTATGATACTTACCGACATTACAGATAGATACATCGTGAAGACATGATGAAAGTAAGAGAAAAACATTGAGTATGAGGGCCATTGGATAGCGGCGAGAGCGTATCCCTGGATGTCCCATGATGAGTCTGGGTGAGGATACTGCTCCAGAGTACCGTCCCGGTGGCGATGCTCGTGGGATGTTTGAAGACTACGGGTGGTGTCATGTCTATGGTAGGAGCTGAATTACCACAGGATGTCTGCATGATGAGTCATGTCAGCGATGGGATTCCCTCCAGGGCGCCTAGACATGAGTTCGTAGGTCAGAAAACATCTAGGATACTTACTGTAATTACAGTAGTAGATTAAGTCATGGCGAGGGATTGAACCCTACAAAGATGAAGAACGATTAAGGGCTTGCCCTCGGACCTATGTAGTATGGGATGCATAGAATCCGAACAAGTGCGCATTAGTATCATATAATATAAACAATTGCATTAAGGACTAAGTGCACCGCACAACACGACATCAACAGGATAGTCCCTTTGTAGCTTTGTTTGTGATCAAGTTTGTATTTGCTAAAGTATTTAAGAATCGTTATACTGTTTCCGGCATAGAGAGGATGGCCGTGTATAATATTTCGTCGGTTGTAAGCGACTGACGTGCCCACAGTCTTATATGCAGGATTTGGAGTTACATGAAGATACAAAGATGATTGATGCTGTTGATTACTTAAATGTTAAAGTTGTAACAATTTTACATTTATTATTGTTGTATTTTATTGATTCCGCTGCGTATTGATGTAAAAGACTCTGATGTAATCATTGCTGAAATAAAAGTTTTAAATTCCTTGTAAAATTGTATGAATGAAGTGTAAAGATCCTGTAGAACATCTCGAATTCAGTGTATTTGGGATTCGGGGCGTTACACAAATATCCCTGGCATCTCTCTCCTCTTTCCTAACAATGGAATCCCTCCATCTACCCCAGACCTCATTGGCCGACAGCCATCATATGATGGGATGATTTTATATATTAATTACAATGATATTTTCTTTTGTGTGATGCATTGAACAGGTAAGTGAGATGGTGATCATTGTTTATGCGAATAAGTTTAAATAAAAGATGAGATGCTGTGATGATAAAGAGTGATGTTAATATGAACAAGAAAATGTTAATAACAATAATTTCGGTTGACTTGAGTTGATTCCCCAGGATAGACCTGGGAGAGCAGATACCTCCGGATAGACCGGAGAGAGATATGATACCTGAGGGTAGACCTGAGAGAGAATTGATACTCTAGGATAGACCTGGGGTAAAATGAATATGATATGAAATGTGAATGAGAAAGAGAAGAAAGTATTTGGTGTAAGATGAAATGAAATAGTGAAGTAAGTGTATGGGTCGAAATGAATAAGTAATTTCGAGATGAGATTCAGAAAATACGAAAAGTGTATTAGTATGGATTAAATGAAGAAATTGTGTTGTGATAATGAATACGGGAAGTAGAAAGAAATTTCATTTATGTATCTTATAAATGAAAGTAAAATACAGTATGATATGCGTTGTTACACCTTGGAATTGTGTCAAGGAACTACCTGCCCGCTATTTCTGTGGAAATGGTGGGAACTACCTGCCTTGGCATAATTTGCAGGGTGAGTGGTCATGATAGTGCTTATGATTAATGGAAATGAAGAATTAAATAAAGTGAAGATATAATGTGAGAGTGGTCACGAAAATGATTATTAAAAAGAAATATGTTGTGTTATGAGTTTGTCGTACCTTGGAAGTGTGTCAAGGAACTACTCGCCCGCTATTTTCGTGGAAATAGTGGGAACTACCTGCCTTGGCACAACTTTCAAGATGAATGAGTGAGTTGTTAATATGATGCCGGTATTGTGGGTTGGAAATAAAAAGTGAAGTTAATTGGTATATGTGTTATAAGGGAAAGTGAAGGTAAGTTATAACAATGATGAGTTTGATGATGAGTATGATGATGTATTGAGAGTGTAAAGAAGATAGTTATAAGGTATGATGAGAGTAAAAGTAAGGGATTATGAGACATGATGATATGTATTATAAGAAATGAATGAATGCGGTGTTATGTAATATGCGAATGAAAGTTAATGTGTTACGAGATGTGTTGTAAATTATGGTTAAGTGTGATATCACGAAATCGGATGAACCTGCTGTTGTAGATTGAACCAATGTGGTATTGTGAGACAGAATAATGTGATGATACGTAGGGTGAACGTGTTATTATGAGACTAAACATGGGGAAGGTTATGCGATTAAAATGAATGCATAAAGGGTGATACGATGAAAATGAATAAGATGATTTAAAGTGCAATGAATGTGAAATAATGTTACGAGATAAGTAGGAAAGAATATGAGTCGTGTGTATAAATGAAAAGGAATGGTAAATGAAATACGTGGTTGAATTGTATGAAGAAAATGTGGTAGTGACATTAAGTGATTATTTATGTAAATAAAGAATCGGTGATGTGAAGAAATTATTTATATGAGGTGATAGGATGTGGGGTATATGACATTACCATAAAGGAATTCTGTGTGAGAAATTGATGTAAATAGTTCGGGAAATTGTGGTATGGAAGCGAGAACAAGAAATAAAGAAAGTGTGTAGGGGTGGTATAAGATTATGTGAGTGTAAAATAAAGTTATATGTGAGATTATCATGATGCATATAGTAAAGTTATGGATTTATACAATTGGATACAGGGTTGCAGAATACCTTGATATTCGTATGTATGACGTTTTATGTGCAGATTTCAGATTGAATCTTCTTATCTTGATATTCGTGCGTTTAAGATATTTTCTTTATATAAATTAATTTATTTATTAGTTTAGTAAATTATACTCACACCAGAAATGGCTAACCCTTTAGTGTTTGGGGGGTTAGGGGAGTCCGAGGACTATTCTAGATCCCTTACTGTTACAAGTTCCCATCAGTGCAGAGAGGAGGCGTAGATTGTAGGGTGAGGATTTATTTTAAAATTTTTGTATTAATTAGTTTGGATGAGAGGTAATTTTATGATTTAAATTGTATTATGGATGTATAAGTATGTAAATGATGATGATGAGTATAGTGTGGGGTGGTATGGTATGTTTGTGACCCGTACTCATCTCGTTGTGGAGTACCGGGCTCTGTGGTAAGGTTTACAAAGATTTTTCTAAATTTTTACCTCGTTTTTCAAAGAAATTTATAGTTTTTATTTGATATTTGATAATCCGTTATGAGTTTGACCCCCAGAGCATTATATTATATTGCCTGTATGTTTGTGCTCATTTTGGCCTGGGGAGCCCGTGAAATTATTGCGTGTATTGTGAGCTACGGAATTTTGAGCAGAATTCCGTAAGCTATTTGTGTTTCGGGGCAAAATTTACAGGGGAAACTCTGCCAAAATTTTCCTTGAACTATAACTTTCTTAGTTTAGGTTTAAAGTGATATGGAAATTGAAAGAATTGATTTTGGAGTCAAAAAAAAATTTGGGGCGTTACAGATTTCTCAATCCTTTAACTCCTAACCCTCGGCTCGGATTCATCCACGAGGGGTTCTTCAACTCCTCTCGTCCTCGCCACTCGACTTCATCAAAACAACCAAGTCTTAAACCTTTGGCTGGGACATCAGTTAACCCCCCTACCCAAAATTTTCATTAAGATTTACAACCTTCACCCATGGCAAGAACCATCGAGCCCCGAACCACGGATCGACCCACCTTTCACCCGCTGGCAACTAGGGATAAACAACATTCATAGCCATTACCCCCAATTGTCAGAGGGGGGCAGGAGAGCCACCGGTCCAGGACTCTCGGACAAAAGTTTCATTTAGGGTGCTCGCCGCCTTCGGCAAGCACCCCGAGCCCCGTACTCCGAGATCGACCCACCTTTCACTCGCTGACAACTAGAGATAAACAACACTCATAGCTGTTACCCCCAATTGTTAGAGAGTGGCAGGAGAGCCACCGGCGACGAGAACTCACGGTGAAGTGAGAAAATTTCTGATTATGGGGCGAGGGTTATATAGCCCTCAGGAAATGCGCATTTATGACATGGGAAGTGGAAACGTCTGATGGCCATTAATGACATTGGAAGAAGAAACGTCCTCCATTACCAGGATTTCAGGATCCCTCGCCCTCGTAATCACCCTTCGGCTCGAACACCTCCTTCGGCCGGGACGTCGAGGACCTGTCCTCAGAAATCAAAAGTCCTAGCTTTCTCACAAGCTGAAGGGGCTCGGTTCCCAGAGCCAAACGGGGCTTCTCAGCCCCACGTCCTCGCCACTCGGCAAGGACTACAAGCGACAAATGGGAGATTTCTCAATCTCCCAAGTCCACAACCCTTGGTCTGTTCTTGAGCCAAACACGGCTCCTCAGCCCCACGTCCTCGCCACTCGGCAAGGACTACAAGCAACAAATGAGAGATTTCTCAATCTCTCGTCCTCTCCCAAGCCCTCGATGCTCGTTCTCAAAAGCAAGTTCAGGTAAATTGAAAAGATCATTTTTTATTATAACGTCTCGGGAGGCCACAATACAATAAGGTTTTATTACAACGGCTTTCACCTCAGCGTAAGTTCTCCTCAGAGGCCCTTTGGTCTGACATAGACCAATTGGAGCCCTGCCGAGCGCATTTGCTTTCCGACGAGCTTGCCTGGCCCCGTCGGCATCGCCAAGGTAGAAACCCCGACAACGAAGCTCTGGGCATTAGCCGGTCTCGCCATTTCCATGCGAAGAGTCGGAGACGGGCCCATGACGGAGGGTCGACCTCCACCCAGGGAATGGAGCAGAGATCCGCCAATACCGAGCATGACCCTCATCCTCCGAATCTCCAACTCCTTCTCTACCACGACCTCACGAAGGAAGGACTCAGAGGTCGGCCGCCTGGTAGAGGCATCAGACATCGACCACACCATCTCAGCCCTCCCCCAGTCACGGTCGGCGATATCCTTCTTCAGGCGTGCCGCCTCAAAGCTCAGCTCCTTAGATTTATTCATGAAATAGGTAATGGCAGCTTCCAGGTCACGGGTCTGTTTGCGATAGCAGATCAAGATAGACTTCTTGGACTCCAGCCTGTCCCTAAGGTGCTTGACCTCGGCCGAACTGAGGTCGACTCTGAGGGTCTCGTCCATCTGACACAAAAAAGTTTAAACAAGAGTTCACTCCAAGCTTTCAAAACAACAAGTCATACAGTTCGACCAAAAACATATATTCATTATCCCAAAAAGTTGTTACAAAATAGCGGTGGCCAGTCCGCACTTGGCAAATACAAAAAGAAGAAGGGGAGGAGATTAAGACTACTTCTTAGAAGAAATCAGCACCACTTCGTTGGCCAGCCCCCGAACATCGGCGTCCGCTGCTCCTCTCGCCTCCTTTTCAACCCCCTCGCCTTCTCCCCCAGGCATCTTCAGATGGTCGGGCAACTTTTAGCCATAGTGAAGTTCATTAACCTTGGCCTCAGGGTAAAGAAACAAGAAGTGTTCCTTCGCCTGATCGTAAGCCTTGTCCTGGGCTGCGAGCACCTCATCCATGGCTGCGGCCTCCACCTCCTGAAACTTCGCATCCGCCTCCGCCCTGACCCGCGCCAAGGCTCAAAGCTGCTCGTCTGCTTGAGTTGCGAGGTCGGCTTGAAAGGGCCTGTTCGCGCCCATTGGACGCCTCCAGCTCCAACTTCAGCTCCTTTATCTCACGCTCGTACCGCTGAGCGTTCCTCATCTCATTCTTCACCTCCTTCTCGTAACACCTCTTCAACTGAGCCCCGGCCATAGATGCACGCGGATGAGGAGCCAAGAGTTGTTATTTTCAAACTAAAGCAATGTCACTAAGTATGAAGCTAACGAACAAACGAGATCTTACCATCACGTGGGCCTGAGCCCACTTCATATAGTACGTCTCGGTGGTCTCAGTCGCCAAGATGGCCCGATCGCACGACGTGGCGAGGCAGTCCACCACCTCGACCAATACTGGCCCTTCGGCCAGAGTTTCGGCCGCCTTCACCGACCAGTCAGGGGCCCACGGCCTGAGCCCCTCCTTACCCACCATCTCCTGAGCGTCGAGGTGAACTGGGGGGATCCTGCCCTTAAGGGCCTCAGTAACCCTTCAGCTACTCTTGCTCGACTCCTTCTACCGCGCTCCTCAGACGGAGAGGGTCTTTGCCTTCTTGAGAGTTCGTTCCGAGGGGCCCTTGGAGCCCCCCCCCCCCGAGCGGATCCCGCCTTCTGCTTAGGCTGCTCGGCCGCCGTCTTCTTGGCCAGGTCCTTCAGGGCTCTCCTCACTTCGAGCTTGGCATTGTCCATCGCTGCAGGGAAAAAGGAAGACTGTCAACACGATGGCAGAAAGTTAGATAAAAAAGAAACGGGACATACAAGGGTCAATGGGGCTCAGTCCGATCCGAGCAAAGTGCAACTCGGTCACATTGGGCCAGCCGATGTTGTGGCCTCCTACAATCCGATTGAAATCAGCCCACTCCGCTTCCGTCAACTCTCTCCACTTCGGAGGTTTGTGGTTCGGCTTGTTAAAATTCCAAGCAGTAGGAATCTCCTAAGGCACCGGGCTTTGGACGACAAAGTATTTCTCCTTCCACCCTTTTATGGAGTCCGGATGCCCGTGCACCACCTTCTTGTGGGGGCAAAGTGATATGTAATATATGCCCTCCTACTCTTCCAACGAGCTCACCCGTAGAACAGCCCGAAAGTACTTCAACTTCAAGGGCACTCCCCTCTCCTTGCAGAGCAACATGAAACAAACCAACTGCTTCCAAGCGTTGGGACCATACTTCATCTAACAAAGGGCCCCCCACATCAGCACCATCTTGATAAACAGGTGCAATGGTAGCTTTAGCCCCGAGACGAAAGCATCATCGGGAAATATACAGTAGCCGGGTGCCAACTCGGTGGTTGGGTGGAGGCCAGAGCTGGGAATTATCAACTCACACTCCCGCCCTATGAAGTAATTAGCCCTTATCATAGGCAGGTGGTCGACCATCAAAACACACTGAACTTTGTCCATTTGGATCTGGGTTTGACCTGGCGAAGATATTTCCACCCCGAACCGAATCAAATCTTTGACATCGTCAGGGTACATCCTGATGGATCAGGGTTGCTTGAAGTACGAGATGCCGAGCCCGTGCTTAGGCACAAACTCGTCTGGCGTCTCTGGACTATCCGGGAGACGCCATTTCATCTTCCTCCGGACACGAGGAGCCTTCGGAGGAGACAGTGTTGCCAAAGGCGGAAGAATGGGGACAACTTCCACAGATTCGTCCCCACTACCCCCTTCAAGGGCACTCTCGGATCCCCCATCCACCACACCTTCCTCAACTTCCTCACCCGCTACCTCCGCCTCACCCTAGAATCGCTGGACTCCACCACAAACGGTTTGCAGCTGCGGAGCGGCGCTACATCATAGACATTATCGCTCAGATCTTATCACACGGAGGCTGAAAGACGATCCTCCTTATCCTGACCAGAGGCACTCACTTCGGAACCGGACTGAGACCGTGACATAACAAAAAACTTGGGTTTCGTTAACAGAAGGATCACCGGAAAGGTCATTGCCGGCAGCTAGAGAGAGAAGCTCCAAGAGTTAGAGAGAGAAAGCAAAGTGAAGAAATGCGAAGGGGTGTGGGAGATTTATAGAGGAACTGTCGACGCCTTGAATTCCGTGAAAGAATCCTAACCATCCAACCTTAATCATCAAAATCCAACGGCTGATAAGATTTCAATGCCTTGATTCCCCTCCCCCCCCCCCGACGTCAGCATCACACGTGCAGCTCACAAGCTGTAGGTGCTCGACGCTCGGCATGCACATCGAGCAAAGCCCTAGCTTTCTCACAAGTTGAAGGGACTCGCCGCTCGGCATGTACCTCGAGCAATGCACCAGCTTTCTCACAACCTGAAGGGGCTCGATGCTCAACATGTACCTCGATCGAAGCGCCAGCTTTCTTACAAGCTGTAGGTGCTCGATGCTCGGCATGTACCTCGAGCAAAGCTCTAGCTTTCTCACAAGTTGCAGGGGCTCGACGCTTGGCAGGTATCTTGAGCAACACACCAGCTTTCTCACAAGTTGTAGGTGCTCGACGCTCGACAAGAACCTTGAGCAAAGCCCTAGCTTTCTCACAAGCTAAAGGGGTTCGACGCTCGGCATGTACCTTGATCAAAGTGCCAGCTTTCTCACAAGCTGTAGGTGCTCGACGCTCAGCATGTACCTTGAGCAAAGCCCTAGCTTTCTCACAAGCTGAAGGCACTCGAAGCTCGACATGTACCTCGAGTAAAGCCCTAGCTTTCTCACAACTTAAAGGGGCTCGCCGCTTGACACTCGACGCTTGGTGCTCGGCATGGACTTCGAGCAAAGGCCTAGCTTTCTCTCACAAAGCTGAAAGGGCTCGACGCTCGATGCTCGGCGCTCGGCATGTACCTCGAGCAAAGCCCTAGCTTTCTCACAAGCTGAAGGGAATCGACGCTCGACGCTCGGAGCTCGGCATGCACCTCGAGCAAAGCCCTAGCTTTCTCACAAGCTGAAGAGGTTCGATGCTCGGCATGTACCTCGAGCAACGCACCAGCTTTCTCACAAGCTGAAGGGACTCGACGCTCGGCATGTACCTCGATCAAAGCGCCAGCTTTCTCACAAGCTGTAGGTGCTTGACGCTCGACATGTACCTCGAGCAAAGACCTAGCTTTCTCTCACAAAGCTGAAGGAGCTCGACGCTCGACGCTTGACGATCGGCATGTACCTCGAGCAAAACCTAGCTTTCTCACAAGCTGAAGGGGCTTGACGCTCGGCATGTACCTTGAGCAACGCACCAGTTTTCTCCCAAGCTGAAGGAGCTTGACGCTCGGCATGCACCTTGAGTAAAGCCCTAGCTTTCTCACAAGCTGAAGGAGCTCGACGCTCGGCATGTACCTCGAGCAACGCACCAGCTTTCTCACGAGCTGAAGGGGCTCGATGCTCGGCATGTACCTCGATCAAAGCACTTGCTTTCTCACAAACTGTAGGTGCTCGACGCTCGACATGTACCTCGAGCAAAGCCCTAGCTTTCTCACAGGCTGAAAGGGCTCGACGCTCGGCATGTACCTCGAGCAATGCACTAGCTTCTCACAAGCTGTAGGTGCTCGACGCTCGGTATGTACCTCGAGCAAAGTGCTATCTTTTTAACCAACTTGGGGGCTCGGCGCTCGGAGTTGACCTCGAGCAAAGCTCTAGCTTTCTCACAAGCTAAAAGGGCTCGACGCTTTGCATGTACCTTGAGCAACGCATCAGCTTTCTCACAAGCTGTAGGTTCTCGACGCTCAGTATGTACCTCGAGCGAAGCCCTAGCTTTCTCACAAGCTGAAGGGGCTCGACGCTCGGTAGGTACCTCGAGTAACGCACCAGCTTTCTCACAAGCTATAGGTGCTCGACGCTCAGCAGGCACCTCGAGCAAAGCCCTAGCTTTCTCACAAGCTAAAGGAACTCGACGCTCGGCATGTACCTCAAACAACGCACCAGCTTTCTCACAAGCTGTAGGTGCTCGAAGCTCTGCATGTACCTCGAGCAAAGCCCTAGCTTTCTCACAAGCTGTAGGTGCTCGACGCTCGACAGGTACCTCGAGCAATGCACCAGCTTTTTCAAAAGCTGTAGGTGCTCGACGCTCGGCAGACACCACGAGCAAACTAACTTTTTCACAAGCTGAAGGGGCTCGATGCTCTGCATGTACCTCATTCAAAGTGCCAGCTTTCACACAAGATGTAGGTGCTCGACGCTCAGTGTAACACCCCATAATTTATATATATATATATTTATATATATATATATATATATATATATATATATATATATATATATATATATATATATAAACGGGTATGAGCAACTTGCTCATTTAGTAAATGAGCAATTGATGATGTGGCATACATGTGATTGAAAAATCCTTAATAGGATTAGTTGTCCAATGTATCACATGCATGCCATCCTTAATAGGGTTAGTTGTCCAATGTATCACATGCATGCCACATAATCAATTGCTCATTTACTAAATAAGCAAGTTGCTCATATCCCTTTTACCCTATATATATATATATAGCCGATGGCATATGTGTAAATAAAGTGAAACCGGAGGGGGGGCCACGGTTTGAAGAAACAACAGGGCGAGCTGTGTTTCGGTGATGTCAGCGATGACGTCACCAGGGGCCCACCCATTTGTGAAGTGAAAACAGCTCTACTGTCTCTCTGTATGTGTGACGTGTCGCATGGGGCCCACTCGAGGGAGTGGGTTTCCTGTGTGTGCTGACGTCACAGAGAGAGAGAGAGAGAGAGAGAGAGAGAGAGAGAGGATTGTTAAGAATAGTCCCATATCGGGAATACAAATAGAATAAAATAATAATATATAATATAGCCTATGATCAAGAGTCACCAATCCGGTTAACCACCTTTTGAGAGGCAGCCTGTGGTGGGCAGTTCTACTATACTATAAATAATTTTTCTGATAAATTGTATAAATTGTCTGAGCCTGGGGCAGGGGCATTACACTCGGTATGTATCTTGAGCAAAGCCCTAGTTTTCTCACAAGCTGAAGGCGCTCGACGCTCGACATGTACCTCGAGCAAAGTCCTAGCTTTCTCACAACCTGAAGGGGCTCGCCGCTTAACGCTCGACACTCGACGCTCGATGCTCGATGCTCGGCAAGGACTTCGAGCAAAGGCTTAGCTTTCTCTCACAAAGCTGAATGGGCTCAACACTCGATGCTAGGCACTCGGCATGTACCTCGAGTAAAGCCCCAGCTTTCTCACAAGCTGAAAGGGCTCGACGCTCGGAGCTCGGCATGCACCTCGAGCAAAGCCTTAGATTTCTTACAAGCTGAACGGTCTCGACGCTCGGCATGTAACTCGAGTAACGCACCAGCTTTCTTACAAGCTAAAGGGACTCAACGCTCGGCATGTACCTCGATCAAAGTGCCAGTTTTCTCACAAGCTATAGGTGCTTGAAGCTTGGCATGTACCTCGAGCAAAGGCCTAGCCTTCTCTCAAAGGGGCTCAACACTCGACGCTCGGCATGTACCCCGAGCAAAGTCCTAGCTTTCTTACAAGCTGGAGGGACTCGACGCTCAGTGTTCGATGCGTCGGCACTCGACATGGACCTCGAGCAAAGCCTTAGCTTTCTCACTAGCTGAAGGGGCTCGACGCTCGACGCTCTACATAGATTTCGAGCAAAGGCCTAGCTTCGCTTGCAAAACTAAAGATGCTCGATGCTCGGCGCTCGACGCTCGGAGGTCGGGGGTCTGACTCCATAAAGGTCTGCCTCGATGCTCGGCCTTTTTTCGCTCTCCAAGGGGTTTCGCATCCTACCACCGTAGCCACTCCCTCTCGTGATCGGCCTCGTTCATCGCTCTATACCTCGACTCTACTGACGCTTGGCTCGGTGCCGACCCCTGTTAACTTCTCAGGGACTCAATAATCCATCTCCACCAAATACGCCCCTCCGCTCTTCCCATAAGGAGAAACTACTCCTCCGCGGCTGGTTTACAAAGCTCTCCAGGAGTGGAGGGCTTATGATATGGTATAAATGACGTGGCCACATCAGGGCCATCAGATCTCCTCAGATTTTGCTCCTCCATGATCATCAAGTCAAACAGGTCCATCTCTCCCAGTGTTTATAAGCATTGTGCAGGTACTAAGATCCGAGATGAGCCACCAAGATCCAAGCCGACCAACAAGGATCCGAGCTGGGCACCTAGCCTCTGCCTCTCTCCTGCTACTCCTGAGCCGAACGTACAGCCCGATGATCAGATCAACATCAGTGCCATCCCTTCTGCTTCACAAATTACAAGAACTCACACCTGTTGTCCCTACACCCAAAAACAAGCAGCATCAGCTTTCTTGACAACTAAAGACAGATAAATTAGTAAGTGGAAGGAAAACAAGTGGAAAACATTCAACTTTGTTTATCCACTAGAAAGATTTGTGATGTAAAAGTTAATCGGAAAATTTGAACTTAAACTCGAAGAAAATGGGGAGAACAAAGGAAATTAGGGTGCGAGGATTACGTGTCCAAAATCTAAATGAAATCTTGCTAGTGAATAAAATTAAACTATGTGACTAGAGCTATTACTTTGATCCGATACCCAGACCCGGCATTGGACCGGAACCGACCCGATCGATATGGATGCGGGTCCGGATCCTAAAATAAGACCCAATGCACTACTGGGTCCAGACCGCTCAAAATAGATCCGATCCGGACCCGTTAAAAAATACCCCTCTCCCCTCTCAAATATTTGGAATTTGAATAATAGGGTTATAAAATAAACATGTAAATAGTAATTGTTGAAAATAGATGTGTAAATATAATATTTATTTATGTACTTAGGTGCAAAAATTGTTGGAACCGTAGGGTATCAGGTGCAAGAATACTTAAGTACAAATATTTATTCCCCACTACCGGATCCGACGGGTATATTTATTAAGGAGGACCCGGACCCGATTCTCACAAGTTCGGATCTGGGTCCAATTTTTGAACCCGTGAGGCATCGAGTCCGGGTCCGGGTAGTGGAGGACGCGAACCGATAGGACCCGATACTAGCGCTATATGTGACTGATAATGGTACCCAAAAAGCTAAAGGAGAAGCTCTATCCAGGTGTTTCAACCGTTTGTTTAATGTAATGAACCTATTTGTAGTGACATCTTGTACAGCTTGTTAGCATAATCTGATGTGTATTTGATTCTTAGGAGGTGAGGTTTTAAGTTCGACAGGACAAGTTTAGGAGACTTAGGCTGCGTTTGGTTCGTTGTTTTGAAAAATCATTTTAAACATAGTTTTTTAAAAAAATTTATAAAGTGGTTTTTGGTGATTTTCGAAAATAGAGTATTGGTGGTAAACTTTTTCATAATTTTTTTTTTCAAAATTAAAATATAAAAGACGTTTGGTAAAATATATATAGTGTGTGTGTGTGTGTGTGTGTGTGTGTGTGTGTGTAATTCGTATTTATGTATATATGTATATACATAAATACTCTATATTGTATACTATTATATATAATGTATGTATGAGTTTGATTGTATGTATAAACAGTATATATACTTTGATACATAAATGCTGTATACATATATATACATACATATTGATACATACATACCGATATATAATAATTTAAAATAATTTATTATAATAAACATATTTAATAATATATATATATATATATATATATATATATATATATATATAATTATAATTATATATAACAATTTATTATAATAATAATATATTATAATAATGGTATATATAAAATAGTATATAATAATAATAATAATAATAATAATAATAATAATAATAATAATAATAATATATGTAACAATAATATATTATAATTATATATATAACAATATATTATATAAACATTATTATTAACGGGACGGAAGGTCACAAGTTCAAATGTAAGCGGGGTCTTCGCCAGGGCGATCCTATCTCCTTTCTATTATTCTCTCTTGTTGCTGATGTGTTCAGTAAGCTGCTCCGTAATGCTTGGGAGGCTAATGTAAACGAAGGCCGGGGAGGTTCTCAAAGTTATCGAGGTGTGTTGAACCTTCAATACGCTGACGATACCATTATTTTTGCGAAAACCAATGCGTGCTCCTTACGTAATCTTAAGTTACTTCTTTATGTTTTTGAAATTGCTTCTGGTTTAGCCATTAACTTTCAAAAGTCTTTGGTTCTTTGGCTCAAACGGTCTCAAAACCGCAAATCGAAAATTGCGCAATTCTTTAACTGTGCGTCGACCTCTTTTCCGATCCCTTATCTCGGTATCCCCTTGAGATGGGGGAAGCTTCATAAATTGGATTGGACGCTGATGATTGAAAAGTTGAATCTAGACTTAACTGTTGGTTTGGTAAACAACTGTCACGCGGTGGCAGACTCATCCTCGTTAACTCCGTTCTCTCCTCTATTCCTTTATATATGATGTATTTCTTCTACCTCCCGACTTGAGTGATTAAGAGGATCGACCAAATCAGAAGGAACTTCTTCTGGTCAAGTGCGAATACTTATAAAGCTGGCACCCACTTTTGCAATTGGAAGTTGGTCTACACCTCTAAGGCTGTCGGAGGTTTAGGGGTTCTGGATCTCAAGCATCAACACCTTGCCCTTCTGGGCAAATGGTTATGGAGATTTCTAAAAAATGATCAACTGCCCTGGGTTCATCTTATCTCTCTTAAATGCTTTTTCCGTCATAAGATGTGGGATTTTCCAAATCCCCTTTCTCGCAAGGCTTCCTCTTTCTGGAAGAGAGTCTGGAAAGTTGGTGTACCGTTCCGATGTGGCTTAACCCATGTGTGTGCTGATGGTTCCAAGGCCAAATTCTGGGAAGACTTATGGTTCGGCAATCTTAAGCTAGCTTTAGCTTTCCCTTCGCTCTACTAGATGGCTTCCAACTCCTCCGCCACGGTGGTGGATTATGTTACCACCATTAACAACCAAAAGTTCTGGTCGATTCCTTTCTCAGTCATTCTTCCTTCTACTCTGGTGAATGAGCTCCACGAGCTCTTCAGCGGTCTCAATCTTTATTCCTGGCATCCCATAGAAGATTTCAAATGGAGATGGACCAGTTCTGGTAACTACTCGGTTAAATCCTTCTATAACTTCCTAAATTTCGGGAGTATCTACTCCCCGCATGCTAAGCTCTTATGGAGCATTAGCGCTCCTCTCAAAGCTAAGATTTTAACCTGGTTAGCGCTTAACAACAAGCTTCTTACAGTTGATGTCCTTAACAAGATGAACCTGGCCTTAGGCCAATCTTGCTCATTATGCTCCTCCGATTATGAGGACGCTGATCACCTTTTTCTCAAGTGTAGCTTTATTCATCCGTTATGGATGATTACTGTTATTGCCTAGCAAGCGCCTAATATCCCTAGTGACTTCTCGTCCTGTTGGATGTCTCCATCTCTCAGAAAAGAATTTCGAAAATCCTGATTTCTGTCCATTATGGCTATCATTTGGGTCGTTTAGTCGGAACGGAACAAACGTATTTTTACTCATTCAGCCGCTTCGATCGATAATATTATCGAGGATTTTTTATTCTTCTCTAAATTTTGGCCTTCCACTTTAACGAATGATAAAGTGGAAGATTTGCATTTAAGTCGCCTAGATGAGGCGATTGTTTTGTTACGGTTGAATATTACTTAATCTATTTTCTCTAGATCATTTCTAATTTGTTCTCTTTTCCCTACATTTTGCAGACCTGAAGTGGTTATGGTGGCTGCTTGCCTTTTCTTTGGCTGTTTTTTGGGGTCGTTTTGGTAGGGATCGTCAGGTCTGGCCGGCAATCTCTTCCCTAGCTGCTCTGTTTTGGTTTATTTTGCACCGATGTTCTTTTGTGTTGTTTTGTTGGTGCCTCTTCTTAATCTGTTTAATAGGGCTGAATGTTATTTTAGGGGTTTTCATGGCCTTTCCTTTGGAGGCTGGTTGTTTATTTACTTTCCTATTTTTTTAGGTTTGTTCCTCTGTATCGTTTGTTGCAGCTGAGATGTTATGCTCTTGTTTGCTGGGTTTCTAATGGTTTATGTTGCTTTGGCGCTATGCTGCGGTTTAGCAGCTTTGTGGTCCTCTTACAGGCTGTTGTCCATTTTGAGACCCTGTTCTATTTTGGTTTTTTGGCCTGTTGGCTGAGTTCTCTTGAATTGATTCGGGGACTTCATTCACTCCTCGGCTGTGTTTTGATTGCGACTTTGGTTCTGGGGGGCTTAGTCCCTGAATATATTTCATTGGTAACCTGTTTGTTTGTTTCTTTATGAGTTGTTGTCGGAAATTGTTCTGACCTATTTCCTGAGTTGAGTCTCATTTGAGTCGATATTGACGGATTTGGGTGCTCACGCCCGTTTTGTTCTTTCTTTGGCGATCCTCCCTCCGGAGGATGCCGTGGTAAGGCTCCCCAATAGTGCACATCTCCAATTCCCTCGACAGGGTCATGCCCATTCCCTTCCCTTCTGCCGACTAGCTTCGTTTCTCCCTGTCTCGCATCCTTTTCTCACTTTCTGTTTTGAGGTCACTGCGTGAACGCTACCTGGTCCCTCTTGATGTTTAGTCTGCTGCTTTGTCGTTGGAGAAGCTGCCTTCAGAGTGGCTCTGGGACTTTCGGTCATCCCCAGCGCTGTGTTACGTGTTGGGCTGGTGGTCTTGGCCAGTGGTTCTGTAACCCCTGTTTCCAATTATATGGATTTCCATTTCTTTTCTTTCTTCTCCATGTATTCTTGTATTTCAATTTCCATATAAATTCTTTCCGATACATTTAAATCCTTTTGAATCTCCTATTGAAACCCAAATTTATATTCCAAACTAGAATCTTGTCTCTCTTCTTTTTTATTTATTTACTTTGAAGCCAAGTTAATCCATACTATCATTAATTGATTATTTTGAATTCATGAGAAGCCCAAAAATTATTATTGAATTCATTATATTTAATTGAAGTCCAAACCCAAGCCCATCTCCTATTGGACCCTAACCCTAAACCCAAACCCACAAACCCATATACTCACCCGTACACAAATTTGTTCACATTCTTCTCACCTCAACAATTGCCCGTATCTCCCAATTCCCCACTATCTCCAACTACCCAATATTATATTATTATTCTATCAATTAAACTCCTCATTCCCCCACTCCCTCTCTCCCCATCTCCCACTCTCCTCCTTTTTCTCCTCTGTTCCCCAACAGAGTGCAACCCCCCCTTCGTCTTCCTTAGCGAGCTCGGCCCTTCTCATCGTCTCCACCGACCACCGCCCAGTACTCCCTCAGCCATCGACAGCCTCCACAGTGGTCGACTCCCCATTGCTGCGATCGCCGCCATCGCTAATGACCCATCACCTCCATTTCTGCTCTCTCGCATCCACAGAAGCTTTCCCCCTCGTCGACCATTCCTCCTCGCCCTCGTCACCAAAGCCCCGTCCTCATCCCTGTCCCTTCGCCATTAACCCATCCACAAACCCGTCAAACCTCCACTGAACCCAACTCATCGAAACCCATTCTCCCACCGTCGCCCTCTCCCAACCACCCCGACCATCTTCTCCACCTTGCCGAGAACCCCATTGCATCACCGTCGCTTCGTCTCCCCTGTTATCGAGCGAAAATAGAGCACTCCCTCTTCGTCAGAGGTTCTCGCCACTGCATCGCTTCCCGACCAGCGCCGCCGCTCGTCGCCACCGCCCTTGCCTCGCCGTGGTGCCGTGCCGATGCCAGTCGCCGTCGTAATCGCCGGCCCCTCTCCCGCGCTCTCTCTCTCTCAGTCGAAGTAAAGAAGAAGGAGAAGGGTGATTGGTTGAACTTGGTGTTCTGTGTTTTGGTGTAGCTGATCTGAACGTGTGCTGTTGTGTGAGTTGTGGGGGACTTGCTGTTTGTGTGCTGCTTTGGACTCTTTGCACATATTTCACTCGTGCTTTTGGGGGCGCCGCCGAAATTTTGATCCCGTTATTTCTTTTTACGTATTCGAGTCATCTACAAAAAGGCAAGTCCACTTGAACTCATTTAATTTTTCTAGTTCAAGCTTATTGACCTCCCGCAAGTAGTTCCCTTCAATTATCTTAAATTTTCCTTGTGTACTTTCCGTTGAGAGTATCGAGGGTTTACATGAGCTAACCCGACGTACTCTTGATATCGTATTATTATCCATTGACTCAAATCCAAGCCTATATACACACATGACATGAATAAAATGACTAGGAATTTCATATGAGGAAAGTATATTGTGATCGAATACATTGACTGATTGAGATCTAGTGACTTGAACAATGACATGATAAATTGACTTGTACACTGTAAAATCCGTTTTAATTGTTGTACAATAGTGTTAATACATCTCATGATGCAATAACATGTTAATTACCCACTTTGATGAACATATATGTGATGGCTTTTATGAATTCTTGCTGCCTGTACTGTTTTGCATAGAGGTTTCGACCCTGTTATCATAAGAATTAACACAAACAATACAAAAGAGAGTTTTATCTTAATGAATCTAGTTTCCAGTCCAATTGATGGATTCTAATTTTGAGTTGCGAGCTGTGAGATATCACATTTTTAGTTCCTGGTGGTCGCACTTTTCAGATCGCAAAATTAATGTAACACCGATACAATTATCAGTGAAACACCATGTCAACAGTAGGATAATGACATGAAAATATCCAGAAACTTTATAAACATGCTTAGGATTCATTCTTATTTTTTTTAGATTTTTATAGTGATTTATACCATGTTTTCACCCATTAAATGTTGACATTAAGTTGCCGCCAGAACATCTAACCTGCAAAGAATAGGATGTTTGACCTAACTGTAGTCAAAATTAACCAAACCTTACTAAATATAAATTGTAATCCTAAGTGTCTAGTTGCTGATAACATCCTGGAACTTCAAATTCCGAATTGTAGCCTATGAGTTATTGTTGTTTTCGTGTTACTGTGTCGGCTATTTTTAGATTCACTATTTCATGTATATTATTGTGCAATGCATCATGTTGCTGCATTCTTATCATCCCTTTGACATCCTTACACATACTTGCATGAACATGAATGACTTAATAAAATACTAAAACAAACCGGGGTTAATAAGAGTTGACTTAGTAGTGGATAGTCTCAGAAAATGTACTCGGTAGGGTCCTTCTTGTTTACATGGAATCTTGATATGGAAGGTGGAGAATTACTTTTGAAGTCGTGAACTTGTTATCTTGTTATCTTGTTATCGTGTTACACTGAGTACGCGCTCTGTAGATCCCACCACTACGTCTAAAACGAATACTATTTTGCGTGCACCGAACCTGTGGTATGGGACGTTGTAGTACGTGCACTAGATAGGAGAAACAACATGCTAGTAGACCTAAGTTGACACGTAAATACTTGATCATGACCATTGTTTATTAATACCGTTATTGCTTTTGTAAGTTGATCTTGATTCATATTCCTTCATGTACCTTGTTCCTTACTCTCTGATTTTCACTACTTGCTGTCCATACTTGCTCTAAGGACATTCTCTTTTCCACTCTAGTTGGTCCAGCTACAGGTGAACCAGGAGATTTTCCAAGAGGCATTGGAGAGCAGTATTTCTAGGTTGGAGCAGGAGCTGCATCAGAATAAATTATCCCTTATGTTTTCTTTATCGCCTTGTTATCCTTTGATTAAACTTTGTATTCCGGGCTTTTTGACCCGTAAGGGCTGTTTGTTTTCTCAGTATTGGTTATTATATTGAACTATTGAATGCTTAATTTCAGTTAATATTTATGTGACGATATTATCTGTGTGGTTGTGATTATTCTTTTTGCATATTGTTGAGTTGAGACTGGTACAGCTTATGAATGATGTTAATATCACGGGCTCGTATTCTGGGAAGCATGGCATGACAGGTTTTTAGTGGTATCAGAGCTAGGTTAGGCTCTAACTATATTGAAGTTTAGCTAGGTTTTTGGCTAATGTGTTAGTCATGTTTGGCTCATACGTTAGTCTAGTTCGTTTCTAGCCAGTTTAACTCAATAATATGCGCACCACGTCAATCACATGAACATGTAATAACCAATATATAATCTGGATACTCCTTTCATTTGATTCCTCTTTTAATCCCTTCATATTCAGTTCCTTCATTTCTTAGTTGTTTCGTCCCTTCCATTCATTCACATTCATTGATTCTTCAATGGGTATAATTTTATTCTTTTGTGCCATATTCCTTTCATTCTGGAGTTGTCCATTCTTTTCTTCCCGCTTGGTTCGTCGATCGGCATCGGTGGATCTTCAAGGACATGTTAGAGGCTCGTTTAATTCCTACGTTACTATATATTTTATGATATATTTATTGTGTAAACTTACTACACTGCATATTTATTTTTCCATTCACATTTGCATTGTGCTTATACATGTATTTCATTCCGTTTTCTCCCTACTTTTATAAATCATTTTCACTACTACTATTTTGTACTATTGTGTTTGATATTTATAATCTATACATCAATTTTGATATTTCATTGTGTGACTTTCAACACCATTTCTTACTTTTCTACTATTTTTATATCACAAATTTCAAAACACAACATCATACTTAAATTAAATTTCCCATATCCCTGTGCATATGGAAGGTTACATCTTCTATTTTACCATTTCGGTGCAACCTAATGTCGAGATGGCAAATATGCAACTCGATGTTAATGGAGGTAAATTGCAACTGGATGTCGGGGAGGCAAAATATGCAATCGAATATCCAGACGGCAACCTGCAACCTGATGTCGTGAAGGCAAATATGGAACTTGATGTTAAGGAGGCAAGATTTTCTACCTATTTGCTAATTGATATTTCAAGACTTTTTACTTATATAATGAAACTAATGGTAAAGAAATATTTTCTTTATGACATTTTGTTTATACAATTACACTTTATGTTTCCATACAATTTGAACTAGTGTAGTTGATTTTACTCTATTTTGTGTTTACAATTTTTTTTTCATTTATGTTAAGATTGAGTACATCAACTATGGTCTAAGTTTTCGCTCTTTTATGGATTACTATTTATTGCCACAGTTTTCCAATTCTTTAACATTTTAGATTTCTTACTTACTTTTGTTTCCACGTCCTACTTAATGATTTGATGCTTACTTTTGTAATATTTAATGAACTCCTTGTAAGTCTTCTTGCATATATATATTTTGGCCTATTTTGCTCGTTACCCTTCGAGTATTGATTATAATGTCAACACTCACTAATTATTTTATGTCTTTCATATTCATTATTATTAATATTTCTTTACTTAGCTAAATTTGTTCGTATTTCTATGCATCTTGACTGGTTATTTTTTCAAAACTATTTTTTATATCACCTTTAAAGTTTGTGTTCCTTTGTTGTTTGTATGGTTATCAACCTTCTTATAGTTGGGTTTTATCTCTTCACTTTTGACTTCTTATTCTATGCGAATAGTCTTCCTATTTTCTTACGATTGAGGATTAATGGTGTATTTTGACTTCACTTTCCACTTATAATTGATCGACTATATATACTCCTGTTTGATTTATTTATAGAGTTGATAAGCCAAATTCTTATTTTGTTTTATAATGTTATTATTACTACTATTATTATTATTGCTATTGTTTTCGTTATTATTATTGGTATTATTATTATTATTATTACCATTGCTATTATTATTGTTGATTTCATTATTTTATTATTGTTGTTAATATTGAATTACCTTCGTAAAAAAAATGTTGAACTCAAATTATATTCTGTCTTGCATTATTATTCTTACCAGTATTGTTAATATTATTATTATTATTATTATTGCCATTATTATTATTGTTGTTATTGTTATTATTGTTATTATTATTATTATTATTATTATTATTATTATTATTATTGCATCATTTTCATGAATGTGATGAATCCTATTCAGTCTTGTATGTATTATCATTATTATCAGTATTGTTAACATTTTTAATTTATTATTATTATTATTATTACCAGTATGACTATGACGATTTTATTACTGTTATTATTATTGCTATTATTATTTTTAATATTATCGTTATTATTATTTTTATTATTATTGATATTCTTATTTTATTATTAATATGAATCGCTATTATTATTGTTATTACTATTCTATTTTTATTGATATTATTATTTTATTATTAATATTTGTTGTTATTATTATTTTGTTAAAGCCCATTAGTTTCGATTTATAGTATATCTTTTAATCATTTAAATTGAAACCCAAACTTTATATTAATTTATTATTTATTTATATCTATCTTGAGCCCATACTCCACTTGATCCTGCTGTCTCATTCTTGTCTTCCTGCTCGGTTCGTCAATTGGTGTCATGTGGCCTACAGCGACATGTATGTTGCTAGGGACATCACCATCAGAGTAGCGCATCGGAAGCGCGGTTGGCCCATTACCCACAGGTCCCAGTATTCTCTTGTTGTTCCTTCTTCTTTGCATCATTCAGATCTTGTTCGTCTTTTTCACTCGTCATCTTTTGTCGATTTATTATTCGACATCGATCTTATCTATATCCTTTTCTTATCCTGGTGCTTCCATCACTTGAGTTTTCTTTTTCTAATTTTCTTGCCATGTCATTTATTAAATTGCTCCTGTTTTGTCCTACTACTTGCTAGAATAAATTTCGAGGACAAAATTCTTCTTGTAAGGTGGGTAGGATTTATAACCCATGTTTCCAATTATACATATTTCCATTTCTTTTCTTTCTTCTCCATGTATTCTTGTATTTCAATTTCCGTATAAATTCTTTCCGATACATTTAAATCCTTTTGAATCTCTTATTGAAACCCAAATTTATATTCCAAACTAGAATCTTGTCTCTCTTCTTTTTTATTTATTTACTTTGAAGCCAAGTTAATCCATACTACCATTTATTGATTATTTTGAATTCATAAGAAGCCCAACAATTATTATTGAATTTATTATATTTAATTGAAGCCAAAACCCAAGCCCATCTCCTATTAGACCCTAACCCTAAACCCAAACCCACAAACCCATATACTCACTTGTATACAAATTTGTTCACAATCTCCTCAACTGCACAATTCCTCATATCTCCCAATTCCCTACTATCTTCAACTACCCAATATTATATTATTATTCTATCAATTAAACTCCCCGTCTCCTACTCTCCTCCTCTTTCTCCTCTGTTCCCCAACAGAGTGCAACCCTCCTTCATCTTTCTCAGTGAGCTCGACCCTTCTCCTCGTCTCCACTGACCACCGCCCAGTACTCCCTCAGCCCTCGATAGCCGCCACAGTCGTCGACTCCTCATTGCTGCGACCGCCGCCATTGCTAACGACCCATCACCTCCATTTCTGCCCTCTCGCATCCACCGAAGCTTTCCCCCTCGTCGACCATTCCTCCTCGCCCTCGTCACTATAGCCTTGTCCTCATCCCTGTCCCTTCGCCATTAACCCATCGACAAACCCATTAAACCTCCACCGAACCCAACTCACCGAAACCCATTCTCCCACCGTCGCCCTCTCCCAATCACCCGGACCATCTTCTCCACCTTGCCGAGAACCCCATTGCATCGCCGTCGCTTTGTCTCCCCTGTTTTCAAGCGAAATCAGAGCACTCCCTCTTCGTCAGAGGTTCTCGCCGTTGCGTCGCTTCCCGACCAGCACCACCGCTCGTTGACACCGCCCTCGCATCGCCGTAGTGCCGCACTGACGCCAGTCGCTCCCGTAATCGCCGACCCCTCTCTCGTGCTCTCTCTCCCTCCCAGTCGAAGTAAAAAAGAAGGAGAAGGGTGATTGGTTGAACTTGGTGTGCTGTGTTTTGGAGTAGCTGATTTGAACTTGCTGTGTGCTGTTGTGTGAGAGATCTGGTGTGGAGTTGTGGGGGACTTGCTGTTTGTGTGCTGCTTTGGACTCTTTGCATGTATTTCGCTCGTGCTTTTGGGGGCGCCGCCGGGATTCTCATCTCGTTATTCCTTTTTACGTATTCGAGTCATCTACAAAAAGGCAAGTCCACTTGAACTAATTTAATTTTCTAGTTCAAGCTTATTGACCTTCCGCAAATAGTTCCCTTCAATTATCTTAAATTTGCCTTGTATACTTTCCGTTGGGAGTATCGAGGGTTTACACGAGCTAACTCGACGTACTCTTGACATCGTATTATTATCCATTGACTCAAACCCAAGCCTATATACACACACGACATGAATAAAATGACTAGAAATTTCATATGAGTAAAGTATATTGTGATCGAATACATTGACTGATTGAGATCTTGTGACTTGAACAATGACATGATAAATTGACTTGTACACTGTAAAATCCATTTTAATTGCTATAAATTAGTGTTAATACATCTCATGATGCAATAACATGTTAATTACCCACTTTGATGAACATATATGTGATGGCTTTTATGAATTCTTGCTGTCTGTACTGTTTTGCACAGAGGTTTCGACCCTGTTATCATAAGAATTAACACAAACAATACAAAAGAGAATTTTAGCTTAATGAATCTAGTTTCCATTCCAATTGAAGGATCCTGGTTCCGAGTTGCGAGCTGTGAGATATCACATTTTTAGTCCCTGCTAGTCTGCACTTTTCAGATCGCAGAATTAATGTAACACCAACACAATTATCAGTGAAACACCATGTCAACAGTAGGATAATGACATGAAAATCTCCAGAAACTTTATAGACATGCTTAGGATTCATTCTTAATTTTTAAAGATTTTTATAGTGATTTATACCATGTTTTCACCCATTAAATGTTGACATTAAGTTGCTGCCAGAACGTCTAACCTGCAAAGAATAGGATGTTTGACCTAACTATAGTCAGAATTAACCAAACCTTACTGAATATAAATATTATTCCTAAGTGTCCAGTTGTTGATAACATCCTAGAACTTCAAATTCCGAATTGTAGCCTATGAGTTATTGCTATTTTCGTGTTACTGTGTCGGCTGTTTTCAGATTCACTATTTGATGTATATTATTGTGCAATGCATCATGTTGCTGCATTCTTATCATCCCCTTAACATCCTTACACATACTTGCATGAACATGAATGACTTAATAAAATACTAAAACAAGCCGGAGTTAATAAGAGTTGACTTAGTAGTGGATAGTCTCAGAAAATGTACTCAGTAGGGTCCTTTTTGTTTACATGGAATCTTGATATGGAAGGTGGAGAATTACTTGTGAAGTCGTGAACTTGTTATCTTGTTATCTTTTTATCGTGTTACACTGAGTACACGCTCAGTAGATCCCACCACTATGTCTAAAACAAACACTATTTTGCATGCACCGAACCTCTGGTATGGGACGCAGTAGTACGTGCACTAGATAGGAGAAACAACATGCTAATAGACCTAAGTTGACACGTAAATACTTGATCATGACCATTGTTTATTAATACCATTATTGCTTTTGTAAGTTGATCTTGATTCATATTCCTTCATGTAAATTGTTCCTTACTCTCTAATTTTCACTACTTGCTGTCCATACTTGCTCTAAGAACATTCTCTTTTCCACTCTAGTTAATCCATCTACAGGTGAACCAGGAGATTTGCCAAGAGGCATTGGCGAGCAGTATTTCTAGGTTGGAGCAGGAGCTGCATCAGAATAAATTATCCCTTCTTATGTTTTCTTTATCGCATTGTTATCCTTTGATTAAACTTTGTATTCCGGGCTTTTTTGACCCGTAACTGCTATTTGTTTTCTCAGTATTGGTTATTATGTTGAACTATTGAATGCTTAATTTCAGTTGTTGTTTATGTGATGATATTATCTGCGTGGTTGTGATTATTCTTTTTGTATATTGTTGAGTTAAGACTGGTACAGCTTATGAATGATGTTAATATCATTCGCTGGGCCTTCGTCACGGACTCGTATTTCCGTATTTTGGAAAGCGAGGCGTGACAGGTTCTGCACAGACGACGCTGGGCCAGCCTTCTCGTCTGCTGCTTTTGATCTTCGGCTCCTTGTATTTTGTTTTCGGCCTTAAGCAATTTTCTCAATTGCTTTCTTTGTGTTTATTTCGGTGTTGTGGTTTGCTTTTAGTTTGACTTTCGGTGAAATTGTACTTTATTGTTCTCTGGATTTTATTTTATATATAGATTGGGCTGGAATCGCTAGATTCTATCCACGTTATCCAAAATATATATATATATTATATAATAATATATATAATAATATATAATAGTAATATATAATAATAATAATAATAATATATAATAATAATAATAATAATAATAATAATAATAATAATAATAATAATAATAATAATAATAGTATATATAAAATAATAATAATTATTATTATTATATATAATAATATATATAATAATATATACATTATTATATGGGTAAAAGGGATATGAGCAACTTGCTCTTTTAGTAAATGAGTAATTGATTATGTGGCATGCATGTGATACATTAGACAACTAATAACCCTTTTAAGGATTTTCCAATCACATGTATGTCACATCATCAATTGCTTATTTACTAAATGAGCAAGTTGCTCATATCCCTTTTCCCCTTATTTTATAAATAATAAGTATATATATAATCAGATATATAATAATATATAATAATATATAATAATATATAATAATATATACATTATTATATAAATAATAAGTATATATATAATAAGATATATAATAATAATAATAATAATAATAATAATAATAATAATAATAATAATAATAATAATAATAATAATAATAATAATAATAATAATAATAATAATAATAATAATAATAATATATACATACATACATATACATATATACTATATACATACTATATACATACATACTGTATGAACATAATGTATACATGTATACATATACATATACAAATACAGTATGTTGGTTGGGAAATGAAAAAACTTATCTCAGAAAATATGTTTTTCCTGTTTTCAAAAAACTCATTTTAAACATAGGCTTTGAGTGTGAAATTATAAAATGAGTTTTCGAAAAATTTATATCCAAACAAAATTATCCTATGTTTTGATTTTAAAAACTGAAAAATATTTTTAAAACACAATCCAAACGCACCAACGTGTAAAATGATTGTGGCTAACCAATATCAGCATTTACAGTATATTACAGTCAGAAAAGATAAATAAAGAGCTTAACCAGAAATAATGAGTTATTTTGGAAGATTGATTAATCAAGCCAGAATATGGTTTTCTGGCAGTTAAAGCCATTCAGATATAATGAGCTCTAATCAACTACCAGCTAATGAATTCTATTTTTTGGTATTTTGGCTTGCATCTGCATTATTTTTCCTATATATGCAGGACAAGGTGTTCTGTGGCTAAGGCTAGTGTTCGAACACTACAATCTAGGCTACAAACCGCAGTACAAATTAAGTCCAACATACTGATTTACGAAGTGCGATATCCGTACTGATTTATAAATGCAACTTCATGTTGGGTTTATGTCTTGCATACAATGTTGGATACGAAGACAATAAGAAAATGGAGGGATCAAAACGACTGGAGAAGGAGTGGAGGCAAGGAAATAGTCAGCGGCAGCAGCAGAGGGAGGTTGCGATCGACTGCAACTCAGGTGCGGCCGACCGACCCCTGTAAGGTGTCTTTCCGCAAGGAGGATAGCCGACCGTCTTGTTGGATAGTCGGCTGTTTGCGGCGCTGATGAGTTTAGGCTTGAGTCTAGCTGATTCGTGAAAAGCCCAACTTGCTCTTCATGTTAGATCGTGTGGCTCTTATTATAGGATTATCTTTTCTATAATATCTAATGGCTATTGTAACAAGATATCAACTTAGGATTTTTCTCTAAATCTATAAATACAATGTAAACAGCTCCTAGAATGACATGATTCTATTGAGTGCCGAATAGAAGAAGAGAGTACTTCATATGAGAGGCTGAGAGAGTTTCTCCATTGTAAGCAGCAACCAATTTCCAGTTAGGCTTGAGAAAGAGTCGTGGTGAGAATTGGAATATCGTGTATCTTCTCTAGTTGAAATAATATCTTGGTTCTTCCTCCCTCGGATTAAGGCCAAAGCCCCAACCAGAACAATTCTTGTGTGCTTTGTGTGATTGGTGCGATCTAGTTTTGCTTGGTGGTTTGTATTGATTGTGTCAAAGACTCAACAAGATCCTCAGTTTTCCTAACAAGTGGTATCAGAGCAATCAGGTTCGTGGGTTTGTTCTAGTTTCTTGGAGGAGATGTCAGATCAAAAAACGAGGATCAAGTTATTTGATGGTAAGATCAACTTCAATCTATGGAAGGTTGACATGTATGATGCTTTGGTTCAAAATAACTTGCACCTTGTCTTAGAAGAGAAGAAGCCACCCGACATAAAGCAGGAGAAGTAGGATAAGATTTGTTAAAAGACCTTGAGTTTAATCCGGTTGCAATTGGCAGACGAAGTCAAGTGTAATATTCTTGAGAAGACAAATGCGGCCAGTCTGTAGGCGAGACTCAAATCTGACTACTCGAGGTCGTCATTGCTAGATCAGATGTATTGAAAAAGAAAGCTGTTCAGGTCCTCAATGAAGGAAGGTACCCATATTCAAGATCATATTGTGAAGTTCAATAAGGTAATATCTGAACTGAAGGCGATTAATGCTGATGATCTTAGCGAAGAGGATAAAGCTTTCAACTTGATATTTTCACTGCCAACTTCTTATGATCACTTGATAACTACCATGCTACTCGGGAAGTCATCCAAGGAGACACTTACAGTAACCGGAGTGATTAAGGGTGTGAAGGAAGATGAACTGAGAAAGGAGACTCATAAAGGAGAGTCTATTTCTATAGGATGCTTTGCGGTGGATGGCGATACTTCAATTGGAAGGGATGCGGCACACAAGAGTAAGATTCATTGCCACTATTGTAGAGGAGTTGGGCATTACAAGAGAGAATGTCACAAGTGGTTGAGTCAGAAGAGTGGTACTAAAGAAGGTGAACAAGCTCATATAGTCAGCACAACTGATTCAGGCAAACCAGTTAGGCTTGAAGACCTATGTCTTCTTTTTTCAAGTTCTTCTGTGGATTCAAGTTGGTATCTTGATTCGGAAAGTTCTTCTGATATTTGCTTCAAGAGGGAGATGTTTTTTACTTATAAGTCATCAACAGGCCGTACTGTGAGAACGGGGAGTGGTGAGATTTGTGAAGTAGTGGGTGAGAGAACAGTTGAATTAGAGAACCAGATGGTAAAGGGTTCACACTAGAAGAAGTTATGCATATTCCTTCGATATAGCAGAATCTGATATCCTTGGGGACTCTTGATGCTCGTGGCTGCAGGTACACAACTCGAAGTGGGGTTTTGACAGTTTTGGATAGTCACCGTAAGAAAATAAAAGGTAAAAGGAGAATTGGGCAGGGTCAGCACAACCTCTACTAGTTTTGTGGGAGCAGAAAAACTCGGCCGAGTGTATGAAAGCCCACTGTTCCTAAAACATCATCTAGTAAGCTGTCACTAGAATTACCGAATCGAGACTGCAACGTTAAAATACCGTTGGAAGGTGGAGAGAGCCTTGATCTAGGTGGAGTTCGTGTGGAGGGTGGCACCTCCATGATTACATCTACAGGGGTGTGCCCTTGAGGGGGGCATACAGCTGGAAGAAAACAAGTGGAAGTTTGTTCAACTAGCAGAAGAAGCTGTAGAATGTGTTGTTTACAAAGCGGAAAGAAAGACCTAGAAGAGTTTTAAATCACACATGTATGGATTCATGCGTATGCAATCCAAGGTGGAGATTGTTGTATTTATGTCTTGCATACGATGTTGGATACGAAGACGATAAGATGATGGAGGGATCGAGATGATTGGAGACGGAGTGGAGGCAAGAAGGAAATAGTCAGTGGCAGCAGTGGAAGGAGGTTGTGGTCGACCAACCCCTGCATGGTGTCTTCCCACAAGGAGGACAGTCGACCGTCTTGTTGGACAGTCGATCGTTTGTGGCGCTGATAGGTTTTGGGCTTGAGTCTGGCTGATTCGTGAAAAGCCCAACTTGCTCTTTAAGTTAGATCTTGTGGCTCTTATCGTAGGATTATCTCTTCTGTAATATGTAATGGCTATTGTAACAAGATATCAACTTAGGATTTTTCTCTAGATCTATAAATACAATGTAAATGGCTCCTAGAACGATATAATTCTATTGAGTGCCGAATGGAAGAAGAAAGCACTTCATAAAAGAAGGTGAGAGAGTTTCTTCATTGTAAGCAGCAACCAAGTTCCAGTTAGGCTTGAGAGGGAGTCATGGTGAGAATTGTAATATTTTTGTATCTTCTCTAGTTGAAATAATATCTCGGTTCTTCCTCCCCCGGATTACGGCGAAAGTCCCAACTGGGACAATTCTTGTATGCTTTGTGTGATTAGTGCGATCTAGTTTTGCTTAGTGGTTTGTGTTGATTGTATCAAAAAATCAGCAAGATCCTCAGTTTTCCTAACACTTCATACGTATACTTGGACTAAAAATGCATGCTCTTTTGTCCTGTGGAGACAATATATGGTCCAACTTTTCCAAATCTACCAAAGATTATTGAAATATGGCTTGAACAGCCAACAAAAATTAGGACACTAGCTCGAATACAGGATAAAATAACAAAAGAAAAAAAGAATCTAAGAAGATTGTGACTTAGACACAACAATTAATCCCAGTGAATTGGTCTGTGTTAATTGACTGAAATAAACTGGTCAACCAATATATCTGTTTTTCATTCATAGTGGCTTTCTTGCTCGGCTACTCAAAGTGCCAACTTGATACAGTCCTCTAATTGTATCTTAAGTATTCTGAACTATAATGTATAATATCAATGTAATGGAAGGTGTACATGTCACAAGTTTCTGTCCATTTACAGGTATATCCGTGCCATATCAGTTTGTATCAGTCGGTGACAAAATTGTAATTTTCCTTTCATTTTTTTTTTCTGTTCAAGTATGTTAGTTCGTTGTCCCATGGGAGGCACTATCATGTAATAATTTTCCATGCCTATATGAACCAAAATGTAAAGTATTTTCTCAAACCCAGCTCACCCCCAAATTTTCTTCTCTTCTTTATTGTTCAACTTCCATTGTTAAACTGCTTGTTTGGATTGTTTTCAGAGAAATCGAGAATACATCGATTCTAAAAGTACTCTTAGGCTCTCAAAATGTGTTTGGTGACACAAAGTACCGAATATATTGAACCCTAAATCCTAATGCTTTCCTAACACGTTCAAGTAATATATTGCTTTCAAACAGTGCTTATTTTATACAAGAATACCTTAAGCCAAATTTTTTTTTATCTCCATAATACTGTTTATTCACAACAATTTTATACACGGGAATTAAGCCTTTTTAGAACAGACGTAGAATCAAGTAGGACTAACCAGTAAGTGTCAGGAAGCACATACAAGAATTATGTAACTACTAATGCAATGTGAAACCGTCATCATACGAAACGTGCCATCCCTGTCGACAAGGGTGAGAATTTTCATCATATTCACCACAACAACTCCATCTCTTCTTCCAGTTAGCACTCCCTGTATTCAACCGATTGTGCTTCTCATTCCACTTGTAGACGATCACACCACTCTTATCGCTCCACTCTCCATCAATCCCTTGGTGTGGTGGAGCAAATGAGAACAACCCTTTCTCTCCTGCATGAATTTTTTACATTAATTAGTGCTACTAAACATGGAGAGATTTATTTATTTATTTATTTTTAATTTTTTGAGAAACATGGAGACAGTTATGAGGACGTTCGTAACCTTATTTGTAAAATTAAATCCTTAATTACCTTAGCAGAAGCAAAATTAAATTACCCTAGCAGAAGCAAAATTAAATCCTTAAAACAAACAAATAAATATCTTAAAGCTTCCTGTAAGCGAGAAAATACGAGTTGAGTTAGGCTACTTTGAGAGGCTCAGTTCTGCTTTGATACCAAGTTTAAGTATGAATCATCCAAAATGAAAATCGGAGACTGATGGATATGATCTACACTATAAATATCACGAACAAACCAAATTTGAAACAATTTCGATGAATTTTTAACCATACATCAACAACCGCAAAATTGGATAAATTTAGACTTTAAAATAAAAAAAAACATCAATTTTGTGATCAAAAGATTGCCCATTTAAAACTTGTCCAAATCATATATACATTAGTCGGAGTTGATTTTCATTTTGGACTGTCCATCCTTAAATTTGGCATCGGAACAAATCTGAGAGCAGTACTCAAATCTGATAAATAACCTGCCAACTTAACTAAAAAAAAACGCTATAATTACCAAATTCAAAGTTTTAATACTCCTACATTCCTATGAAACCCGTACCTGTTGTGTGGCCATGGAAAGAACAAGCGGTGGGTGAGTTTTCCTTATCCTCATACAAATTTCGGCATCTCAAGCAATCAAGCATCGCTTCTTCTTCGTTGTCGTTGCTCCAGGCAGGAGGCAGGCAAGAGTACACGGGTTCATGTTTTGAATCGCTTTATAGGAGGATCCATTAGGGTTTTTCAAAGACCTGACCTTTGAGGTTTGAATTTGAGGAAAGCGGATATAGTAAGCCAAGGCCATGGAAGAAGAACAAGGACAAAGAAGATTCGGGCACTTTATCCATCTTCACTGGTTCTCTTTTAAGAATTTTTTTGCAGTACTAGGCTACTTTTTGAAACTTTTTGCGATTTTAGGTCACATCCTAAACTATTAGTATTTTTGGCTAGCAAGTGCCACGTCAGCAGCGGCCGCTATTGAAAATAGCGGCCTTTTCATAGCGACTAACATATTGGACTCCCACACTTGGCAGATTTGTATAATTGCAAACTACTTGGAGTAACAGAGGTCGCTATTGTCAATAGCGACCTTGTATAACTAAGGTCGCTATTCCCAATAGCGACCACAGGTTGACCCAATCGCTTTTAGGCACAACTGAGGTCCCTATTGGGAATAGCGACCTTAGTTATACAAGGTCGCTATCCGTTACTCCAAGTGGTTTGCAATTATACAAATCTGTCAAGTGTGGGAGCCCAATGTGTTGGTCGCAATGAAAAGGCCGCTATTCCCAATAGCGGCCGCTGCTGACGTGGCACTTGCTAGCCAAAAGTGCTAATAGTTTGTCAACTGGCCTAAAATCGCAAAAAGTTTCAAAAAGTAGCCCAGTAATGCAAAAAAATTCCTCTTTTAACGGGTCTTGAATTGCATATCCGGGTACTTTAGGCCCCATTTTGGAAACGCAAATAAGCAGAGCTACATGGCAGGGTATCCTTTGCTTGCTTATTGATGTGGTATAGATGACGTGGCCCAATTTGGGCAATCAGATCTCCTTAGATTTTGTTCATCCCAATTCATTTCATTAAGTCAACAAGTCCAACGGGCTTCTGCCAACTCAGGCCCACAGGTAAACGGGTCCAATCCGGCTCATTAGGGTCTCAGACCCATTTACCCCTGCCTATAAATACCAGACCCCCTCCTCCTTGCCTAAGGTAATAAACTTTTCCCCACCTGAACCATAGCTATTGTTGCTTTCTCAGTGAATGACTAGATCGTCAGATGTCCTATCGCCGGGACTTCTCCCGGTGTTTCTAGGCAGTATGTAGGTACAAAAGACTGAGCCGAGCCTCAAATATCCGAGCCGATCTAATAAGATCCGAGCCAGGTTACGAGATCCGAACCGAGCATTCGGCCTCTACCTCCTTCCTGCTACCCCCGAGCCGGTCCTACAGCCGAGGATCAGATCGACGCCAGTACCACATCTTCTGCTACAAAAATTACAAGAATCCACACCTGTAGCCCCCACACCCTAAAAACAAACCACATCAGGTTGACAGCATTTGTGGGAAACTTTAGGTACTGACACCAGTCCGATCCCAGCCAAGGACGTCATCTCAAGTCCAAGCTCTTTCATGGCCCCCAAAGCCAGAAGGGCCGTCACCTCGGGACGACGTCCAGACCCTCCTCCTCTTCACAGCCACGCGGACGCCCAGGGCTCTAACCAACTGCAAGCCAATGGTGCAGTCGTACCCAGGTCAGGTGCTTCTCACTCGATCGCGACTGATTTAAGACGCGTCATCCTGAATCGGCAGGCCAGTCGAACAAGGGGAGGGGCTGCTTCCAACTCAATCACGAACCATCACGGACAGCCGTCCTTAGAATGGGAACCAGGGCATAGCCACTCGCCCTGGGGACCTCCACCCCTGCGTGACCCGATGGATCTAGCCCCAGTCATAAGGGCCGAGTTCCAAAACTTTTGGAACGAGGTCCTCCTGGCAATCCGAGGCGGTCCTGAAACCTAGTCGCACAAC
This sequence comes from Hemerocallis citrina, assembly GCA_017893485.1. Classification (NCBI taxonomy): domain Eukaryota; kingdom Viridiplantae; phylum Streptophyta; class Magnoliopsida; order Asparagales; family Asphodelaceae; genus Hemerocallis; species Hemerocallis citrina. The sequence goes on from CM030360.1 coordinate 230,693,239, forward strand.
AACTACTACCCCGAGTTGACATGTCCCATAGAACAAGAAGACACAGTCCTTCGGCACCTCCAGGAGATGGAGAACCGCCTTGCCCATCTCGGCGAGGGCGAGCCGATGCAAGGCCATGGTTATAGAGGTCGACCCGACCCCCATTCTCCAACCAAATCTTGGAAGCCAAGATTCCCAAGAACTTCAAGCCGCCCCAGTTCGAGACCTACAATGGCGAGAGTGATCCAACTGATCACATGCAAGGGTTCAAAAACCTCATGATGATTCACAGTGCATCAGATCCTCTCCTATGCCGCGCCTTCCCGGCCACCGTATGCGGTCCGACTCGGGAATGGTTCTCAAAGCTCACCCCTGGCTCGGTATTCTCATTCGACCAACTCGAAACAAACTTCCTAGCCCACTTCGTAACCAGTCGATAAGTCTAGCGCTTCCCTCGTGGACGTAAAGTGGAAGGAGAATGAGCCCTTTTGGGACTTTGTTAGAAGATTCACTACTGAAGCCCGAGCTATATGCTCTCTTGATGACGGGGTCACCTTGACCGCCTTCAGACACAATGTTCGACATCCTCAGCTCAAAGCTACTCTGGCGAAGAGACCCCTGGTCGACTTTCCCGACCTCTTGCATCGGGTCGAGAAATACATCCGAGCCAAGGAGGCTCTCCATCCCGAGGGAGCAAAGGAATCGCCCACAAAGGGAAAGAGGGCCGAAGGCTCCGAGCCCCCGAAGAAGGCCTTGAAGGATGCTCCTGGTCCGAAGAAACCACCTCCAGTCCCTCGGTTTGAGCGGTTCACTCCCCTCATGGCAAACCACGAAGTCCGTCGCACCCTTGTCGACAATGGTAGCTCCGTCAATGTAAGCTTCAAAGGCGGCCAAGAACATGGAACGCCAAACAACTAATCAAGTTCCATGAAGCACCATAGGGGTGTACTTGTAAAATTTTTGTAAACCATTGTAGTAAGTGCTAGCCTTCGGCAGCCAAACAATTTGGCCAACTAGTAAACTTTTGAATTGTATGAATACCGTGTTCAATGTGTACTAAGCCACGCTTGGCGCTCGGCACGGGCAGCGAGCAAGCTGCTCCATCAACGACAGACTTCTCAGCCTCTCATTCCCTTGCCTATTGGCTCAGACTTCTCACTACGAAAGACTTTTCAACCTCTCAAGTCCTTGCCGCTCGGCTCAGACTTCTCACTACGACAGACTTTTCAGCCTTTCAAGCCCTTGCCGCTCGGCTCGGACTTCTCATTATGGGAGGCTTCTCAGCCTCTCAAGCCCTTGCCGCTCGACTCGAACTTCTCCTTACGGGAGACTTCTTAGCCTCTCAAGCCCTTGCCTATTCGCTCAAACTTCTCACTACAGAAGACATTTCAGCCTTTCAAGCCCTTGTCGCTTAGCTCGGACTTCTCATTACGGGAGACTTCTCAGCCTATCAAGTCCTTGCTGCTCAGCTCAGACTTCTCATTACGAGAGGCTTCTTAACCTCTCAAACCCTTTCCCATCGGCTCGGACTTCTCACTACGGGAGACTTTTCAGCCTCTCAAGCCCTTGCCACTTGGCTCGGACTTCTCATTACGGGAGACTTCTCAGCCTATCAAGTCCTTGCTGCTCGGCTCAGACTTCTCATTACGGGAGGCTTCTCAACCTCTCAAATCCTTTCCTATCGGCTCGGACTTCTCACTACGGGAGACTTCTCAGGATCTCAAGCCCTTGCCGCTCGGTTCAGACTTCTCATTACAAAAGACTTCTCTAAAATGTGCGGGGTTCGGCGCTCGGCATGGGCAGCGAGCAAGTTGCTCCCTTTTCCTCAAGTGTGACAGGATCGGCGCTAGGGGTACAAAGATCGGCATTGACATTAAGCCACGCCCTAGCTTTCACCAAGAAGGGCAATCGATGCTCGGAAATAACCTCGAGCCACGCCCTAGCTTTCTCAAACTATATGGGCTCGACGCTCGGCATTGACCTCGAGCCACGCTCTAGCTTTCACCAAGCAGGGGGGCTTGATGCTCGGCAATGACCTCGGGCCACGCCCTAGCTTTCTCAAGCTGTATGGGCTCGATGCTCGGCATTGACCTTGTACCACACCCTAGCTTTCACCAAGTCGGGGGACTAGACGCTCAACAATGACCTCATGCCATGCCCTAGCTTTCTCAAGCTATATGGGTCCGACGCTCAGCATTGACCTGGAGCCACGCCCTAGCTTTCACCAAGCAGGGGGGCTCAATGCTCGGAAATGACCTCGAGCCATGCCCTGGCTATCTCAAGCTATATGGACTCGACGCTCGACATTGACCTCGAGCCACGACCTAGCTTTCACCAAGCAGGGGGGCTCGACGCTAGATAATGACCTCGAGCCACGCCCTAGCTTTCTCAAGATGTATGGGCTCGACACTCGACATTGACCTCTAGCCATGCCTTAGCTTTCACCAAGCAGGGGGGCTCAATGCTCGGTAATGACCTCGAGACACGCCCTAGCTTTCTCAAGTTGTATGGGCTCAACGCTTGGCACTGACCTCGAGCCACGCCCTAGCTTTTACCAAGCAGGGGGGGGGCTTGACGCTCGGCAATGACCTCGAGCCCCGCCCTAGCTTTCTCAAGCTGTATGGGCTCGACGCTCAACACTGTCCTCAAGCTACGCCCTAGCTTTTACCAAGTAGGGGGGGCTCGATGCTCGGCAATGACCTCGAGCCACACCCTAGCTTTCTCAAGCTGTATGGGCTGGACGCTCGGTACTGACCTCGAGCCACATCCTAGCTTTCACCAAGTAGGGGGGCTAGACGCTCGGCAATGACCTCGAGCCATGCCCTAGCTTTCTCAAGTTGTATGGGCTCGACGCTCGGCAATGACCTCGAGCCATGCCCTAGTTTTCTCAAGATGTATGGGCTCGACGCTCAGCATTGACCTTGAACCACGCCCTAGCTTTCACCAAGCAGGGGGCTCGACGCTCAGCATTGACTCCAAGCCACCCACTGGCTTTCACACAGTCTTGACCAGGCTCGGCCCTCCGGGCTCGGCATGAACTCCGAGCTAATTCCTGGCTCTGTCACAGGCTAGGGCTCGACGCTCCCAACCCTTGGTGCTCGGCACTCGGCATTGACTCCAAGCCACCTGGGCTCAGTGCTAGGGCCTCGGCGCTCGGCAGTGACTCTAAGCCACCCACTGGCTTTCTCTCAGTCTTGTCCAAGCTTGGCGCTCGGCGCTCGGCGCTCGGCAGTGACTCCAAGCCACCTACTAGCTTTCACAATGTCTTGCCCAGGCTCGGCATGAACTCCGAGCTAATTCCTGGCTCTATCACAGGCTAGGGCTCGACGCTCCTGACCCTTGGTGCTCGGCATTCGGCATTGACGCCAAGCCACCCGGGCTCGGTGCTAGGGCCTCGGTGCTCGGCTTTGACTCCTAGCCACCCACTGGATTTCTCACAGTCTTTCCCAGGCAAGGCCCTTCGGGCTCAGCACTCGGGCTCGGTACTCGGCATTGACTCTAAGCCACCCACTAGCTTTCACAAAGTCTTGCCCAGGCTTGGCCCTCCGGGCTCGGCATGAACTCCGAGCTAATTCCTGGCTCTGTTACAAGCTAGGGCTCGATGCTCCCGACCCTTGGTGTTCGGCACTCGGTATTGAATCCAAGCCACTCGAGCTCGTCGCTAGGGCCTCGGCGCTCGACAGTGACTCTAAGCCACCCACTAGCTTTCTCTCAGTATTGCCAAGGCTCGGCCCACAGGGCTCGGTGCTTGGGGCTCAGCGCTCGGCATTGACTCCTAGCCACCTGCTTGCTTTCTCACAGTCTTGCCCAGGCTCGGCCCTCCGGGCTCAGTGCTCGGCATTGACACCAAGCCACCCACTGGCTTTCTCTTAGTCTTGCCCAGGCTTGGCTCTCGGGGTTCTGCCCTTTGGGCTTGATGCTCGGCACTGACTCCTAGCCACCTGATGGCTTTCTCACAGTCCTACCCAGGCTCGGCCCTCTGGACTCGGCGCTCGGCATTGACTCCAAGACACCCACTGGCTTTCTCTAAGTCTTGCCCAGGCTTCGCTTTCAAGGCTCTGCCTTACGGGCTCGGCGCTTGCCACTGACTCTTAGCCACCTACTGGCTTTTTCACAAAGTCTTGCCCAGGCTCGGCCCTCTGGGCTCGGCTCTCGGGGCTCGACGCTTGACATTGACTCCAAGCCACCCACTGGCTTTCACAAAGTCTTGCCCAGGCTCGGCACTCGAGGCTCGGCGCTCGGCCTTGACTCCAAGCCACCCACTGGCTTTCTCTCAGCCTTGTCCAGGCTTGGCCCTCTGGGCTCGGCACTTGGGGATCGGAGCTCGGCACTGACTCCAAGACACCCACTTGCTTTCACACAGTTTTGTCCAGGTTCGGTGCTCGAGGCTCGGCACTCCGGGCTCAGCGCTCGGTATTGACTCCAATCCATCCACTGGCTTTCACAAAGTCTTGCCCAGGCTTGGCCCACCGAACTCGGCACTCGGGGCTCGGGGCTCGGAATTGACTTCAAGCCACCCACTAGCTTTCTCTCAGTCTTGCCCAGGCTCAGCGCTCGGTAGTGACTCCAAGCCACCTACTGGCTCGGCGCCCGGCGTTCAGGGCTTGGCGCTCGGCATTGTCTCCTAGCCACCTGCTGGCTTTCTCACAGTCTTGCCTAGGCTCGACCCTCTGGGCTCGGCCCTTGGTGCTCAGCAATCAGGTTTTGGCACTCTGGGCTCGACACTGACTCCTAGCCACCTACTGTGTTTTTCACAAAGTTTTGTCCAGGCTCGGCCCTCCGGGCTTGGCACTCCGGACTCGTCACTGACTCCTAGCCACATGCTGTCTTTTTCATAAAGTCTTACCCAGTCTCGGCCCTTCGGGCTCGGCTCTTGGCTTTCTCTCAATCTTGCCCAGGCTTGGCTCTTGGGGCTCTCCCCTCCGGGCTCGGTGCTCGGCACTGATCCTAGCCTCCTACTGGCTTTTTCACAAAGTTTTGCCCAGTGTCGGCCCTCCGGGCTCGACTCTCGGGGCTCAGCGCTCGGCATTGACTCCAAGCCGCCCACTGGCTTTGACAATGTCTTGCCGAGGCTCGGTCCTCCGAGCTCGGTGCTCGACACTGACTCCAAGCCACCCACTGGCTTTCACACAGTCTTGCCCAGGCTCGGCACTCCGGGCTCGGCGCTCGGTATTGACTCCAAGCCACCCACTAGCTTTCACAAAGTCTTGCCCAAGCTTAGCCCGCCGGGCTCGGCACTCGGGGCTCGGCACTTGGAATTGATTCCAAGCCACTCACTAGCTTTCTCAGTCTTACCCAAGCTCGGCGCTTAGTAGTAACTCCAAGCCACCCACTGGCTCGGTGATCGGCGCTTGGGGCTCGGTGCTCGGCATTGTCTCCTAGCCACCTGCTGGCTTTCTCACAGTCTTTCCCAGGCTCGGCCCTCAGTTCTCGACACCCCGGTCTCGACACTCCGGGCTCGGCACTGACTCTTAGCCACCTGCTGGATTTTTCACAAAGTCTTGCCCAGGCTCGGCACTCCGGGCTCGTCACTAACACCTAGCCACCTGTTGTCTTTTTCACAATGTCTTACCTAGGCTTGGCCCTCTGGGCTCGGAGCTCAACATTGACTCCAAGCCACCCACTGGCTTTCACAAAGTCTTGCTCAGGCTCGGCCCTCCGGGCTCGGCGCTCAGCATTGACTCTAAGCCACCCACTGGCTTTCTCTCAGTCTTGCCCAGGCTCGGCCCTCTGGGCTCGACACTGGGGGCTCGGCGCTCAGCACCGACTCCAAGCCACCTAATTGCTTTCACACAGTCTTGCCCAGGCTCGGCGCTTGGCACTCCGGGCTCAGCGCTCGGCATTGACTCCAAGCCACCCACTGGCTTTCACAAAATCTTACCCAGGCTTGGCCCTCTGGGCTCAGCCCTCTGGGCTCGGCTCTCGACATTGACTCCAAGCCACCACTAGCTTTTTCGCAGTCTTGCTCAGGCTCGGCGCTCGGCATTGACTCCAAGCCACACAGTGGCTGTCTCTCAGTCTTCCCCAGGCTCGGTACTCGGTGCTTGGCAGTGACTCCAAGCCACCCACTGGATTTCTCTCAGTGTTGCCCAAGCTCGGCGCTCGGTATTGACTCTTAGCCACCTACTGGCTTTCTCACAGTCTTACTCTAACCCTATCCTAACTCTCGTTAACACTAACCTTAACCTTGCCCTAACCCTATCCAAACCTGTGGTTGAAATTTTATGGGTTTGGGGGGTATGGTTTGGGGTTAGGTGTTAAACTGAATAGGTATACACTTTCCAAAAGAAATTACATATAAGGGTTTTTAAAAAAAATGGTTTTTACAAAAAAGAAAATCATCGTTTATTTTCTGGTAGATATTTAAGCATTTAACCTTAACGATTGTATATTGTTCATTTAGGTGACTAAAAATAGAAATTAATAAAATATAGAGACGATATACAAGCATATGAATGTCTTTTGTGTAGAGTTCCAGAGACATTGTTCATAAAGTGTGGAGAGACAATTGTTAGAAGTATTAAAAAAATTCCAATTTAATCATATAACCTAGGCCGTTGTTGGCGACAACGGCCTAGGTAGGAAAAATAAATTTTGGATTTTTTATGAGTTGTTGCTCCTTTTGGCTTGGCCAAGACAGAGAGCCACAAAAAAAAATCCATTTTTTTTTGTATAACCTAGGCCGTTGTCGCTACGTAGAAAAGAAAGTTGGATTTTGGATGAGTTTTTGATCCTTTTGGCTTGGCCAGGACAAAGAACAAACAAAAAAAATCCAATATTTTTCATATAATCTAGGCCGTTGTTGGCGACAACGACATAGGTAGAAGAATTTTTTTTTGGATTTTGGATGAGTTGTTGCTCCTTCTGGCTTGGCCAAGACAGAGAGCAACCCAAAAAAATCCAAATTTTTTTCATATAACTTAGGCCGTTGTTAGTGACAACGGTCTAGGTTAAAAATGAAATTTTTTATGACATGCTGCTCCTATTGGCTTGGCTAAGACAGAGAGAAACTCATAAAAATCCAAATTTTTCATATAACCTACACCGTTGTTGGAAATAACGACCTTAGTTTAAAAAAAATGAATTTTTGATGCGCTTTTGCTCCTTATGGCTTGGCCAACATAGAGAGCAACTTTAAAAAAATCCAATTTTTTACATATAACTTAGGCCGTTGTTGGAAATAATGGCCTAAGTGAAATTACGTATATCGTCTCAATTTACTGATAAAACCTTGGCCGTTATCTTCAACAACGGCCTAAGTAAAAAAAGAATTATGACAAGTTAACACAGCAGCTATAGCTATTACACTACATTCTCAAAAAAATTGCTATACACAATCCCATCAGCAACAACAAAACAATAACACTTGAATCTCACCAACATGTACAATTAACAACAAAACTAACATCAATAACAACAAAAAAATCATCATCAACAACAACAACAACAAAATTAACAATCAACACAAAATAACAACAACAACAACAATAACTTCTATCAATTACAATCAACAACAACAACAAAATTAACGAGGAAAAAAATAGTATCGGGAAACACTCAACCACCGGGCGTGTAAGTTTGTAGTGCTCGCCTCTTCCGAGCAGGTTGTCACCACCGGATTGGGGATGACGCCGCGATAATTTCTTCTTCTTTTTTCTCCTCTTGTCTGTCTCCAACGACACTTTCTTGTTGCTCTTCTTCTTGAGGTGGAGATGGAACATGATATTTCCGTTGTTGTCCGGGCCAGATAGCCTACCTCTCACACTCTTACATTGCTATGTACGTACGGATTTATCCAAATAACGGTTCAAAGCTTCACCCTCTCCTAAAACTTCTAAATTGTCCCGACATGAAGAGAGCATCTTCTGAGTGAACTTCTCCATAGGTTGGGCAACATTACTTTTGAGTACCTGTGCGCATTCTTTTGCCATATCCCATGTATTGATCTAAAACACAAAAACAAGTATATTAAATACAGTTCGGTTTGTAATAAATTTAATCATTTTAAAAATAATAAAATTTCAGTAAAGTTTAATTATTACACTCACCAATGTACGTATAGATGACGCCTTCGGTTGAAACATGGGTTGTGAACTAGAATACGCAGGTGGTGGTTCAATCTCTCTCTCCTCAATTGGTAGTTGAATACCAGCAGGTAGTTCTATATTCGGAGAGATGTACAAACGTGTAATCTTCTTGTACCAATCCATGTAGTTCATTTGCTACGTACCATCGTACGGGGGAACTTCATCAATTACGAGTTCAAACCGTCGCTCATTCCAATATGCAACATGAGCATGGTGGAAATCTGCCCAATCATGGGTAGGCTTACGACCAGTACCCCTAACAGCGTGTAACTCAAAGTTGTATAGGTTTGCGCATCGTTCGGGTATATTTTGTTGAAGACCAAATTGCCGAAGGACTCTGTCCAGCCGCAGATGCTCCAATATACCAAAGCTGGTGAGTGGAACCGTCGTCATCCACAACTGCGACCCGTTCGTGCGCACCGGTGGTAGTCTTCCCACCTGCTCAGGTATATACGACACCCAAATCATGAACTCTTCTCGTCGTTGGTCGAGCTCGTCTCTGTAGTAAGTTAGTAGACCTTTTGGGTTGTCTCTATAACTCTGTCTACCTGCCCAATATACACCTAAAGGTTCTAACATATTCACATTTGGTGCTTCGGCCATCCAACCGTCCGTCGGTCTCGTAATTTGGAGACGACCCAAATGTAGACGCTCCCATGACCAAATTGTAACAAGACTATCGGACCGGTCATCTCGGTTCCATCTAATGCTACCGAACACAATGTCCTGTACAACGTTGCTAACATACAACTTCCCTAGCTGTACCGACCAGCTAAGCCTAGGTCAGCGAGCAATTGTAGATACATAAGCGGTATAATATCTCCAGATGAGTTAGGCAAGATAACCCCTCCAAGCACCGTTAGAATGTACACTCTGATGTAGCTAATAGATGGGATGACCGTGACGGGTAATATAAATTTTGATAAGAAAGAGTTGTGTAATGAATTCCTCGGTACAGAGTTTGATGAGGAGGACAAGGAGGATCGGGCTATTTTTGTCGGACAATCAATCCAACTAGCTTGGTTGAAGGAGTATTTCGAAGGGAGGTTGACTGAGCAATCGACTGACCACGAAGTTCAAGATCAGAGATCATCTCTATATCATGTAGCATCACCGTCATCTCTCCGACGGGTAGATGGAAGGTGTGCATCTCCGGCCTCCATTACTCGACGAGTGCTGCATGAAGTGCTCGATCGAGTTTCACCTGACTCATCATACTGATTTCGTAGAAATTGGCCTGAACTAGATACTCGACGGTACGTGGGTGCACCGTCATAGTCTCGTGAGTGCAGAAATTACACCTCCGTGTCGTCCTGCACCACACTGCCTCAAATCTGTGGCTGTCTTGCAAAGTGAGTTCATCTTTATATAATGGTCCTGGACCTCATTTTGTTGCCGAAGAGGATGCACCAATCTACACCAACACAACAAATTATTATTAGTGTAGTAACAATAACACTATATACAAAATCCACAATGAAAATTAATAATTCTCTTACTTCTGTGGAATGTTCACTCCGACCACTAACAGATGGCCTTCCGGTTCCCCTCGTTCTAATCATTTCTCTGTAAGAAAGTTCACATATATAAAATAATATGTTAACAAAAAATTGTCATATATATAGATACAAAACAAAATACATGAGAAAACCGCACAAACGACTTTCAAAAGATACCAAACTTTGCAATTAGGTCTAAATTGCCGCACACAAGCCAACACAACTTGTAGAAGCGAGTTTGGACTCACGGTCTTCAAGATACGACCGTGTATCGCTTTCACTCTTGAAAAAAGAGCGGAAAGCAATCCACGAACGCATATAGCAAACCGTGGGTGAGAACTCGCAACTACAAGTTGATTTGGTTTGTGAATGGCGAAACCAACCCTACTCACAAAATTTCGTAATTTATGAGCGGGTTCTCTATTGAAAACTTGCTAAAAATATAACAAAATACGTGAGAAAACCACAGACCTCCAAAAAATACGAAACTTTATGATTGGATTGGGCTTTCTGCACACAAGCCAACACAACTTGTAGAAGTGAGTTCCGAACCACGGTTTGAAAGATACGGTCTGGTATCGCTTTCACTCTTGAAAAAAGAACAGAAAGCGATACATTGACGTATCTCGCAAACCGTGGGTCCGAACTTGCAACTACAAGTTTCGTTGGGTTGTGATTGGTTAGCCCGACCTACTCTCACAGTTTCGTATTTTTTGGACTTCGTTTGAGCAGTTTTCTAGTGAGACCGTACTAAAAAGGTTCCGACATATATAGAATTTCTTTCATATACACAAGAAAATAATACAAACGAGATACAAAAATTCTAAAATTTGGCCGTTACGTCTGGCACACCGAACACAAGCCAACGCAACTTGCAGATGTGAGTTCCGACTCTTGGTTTGTAATATACGACTGTGTATCGCTTTATTTTCATTTTATTGAATAAGAGTGATAAACAGACGTATCTTGCAAACCGTGAGTTGGAAATCACCTCTACAAGTTGCGTTGCCTTGTGCGTGGTGAGTCCGACCTACTCGTAAAATTTGGGAATTTTTAGATCTCGTTTGTTTGCTTGTCCTATATTCTATAACTACAACTAACACTACATTTACAAAAATGTCAACAAAATATATACAACACACATGGTACAAAAATTGTAGACTCTCTAAATTGTAGACTACTATGCATAATACAAAAATCAAACTCAAAATTTTTAAAAAAATTCAATAAATTAACATAGTTCATTCTACTAAATTGTGAAAAAGTGAATACTTAGTTCAGAGAGAGAGTTGTCGAAGATGTGAGGAGCCGCTGCTGTAAACGAAGAAGTTGTAGACTCTAGGGTTTCGAAGAATTTGTGCTAGGGTTCGGGTGATTTGGGATTTCGGGTTGGGTTAGGATTTGGGGTATTCGGGAGAGGGAGAGAGATAAAGAGACTTCGAGAAGAGGGGGAGACCGAGAAGAGGAGGTCCGAGTAGAGCTAGGGATTGGGGAATGAGTATCGCGAGCTACACACACACACACACACACACACACACACACACACACAGAGAGAGAGAGAGAGAGAGAGAGAGAGAGAGAGAGAGAGAGAGAGAGAGAGAGAGTTGTTGAAGAAGTGAGGGAGATGGAGATCGTAGTATGTACAAGTGTTTGGAAAAACACTTGTACGTACCTAGGTCGTCGGCCTAGGTTGAATTTTTTTTTTAAACAACCTACAACAATGGCCTAAGTGTTTTTTCGACAAAAAAACAGTTCACGCCAAATAACGCTAAGTCTGAAGCATTTTTGGCGTGAACTTCCCAAAATGCCCCTCCGCTCTTATTAGGATCCCCGCTCAGATCTGAGCGACAACGATTTGAGCTGTTGATCACAATCAAGAGCGATCCAATAGCTCAGATCGTTGTTTTCCAACCCGTTGTAAACAAACATGTTTTCAACTGAGCAAAACCCATATATATATATATATATATATATATATATATATATATATATATATATATATGAATAATGTATTGACCAATTCTTATGTATTTTTATTTTTATATAGAGAATTGACCAATTGTTATATATTTTTATTTTTATATAGAGAAATGGTTAGAACAAGGGAAACTGGAAGGCATCCTGGTAGTCGTAGAGGCGAATCAACCATAGAAGTAAGTATATTATTAGTTTTCATTATGAATATTGTATAGAAAATATTTTATGTACAATAATAAAATTTGCTGCTACGCTGGTTTTGGTTGGTGCGACGTCTTCGGGTGAATATCACGGTCCAGGACCTTTAAGTCCACACGTACTTACTTTGCAAGTCCGCCACAGATCCGAGGAAGTGTGGAGAGGGATGACGCGGAACTGTAACTTCAGTACGCATGAGTCATTGATGATGCACCCGCATACCCATGAGTACCTTGTCCAAGCCAGTTTTTACGGAGTAGGTTTGATAGGTAAGGTGAAACTAGATCGAGCACTTCTTGCAGCCCTCGTCGAGCGATGGAGGCCCGTGACACATAGTTGCTCTCGATGGAGTTGAGATGACTGGGCCAATGGTGTTGCTTCAGATTTGGGCATGGGAACGTATACACTTGGGTCTTCCCCGTATTACGGGACCCACAGAAAGTTGGGTGGCCCCTGCACCCGTTGTTGAGATGTGACCACCTATAGGAGTGTATTGGACCGGTAGACGAAGGTACAAAGACAACCACAATGGAGTTCTAACATACTATAGGGACGAGATCGACTAATTGCGAAATGAATTGGTAATTTGGGAGCTGTATACCCCCGAGCACGTGGAAAGACTACCACCAGCGTGTACGGCTAGTTCGTAGTTGTGGTTGACGCTGGCAGCACTCGTCAACTTTGGTACGGTAGAGAATTATTGGCCGGATAGAATCCTTCGCCAATTTGGGATGGAATAATATACTCCCATCCCATGCAGGTACTACACTGAGCTACATGCCATTAGAGGTATGGGTTGTATGCCCAATCATGACTGGACAGATTTCCACCGTGGTTATGTAGCAAATTAGAATGAGCAAAGGTTTGAAATGATATTTCCTAATGTCAAGTCATATGATGATTCTTGCATTATAAAGTACATGACTTGGTACTGGGAAATAACACGTTTGTACATATCTCTGAGGACTGAAGTGCTAGTTGGCATTCAAGTACCAATTCCAGAGAGAGAGAGAGAGAGAGAGAACCACCACCGGCGTATTCTACGTCACAACCCATGTACCAACCGAATGCATCATCATATCGGTTGTTGGTAAGTCAAATTTGTTAGAAATTTTTTTTCTTCTGTATCACCATTAACTATTTCTAAATTGATAATTTCATCATTGAATTGTGCTACCATATTTTTATCATTGTTGTAGATCGAAAATACATGGGATATGGCAAAGGAATGTGCAGAGGTACTTAGGATCAATGCTGCCGCGAACATGAAAGCTTTTGCTCAGAAGATCCTTACTTCATGCCGGGGTTCACTAGAAGAGGTAGGAGATGGCGAACGATTGACCCTCTATTTAAATATGAACGTACGTTCCCAGCACCGTAAGAGCGTGATTCATAGGCAATCTCGCTCGAGGCAAGAATTGTTACAACAATCTCCTCAACAAGAAGAGCAGCAACAAGAACACGAAGAAGAAGGCCAAGAATTGTAAGAAGAAGATACCGACCCTTCACAAGTAACCCAAATCAGGCGTACGCGACGACAACCTACTCGGAAGAGGTGAGCGCCACAACACTACACACCGGGGTAGCTTGAGTATTTTTTTTTATTCGCGTTGTACGTGATACATGGTATTATTGTATAAAATGGAAATGTTAGTGTTTTTTAATGTTAATTAAGACTACAAATTGTTGCTCTTATTGATGTTCATTATATTGTGTTTGTTGTTAGTTTTTTTTTCTCCCCGAAGTGATTGTGAAACTAGTGTTGTTAGTGAAGTAATGTTAATTATATGGATATTGTGGATATTGTAGCAGCTTCAACTAGTTTTGAATACTTTTTTTTTTCATTAACCTAGGCCGTTGTTGATCTAAAAAATTTTGGGTGATTTGACCTGTTCTCTGACTTGAGAGTAGACTACCAAGATTTTTTGGGTTTTTCTTTAATTATAACCTAGGCCATTGTTTCCAACAACGACCTAGGTTGATATGAATTTTTGGACCATATATTGGCTTGCTCTCTGTCTTGACAGGAGATATCCCTCAGTTTTATTTAATTTTTTTAAAAATAACCTATCCATTGTTTCCAACAACGGCCAAGTTGATATGAATTTTTTTAGGAGATTTGACATGTTCTCTGACTTGAGAGTATACTACGAAGATTTTTTTGGGTTTTTCTTTAATTAACCTAGGCCGTTGTTTCCAATAACGTCCTAGATTGATATGAATTTTTGGACCATATATTGGCTTGCTCTCTGTCTTGAGAGGAACTATCCCTAGGTTTTTTTGAATTTTTTTTAAAATAACCTAGGCCGTTGTTTCCAACAACGACTTAAGTTGATATGAATTTTTTTTAGAGATTTGACCTGTTCTCTAACTTGAGAGTAGACTACCAAGATTTGTTGGACGTTTTTTAAATTAATCTAGGTCGTTGTTGGAAACAACGGTCTATAAAAAAGAATTCAATAACCTAGGATGTTGTTGCCAACAACGGCTTTTCAATAACCTATTTTCCTAATTTAGCTGCAAAAACGAAGGAGCTAACTACGTCTTCTATGTAGGTTAAATATTTTATACAAATTAACTTAAACAAATTTAAGTGAAAACATATAAACGGACAAAAAAACCCGAATATCTCCTGTTTATGTCGTTTGTTAGGGTATGGTTAGGATAGTGCAAAGGATTGGGAAAGGGTTATGAGTAGCTTGACAGATAAGCTGAACAGGGATGTATCTCACATATTCACATTGTTAAAATGTTCTAAAAGTGGTACAAAACCTTGGAATGTTGTTAGTGTAAGGGATAGGAAGCTAAGGGTTAGGGTTAGTGTATGGGTAGGGTTAGGGTTATGCTAAGGGTTAGGGTTAGTGTATGGGTAGGGTTACAGTAGGGTTAGGGTTATTTACCCGAATATTTGGTATTGTTTCTTTCGGAACGTATTATTTTGGGGGGGATTCAAAATATGAATAGTAGACATTATTCAATAGATTAAATTGTTTGTGCTAACCCTATGCCTAACCCTAACCCTAACCCTAACCTTATGCCTAACCCTAACCCTAACCCTACCGAAACCCCTAGTCTATTCATTTAGTACACTCTATTCATCTGTTTGTTTGTTTGTTTTTTTCTCTCCATTTTCATGTTTTTAAATAACCAAAATTGAAGAGCATGAATATTTTTAATTGGAGGGTTAGGGTTAGACATTATATAAAAAATATGTAAGTTTTTTAGGGTTAGGGTTAAAAATATTATCTTGTTCGTTTTTTAGGGAAAAAATAAGGAATATTTTTTTAAAAAAATTGTTTAAGTTATTTTCTATAAGATATTTAAGCTATTTACCCTAACGATTACATATTGTTCGTTTTGGTTGCTACAAAAGGAAATTAATAAAATAAGCGACGATAAATAAGAATATGAATGTCTTTGATGTAGAGTTTAAGAACCTCTGTTCGTAGAGATAGAATACAAAGTTGTAAAATCCCAAAAAAATCATATCAATCTAGGCCATTGTTGGAAACAACGGCCTATGTTATTGGAAACTTTTTTCTAAAAAAAACTTGGTAATCTCCTCTTAAGTCAGAAAGCAGGTCAACTGGAACAAAAAATTTCATATCAACTTAGGCCGTTGTTGGAAATAATGGCCAACTTTATTTAAAAAGAAATTAAAAAAACCTAGGGATATCTCCTCTCAAGACAGAGAGCAAGAAAACTAGCACAAAAGATTTCAAATCAATCTAGGCTATTGTTGGAAACAACGGCCTAGGTTACTGAACTTTTTTTTAAAAAAAAACTTGGTAATCTACTGTCAAGTCAGAAAGCGAACAAAAAAAATTCATATCAACCTATGCCGTTGTTGAAAACAATGACCTACGTTATTTAAAAAGAAATTAAAAAAACCTAGGGATATCTCCTCTCAAGACAAAGAGCAAGCCAACTAGCACAAAAAATTTCAAATCAATCGGCCTAGGTTACTAAACTTTTTTTTAATAAAAACACTTGGTAATCTACTCTCAAGCCAGAGAGCAAGTCAACTGGAACGAAAAATTTCATATCAACTTAGGCCGTTGTTGGAAATAATGGCTTACGTTATTTGAAAATAAATTAAAAAAACCTATGGATATCTCCTCTCAAGACAGAGAGCAAGCTAACTGGCACAAACAATTTCAAATCAATCTAGGTCGTTGTTGGAAACAACGGCCTAGGTTACTGGACTTTTTTATATATATAAAAACTTGGTAATCTACTGTCAAGTCAGAGAGCAAGTGAACTGGAACGAAAAATTCCATATCAACCTATGCTGTTGTTGGAAACAACGGCCTACGTTATTTAGAACAAAATTAAAAAAACCTAGGGATATATCCTCTCAAGACAGAGATCAAGCCAACTAGCACAAAAAATTTCAAATCAATCTAGGTAGGCCGTTGTTAGAAGCAACGGCCTAGGTTACTAAACTTTTTTTTAAAAAAAAAACTTGGTAATCTACTCTCAAGTCGGAGAGCAAGTTAACTGGAACAAAAAATTTCATATCAACTTAGGCCGTTGTTGAAAATAACGGCCTACGTTATTTAAAAAGAAATTAAAAAAACTTAGGGATATCTCCTCTCAAGACAGAGAGTAAGCCAATTGGCACAAGGCCGTTGTTGGAATCTACTGTCTAGGTTACTGAACTTTTTTTATAAAAAAATTTGGTAATCTACTGTCAAGTCAGAGAGCAAGTCAACTGGAATAAAAAATTTCATATCAACCTATGCCGTTGTTGGAAACAATGGCCTAAGTTATTGTAATTTTTTTAAAAAAAAATTGGTACTCTCCTCTCAACTCAGAGAGCAAGTCAACCGGAACAAAAAAATTTGTATCAGACAGTGGCCTAGGTTATTTCAAAATATTATTGTTTAGTTTTAAGCTGTTCTGTCCAACAACGTAGTAGGTAAACAAATATTTTGTTTAAAAAAGATTACATAAAAAACTGATACCACAAAGCTCTCTGTTCAACTACTATTGTCATATATCTCATACACAATTTCATTCAACCTTCACAATACTAGTACTCTTCCATCAAGAACATATTAAGGCAGATCAGTCAACACACAAAACATAAACATAATGAATATCAACTAAAGAAACTAAAACATTATTAACAAACACATTACATCCACAAATCCAACAACATTCTTTGGAACATATATTATCATCAAACCAATAAAAAACAACAAAGACATAACTTGAATCGATTACATATAATTAAGAATGTGATGCAACAAAAGACAAGGGAGCTTCCTTCAATAAATATCTGCAAGATTTATAAAATTCAAACAACACCAGAGATTAGTATTGTTAGTCTACAAGATATTCAAATACTTCACCCCCATTAAAATTTTACCTCACAAAGGTTCATCAAAATTATCGTCGAAACTCTCTTTATCAGTTGGAAAATTTTCTTCTAGACTGATTGCTCTAAAATAAATGACAAATTTAGGTTAGTCAACATTTTATATATATGCACATCAAAATACAAAGCAAGATTAAATATTTTTAATATAAGTTAACAAAAGTTACATATATATTACCCCTCAAATAGGGTTGGACAATTTCTTGAATCATGTCTGAGTACGAGCAAGCCGCATGTTTTACACCGTCTAGGATTTTTACCACGAAGTTGCTCTCTTATTGGCATCAATCTCTTCCCTTTAGGTCTTCTCTTTGTAACACATTGTCCTGTATCCCTCACACGTGGAATGGCAGGCCCACTGCCTTCAGCATGGGGTTGTGCATGTCTTTCTTCATGGGGTTGTGCACTACCTTCGGGATGTATTTGAAGACGAGAAACGTCGTCAATGCCTTTGAGTATAAGATCGAGCATGTATTTGTAACTAGAATCGGAGCAACAACCAAGATCAACCATTTATTTTGCGTGATAACTTAATTCACAATAGCGAGAACCAAAATTTTGGCTACTTCCTTCTTGTAGAACAGATGTATAACTTCTTCTCATCACATCCTGGGTCCATCTTCTTTTAATATATATATCTGGCAGAGAACTGTGATGACTGAACCGAAAAACGGCCAAAATATGTTTGCAGGGAATTCCAACACATTTGAACATGTTACAACAAGTAACAATTTGACGGAGTTTGCATAATTGAATCAACCTCCCCGGTTCCGATTGTCCAGAAAGCATCACATGGAAGGTTGAACTATCTGGTGTGTCAAGATTGACAACAAAAGTCACATTATTTAATAAGCTTTTTGTAACTTCATCTTGAAATTTATAGAACATTTTCAAAGTGTATATTCGCACCATATGTTCTTCCAACGCCCACTGGGTCTTCAATTTCGGTCTCCTCTCACAGTTACGATGATTTTCTTTAAGTTCATCGTGTCTTTTCTTTGCCAAAAATCTATCGAAGATGACGACAAATTCATGTAAATGGTACTTTTCTGTATGATGCTTCAAGGAAGAATGCATAGACTCAACCCGTTGGCTATTCAACATGCCAGCCCAAAATAAATATCTTGCATAGAGGGGTGCCCATTTATCACAAATTTCAAATAGATCGTTCACCCATTTTTTATTCTCAACTCTGTAGTTCAGAAGCACAGATTTTCATTTCTCTTCGAACTCATGTACATATTCAGAATCATAAATGACAGCCTTCAAATCATCCTTAAACTTGTTGACATCATTAGACATACACACCTCTTGCGGTAACTTATCCAATATGTGCCAAATGCAATAACAATACCGAGTCTCAGAAAAAACTTTCTTCACTGCGACGACGATCCCACGATCCTGGTCCGTCATGAAGCCGGATGAAGCACGATTTATTAGTTCTAGCCACTTTTCAAAGAACCACACAAAAGAAGAGGTTTTCTCATTTGGAATGAACCCACCTCCTAAGAACGTTGATTGCCAATGATGATTGACTCCGACAAATGGAACAAATAACATTCCATATCGGTTCGTGTTGTATGTGACATCAAAGCAAAGTGCATCCCCAAATTCTTCATAGTTCATCCTAGAAATATCATCCACCCAAACATAATGAGACAACCGGCTTTCGGAATCTACTTGAAAATCATAAAAAAATGAAGAATCCGTCATTTTTTTCGATTCAAAAAAATCAATGAGAATATTCTCATCGTGTCCTTTCATCACTTCGTGGGAGTCTCTAAGTAGATTTCTAGCATCTTTTTCGGTGAATCCTATTTTATCGTGACCACCACTAGAACTTTTGAAGAAGAGCATTTGTTTGCAAGTAGAGATATTAGCTTGGGTCATTTGATCCATTATTATTCTATCGGTGTTTCTGGACAAAAGATGTCTTCTACCAGGTGAAGTAAATACGTGATTGTGTGGTTCATGAAATAAATACAACACCCATTTATTACTCTCTTCGTTCAGTTTTACACGAACGATAGCTTTGCAACCGGTTCTAGAAGTAGTCCCTCGTCTACCTTCACTAGATTGACTCGGTGAAGTCCCTTCTTTATTACACAAAAAAGACTTATCCACGACTTGTCTTCCCTTGTATTTATTCGCACCCTTACGCATTGTGAAACCCCCACATTTAGCATATATATGAAGAATAAAAGTTCTCCAGTTCATCTAAGGTATGAAAGGTCATACCTAACTTTGGTTTGAGATGCTCTTCAACAAGCGGCATGCATTCACCACTTTGTTATGCACACATAAAATTGTTGCCGGCAACAGAATATCCTTAACCCCTGTCCATATCTAACATCATCAATAAAATAACAATTATCAATACACTGATCTTATCACACTATTCATATATATATATATATATATATATATATATATATATATATATATATATATATATATATATATATATATATATAATTAAGCAAAAATATGTGAGAAAACCGCACAAAGCACATCCAAAATTGCGAAACTTTGTGAGTAGGTCGGACTCGCCATATACAAGTCAATGCAATTTGTAGAAGTGAGTTTCGACTCACAGTTTAGAAGATATGGAAATGTATCCCTTTTCACTCATTTTTTTCTGAGTGAAAAGCGACACATTGCCGTATCATGCAAACCGTAAGTCAAAACTCACTTCCACAACTTTCGTTGGCTTGTGTGGGGTGAGTTCATCATACTCACAAAATTTCATAATTTTCGGATGTTCTTTGTGTGGTTTTATAGTGAAAACTCAATCAGAAAATATCAAAGTATAATTGTTGTTGTTCTTAAGGATATGGGACAGATCCACACAAATGACATCAAAAAAATTTGGAACTTAGTGAGCAGATCAGACTCACCACGCATGAGCCAACGCAACTTGGAGAAGTGAGTTTCGACTCATGATTTGTAATATACGGCAATGTATCATTTTCACTCACGAAAAAGAGTCAAAACCAATACACGGCCGTATCTTGCAAACCGTGGGTCGCAACTCGCCTCTACAAGTTGCGTTGCCTTGTGCTTGGTGAGTCCGACCTACCCGTAAAATTTCAGAATTTTTGGAGTTCTTTACAAAAATATACAACTACAACTACAATTTGAGCGAGGAACAACTAATTCTATAACTCTACTGTAACATCCCGTACTTAAGAGTGTATATATATAATAATATGGAGAATTTGTTGGTTTTCCTATAGATGAGTTCTATAGGGTGTGGTGTATGGAATTTAATAGAGTTGGATGTAAGTGGGGGGTTGGCTGCATCTGAAGTGGGCCCCCGGGGTGTGTTGGTGTACTACCACGTGGAAGAGAAAGGAATGGGGTTGGCTGTGCATGACGTGGCTGTGCATAGCATGGGTTAGTCCCACATCAGACGAAGAGGAGAGAGAGAGTGAGAGAATATATTAGGAAGCCTATGATCAAGAGGCACCAAACAGTCCGGACACCTTTTGTGAGGCAGCTTGTGGTAGGCAGTTGTTAGAATTTGTTTGAGCGGGGCTCGAGGCTTTCCAAATAGTATCAGAGTCGACTTTCGACACCGATCATGGGTAAGAGTGGGTTAGAGGTACGCCTGTAATGGAACTAGTAGATGTACAGTGGTGGGTGACCAGATTCCCGGGTAGGGCTGTACAGCTAGCAGAATTAGGGTACTCCACTCCACATCGGCTAAAAAGGTATCCTGGATTAGGTTGCAAGTCCGGGGCTCAGTGAGGACGCTGAGTTCTTAGGGAGGGTGTATGTAACACCCCGTACTTAAGAGTGTATATATATAATAATATAGAGAATTGGTTGGTTGGCCTATAGATGATATCTATAGGGTGTGGTGTATGGAATTTAATAGTTGGATGTGAGTGGGGTGTTGACTGCATTTGAAGTGGACCCCCAGGGTGTGGTGGTTCGCTGCCACGTGGAAGAGAAAGGAATGGGGTTGGCTATGCATGGCGTGGTTGTGCATAGCGTGGGTTAGTCCCACATCGGAGAAAGAGGAGAAAGAGTGAGAGAATATATTAGGAAGTCTATGATCAAGAGACACCAAATAGTCTGGACACCTTTTGTGAGGCAGCTTGTGGTGGGCAGTTGTTAGAATTTGTTTGAGCGGGGCCCGGGGCGTGACATCTACCATCTACATTATCAAAAAACTATACACAATATGCATCCTCAAACTAACCAATAACTAACTACGCATCAAAAAATACGACTCAAAAATAAAATTTTAAAATTACTATAAATGAACATAGCAAGATTAGAGTGAATACCTTGCACAATGTGGGTTTCTTGTGAATGAGAGTAAAGAGGTAGAGACGCAGCTGTAGATGGAGGAGGACTAGGGTTTGGACGTTT
Source organism: Hemerocallis citrina (assembly GCA_017893485.1). Classification (NCBI taxonomy): domain Eukaryota; kingdom Viridiplantae; phylum Streptophyta; class Magnoliopsida; order Asparagales; family Asphodelaceae; genus Hemerocallis; species Hemerocallis citrina. The sequence continues at coordinate 230,714,742 of CM030360.1, forward strand.
TCGTTAGGGCTAGGGTTTTGGGTTCGGGAGGATCTCCAGGAAGAGAGAGAGAGAGAGAGAGAGAGAAAGAGTTCGAGAAATTAGGAGAGAGTGAAGGAGGAGGGGTGGCTTAAGTGAAGGAGAAGCTAGGGTTTCGTTTGGGTTCTCGAACGAGCGATAGAGAGAGAGAGAGCAAGGGAAGAGAGAGTCAGAAATCGAAGGTAGAAGTAGAGAAATTTGTACAAGTGTTTTAAATAACTTGTATAACCTTGGCAGTTGTTTCCAACAAAGGCCAAGGTTCAAAAAAAAATAATTTTGAACTACTTAGGCCGTTGTTAGAAACAACGACCTAGGTTAAAATTGGGCCACAAATGTTGCACTTTGTCTACTTTGAGCGAGAGAGAGTGAAAGATACGCAAAGTGAAGCGTTATATGACTGGTGAAATACAACTTTTACACCTCCTCACGGAAGTGATGGGGGCTAATGGGCGGGATTGATCCCAATCGTTGGATCTAGATCAAAGCGATCCAACGGTCAGGAACTCAGTTTGCAACAGGTGTGTGCATACAGACCTGTTTGCAACTGAGCAATCCTCCATATATATATCTAATCTCTAATATTATAATGATATAGTTGGGTTGTCATTTGTAGACAATCATTCAACTAACCATCTAATCTCAACTAGGGATGACATCAGGGTCAAGTCAACCCGCGACCTGCCCAACTCGACCTGACCTGCCTTGGCTCGGTTCGGGTTTGGGTCGGACCCGTTATCCCAACCGGGTCAACCTGGGTTGAAAAAATCTCAATACCAACCCGCTCAACCCGACCCGTCAACCCGCAAAACCGCCCGAACCTGACCCGTGACCCGCGGGTTTGTGGATTCAACCCATTTGAATTTTTTTGGGGTTTATTTTAATCTTTTTTTTTGTGTGTCAAATATATGTATATATATGTATACATATACTGCAATATATATATATATATATATATATATATATATATATATATATATATATATATATATATATATATATATATATATAAATACACACACACACACACACACACACAGTTGAAAACGCAAATGTTGTGAAAACCCATGAAAACAACATAGGCCGTTGTTTGAAACAATGGCCTAGGTTATGATGCATTATAACCTAGGCCGTTGTTTCCAACAACAGCCTAGGTAGTTTTCCACGTTTTCACAGACATTTGCATTTTCAACTGAGCATTTCCCATATATATATATATATATATATATATATATATATATATATACACTCTAAAATATATCATTTTTTTTTCTTTCAAATGAGTGTGGACATCAAAATTAATTGATTACACCCCACTATTCAATTAGACAACCCCCACCCTAGCTATTTATAGCCAATACCACCTCCTCACTTCTCTCATCTCACCAATGTGAGACTAAAAGTTTTCAAAGTTTTAAATCAAATATATTTAGTTTCACATTGGTGAGATGAGAGAAGTGAGGAGGTAGAGTTGGCTATAAATAGCTAGGGTGGGGTAAGCTAATTGAGTAGTGGGCTATAAATAGCTAGTGAGCAATTAATTTTGTTGTGCACACCCATTTAATATAAAATGTACAATTTTTTATTTTTTGGAGTTTAAAAAAATTTGCTGGGCCAACCTGTGACCCAGCCTGAGTATTCACCCAATCCGACCCGGACCCGCCCGTTACCCGGGCTAGCCCACCGGGTTAGGGCCCAAATCGGACCACCCGACCCGAATGTCAACCCTAATCTCAACCATTCATTTATAAGTTGGAGTTATATTAACCATTTATTTACTCAATAGTTGTTAGTTACTATAATACCCTCAAAGTTTAAATTTATTTACGACTTAATTATTCACAAAAGTACCACTCATATAAAATAAAAGTTTGTGCCACTAGGGATAATTTGTAAAGAGTATGTACGAGTAAAGGGAGGTCTCAGGTTCGAGGCCAGATTACGTCTTATTATTTACTTTATAAAATAAATAAAAATTTGATTAGAACATGCATCACACGTGCAGATTACTAGTATATATATCTCTAAACTTTCTGTTTCCAAACATGACTTTAACGATTAATATCTACTAGGGTTGGCATTCGGGCGGGCGGGTTGGTTCAGGCCCCAACCTGGCGGGCTAGCCCAGGTAACAGGCGGGTCCGGGTCGGGTTAGGTTAACACCCCAGCCGGGTTCAAATTTCAACTTCTCAACCCGCATTACCCGCAAACCCATACGGGTTCAACCCGACCCGCCGAGCCAGGTCACAGGTTGGCCCAGCAAATTTTTTTAAACTCCAGAAAAAAAAAAAAAAGCATTTTATATTAAATGGGTGTGAACAACAAAATTAATTGTTTACTAGCTATTTATAGCCCACTACTCAATTAGTCCACCCCACCGTAGCTATTTGTAGCCAACTCCACCTCCTCACTTCTCTCATCTCACCAATGTGGAAATAAATATATTTGGATTTTAAACTTTAAAATTTTATAGTCCCATATTGGTGAGATAGGAGAAATGAGGAGGTGAAGTTGGATATAAATAGCTAGGGTAGGGTTGTCTAATTGAGCAGTGGGTGGTAATCAATTAATTTTGTTGTCCATACTCATTTTTTTAAAACATGATATATATTAGAGTAAATCTATAGAGGGCACTTCCGTTGTGCACTATCCTCCGTGTGCACTCCGTGTGAACTTTTTACATGGAGTGGACATGGATGATCCGAACCGTTCACATTGATCTACACATCTATATTAGTCTAAATATGTAAAATCAAGTCATTTGGAATTCATTTGCCAATCCATCAAGTCAAGTATAAAAACAAGCGATATTCAGCCATACAATTTTGTAACACTTCAATGGATGTGTAAATGAATTCCAAATGACTTGATTTTACATATTTAAACTAATTTAGACGTGTAGATCAATGTGAACAGTTAGGATCATCCATGTGCACTCCGTGTAAAAAGTTCACACTGAGTGCACACGGAGGGTAGTGCACAATGGAAGGGCCCTCATATATGCATATATACATATAAAGAGTTACTCTATTATGAGATGGTGAGCTCAACACCTTATCGTAAGCTGAAGTTCTCAGCCCTTCGATTGTGTTCGATCGCGATCCGAGGGCTGAGATTTGATCCACCCATCTTGAATAGTGAGAGCTGATATGTTGAGGGGCAAAATAGTCATTTCGCTAACTCTCTTTCTTCCTCAACTCTCTCCCGTTCTCTCATTTCTCCCATTCCGTCTCTCTCTTCGACGATTCCTGAGGCGATTCCTCACTTCAATTCTTCAGATCTCATAAACCCTAGCCTATTCGATTCGCTCACGATTCCTCTCTTCGATTCGAAGAGTGAGCAGCTCTGATTCGAAGCTATGAGCTGAGAACCCATTAAAATAGTAGCTCCACCTCTCTTTCTCTCAACCCTAGCCCCCAAATCGAATCTCCACCTCTCTTTCTCTCAACGCACTAGAAACCCTAGTTGCGTTTGCCCTAAATCGGTTGCCCCTAAATTAAAAGTCGGTCAGCTGAGCCTATCAGGTAATCTCAAGCTCTGATTCAAAGTCAATCAGCTGAGTCTATCAGGTAATTTAAAAAATCAATTTTTCTTGACTTTATAATTGTTCATGTTTATTTGGGGTTTTTATTTCGGAATATATGTATGAATAGGAAATTAGCTGAAAATCATCATAATTTGGCTAGTAGGATTTAGAAAATAGATTTTGTTATGGTAGTATGGATTAGAAAATAGGAGGGCATCGATTGTGTCTGATCCACCAAAAGAATCTTGTCCATATTATCGTAATGTAGAATGAGGTATGTAACAAATACTGAATGGAAATGTTATTTGTTCTATCGTAATGGTAATATTACTTGTATACGGCGTCATTCATGTATGAAGGAGTTTACAGATACTAAGTATATGCAAATATTTGTGTGAAGGGATTTCTAGAACCGATAATTTAGCTAGCTTCTTCAAACACAACTGAATAGCAAGAACAATATTAGTCATACAAACTAAAATAACCCCCAAACAATGTGCTACTAGAGCAGCTGGTTTTCATAAAATAAATTTAGTTAAGTTACCTGCCATTGAATTGATATTGCCATCAACTGTTTTCTTTTCTTTACAGGCCTGATTCCTTTATTAGGTTTAGACAATAAAATTAGTACACAATGACATGCATGGCCTACATTTTGATGAGAAAAGAAAATTATGTGTTTGATAAGTTTAGGAGAAAGGGTTGCCTGAAAAAACAACCCATTTCATAGTTACATTTTGATCATGCATTTAGGCTTGTGTCACGCTTTCATCTTTTATTTGTCTTTGTGTTATTTTCTTCAACTGCAACATATTAGTTTCACTTGGACAGTTGGATTACACAGGTAGATATGTTATCTATAAGTATCATTACTGGTTATCCAATTGGGTGTGTTGATGTAGGCAATGATGACAAACACTATTTTACAAGCACTACTTTCAGTTTGACTTCTCCCACTTCCCCCTTTAATTTTACAAGCACTATTGATGTATCTTGGCTGATTCGGAATGTTGTATCTGAAGCAGGCATGATTCAGAATTTTTTCATGTATCTGAACCATTTTCATGTATCTTGGCGGACTCAGAATGTTGTATCTTGACTGATTGAAGCATTTTCATGTAGTATCTTGGCTAAATCATTATAATTTTAAACAACACATAAATATTTTGCAATCAGCCAAGATTAAGCTCTGAGAAATATCCGGTATCAATCAGCCAACATCTTTCAATCAGCCAACATCTTCCAATCAGCACATAAACATTTTTATGTTGTTTCATTGCTGATTGAGCTCTGAATAATTTTGTTTCAGAGCATTCCAAGTTGACATTTTGTTGGGGGGGGGGACGGTTGAAAATAGTTGGCATGGCATAGTTATGCAGCCCTAGGCAAATAAGTTTGCTTGATTTACAACAAACAGTGAAATAGAAGTGTGTTCTGAGCCTACGATTACTTCAAATAATGTTTTTGTTGATTAGTACGACTTGGTAGTTTGTAGTAATATTTTAGTTCATGCATGCATGTTTAACATTTTGCTTTTAATTTTTTTCAGGAGAAGCATTAGCATCTCAAGCAGGCATGATTTCGAATCTTGGCTGATTGAAGCATTTTCATGTATCTTGGCTGATTCATTATTATTCCGAATTTTTTTTCATGTATTCGAAATTTTTTTTATGTATCTTGGCTGATTCGGAATGTTGTATTTGAAGCATGTTCATGTTGGCTGATTGAAGCATTTTGGCTGATTCACGATACATTTTGGCTGATTGTAACTTGGCTGATTGTATTTTGGCAGATTGTATCTTGGCTGATTGTATTTTGGCTGATTGTATTTTGGCTGAATCTTGGACATATGAAATTTTTTTATATAGTATCTTGGCTGATTGAAGCATTTTCAAGTTGTAACATGGCTGATTCAAATAAATTTTTCAGGTTGTATCTTGGCTGATTGAAGCATGTATATGTTGTATCTTGGTTGATTCACAATATTTTGATGTTTTATCTTGGCTGATTGAAGCATTGTCAGGTTGTATCTTGGCTGAATCACAATTTTTTAATGTTGTAGCTTGGCTGATTCACAATTTTTTAAGTTTGTATCTTGGCTGATTGAAGCATGTTCATGTTGTATCTTGGTAGATTAAGCTCATTTTTATGTTATTTTTGAGTTGATTGAAGGAATAACAATGTTATATTTTCACTAGATCAGCTCATTTTTATGTTGTGTACGAGAAATTGATAGATGTTTATGTTGTATATTGGCAGATTCAGCTATTTTTTATGTAGTTGACGAGTTGTTTGAACTGTATTTGATCAGAGGGGCTAGGTTTTTCTTCTCCAAAAAACATCTACACATTACAAATCATAAGCTCTATTTAAACCAACTTTAACATATAAAGAGCTCAATAACATGAAAATGATCTTTATACAATATCTTTCAGCCAAGACATCTAAATGATCTTTATACAACATAAGTAGAATGATATCTAAATCTCTTTATTGATTCTCTTCATTTTCACCTCAAATGAAAAAGAATAAAAGCGTACAATCAGCTCATAAACAACATAAAAAAAACTCAACCAGCTCATAAACAACATAAAAAAGAGCTCAACAGCCAAGATACAACATAAACATGGTTCAATCAGCTCAACTATACAACATAAAAATATTACAATAAGGTCAAAAATACACTTCTTGCTTCAGCTGCTTCTGCTGCCTGCTTGAACTGCTACTGCTGTACCTGAAAAAAATTAAAAGCAAAATCTTAAACATGAATTCATAAAGTAAATTGCTACTACAAATTGCCAAGTAGCATTAATCAACAAAAACATGATTTGAAGTAGTTGTAGGCTCGGACCACACTTCTATTTCACTGTGCATTCATAAATAAAGTATACTTATTTCTCTAGGGCTGCATTATTATGCCATGCTAACTAGTTTCGAACCCCCCCCCCCCCCCCCCACACCCTCCTTCAAAATGCCAACTTAGAATGCTCATAAATAACATGAAAAAATTACGAATCAGCCAAGACACAAGAGTTAGCGAAATGACTATTTTGCCCCCTCAACATATCAGCTCTCACAGAATGAGATGGGTGGATCAAATCTCACCCCTCAGATCGCGATCGAAGGGCTGAGAACTTCAGCTTACAATAAGGAGTTGAGCTCACCATCTCATAATCAGCCAAGATACAACCTAAAAAAATTTCTATCAGCTATGTTACAACATCAAATTGCTTCAATCAGCCAAGTTACAACATGAAAATGCTTCAATCAGCCAAGATTTTCAACAAGAAAAAATTTTCTATCAGCCAAGATTCAGCCAAGATACAATCAGCCAAAATATAATCAGCCAAGATACAATCAGCCAAAATGTATCGTTAATCAGCCAAGATACAATCAACCAAAATGCTTCAATCAGCAAAGATTCAACATGAACATTTGCTGAGATCTTTTGCTTACGAGAAGGATCTCTTCTCACCATCTCATAATGTAATCACTCATATAATAGAGACACTTCCTGCAATTGCTATAAACCCAAAAAATGCAAACGTCCTCAACCAAGGCCAGCAAACTGCAATTGCAATTGCTATAGAACCAAAAATTAACCAACAGGGTCTTCATTGCATAGATCAAGACCAATAACATAACCTACACTCAATAAAAAATTTGTAGGGGGGAGGCATAATAATTCAAAGTAATGCTTGTAAAAGAGTGATTGTCATCATCGCCTATACCAACACACACAACAGAAGGCAGTTTCTACAAATTTAAAAATAAAGAGACTGAGAATCGAACGCTTGCTGTATTGGAGAATCATGCATCACATTTCTACAGGCGACCATTGCAGCTGATCGACTTTCCATTTAGGGGCAACCAATTTAGGGCAAATGCGGCTAGGGTTTCCAAATAAGGGGTTTCCAGTGCGTTGAGAGAAAGAGAGGTGGAGCTTCGATTTAGGGGCTAGGGTTTGAAATCGGTTCTCAGCTTCGATTTAGGGGCTCGAGTTGAGAGAAAGAGAGGTGGAGCTACTATTTTAATGGGTTCTCAGCTCGTAGCTTCGAATCAGAGCTGCTCACTCTTCGAATCGAAGAGAGGAATCGTGAGCGAATCGAAGAGGCTATGGTTTATGAGATCTGAAGAATCGAAGTGAGGAATCACCTCAAGAATCGTCGAAGAGAGAGACAGAACGGGAGAGATGAGAGAACGGGAGAGAGTTGAGGAAGAAAGCGAGTTAGCGAAATGACTACTTTGCCCCTCAACATATTAGCTCTCACTACTCAAGATGGGCGGATCAAATCTTAGCTCTTGGATCGCGATCGAACGCAATCGAAGGGCTGAGAACTTCAGCTCATGATAAGGAGTTGAGCTCACCATCTAATAATAGATTAACTCTATTTTGTAATATATGTATACATATATACATATATTTGGCACACACAAAAACGATTCAAAAAAAAAATCCAAAAAAAAAAATTCAAATGGGTCAGACCCGCGGGTCACGGGTCGGTTCATGCGGGTTTGAACTGGTTTGCGGGTTGACAGGCCGGGTTGAGTAGGTTGCTATTGAGATTTTTGCAACCCGGATTGACCCGGTTGCGATAACAGGTCCGACCCGAACCCAAACCAGGCCAAGGCTGGTCGGGTCGAGTTGAGCGGGTCGCGAGTTGACCCGACCGGATGCCATGCTACTACCTGTTATATGCCCTGTGCATGCTGTTTATTGGAATGCTCATCAACTGTTTGTTCAAATGCATCAACGAGGTTTCATATTTTGTTTGAATCATTTCTCAGTTTCGTTCTTAAGGATACACAGATTTTAATGGTAGAGGATGAGGATGTACAGCATATATATAGTGCACACACTGGTTGCATAACAATATCACACAGCGAAAAGGGAGAGAAGATGAGATTTGATCCAATTTAAGCGGTCGGGTAAGAAGCTTGCATGGCAATACCGCAGAGTCCTTCTGTGGCATCAACATCTCGTTGCATCATTATATACCCTTTGTCTCCCCACGAAGTTCCCCATGAATTCTTCACAAGCCAATATTTGGTCCCATCCGACGTGGCTCCATAGCCAACAGCTGTGACACCGTGGTCAAGCTCAGTTCCGCAGTCACCAGTGAACACACCGCTGGAATAGAACTGGAAGTCATGGCCACTGGCATCAATGGCAACAGAAACAGGTTGTCCGGCAACGGCTTTCAACAGAGATGACTCGCTATTTGCAGGTACGTCTTCAAAACCGGTTATAGTTGCTGCTGACTTCTTGGTACTACATGTCCCATCTGTGCCATCATATGGGTAGCTTGCTTCAGTTGCTATGCCTCCATTTTGGATGATGAAGTCGAAAGCATCATCCATTAGCCCCCCTTCGCATCCTTGGTCCATACCGTCGACATCACAGTCCACTAGTTCTTGCTCTGACAAGGATAATAACTTGTTTGTGGTGAGCTTAGTGATACCTTCAGTTGCTGCCACTGCCGAAAATGCCCAACAACATCCTGAAAATTTTTGTATGAATTTCTTTAAATTATTAGTTTGTCAATCAATCTACATTTTTGCTTTGTGATCAAGAAATTGATGGTTAACTTACCGCACTGGCCCTGATCCTTGATCGGTGTGACTGCACCTTTGCTCCTCCAGTCCATGCTTGAAGGCACAGCTGACGCGTTCTCATACCTGAAAGCGGGCGTTGCTTTCCTCACAGAGTTTGAAGGCTGACGCTTAAAACCATTGCGAGACGCCCTGAACTCTTCGTTGGTAAGGTCTGCAAATTGGTTAGCAGCAAGCTTATACCTGCGGTTCCCAGCTCTACTGACAGAATCAATGTATTCAACATTGCTCGCAAATATCTTGAAGCGGGCTTCTTTCTCAGCAGCATCCTTGTATACGCGGTTGTTTTGAGCCATCCATTGTTCGTGCCTCACCGACATTGGCACGGGACTGATTGTGCGAGAAGTGGCTACAGTAGCCCAAATACCAACCACTGACAACAGAACAAACAAGCATTGATTGGTTGTGAAAGACATGGTTTTGGATATGGAGAATGTTTGTAGGATACACAAGAATTAGCTGTTAATTAGTGCTTATATAGAGCTAGAACTTCTTGTCTCTTGCTTTGGGTGTTAACTGAGAGGGAGGTTCGAAGTGCCGTGACATTTCAATTGATCTGCATATAAGCTGAAAAATTGGACTAATTAAGTGCATAATATATGAACTACTTCAAAGGTGCCGTCAAGGTTGCTCTACTTTTTTGTTTCTTCTTCTGTTTCAATTACATTACTAGATCAAAATTTAAATTAAAAAAAAAAAAGAACCACTTTACTAAACTGTTTCTCAGAATTTGGAGGTAATTTCTACCGTTGAGATTGTACTTATATGCGATGTTGATTAACGCCTATTGGATTTGAATTAGAGGATTTATCTTCCTAAGTAACTAATAGCTAGTGATTTTCTGGTGTTGTATTGCTTTAGCCTTCATGTAATGTGACGTCTTGTACATCTTTGTATATCTTGTACAATCATACAAAACCAACACCGTTTTATTCCCACATTTTGTTTTTGTTTTTTTTGGACAAAAGAATGGAATTCAAGCCAGCATATTATAAAGTAACAAATATAAATCTTACAGCAAATTAAACCTGAAGCACATTCTAGAGCTAGAATAAGCACAAGGCATCAAAACCAAAATGCATCCAGATGGTGTAAATAGATCCGGCTTCAAGACTGGTCAGAAAACTAGCGAGACTCAAAAAAAGGCTCCGTCAATGGAATAGAGATACTTTTGGAAATGTTATTCATAGGAAGGAGGCCATTCTGAAAGAAATTGATCTATTAGAAAGGACAGAGGAAGCGGATGACCTGGACGACATCCAATTTGAAATACTCAACACTTGTAGGCAGGATATCCAAGAGACGTATCACAAAGAGGAGATCTTGTGGAGACAACGGTCTGGGATGAAATGGCTAACCGAAGGGGATACAATTACAAAATACTTTCACAAAGTTGCTAGCATGCGTCGCAGGAATAACCTTATCCATGCCATTGATATCGACGGGCAAACTGTCTCTGAGGCTAGCCAGATTGAAAAGCATGTCCATAAAACGTATAAGGAGCTGTTGGGCCAAAATAACGATGGTAACTGCGAGTCCACTGAAGATCTATAGGAAGAACTTCCAGAGGAGGTGCGACATCGAGTTGCAGCTTTGCAGGCTCCGTTTACCCTGGATCAATTAAAGGAGGCAGTTTGGGGGATGGGCCAAGATAGTGCGCTAGGTTCGGATGGGTTTCCAATATTTTTCTACAAGAGGTTTTGGGACATCCTAAAGCTAGACCTTTTGGAAGTAATGAAGGCTTTCTACGAGGGATCTCTGCAGCTGGAGAGACTAAACTATGCTCACGTTTGTCTCATCCCGAAGAAGAAGGGTGCCTCAGAAGTGGGGGATTATCGCCTGATCAGTTTGATCAATTGCTCGGTTAAGATTATCACAAAAGTGCTGGCTAATAGACTAAGAGGGTTGATTGGGGACATCATCGATGATTATCAGACTGGATTTATCGTTGGTAGGGATATTTTTGAAGGGATCGTTCTAGTACAGGAGGTTATACAAGACTGCAAAAGACGTAAGAAGTCTGGGTTCATGTTAAAGCTAGACTTCGAAAAGGCATACGACAAGGTGGAATGGAAATGTCTACTGGAAATCCTTAGTAGGCGGGGGTTTGGGGACAGATGGATCGGTTGGATTCGGTTGGATTGAAAACTGGCTCAATACGGCTACAACACAGGTTCTAGTTAATGGGAAGCCAGGAAAGAAAATAAGGTGTAGACAGGGGCTTAGGCAGGAGGATCCCCTATCTCCTCTTCTCTTTACTTTGGTGGCTGATGGACTACACCGTATACTCCAATCGTATAGAGAAAAGGGCCTTCTGAATGGGCTGGGCCTGAGGCGGGGAGTATCCGCAGTTATTAACATCCAATACACGGACAATACTCTTATCTTGGGAGAATGTGACACGGCCCAGGCTACACATCTGAAGTGGGGGTCTGTACCTATTTGAGGACTGGTCGGGTCTTAAAGTTAACTTCCATAAAAGCTCTATCTCCTTCTTAGGTCCTTCACGATCGGATGATCTAGCAGTGGCAAAGATCCTCAACTGTCCGATCCAGAAACTTCCTATTAAATACCTCGGATTGCCTATAGGTTGCAGCATTATTAGGAGGGTTGATTGGAATGCTCTGATTGACAATATTGGGAATAGGCTAGAGGGATGGAAGGGTAAAATTCCTTTGTAGGGAGACTGGTTTTGTTAAACTCTGTCCTTAGCTCAATTCCCTTATACTTTTTGTTATTTTACGAGATTCCGGTTTGGGCTATCAAGAAGATTGATAGACTAAGGCATCAATTCCTCTGGCGCAGTTCGGGATCAGATGGAAAAGGATACCCTCTTATCAAATGGGGGCTAGTGTGCAGAAGAAAAGAGTTTGGAGGATTGGGAATTATCAACCTGCGGCAAATGAACCAAGCTCTGCTCTGTAAATGGTGGTGGAAACTAAGAGCTAAGCCTAAAGCGAAATGGGCTTCTCTGATCAAGCGGAGCTACATGAGGAATGGTTGTATCATAGGAAACCGAAGAACATGTCATCCATGTCAGGGTTCTGGCGGGGATTAAATAGAACCAAAGATATTTTTCTCACGGGAGCTACCTTCTCCATTGGAAATGGGGACACCATTTTGTTTTTGGAAGGACAAATGGTGTGGTCCGATCAATCTTAAAAGAAGATTTTCGGAGTTATACAAATCAGCTACAGATCAAAATGACTGGGTATCTACTCAATGGAAGAACCAAAGATGGAAACGTAGGATATCGGGGAGGCTGAACGTAGAAACTAGAAGACAAAAACAAGAATTAATTACATTCCTGTAGGAATGGAAGCCTTCAAGCGAGGATCATCAGGACATGATGCATTAGGCAGGAGGGGAGGGCAAAGGTTTCTCAATGAAGTCTACTTACAAGTGGTTGAACGATGGGGGAATGCAGACTAATGATCATATTTGGAGGATTAAAGTCCCTCCCAAGATCAGGACGTTTAACTGGTTGGTTTTTAGGAATGATATTCTGACTAGGGATAACTTGATCAAGCGTAGGTGGTAGGGTCCGGCAAATTGTGTTATGTGCATCCATGATCTTGAATCAGTGGATCATCTGTTCGTGCAGTGCTCATTCGCGAGAATGATTTGGGGGAATCTGTTGAACAGGTTACGAATTAACATTACCCTACCGGATATGATAGGGGAAGTCTGGGAGGGGGGGGGGGGGTTGGCTGGATGCTAACTATCAAAAGTTTCTTAGGGAACTTTGGGGAATTGGGATTGCGGCTATATGTTGGGGGATCTGGCTAGAAAGAAATAATAGAATATTTCGTCATGCACACAGACACGTCTCGCACCAACAGTTGCTATTTATGATTATTGCTAACATCAAATTCTGGTCTCAATCGACAAGTGCAGAGTCCTAAAAGAAAATCAAGGAGATGTTCACAGAGGGAGGTTCCCCAACCGTTGAAGCAGAGTCAGAGGAAAGGAGGGGGGGACACCGGGGGAGGAGTGATCGCATTGTGGCTACGAGGATATGTGGGGATGCTATCCTTTTTGTGTATTGCTGTATTTACATCGTGGCTATGAGGATATGTGTGTCCGGCCTTATTTTGTGATTATCTGTATTTTCACCTTTTTTTGGGCTAAGGGAAGACCTTATATGGGATGGGTTCTTTACTTTTGGTGGGGTAATGAGTCTCATAATCTACGTGTTTGGATACATGAAGATCATTACTCCTTGCTTGGTTATTTGTTTGATTAAAAACTTTTTAATGAAACGCGGGGGGTCGCGACCCACCGTTTACAATAAAAAAAAAAGTATCATAATAGAGTAGCTGAACAAAGGTGAAACAGAACATGAAAAGGAAATATTAGTCATCATGGGTCAAGCACCACCAAAAGATCTCCCTCATTAGTGATCTCATTTCTCTCATATGCTGCTTGAAAAGAAGAAACTAGCAAGATCCCCGTGATATACTCATGTTGGTGTGTAGACATAGCAGCAATAGAGTTCAAAGTTGAAGATATAGGATCAGCATCAAAATTGTCAGCAACAGCTTCAGATTCACCCCCTCAGTATTACTCACTTCAGCATTCTCATTGATTGCAGCATCTATAGAGTCAGACACTTCAACAACTTCGTCTTAGTTAGTTTGCTGTTGCTGATTACCTTGAGCTCCATCAAAACCATGATCAGAAGATTGATTAGTAGCTGCAACTTGAGCTCCATCAGAAACATGATCAGATGATTGATTTGCAGCTGTAACTGAAAAGTCATTAATAAAATTCTGAATTGCAACATTAATAGGATTAAAATCAACAGTAAGTTTTTTAGAAGGAGGAAGAATATCTGACCCTAAAATAGCAAAATAATAGATGGATTCAAGAATAATAGTATATCATAACTCTTTTTAATGAAAATCCTTTAATTTCTTTCTTTCGAAATAACCCAAATAAGAGTCATCATAACAATATCTCATCGTAATCTCAATTTAGGTCTAATTCTCTTTTTTCTCCAAACACTCGACGAAGATTTAATAAAGGGGGTACCCTTTAGTCTTCCAAGCTTCTTTTAAAATGAGCCAAATATTCCTAACAAAATGACATTTAATGAATAAGTGAAAAGCAGATTCATTGCCAAGAGAACTAAGAAAACATTTATGACTATAAATAGTTTATTATAAATAGTAAGCCAAACCAGAATTCTAACTTTCAAAAGGGCAATGTTTTGCCTAATGATTTTGTAAAAAGGATAAATTTTCTGATCGGAGTTAAGGAATTTATAAAAAGATTTAACAGAGAAAGATCCTGAAGAATTCCATCTCCATCTAATATCATTTCTAACATACCAGTTATAATTACTAATAAGATGAAGTAACTCATTAAAATTATGGGTTTGAGAAAGAGAGAGAGATCTTATGAAACGGATATTCCAAACTTTATCATAAATGTTGGTATGATATTCCCACATTTTGTTCATGATCTTAACATGATAAACTAATCGAGTATGGATGTATGTGATAATGATTATGTTACAAAAATATGTTTACAATAAAAACAAGTTTAATTTTAGAGGCACAAAATTAGAAAAGGAGGAGAAAAAGACAATGAATAAAATTAAAAGGAAATGGAAATTACAAAAACCAAACCTGTTAATGTCAACACTTTTGTACCATACAATCTCCTTAAAACAGATTCGCCTTATCTGTGTGCTGGAGTTTGCTGAGGTGTCTGTCTCCAAGGATGCAATGATAGCAGAGGGTCGATGTAGGCACTATGCCACGCTCTTGAACTGAACAGAGCTTGAAATCTATCACCGAACAACTTGACAGAGGAAGTAGAAGAACAGGACAGTGAGGGGATAGAAGAGTTTCTGGTGTGTTGATTCATGGGAGAGGGGTCTCTATTTATAAGGCTCAGGGTGAAAATCGTAACGGCTGACAATACACTGACTGCATCAACTGTAACAGCAGACATGCGCTAAAAGGCACCAGTGTAACGGCGGAAAAAATCATTTCTGCAGTTTAAAGCGTGAATAAATGGCAGAAAAAATCGTTCACCCATTTGTCGAAGATGATGACAAATTCAGGTAAAGAGTAATTTTCTGTATGATGCTTCAGGCATAGACTCAACCTGTTGGCTACTCAACCTGCCGGCCCAAAATAAGTGTCTTGCATAGATGGGTGCCCATTTATCACGAATTTCAAATAGATCATTCACCCATTTGTTATTTTCAACTCCGTAGTTCAGAAGCACAGATTTCCATTTCTCTTCGAACTCATGTACATATTCAGAATCATAGATGACAGTCTTCAAATTATCCTTAAACTTGTCGACATCATTAAACATGCATAGCTCTTACGATAACTTATCCAATATGTGCCATATGCAGTAACGATGCCGAGTCTCAGAAAAAATTTCTTCGCTGCGACAGAGATCCCACGATCCTGGTCTGTCATGAAGCCGGATGGAGCATGATTCATTAGTTCTAGCCAATTTCAAAGAACCACACAAAAGAAGTGGTTTTCTCATTTCGAATGAACCCACCTCCTAAGAACGTTGATTGCCAATGATGATTGACTCCGATAAATGGAACAAATAACATTCCATATCGGTTTGTGTTGTATGTGACATCAAAGAAAAGTGCATCCCCAAATTCTTCATAGTTCATCCTAGAAATATCATCCAACCAAACACAATGAGACAACCGGCCTTCGGAATCTACTTGAAAATCATAAAAAAATGAAGGATCCGTCATTTTTTTTCGATTCAAAAAAATCAATGAGAATGTTCTCATCGTGTTCTTTCATCACTTCGTGTGAGTCTCTAAGTAGATTTCTAGCATCTTTTTTGGTGAATCCTATTTTATCGTGACCACCACTAGTACTTTCGAAGAAGAGAATTTGTTTGCAAGTAGGGATATTAGCTTGGGTCATTTGATCCATTATTATTCTATCGGTATTTGACACAGAACGGTTTCGGGGCAAAAGATGTCTTCTACCAGGTGAAGTAAATACGTGATTGTGTGATTCATGAAATGAATGCAACACCCATTTATTACTTTCTTCGTTCAACTTTACACGAACGACAGCTTTGCAACCGGTTCTGCAAGTAGTCCCCATATACCTTCACAAGGTTGACTCGGTGAAGTCCTTTCTTTGTTACACAAAAAAGACTTATCCACGACTTGGCTTCCCTTGTATTTATTCCCACCCTTACGCATTGCGAAACCCCCACATTTAGCATATGACGAATAGAAGTTCTCCGGTTCATCTAAGGTATGAAAGGTCATACCTAATTTTGGTTTGAGATACTCTTCAACAAGCGGCATGCATTCACCACTTTGTTATGTACACATAAAATTTTCGCCGGCAATAGAATATCCTTGACCACTGTCCATATCTAACATCATCAATAAAATAACAATTATCAATACACTGATCTTATAGAGAGAATCACACTATTCATATATATATATATATATATATATATATATATATATATATATATATATATATATATATATATATATATATATATAATTAAGGAAAAATAAGTGAGAAAACTACACAAAGAACATCCAAAAATTACGAAACTTTGAGAGTAGGTCGGACTCGCCACACACAAGTGAACACAACTTGTAGAAGTGAGTTTCGACTCATGGTTTAGAGGATATGGAAATGTATCGCTTTTTCACTCATTTTCTCAAAGTGAAAAGCGACACATTGCCATATCAAGCAAACCATGAGTCAAAAGTGCGCTTCCACAACTTTCGTTGGCTTGTGTGTGGTGAGTTCGGCATACTCGTAAAATTTCATATTTTTCGAATGTTCTTTGTGTGGTTTTATGGTGAAAACTCAATCAAAAAATATCAAAGTATAATTGTTGTTGTTGTTAAGGATACGGGACAAATCCACACAATGACTTCAAAAAGTTCTGAAACTTAGCGAGTAGGTCAGACTTACCACACACGAGCCAATGCAACTTGGAGAAGTGAATTTCGACTCACGATTTTTAATATACGGCAATGTATCATTTTCACTCACGAAAAAGAGTCAAAACCAATACACGGCCGTATCTTGCAAACCGTAGGTCGCAACTCGCCTCTACAAGTTGCGTTGCCTTGTATGTGGTGAGTTCGACCTACCCGTAAAATTTCAGAATTTTTGGAGTTCTTTACAAAAATATACAACTACAACTACAATTTGAGCGAGGAACAACTAATTCTACAAGTCTACTGTAACACCTCGTACTTAAGAGTGTATATATATACAATAATATAGAGAATTTGTTGGTTGGCCTATAGATGAGTTCTATAGGGTGTGGTGTATGGAATTTAATAGAGTTGGATGTAAGTGGGGGGTTGGCTGCATCTGAAGTGGGCCCCCGGGGTGTGGTGGTGTACTACCACATGGAAGAGAAAGGAATGGGGTTGGCTGTGCATGACGTGGCTGTGCATAGCATGGGTTAGTCCCACTTCGGAGGAAGAGAAGAGAGTGAGAGAATATATTAGGAAGTATATGATCAAGAGGCACCAAACAGTCCGGACACCTTTTGTGAGGCAGCTTGTGGTAGACAGTTGTTAGAATTTGTTTGAGCGGGGCTCGGGGCTTTACAAATAGTATCAGAGCCGACTTTTGACACCGATCATGGGTAAGAGTGGGTTAGAGGTACGCCTGTGTTGGAACTAGTAGATGTACAGTGGTGGGTGACCAGATTCCCAGGTAGGGTTGTACAGCTAGCAGAATCAGGGTACTCCACTCCACATCGGCTAGAAAGGGATCCTGGATTAGGTTGCAAGTCCCGGGCTCAGCGAGGACGCTGAGTTCTTAAGGGGGTGGTGTATGTAACACCCCGTACTTAAGAGTGTATGTATACAATAATATAGAGAACTGGTTGGTTGGCCTATAGATGATATCTATAGAGTGTGGTGTATGGAATTTAATATGGTTGGATGTGAGTGGGGTGTTGGCTGCATTTGAAGTGGGCCCCCGGGGTGTGGTGGTTTGCTGCCACGTGGAAGAGAAAGGAATGGGGTTGGCTGTGCATAGCGTGGGTTAGTCCCACATCAGAGGAAGAGGAGAGAGAGTGAGAGAATATATTAGGAAGTCAATGATCAAAAGGCACCAAATAGTCCGGACACCTTTTATGAGGCAGCCTGTGGTGGGCAGTTGTTAGAATTTGTTTGAGTGGGGCCGGGGGCGTTACATCTACATTCTACATTATCAAAAAACTATACACAATATGCATCCTCAAACTAACCAATAACTAACTACGCATCAAAAAAATACGACTCAAAATAAAATTTTAAAATTACTATAAATGAACATAGCATGATTAGAGTGAATACCTTGCACAATGTGGGTTTTTTGTGAATGAGAGTAAAGAGGTAGAGACGCTGCTGTAGATGGAGGACTAGGGTTTGGACGTTTTCGTTAGGGCTAGAGTTTTTTTGGGTTCGGGAGGATCTCCAAGAAGAGAGAGAGAGAAAAAGAGTTCAAGAAATTAGGAGAGAGTGAAGGATGAGGGGTGGCTTAAGTGAAGGAGGAACTAGGGCTTCGTTTGAGTTCTCGAACGAGTGATAGAGAGAGAGAGAGAGAGAGAGAGAGAGAGAGGAAAAGCAAGGGAACAGAGAGAGTGAGAAATAGAAGGTAGAAGTAGAGAAATTTGTACAAGTGTTTTAAATAACTTGTATAACCTTGGCCGTTGTTGAAAATAACGGCCAAGGTTCAAAAAAAAAAAAATTGAACTACTTAGGCCCTTGTTGGAAACAACGACCTAGGTTAAAATTGGGCCACAAATGTTGCACCTTGTCTGCTTTGAGCGAGAAAGAGTGAGAGATAGGCAAAGTGAAGCATTATTTGAAGAACAAAATACTGCTTTTACCCCTCCTCACTTGAGTGATGGGGGCTGATGGGCGGGATTGATCCCAGCTGTTGGATCTAGATCGAAGCGATCCAATGGTCAGGAACTCAGTTTGCAACAGGTCTGTGCAAACAGACCTGTTTGTAACTGAATCCTCCATATATATATTTAATCTCTAATATTATAATGAGATAGTTGGGTTGTCATTTGTAGACAATCATTCAACGAACCATCTAATCCCAACTAGGGATGACATCAGGGTCGGGTCAACCGCGACCCGCCCAACTCGACCCGACCCGCCTTGGCTTGGTTCGGGATTGGGTCGGACCCGTTATCCCAACCGGGTCAACCTGGGTTGAAAAATCTCAATACCAACCCGCTCAACCAGACCCGTCAACCCGCCCGAACCCGAACCGTGACCCGCGGGTTTGTGGATTCGACCCATTTGAATTTTTTTTGGATTTATTTTAATCTTTTTTTTGTGTGTCAAATATATGTATATATATGTATACATATACTGCAAAATATATGTATATATATATATATGTATACATGCTTATAGATATACTCTAAAATATATTAAATTTTTTTGCTTTCATATGAGTGTGGACATCAAAATTAATTGATTACACCCCATTATTCTATTAGACAACCCCCACCCTAGCTATTTATAGTCAACTCCACCTCTTCACTTCTCTCACCTCACCAATGTGAGACAAAAAAATTTCAAAGTTTTAAATCAAAATATATTTAGTCTCACATTGGTGAGATGAGAAAAGTGAGGAGGTGGAGTTGGCTATAAATAGCTAGGGTGGGGTAGGCTAATTGAGTAGTGGACTCTAAATAGCTAATGAGCAATTAATTTTGTTGTGCATACCCATTTAATATAAAATGTACAATTTTTTATTTTTTGGAGTTTAAAAATATTTGCTGGGCCAACCTGTGACCCGGCCCGAGTATTCACCCAACCCGACCCGGACTCACCCGTTACCCGGGCTAGCCCGCCGGGTTGGGGCCCGAACCGGACCACCCAACCCGAATGTAACTCCCGTTTTCATTCTTCCCCTTTTATTGTTTATCCCATTGTAATCTCTTTTGTAATCCTATAACATTTCATTTTGTTTCATTATTGTATCTAATAATATCAATTCTAATATTATTCATGTTTCATCCTTAATCTCAGTTGATTATTTGAATCTTACTCCCTCTTTCTAATTTAAATTTAATTTCATAAACTGTCTTTTGTCTTGTTAGGTTGAAAATTGTTCTTCTATTTGACCCATATTGTACCTAAATCCTATGACCCACCTCCTATTGGATCCTACCCTCAAGCCCACTAACCCAAAACCACCCCATATCCCCCCTAACAGTCAAATCCCCCAAAATCTCTCCTAATCATCACCACATCCTGTAACTCCCCCAAAATTGAAAATTGAATCCCTAACAATCTGCCTACAATCCTCCCCATCTTGTGGCTATTATTATACCATTACTATTATAGTAAACCCTAACCTTAGCCCCCGTTATTGTGCATACCCCAACCCTCCTTCCACTATTCACCTTCTTACCCCCAAAGACTCAGACAAAACCCCTTCGGCTCCCCGACCGTCTCTTACCCTCGTCGTCTACCTTCTATCACCGAGCCACTACCTCTCCCCATCGTGGCTTCCCTGCAATGCCATTGCCGAACCCAGCCATCCAGTTCAACTCCCATCGCTCATCCTCCTCCTCCTCGAGTCTCCGCTCGAACCCATCGTCGATCCCTATCGCTCGAGCCTACATCGAGCCTTCTTCGTTGACTGCTCCTTGTCGAGTTCCATCGCTCCCCACCGCCGCAAGACAGTGCTCCACCTCGTCTTCATCCTTCATCGTCGAGTTGACCTTGCCATTGCCAGCGCTCGAGCTTTTTAGCTCGTTGCCATCGTCTTCGCATTTCCATTCACCCCGCAGCCATCGGCGAACCCCCGATTGCCTCGCTGTCACCGTCCAAGCCCAAGCACGCCCGTCGCTTTGTCTCCTATTTTTCCGTCAAGAAACAGAGTCACCATCGAAGCCTGGTTGTTGCGTCGCTTCCCAACCGTAACGCCACTGTCGTCTGCCGTTGCCACCCTTGCCGTGGTCGCCGCTACCATCGCTTCACGACTGCAGTGCCACCTGTCTTTGCCGTCCCCTCTTTCGCTCTCTCCTTCTCTCTCTCTGTCGAAGTGAGGAAGAAGACGTGGAGGGATTGGTTGCTGCCACTGTTTGCTGTATTGGCATAAGCGATCCGAACTCGCTGTTTGGTGTTCATTTGGATCTGCTGTGTGGGGATCCGCTGTGGAGTGCTATTTGATCCGCTGTGCTTCTGTCTTGATGCTTTGCTGTTTTGCTGTGTTACCGTTTCGCAAGTGTGATCGTGGTTTGTCGCCCGAGATCCTAATCCCGTTATTCTAATTATATTGGATCTAATCGTCATCTAAAGGCAAGTCATTTCCCCTCGGATAGTTATTGTATCATATTTGAGATTTTTATTGAATCCCGCAAGTAGATCCCTATTCATTATCGTATATTGTTATTGTTATCTATCGTTGGGATACTATGGATTTACATGAGCGAATCCAAGTAGTAGTCTTGACTTCGTGCCGTCTTTTGTCTCCAATGTATATAGATCTTTAATGTATACATGTAGTTAATTATTGAATATAGGAATAGAAATTTTTATTGTATTTCATGTCATGACATCACACAACAATTGTAGATTGTATACTAGTATTGATTGTTTATATGATTGATGTTGGTGTGCTAGTCGATTGTGATTAATAGGGTTATTGACATTATACATCTTAATACCATGCTCACATAGATGTAACTTGCTGTGATTTATGTTGTCGGCCCCTAACTCATTATTCATAACATTCTAATCATTTTATGCACGAAAAATATATTGAGACCCTGAAATTTATCGCCAACCTGAACATTTTCATGCTATTTCGACCTAGATAATGTCACCAAAATCAATAACTTGCTGAATATGAAATGTAGCCCCAGATGTCTAGTTTACTACCCTTTAGATGGAATTGAATTCCGAGTTATGGTTTGTGAGTTATCGCTGTTTTACTGCTGCTGTGTCGTAGAATTCCAAATTCTAAAAACTGCTGCATCACTCTAACTTACAATTAATTTAACCATGCTACCTGTATGATAATGACGTGAAATTTTGCATGATGATACTAAACACACTAGAGAACATTCCCTAATTTTTCTAGAATTAATTAATGAAGTTTCAGACCTGTTACATATGTATAAATACAATTTTACAAGTTCTGGCTGAACACAAATCCTGTGTAGTTTGCTGTTTTTGTAACGCCCCGAATTCCAAAAATACACTGAATTCAAGATTCCACAGGATCTTTACACTTATTTCGTACAATTTTACAAGAAATTTAAAACTTTTCATTTTACATCAGAGTTACATGAAAACTTTACACATTACATTTTACAGCGGAAGCAAATTTACAACATTTATATAAAAGTACATCAACATTTAAATAATCTCTAAGCATCTGTTCTTCTTTAATCTTTATCATGTCATTTACCCTGCATACAAAACTGTGGGTACGTCAGTTTATTCAACTGACGAACATTATACACGGCCATCATCTCTATGCCAGAAATAGTATAACTGATTTTCATATTTAACAAACACAAACTTGTCACATATCAAACTAAAGGGAATACCCTTATTGATGTCGTGTTGTGATTGTGCACTTAGTTCCTTAATACAATTATTTATATTATATGACACTAATGCACACTTGTTCGGATTCTATGCATCCCATACTATATAGGTCCGAGGCAAGCCTCTTAATCGTTCTTCATCTTGTAGGGTTCAATCCCTCGTCATGACTTAATCTACTACTGTAACTACAGTAAGTATCCTAGATGATCTATGAGTACAAGCTCATATACAGAAAACCTAGAGGGGAATCCCACGTCATGTCCTGACGCATCAAGCATGCATTCTGTGGCAATTCAGCCTCCTTCATGGCTCACGATCCTCTTGCAGTCACCAAACATCCCACAAGCGTCGCCAAGATCCCGATAATTCCGGAGTAGTGCCCACGCCATGTCCTGACGCATCAAGCATGCATTCTGTGGCTCACTCTCACATCGTAGACTCGAGGCCCTCATACTTGTGTTTTTCTCTCACTTTCATCACCTCTTCACTATGTACTAATTCTTAATTTAATGAAATCATGAACAAAATCAATCTCTTAGAGTTAGCCATCTCACTACTACCGGTCTTATTTCTTTCATTTCACAATGACCCAAACTGGTCTTTTCAATGTCCATAATCATAATTCATTACTTTTCACTTGCCGGTGTGAGTTTTGGCTACACCTTAATTTCCAATTTTAATTCACAAATTCACATGCTTGAGTTGTCATACTCAATAACATTTCTCTTTTTCAATCACATGATTTCTAAATTATTCACGAGTCAATAACCATACATGGAGTTCAATTATTCATCATGCATTTCATCCAATATTTATTTCCACATTAAAATCATATCACCAATTATATGGTCAAAATGAATATTCACAACTCATTCTTGTCACACTATTCTTCAATAAGAATAATTCACGCAAACTTCACAATATGTATTTTCTTTCTTTGTTATTTTCCTTTTCTAGCACTTATTTCAATTCTTTTGCAAAACACATCTTTCACAAAAATATACAAGTGTAGAACCATAGTTCCAACTACACTTTTATTCCCAAAATATACTTCATTTCATTCTAATAACTCCCAATTTATTTTTCATAAGTCACACATAATTTTAGTATAATAATAGTATTTTTTTCATAATTTTTAGACATCAAAAACCCATCAAAAAAATCATTTTTTTCCACAAAGTAAAATTCTGGCCGAGACCAGGATTCGAACCAGCAACCAAAGAGAACCCAACTGCACACACTAGCCACTTGGCCACTTGTGCTCATCGGTATAAAGAAGGATTGGAGAGTTATATACTCTCGGACTGAACTTGATTTAATTTTTAAACGCACATAAAATAAAATGGTGTCATCCAGTATCGAACCAGCGATCCGTGGGACACAAGCCGCACACACTATAGCATTAGAAGCCTCCCGACCACTTGAGCTATAGGCTCAAGTTGTCTTGAATACAACTTATATTTTAATTAAATCAGTTCTCTGTTTAATAGAACATTTCGATATTTCAAAAGCTCTCATTTGAGTTTTGTTTTTTTCTAAATTTCCTGTAAATCTCCAGAATAATTATTCAAACAATATTTGATACTCCAGTAATTTAAAAATAATTTTTCCAGTAATTAAACACATATTCTTCATACAATTAGTTTAAATTGTACGCTACTACTACCACATCTCATTTCGATATTTCTTATACAATTTAGCATTAATATTTTCTATATCAATTCCCTGTTTATATTCCTTTTTCCAAACCCAAAACTATATTTTAAGTCATCCATTATAAACATTATCACAAAAGTCCATCTAAGCACATAAGGCAACAATTTCATCTACTAGCATTTGCATTTAGTTTTGATGCTAATAACGAATTTTAATTCAAGCATTCCATAACTATAAACAATTTACGCACAACTTAAGATTGATGATGGAATAACATACAATCTATTTAGAAACATTTCAATCAACTAATAAGCCATTTTATTCATTTAAATGCACTCTTATTAATCTTTTTCATGCATTATCATTTCAATTCAATCTCAGCATGCTATCTAATTAGAAACATGAAAAATAACTCACCTTATTTGGAAGAATAAAATTGCAACACCTCCTAAACACAAGAGTCCTTGTCAAAAGAGCGTTCCTCCTCCTCTTTGATGTGCACCACCGAGCCTCAAAAGATGCCAACCCGAGAGCTCCTTGATGATGATGCCGGCCTTCCCTTGGTGCAAACACACTCACACACAACTCTCAATCTTTTTATCTCACTTACTATACTACTAACAATTTGTATTTTCTACTATAGGTTTTGGAGAAATGAAGAGTACAAAAATAACTAGGCTGGGGGGGGGGGGGGGGGGGGGGGGTATTTATACTAAAATTTGGAGCAAATGAAGGGTTAGAATCAATCTAGGAGTTAAAAATAAAAGGCTAGGATTCAAGGAGAAGTTGTAGTAACCAACCATGATCAAACAACTACCACCCATAACTCCACTCATTTTTTCCATTTTCCCTCCAATCCAAAACCGGCCTCCTAGTGTGCTTTTTTGCACGTGTACGTGCAATGCACGTGCATTCATTAGTTCTCCATTTAAAAAAAAGTTGTACATTATATTTTCTATAAAAATAATCTTATAAAAATATCCTACATTACAAGTTGTAATTAAAAGAGAAATAACTCATGGACTTTAATTAATGGGCCAAATAATAGTTTTACAAAAATAAATTAGATTTGGGCTAAAAAGAAAGGCTTATGTTTATTTGAAGAAAAATGGGCCTTTATAAAAATAATTAGAGAACACATATACATATATATATATATATACACACATCATCCATAATGAAAATAATTATAAGATTTCACACTACAAAAATTGCACGTGCACACTACGTGCAAAAAATTAATAATTTTCATAAATGAAAATCGGGGTATTACAGTTTTGACACCTGATGCCATAATTTTTATGTATCTTATTTATATGCGTTGGAACCGGGAAGAAGTCTAGTTTCTAGAACTTCTGACGGATCCATATTTTCTATTCTGTAGCAAAAGGAATTCTGATTTTGGTACAGCGACCTACTACTGTCTAGAATTGGGTTTCTATATTTAATAATATGCAATTGAATCTATAATGTTGTATTTGGTGCATTTAATTGTGTAGAGTACATTGCATGATCTTAGGATTGTTTTGTCATCATTCTAGTGTCCCTTATTTTCGCATTATCGTTCCTCATTGATGTTTCTGTCCCTATTGTTCTCTATTAGTATTGCATGTTTAAATAAAAGAATGTTAATCAAGCCGGGGTTAAGGGTTGACTAAGGTAGTTGATAACATAGTGACTGTACTTGGAAATGTGGGCCTCGTTCCCAAATTACAGTTATCGTCATTTTGCAAGAAATTGCAAATGGCCAGTGTTATCGTCATTGTGCAAGAAATTGCAAATGGCCAGTGTTATCGTCATTATGCAAGAAATTGCAAATGGTCAGTGTTATCGATATTATGTAAGAAATTGCTCAATAGCCAGTGATTATTATTGAAATGTTATATTGTGCCGAGTACATGACTTAAAGAATCTACCACTTTAGTCTAAACGAAATTGATCGTATGTATTGAACCTGTAGTATGGGATGCAGTAGTACATGCATTAGTTAGGATTAAAATGAATAATAGACTTAATACTTCATCGCATTGTCATTGCATATTGTCATCTTCATTGAACAATGTTATCGTTATTATTTACCGTTATTGTTATTGTTTATTGTTATCATTATAAATCATCGTTATTGCACATTGTACTATTATCGCCTTGTCACTGTTCAATACTATTGATTTTATCGTCCATTGAATTCATCGTTATACTGTTATTGTCATTGTTCTCTGTTTCTCTACTTGTTGTCCACGACTTGCTCTAAGGACATATTTTCCCTCTTTTTTAGATGAACAGTTTACAGGTAATCAAGGAGATTTGCCTGACGGACTAGGAGAGCAACAATGTGAAAGACTTGTGTTGCTGCGCCATTTAAATAATTATTGCTTTATTTTGAGAACCTTAATAATTGAACAATGTTGTTAATTCTTGTATTTGTGGGCTTTGACCCGAATGATGTTATTGTTGATTCCAGATGTTGGATTTATTTTATGTTGGTTATTTTATACTTAAAATTTTAAGTATTGTTATTTATGTGATTACTTCTTTTATTGCATGCATGGTTGTTTTCCTTCCTGTTTTATATTGTTGAGTTGAATCGATGACAGTCTATGAATGACGAAGTCATCCGCAGAGCCATATCACGTGCTTGCATTCCGTATTTTTGGGAAGCGGGGCGTGACACCGAATGTCAACCCTAATCTCAACCATTCATTTACAAGTTGGTGTTATATTAACCATTTATTTACTCAACAGTTGTTAGTTACTATAATACCCTCAAAGTTTAAATTTATTTACAACATAATTATTCACAAAAGTACCACTCATATAAAATAAAAGTTTGTGCCACTAGGGGTAATTTGTAAAGAGTATGTACGAGTAAAGAGAGGTCTCAGGTTCGAGGTTAGATTACGTCTTATTATTTACTTTATAAAATAAATAAAAAATTGATTAGAACATGCATCGCACGTGCATGTTACTGGTATATATATTTCTAAACTTTCTATTTCCAAACATGACTTTAACGATTAATATCTACTAGGGTTAGCATTCAAGCGGGCAGGTCGGTCCAGGCCCCAACCCGGCGGGCTAGCCTGGGTAACAGGCGGGTCCGGATCGAGTTAGGTTAATACCCGGGCCGGGTTCAAATTTCAACTTCTCAACCCGCATTACCCGCAAACCTATACGGGTTCAACCCGACCCGGGCCGAGCCAGGTCACAGGTTGGCCCAACAAATTTTTTTAAACTCCAAAAAATAAAAAATAAATGTACATTTTATATTAAATGGGTGTGAACAACAAAATTAATTGCTCACTAGCTATTTATAGCCCACTACTCAATTAGTCCACCCCACCGTAGCTATTTATAGACAACTCCACCTTCTCACTTCTCTCATCTCACCAATGTGGGACTAAATATATTTGGATTTTAAACTTTGAAAATTTTTAGTCCCACATTGGTGTGATGAGAGAAATGAGGAGCTGAAGTTGGCTATAAATAGCTAGGGTGGGGGTTGTCTAATTGAGCACTGGGTGGTAATCAATTAATTTTGTTGTCCACACTCTTTTTTTTCTAAAAATTGATATATTTTAGAGTATATGTATAGAG
Source organism: Hemerocallis citrina (assembly GCA_017893485.1). Lineage (NCBI taxonomy): Eukaryota > Viridiplantae > Streptophyta > Magnoliopsida > Asparagales > Asphodelaceae > Hemerocallis > Hemerocallis citrina. The sequence goes on from CM030360.1 coordinate 230,742,713, forward strand.
AGCACTTCCGTTGTGCACTACCGGATGCCATCCCTAATATTATACTACCTGTTATATGCCCTGTGCATGCTGTTTATTGGAATGCTCATCAACTGTTTGTTCAATTGCATCAACGAGGTTTCATATATTGCTTGAATCAATTTTCAGTTTCGTTCTTAAGAATACACAGATTTTGGATGAGGATGTACAACATATACATAGTGCACACACTGGTTGCATAACAATATCACACAGCCAAAAGAGAGAGAAGATGAGATTTGATCCAATTTAAGCGGTTGGGTAAGAAGCTTGCATGGCAATACCGCAGAGTCCTTCTGCGGCATCAACATCTCGTTGCATCATTATATACCCTTTGTCGCCCCACGAAGTTCCCCATGAATTCTTCACAAGCCAATATTTGGTCCCATCCGACGTGGCTCCATAGCCAACGGCTGTGACACCGTGGTCAAGCTCAGTTCCGCAGTCACCAGTGAACACACCGCTGGAATAGAACTGGAAGTCATGGCCACTGGCATCAATGGCAACAGAAACTGGTTGTCCGGCAACGGCTTTCAACAGAGATGACTCGCTATTTGCAGGTACGTCTTCAAAACCGGTTATAGTTGCTGCTGACTTCTTGGTACTACATGTCCCATCTGTGCCATCATATGGGTAGCTTGCTTCAGTTGCTATGCCTCCATTTTGGATGATGAAGTCGAAAGCATCATCCATTAGCCCCCCTTCGCATCCTTGGTCCATACCGTCGACATCACAGTCCACTAGTTCTTGCTCTGACAAGGATAATAACTTGTTTGTGGTGAGCTTCGTGATACCTTCAGTTGCTGCCACTGCCGAAAATGCCCAACAACATCCTGAAAATTTTTGTATGAATTTCTTTAAATTATTAGTTTGTCAATCAATCTACATTTTTGCTTTGTCATCAAGAAATTGATGGTTAACTTACCACATTGGCCCTGATCCTTGATCGGTGTGACTGCACCTTTGCTCCTCCAGTCCATGCTTGAAGGCACAGCTGACGCGTTCTCGTACCTGAAAGCGGGCGTTGCTTTCCTCACAGAGTTTGAAGGCTGACGCTTAAAACCATTGCGAGACACCCTGAACTCTTCGTTGGTAAGGTCTGCAAATTGGTTAGCAGCAAGCTTATACCTACGGTTCCCAGCTCTATTGACAGAATCAATGTATTCAACATTGCTCGCAAATATCTTGAAGCGGGCTTCTTTCTCAGCAGCATCCTTGTATACGCGGTTGTTTTGAGCCATCCATTGTTCGTGCCTCACCGACATTGGCACGGGACTGATTGTGCGAGAAGTGACTACAGTAGCCCAAATACCAACCACTGACAACAGAACAAACAAGCACTGATTGGTTGTGAAAGACATGGTTTTGGAGATCGAGAATGTTTGAAGGATACACAAGAATTAGCTGTTAATTAGTGCTTATATAGAGCTAGAACTTTGTCTCTTGCTTTGGGTGTTAACTGAGAGGGAGGTTCGAAGTGCCGTGACATTTCAATTGATCTGCATATAAGCTGAAAAATTGGACTACATATGAACTACTTCAAAGGTGCCGTCAAGGTTGCTCTACTTTTTTGTTTCTTCTTCTGTTTCAATTACATTACTAGATGAAAATTTAAATTTTTAAAAAAAAGAACCACTTTACTAAACTGTTTCTCGGAATTTGGAGGTAATTTCTACCGTTGAGATTGTACTTATATGCGATGTTGATTAACGCCTATTGGATTTGAATTAGAGGATTTATCTTCCTAATTAACTAATAGCTAGTGATTTTCTGGTGTTGTATTGCTTTAGCCTTCATTAATGTGATGTCTTGTACATCTTTGTATATCTTGTACAATCATACAAAACCAACACCGTTTTATTCCCATTTTTTTTTTTTTTTTGGTTTTTTTTTTTTGGACAAAAAGAAGGAATCCTAAGAAATTCCAGCCAGCGTATTATAAAGTAACAAATATAAATCTTACAACAAATTAAACCTGAAGCCCATTCTGGAGCTAGAATAAGCACAAGGCATCAAAACCAAAATGCATCCAGATGGTTCAAAAAGTATCATAATAGAGTAGCTGAACAAAGGTGAAACAGAACATGAAGAGGAAATATTAGTCATCAGGGGTCAAGCACCACCAAAAGATCTCCCTCATTAGTGATCTCATTTCTCTCATATGCTGCTTGAAAAGAAGAAACTAGCAAGATCCCTGTGACTAGCAAGATCCCTGTGATATACGCATGTTGATGTGTAGACATAGCAGCAATAGAGTTCAAAGTTGAAGATATAGGATCAGCATCAAAATTGTCAGCAACAGCATCAGATTCTTTTGGGCTGCCGGTGGGCAAGCTTTTTGGTTGTTATCATAGATGTTATATTCGAATAGATATTATGTAATGAGTGCCGACGAGCACGGTTTGATGTACTTGATGTTGTAGAACTTTTTTTGTTATCCCGTTAATTTATTATTAATGAGATCGGTGACTTCGGTCACTTTTATTTTAAAAAAAAACAGCTTCAGATTCACCCTCCTCAGTATTACTCACTTCAGCATTCTCATTGATTACAGCATCTATAGAGTCAGACACTTCAACAACTTCGTCTTGGTTAGTGTCAAGACTAAGTCGACTGAGCCTACTAAGTCGACTGAGCCTGAAGAATAGTTCTGTACAGTCGACTGAGCCTACACCAGTCGACTGTATCAACTGAACCTACAGCATACTTCTGTACAGTCGACTGATCCCCACTCCAGTCGACTTAAGCCTATCCGTAACAAACTCCTAAACATCTGCAACCTCTTCAAACGATCCAAAAGAATAGATCTGTAACTGCACTACTTGTATCCCTACAAGATAGGATCTGTAACAAATTCTATGATCTGATAGGATCTGTAAAAACTCTATATATATCATCTTGCATCACCGGTTTAAGGTGTGAAAGCCTTTCAAAAAACTCACTTGGTATTAGAGCCTATCTGTTCCTCCTAAACCGAGCTTAACTCCTTCCAATTATGGCCACTCCTCCATTCGCTGCAACCAATATAGTATCCACAACACCATCTCCACTCCCACCAATCCAAGTTCACCATCTAATCTCTGTTAAGCTCGATAACAACAACTATCTTCTATGGCTCACCCAATTTCGACCTCTTCTAAAGGGTTACGATCTCGAAGGATACGTCGATGGGAGCTTCCCTTGCCCCACACGTCTTTTCCCGCAATCCACAGAGATTAATCCAGCTTATAACACCTGGAAGAAACAAGATCAAATTCTCCTAGGATGGTTATTATCATCCCTCTCCGAGTCAGTCCTGGCCCAAGTAGTTGGCCTTAGCACGTCTCGAGATGTCTGGGAATCACTCCGTAAACACTTCTCCTCCCAATCTCAGTCCAGGGTCTTGTATCTCAAACGCAAATTACAAAATATGAGCAAGGGAAACAAGACAATGGCTGAATATTACCTCCATGCGAAACAACTCGCTGACAATCTTGCCGCCTCTGGCAATGCTATCTCAAACACTGATCTCGAGCACATGATGCTAGGTGGTCTTGACTCATCCTATGATCCCATTGTAACGGTGCTTACTGAAACCGCAGCCGATCTCCATATGGATGACTTTTACTCAAATCTGTTAGCCTATGAGATGCGCTGGGAAGCTCAACATGCAACCTCCCCTCAGCCCATGGAAAACATCGCCCATCATGGCCCTTCACGTCCTAACAATAGGTACAACAACTCTCGAGACAGGTTCGGCTCTCAAGGTCAGAAGAATCGGCTTTCCAACAAAGCCCAAGGTCGCCCCCAACCAAATTGCAATCCCCAAGGACCATGCCAGCTCTGTGGCAGAAAGAACCACACTGCTATGGAATGTTGGTATCGTTTTGATCGCAATTTCACCGCTGCCGCTTCATCCAACCCACCAGCTGCATATGTTGCTGCTCCTGGATCACTCCTTGATGGTAATTGGTGCCCAGATAGTGGTGCTACACACCACTTAACCCCTGATTTGAACAATCTTCACATCAAGACTCAATATGATGGACCTGATCAAATCAAAGTTGGCAATGGTAATACACTTTCTATTAAACATGTTGGTAAATCATCCTTTTGCCTTAATAACCGAACTTTTCATTTCAATCAAATTACCACGTACCATCTATCTATACTAATCTATTATCTGTATCCAAATTCTGCATTGACAACAAAGTATTTTTTGAATTTCACCCATCCTCTTTTATTGTGAAGGATCAGGAAATGGGGACACCGCTGTTGCACAGCACGAATAGAGGAGGATTGTATCATTTTGTCGATAAGCTAGCTTGTTCTCTTTCTGCTTTTCAATCAGAGTCAGTTTCATTGTGGCATCACCAGCTTGGCCATCCGATGCTAAAAAACGTCAATGAAATTGTGTCAACCTACTCATTACCAGTAGAAAATAAATCCACATTGTTTTGTCATACTTGTCGTGTTAGTAAGAGTCATAAATTACCCTTTTCATTGAGTTCCACAATTTATAAAGAACCATTACAACTAATTGTATCTGATTTATGGGGCCCTGCTCCAATACTTTCAAGAAATGGTTCTCGATATTATTTACTGTTAATGGATGCATTCAGTAGATACACATGGGTCTATCCCCTATCTCACAAAAGTGATGCTTTTACTGTTTTCACACAGTTTAAGTTACAAATTGAAAATCTCACTGGCAAAAAGATAAAAGTTTTTTAAACCGACAACAGTACTGAGTTCAAGAAATTCACACCCTTTCTACTCCAAAGTGGTGTTCTCCATCGCTTTACATGTCCACACACCTCCGCTCAAAATGGATTAGCAGAGAGACGCCATAGACATGTTGTTGAGTCTGGTCTCTCTCTCTTACACCATGCATCAATGCCCTTAACATTTTGGGCTGATGCCTTTGTCACTAGTTGCTACCTCATAAATCGCCTACCATCCTCACCATTGAAAGGTCAAACTCCCCTTGAACTATTTTTTGGTTCCACACCAGACTACAATGCCTTAAAATCCTTTGGGTGTCTTTGCTATCCATATCTCAGACCCTATGCATCAAATAAATTAGACAAACGATCCCTTGACTGTGTCTTCATTGGCTATTCTAGCACTCAAAAAGGATACATATGCTATCATCGACCATCCCAAAGAATATACATCTCTAGTCATGTCGACTTTGAAGAAGACATCTTTCCCTATTCGGCAGTGCACAGCAACCTCCCAATGTAAGTACTACTTCTATATCCTCTGCACCCTTACAAACCACATCAATTTTACCCACCCTACAAGCATCTCACATACCCCCCTTACCAAATAACCCACCAAACAGTAACCCACATCAACCTCCCTCTTCCTGCACCCAATCGCCACCTACTATTCCACCCTCTCCTCCACAAGACCTCGTTCCCCAACATTATATGATTACTAGGGCAAAAGGTCATATACGTAAACCTGTTAATAGATTATATTTGAATGCCACTAAACACCCTTTGCAGGATGCAGAATAAGAGGAACCAACCTGTTTCACACAGACACAGAGCCATCCTCAATGGCGTAGTGCTATGGATGAGGAGATCAATGCCCTATTACAGAATGGCACATGGACCCTCACCCCAACTCAAAGCAATCAGAACATTGTGGGATGCAAATGGGTCTTTCGTATCAAACGAAAATCTGATGGCACTATTGACCGCTACAAAGCTCGTCTTGTCGCAAAAGGATTTCATCAACAAGCAGGTATTGATTATGGAGAAACTTTCAGCCCCGTGATTAAACCCTGCACAATTAGGCTCGTCATCACCATTGCGCTAATGAACAAATGGGCACTCCGTCAATTAAATGTTCAAAACGCTTTCCTTCATGGCCATCTCACATAAGAAGTTTACATGTAACAACCACTAGGGTATGTAGATTCAAAATTTCCAAAGCATGTTTGTCGCCTACGGAAGTCTCTCTATGGGCTCAAGCAAGCCCTTAGAGCTTGGTACTCGAGACTCACCGGGTATCTTTGCACTCTTGGTTTTGTCAGTTCCAAGGCCGACTCATCTCTGCTCATAAGACAAAATGGTGACTCAACTCTCTTTATTTTAATATATGTTGATGACATTATTATCACAGGCACACCGGGGAACCATATCAACACACTCATAATCCAGCTCCAGTCTACATTTGCGATCAAGGACCTGGACCCATTAAGTTACTTTTTGGGTATCGAAGTTCTTCCCAATCGCAATGGCCTTTTCCTGTCTCAGCGCAAATACATTCTGGATCTGTTACTAAGCACTAAGTTCGATGGTGTCAAGCCTATCACCACACCCCTGGCAGTAAACAGTCAACTCTCTCAACATGATGGGCCGACTCACAATGATCCTACCCAATATCGAAGTATTGTGGGATCTTTGCAATATCTATCTTTCACTCGACCTGACATTGCAGTCGCTATCAACAAAGTATGTCAGTTCATGCATAACCCTTGGGAAGTCCATTGGTCTGCTGTCAAACGAATTCTTCGTTATCTCAAACATACCATCAATTATGGCTTGCTGTTGTCTACACCAACAACTTCCACCATTCATGCACATTCAGACTCAGACTGGGCAGGATGTCCTGATGATCGCAGATCTACAAGCGGCTATTGTATTTTCTTTGGTGGCAACCTCATCTCATGGAGTGCAAGGAAGCAGAAGACAGTCTCCCGATCAAGCACCGAAGCTGAATACAGAGGCGTCGCAATTGCAACCGCTGAAGTCCTGTGGATCCAATCTCTACTCAAAGAGCTTGGTTACTCAAAAATGCCTCCGCCTACTCTTTGGTGTGATAACTTAGGGGCTACATATCTCACAGTAAATTCTATCTTCCATGCTCGCACAAAGCATATCGAAATTGATTACCATTTTGTTCGCGAACGTGTTGCTTCCAAACAACTCAATGTTCGTTTCATTTCCACCAAAGATCAGCTAGCGGAAATCTTCACCAAAGGTCTCAGCAGTAACAGGTTTCAGGACCAAAGGAACAAGTTGTCCATCCAAGTTTGGCCGTTCAACTTGCAGGGGAGTGTCAAGACTAAGTCGACTGAGCCTACTACGTCGACTGAGCCTGAAGAATAGTTCTGTACAGTCGACTGAGCCTACACCAGTCGACTGTACCAACCGAACCTACAACATACTTCTGTACAGTCGACTGATCCCCACTCCAGTCGACTTAAGCCTATCCGTAACAAACTCCTAAACATCTGCAACCTCTTCAAACGATCCAAAAGAATAGATCTGTAACTGCACTACTTGTATCCCTACAAGATAGGATCTGTAACAAATTTTATGATCTGATAGGATCTGTGAAAACTCTATATATATCATCTTGCATCACCGGTTTAAGGTGTGCAAGCCTTTCCAAAAACTCATTATTAGTTTGTTGTTGCTGATTACCTTGAGCTCCATCAAAACCAGGATCAGAAGATTGATTAGTAGCTGCAACTTGAGCTCCATCAGAAACACGATCAGATGATTGATTTGCAACTGCAACTGAAAAGTCATTATTAAAATTCTGAATTGCAACATTAATAGGATTAAAATCAACAGTAAGTTTTTTTAGAAGGAGGAAGAATATCTGACCCTAAAATAGCAAAATAATATATGGATTCAAGAATAATAGTAATATCATAACTCTTTTTAATGAAAATCCTTTAATTTCTTTCATTCGAAATAACCCAAATAAGAATTATCATAACAATATCTCATCGTAATCTCAATTTAGATCTAATTTTCTTTTTTCTCCAAACACTCCACGAAGATTTAATAGAGGAGGTGTACCCTTTAGTCTTCCAAGCTTCTTTTAAAAGGAGCCAAATATTCCAAACAAAATGACATTTAATGAATAAGTGAAAAGCAGATTCATTGCCATAAGAACTAAGAACACATTTATGACTGCAAGGCTAAATTTCTTATGTTTAGATTATCAACAGCAAGTAGTTTATTATAAATAGTAAGCCAAATCAGAATTCTAATTTTCAAAAGGGCAATGTTTTGCCTAATAATTTTGTAAAAAGGATAAATTTTCTGACCAGAGTTAAGGAATTTATAAAAAGATTTAACAGAGAAAGATCCTGAAGAATTACATCTCCATCTAATATCTTTTCTATTATACCAGTTATAATTACTAATAAGATGAAGTAACTCATTAAATTATGGGTTTGAGAAAGAGAAAGAGATTTTATGAAACGGATATTCCAAACTTTATCATAAATGTTGGTATGATATTCCCACATTTTGTTCATGATCTTAACATGATAAACTAATCGAGTATGTAGGGGTGGGCATCGGTCGGTATCCGACCTAATATGGACCATCCACCACCGATCCAAAGAAAATCGGTTTTTTAATTTTCTCATCCGCAACCAATCTAAACCTTAATTGGATCGATTTCCATCCAAGCCGATTAAACTCGGTTTGGATTGGATTGGATGGTCGGTTTGGTGTGCTACTTTTCACCTTCAACATCATTCATAATTTTGTTGAAATTTAAAAGATCAACTTCAATCAAACTTAAGAAACAACCTGCTATTTGTTATTCAGAAATGAATTTAAAATGAAGATTCATAAAACCACAAGTTATTAATGAATTTTGCACTAATTGTTTGAGATGATAACGTTTAAATGAGTGAGATAAACTGTTTTTTCACTTGCATACTTCTGTAATCTTTGTTTGGTTAAGTTAAAAACCCCCGATTGGTTCGGTTAAAAACCGGTCGGTTCGGGTTGGATTGATTCGGATTGGTCGGTTCGGATAATAGTTGTCCACCACTATGAGTATGGCTGTATGTGATAATGATTATGTTACAAAAATATGTTTACAATAAAAACAAGTTTAATTTTAGAGCCACAAAATCAGAAAATGAGGAGAAAAAGTAAATGAATAAAATTAAATGGAAATGAAAATTACAAAAACCTGTAATATCCTAAACTTTCATTTTTAATAAAAATGTTGATTTTCATGTGTTGTGCACGTGCAAAATTTCATGTGTGTGTGTGTGTATATATATATATATATATATATATATATATATATATATATATATATATATATAGTATGAATAATTATGTTCTTTTTTTATTTTTCTAAAAGCCTATTTTATAAAGCCTAAAAACACTATTTATTTTCTTAATTTGAGCCCACTTTAATAATTCTTTATTTTATTATTTGGGCCACAAGCCTAAGCTCACTATTGGTGAAGCCCACAAATTTAATTAATCAATTAAATTGTCACACTTGTCATGTAGACACAAAATGTGAACAATTTAATTAATTAAAAGTGTACAAACTTCAAATAGGGGTAGTAGGGGGCACGTGCTTGCACGTAGTGTGCAATGCACACCATTTGGGGCCGGGTATGCATGGAGTGATGGGAGACTGGCTGTGTGTGCATGGGTAGTTTATTTGTGTGTGGGTGATTGCTACAACTTTCCCCCCTATCCTAGCCATCCATCCTATAACTATCCAATGAATCCTAGCCCTCTAATTCATCCTAGAATTAGTATAAATACCCCCCCCCCCCCCCCATCTACATGTATTCTACACTAATAAACTATTGAAAGAAGAAATCATATAGGAGATATATAGTGTGAGTGTGAGAGTGTGTGTTCCCATTGGAGGCCGGCCACTCTTTTCCCCATCTTGGATCTCTCGGTTTTGGCAAGGAAGCAAGGGAAGGAGATCGTTGCATCGCAATCTAGGAGGAGAAGGCACTTTCTCGCATTCTAGGGGACTCTAGGAGATTTCTTATTGGCTTTTCTTCAAAAAGTGGGTGTTTCTCATGACTTCTAAAGTAGAAATCATGTTAGGAATAAATTGAATTGTTATTACAAAGTAACTAGTTGAAATGAAATACATGTTTGCCTATTTAGAATAGAATCGATAAACTAGTGAATGTGTGTTGATTCGGTTGCTAGACTTATTAAATATAAGTGAAAGTGTATGTTTTCATTGTTTATAATATTAGAATGTATGCTAATTATGCTTTGAATGCAATTATGTGCAATTCACTAGTAGAAGATTAGAATCATGTTCATTGATTAAAGTGTTAAGTAGAATGGTATGTTAAAGATTAATTGATAGAATAATTTATTAAGAAATGATTGTTAATGGATGTAATGAAATTCCCCTTGCTATATATGCCATATGAGAATTAGAATAAACGGAAAGAATGTATTTTTGCAAACAAATGATTGAATGCATCATGTGTAAAACTAGTTAATAAAATAGAAGTTTTATTTCACTTATAAAGATGAGTTTTTGCTTTAAAAATATCATGTTGTAAATGAGTAAGAAAATCATCGTTGTAGTGATTTTGTGGGAGAAACTATCATTAGTTATGAATAAGTATGTATTAGTTCTCGAATGTCGAAATAGTGTTCATAAAATGGAAAATAAGGCTAAATACATGCTTTAAAGAGTGAAAAATACCTTTAAAAAATACTGGATTCTGTAGAATTGAAGGTAGTTTTATTCTGGAAATATTTGTTTTCAAAAGAGGAGGAAAAGAGACAATTTCGTTTTAAGAAATTTTTGAATTATAGTTTTGAACAGAGAATAAGATCAAAACCTATTTTAATTACCTCCTAATCGATATGTCCACTTAGACCAATTGGTCGACAAAGCTTTGGGTCGCTACAGTGTTCGTAGGTCTCGGGTTCGATACCGCAGCCCTGTTTTTATTTTTTTTGTTAAAAACCCAACTAGCCGAACTCGATACTTAGGGATTTTAAACCCTTATTATATCGGTTGACTGGCGCATTGGTCGTGTGCGCTGTCTGTTTCACTGCTGGTCGCTGGTTCGAATCTGGGTGGGGGTTTCAGTTTAGAAAAATTGTTTTTTTTTTGGTTTTTTTTATTAAATTGAATTTTTAAATAGAATAAAAATTGAAAAAATTATGGATTAATTAATGAAAAATTATTAGAACTTTATAAGAAATATATATACAACTTTTGATAAAGTGTGAGTAAGAAATTGGAGTTTTTGCAGGAAGGGACTTCGTTTTGAAATCAAATTGTCTTTTTAAATAAAGGAAAAATAAAACGAGATTTTTTTGGAGATGAAAAATTAATAATGAGGAATTTTGAAAGGGTGCTTGATGTGATTAATCGAACTTCTAATTTGTGCTAGTAGTAAGATTTTGAAATGTGGATAATAGATTTGCAGAATGCATAAATTATTGGTGACTACTAATTGAAATTTATTCTTACACATAAGTTGTTCGTGAAATTGAATTATTGATTGTGATGAGTTATGAAAGATGTGAATACATGAATACTATGCTTATGAAACATAAATTGTGACTAATCATGAAAAGATCTTATGAGTATGAAAAGCTCGACATTGTAATTATGAGTTGAAATTGAGAATTAGGGTATAGCCAAGCCTTATACCGGCAATGAAAGAATTGTGAAATAATATTTGAAATTAGAAAACCAAGGTTGGGTCATGTGAATTAAATGAATAAGACCGGTATAGTAGAAGTACTACATTCTAAGAGTTGATTTTTATTCGTGATTCAATTAAACTAAGGATTAGATACATAGTGAAGATGTGATGAAAGTAAGAGAAAAACATTGAGTATGAGGACCATTGAATTGGTGGTGTGAGAGTATTCACAGGATGTCCCATGATGAGTCATGATAGGATGTTGATACTGCTCCAGAGTACCGTCCCGGTGGCGACCCTCGTGGGGTGTTTGACGACTGCGGGTGGTGTCATGTCTATGGTAGGAGCTGAATTACCACAGGATGCCTGCATGATGAGTCATGTGCCAGTGCGTTGGGATTCCCTCCAGGGTGCCTAGACATAAGTTCATAGGTCAGAAAATATCTAGGATACTTACCGTAGTTACAGTAGTAGATTAAGTCATGACGAGGGATTGGACCCTACAAGTTGAAGAACGGTTAAGGGCTTGCTCTCGGACCTATGTAGTATGGGCTGCATAGACTCTGAACAAGTACGCATTAGGGTCATATAATATAAATAATTGCATTAAGGACTGAGTGCACATCCACAACACGACATCAATAGGATAGTCCCTTTAGCTTTGATTGTGACAAGTTTGTGGTTTGTTAAGTAATGAGAATCGTTATACTGTTTCCGGCATAGAGAGAATGGTCGTGTATAATATTTCGTCAGTTGAATGAACTGACGCGCCCATAGTTTTATATGCAGGATAAAGATGCTTGACAATTGAAGTATACATGCTGTGCAAGACTTATTTAAATGTTGTTTCATGTAAATTATTGTAAATTTGCTTCCGCTGTGACAATGTACATATGTAATGTAACTCTGATGAAAGAAAAAATTTTATTTCCTTGTAAAATTGTACGAAAGAAGTGTAAAGATCCTGTGGAACTTCGGATTCAGTTGTATTCGGAAATTCGGGGTGTTACAAAACCAAACCAGTTTATGTCTAGACTTTTGTACCGCACAATCTCCTTAAAATAGATTTGCCTCGTCCGTGTGCTGGAGTTTGCTGAGGCATTTGTCTCCCAGGATGCAACGATAGCAGAGGGTCGATGTAGGCACCACGCCACGCTCTTGAACTAAACAAAGCTCGAAATCTATCACCAAACAACTTAACAGAGGAAGTAGAAGAACAAGACAGTGGGGGAAAAAAGAGTTTCTGGTGTGTTGATTCATGGGAGAGGGGTCTCTATTTATAGGGTCAAGGGTGAAAATTGTAACAGTGAAAATTGTTTCATTGATCTTGAAACCAATCGTCATCATGACATTGTCAAATTTCTCTTGCCATTGCTTAATTGCATGTTTTAAGCCATATAATGATTTTACCAGTATACAAACTTTCTTTTTTTGTCCTGAATCTGAAAAACCCTCAGGTTGTTCCATATAGATTTCTTCATCTAAATCTCTATTAAGAAAGACTGTTTTCACATCCATTTGATGTACTTCAAGATTGCGCAAGGTTGTTATTGCAAGTACCATCCTAATGGAGTTTATTCTCGTCACAGGAGAATACAGACCTTCTTTTGTCTATAACCTATTGTTAAGATAAATCAGAGAGATGAAAACAATACTGAATATTAAATTGAGAAATAACTGAATACAATATCTCATATATATAGGAGTGAACCAAATGTAAAATTAGCCCAATACCCAATATGGGACTATAATATCTAACACCCCCTCTCAAACTCATGGTGGGTTAAACAGTGTGAGTTTGCCTACTAAACATCGAAATTTCTGAATAGTATGAGATTTGGTGAAGAAGTCTACCGTCTGCTATGATGAGGTAATAGAATGAAGAGAAATGTTCCTGCTTCGAAGCACTCATGAACATAATGACAATCAATTTCTATATGCTTCGTTCGCTCATGAAAGACCGGGTTGCTTGCAATGTGTAGTGCAATCCGAGTATCACAACGAAGAGGAGTGGGTCCTGAAAAAGTGACACTCATATCTGATAAAAGCCAACGAATATGAACAATCTCTATAGTAGTAGTAGCTGCCATTGCTCTGTACTCAGCTTCAGTCTAAGAACATGCAACAACTACATGTTTCTTACTTCACCATGAGATCAGCAAATCACTAAGAAATAGACAAAAACCGGTGGTAGACCGTCGAGTAGTAGGATCATCTGCCCAATCTGAATCAGAATATGCACTCAGCTCTAGTTTGGATGTAGTAGGCATGAATAATGAGCGAGTAATAGCGCTCCGAAGATATCTGAGAATCCGAAGAAGAGCACCATAGTGAACTGATGTAGGAGCAGAAACAAACTGACTGACAATACGGACTATATGAGTAATATCGGATCTGGTCATGCATAAGTAGACAAGCTATCTGACAATCTGTCTGTATCTAGTGGGATCAGGAAGGAGCTCACCATCAGTGGGACGAAGCTTCACATGAAGCTCTAAGGGTGTATCGGTTGATCGACTGTCAGAAAGGCATGCAGCGGAGATAATATTTGATGTGTATTTCTGTTGAGAGATGAGTATACCACGAGATCCATGAGCAATCTCTAAGCCCAGAAAATAATGAAGTCTGCCAAGGTCTTTCATATGGAACTGCTGATGAAGATATTTCTGGGTGGATGTAATGCCCACAGAGTCATCCCCAGTAATGATCATATCATCAACATAGAGTAGTAGAAGTATCCTCCCCTGCGGTGATGACCGCATAAACATAGAATGGTCTTGAGAACTCTGACTAAAATCAGCCTTGGTGATGACAAGGCAAAAACACTCAAACCAGGATCGAGGGGCCTGCTTCAAACCATATATAGCCCGACGCAACCGGCAAACATGACGAGGAAGAGTAGGAAGGCCAGGAGGAGGATCCATATAAACAACCTCAGATATGGTACCATGAAGAAAAGCGTTCTTCACGCTTATCTGGTATAACGGTAATTGGTGGATGGCTGCAATAGCAAGAAGAGTGCGAATAGTAGTCATCTGTGCAATAGGAGCAAAGGTCTCATCATAATCAATGCCATGCTCCTGAGTAAATTCTTGGGCTACTAGATGAGCCTTGTGCCACTCAAAAGATCCATCAGGTTGATATTTGACCTTGAAGATTCACTTGCAGCTAATAGGCTGAATGCTCTCTAGCAGAGGAACAACATTCCAAGTGCCAGTCTGATCAAATGCACTGAATTCCTCTACAATAGCTTTCCTCCATTCAGGATATTGAATTGCATCTTGATAGGTTCTGGGCTCACGTGTAGAGTGTATAGCAGTGAGATATGCATGAAACTGTGGTGAGTAGGAAGCTAGGGTGGTAAAACCAAACTGGTCAGAAGGACCAGTGGCATCAGGTGTATAACGAGCCGGAGGAATACTAGAAGTGGAACGGGTAGACTGACGAAGAGGTGGTGGACTGACAGGATGTGGGGGTGAGGACGGTGGAGTAGGTGGATGTGTCGGTGGGAAAGTAGGTGGGGTGGGTGCTGGCTGCTATGGGGATACATGTGGTGTTTCGGTAGAGGGAACAACAGGTGTAAGGACTGTAGGAGATGTGAATGGAGCCAGAGAAGTGGGATCAAAAGGAATGCAGAAAGATGAATTCGGGGGGCTAGCAACAACTGGGAAATCGAGAAATCTAGTATCCTTGGGGGAGTCAGGTATTAAGGGGAGTCTTCCACAAAGGATACATGCCGAGAAATGTGAACACGACCTGCTGATGGATCAAAAAAAGATAACCTTTGTGTTCGGGACTGGGACCTAAGTGAACGCACTTAGCAGCATGAGTGGAGAGCTTCGTGTGCTCAGTAGGAGGGAGAAAGACATAACAAGTGCACCCAAAGGTACGAAGCATACTGTAGTCGGGAGGTGAATGATAAAGAGCCTCATAAGGTGTCGTATCAGCTAGGGCAGACGAGGGAGTAATGTTGATGAGACTAACAGAGGCCATGATAGCTTCAGCTCAGAAAGAGCGAGGAGCGGAAGAGAAGAGTAAAATAGCGCGAACCGTCTCAAGGATGTGACGATTCTTGCATTCAGCTACACCATTTTGCTCATGTGTGTGAGGACAAGATTACTGAAAAAGGGTGCCGTGGGACTGAAGGATCGATCTTATAGTGGTGAAAGTGTACTCACGTGCACCGTCCGATCGAAAATTCTTAATGCGCACACTGAACTGAGTGTGAATTATAGTTGTAAAGAACCGGTAAATATCAGGTATCTTAGCGCATAAGAAAAATCCATGTATGTCTAGTGAAGTCATCGATGATGGCAACATGATAGAGATAGCCTTTCCACGAAGGTACGGAAGATGGTCCCCATATGTCAGAATGAACAAGTTGAAAAGAATGAGTGGTTTCAGAAGTGCTTTTATGACTAAAGGGTAGGGCAATGTATTTGGCCAAATGACAACCCTGACAATCAGATAAATGTTTAAAAGTGAGAGAACCAAGGGCACCACTGCGAGCTATAGTCTGGAGTCGTGATGCGCTAATATGATCTAAACGTCTGTGCCACAGATCAACATCAGAAGAAACAATACCGGCAAAACTAGAAGGAGAGTGGTGTGCACGAAGAAAACCTAGATAATATAGACGACCCTGACGACTAGCATGCCCAAACTCCTCACCGGTGAAGGAATCAGTAATAGAACAACCTAAAGAGTCAAAAGTAACGACAAGACCACTATTGCACAACGC
Source organism: Hemerocallis citrina (assembly GCA_017893485.1). Taxonomy (NCBI): domain Eukaryota; kingdom Viridiplantae; phylum Streptophyta; class Magnoliopsida; order Asparagales; family Asphodelaceae; genus Hemerocallis; species Hemerocallis citrina. The sequence goes on from CM030360.1 coordinate 230,758,885, forward strand.
ACTAATAGAAATAATGTTTATTGATAAATGAGGAGCATAAAGAACATATGGTAATATGAGAGTGGGAAAGCTAATTGTCCCTGAGTGTATAATAAGAAGTGGTAAGCCATCAGCTGTGCGTAGAGATGGAAAGTGAGAGGGAAGTGCTGTGTAGGTGGTGAACAGTGTCTGATTACTAGTGAGATGATGTGATAAAACAGAATCTAAAATCCAGAACGAATTCATACCGGGAGTGGCAAAAAGTGCATGAGCAGAGGAGCCAGCATTGATAGACTGACTCATGAGCTGTAGTTCCAGCTGAGTGAGGCATTGCTGAAGATTAGTCCAACCAGCAAGAGACGCCAAGGCTGGAGTGACGGGCGTGGCTGAGGATGTGAGGAAAGAAGCTCTACGAGAAGAAATATGACTAGCGCTGCTGTGACTGAGAGCACAATGTGGAGGGAGATGCTGCTAGTGTCTGGATCGGGGTAGGGAGTAGGGCGGTGCTACCGGTGGCGGAAGTAAAGGTGGGGTAGGGTGAGGAATGATGTTGGGAGAAGGTAGGAGGCCGGAGGCAGACTCAAGGTGGTGCTGCTGCTGTTTGAATCTCGAGGAGGAACGAGAGGCGGTTGCAGCGGGGAAGTCGGTGGAGGCAAAAATATGTGGCAGAGACTGAGATTCCATCCAGCGGTAGTAGTAGTATCTGTAATAATTTTTTTAAAATTTTTTTCGTTTTTTTTATTTTGGTTTTTTTTTAAAAAAAACAAAACAGATAAAAGTGAAAAGAAAGAGAAATAAAAATAAAATTAAATTAATAAACAGAAAGTGACGAACGGGGGGAGCGGGTGTAGTTGACCACTGTGGAAGCGGTGACGGGAGTGTGGGTTGTCGGAATGGATCTCAACAGGAGCGGTTGTGGATCTGGACGGGAGTTTGGGATCGATTGCGGATCTTGACGGGAGTTCGGGAGTCGGCGATTTGGGTCTCGATGACTGGAGGCCTCGAGAACTGTGGACGCCTCGACGACTGGAGGCGGCGATTTGGGTCTCGACTGGAGGCGGCGATTTGGGTCGTCAGGATGAAGGACGACAATGGTGTATGGTGGTAGGGTTTTGACAACAGTGGATCTCGACGGGAGGTTGAAGATTATTTTTTATTTTTTTTTATTTTTTTGAGATCTAGGGTTTTGAGAAGAAATTTGTATAACTTGGCTCTGATACCATGTTAAGATAAATCAGAGAGATGAAAACAATACTAAATATTGAATTGAGAAATAACTGAGTACAATATCTCCTATATATAGAAGTGAACCAAATACAAAATTAGCCCAATACCCAATATGGGACTATAATATCTAACACCTATGATTACAAGTCTTACCTTATATTTATCAATTGATCAATCAGGTTTCATTTTTCTCTTGAAAATCAACTTGGAACCTAAATGTTTACTACTACTTAGTGGAAGATTCACTAGTTCCCAAGTATGATTTTGAAAGATAGAATCAATTTCGCTCTTAATAGCTTCTTTTCATAGATGACCATCACTAGAGCTCACCGCTTCTTTGGAAGTTTGGGCTTCACCTTCAAGCATAAAAGTCAAGAAATCTGGACCAAATAATTTTTTGGTTCTTGTTTTTTTCTATGTCTAAGTTCAATAACATCTTCATCTTAGTTTTCACTATCGTCACTAATAGTCTCATATGTGCATTTGGAAGAACTTGGTTCTTCCTTAGACGTACATGGAAATACATCTTCAAAGAACGATGCATTTTTAGACTCTATTATCGTGTTCTTTGGTATCTCAGAGATATCGGATTTGTACACCAAGAATAGATAAGCACTACTATTATGTGCATAGCCGATGAAATGCAATCAACCGTTTTGGGTCTTATTTTAACTTTCTTAGGTGGAGGTACTGTCACCTTGGCAAGACATCCCCACATTCGGAAGAAATTGTATGATGGCTTTCTTCCTTTCCATAATTCATGTGATGTTTTTTTTCTTTCCTTTTGGACACATTATTCAAAAGATATTTAGCTGAAAAAATAGCTTCTCCCCACAAGTTTGGTGGCAAACCAGAATTTGTTAACATTGCATTCATCATATCCTTCAAGGTATGATTCTTTCTCTCAGCAACATTGTTGGACTGAGGAGAATAAGGCGATGTGGTTTCATGTATAATCTCATGCTTAGCACAAGTTTAAGCAAATGGTGATTCATACTCTCCACCTAAGTCACTTCTTAGTACCTTAATTTTTTTGTTAAGTTGATTCTCAACTTCGTTTTTATAGATAACAAATTTCTCTATAGTTTCGTCCTTACTTTAAGCAAATACACATAACAATATTTTGGGCTATCATTAATAAAGGTAATAAAATATTTATTATCACCTATTGTTTGTACCATTTTCAGATCACAAATATCAGTGTGAATTAAATTAAGAGGTATTTCTTTCAATGCTTTTAAAGGATGATCTTGCCAGTTTTGCCTCAACACAAGTTTCACACTTATGTTTGGCATCAATTTGGAATGTTGGTATATGATTCAAGTTAATTAATCTATGCAAAGTATCATAATTAACATATCATAGTCTACCATGCCATAAATTTGAAGATCAAACATATAAGTAGAAGAGCTGGCTTTATTGATATTCTTGACCATGGTCATTACATTGAGTTTAAACATTCCACCACTCATGTATCCTATACCAACATACATTCCAATTTTGAACAAAACAAATTTATTTGATTTAAACACTAAACAAATCCGTGATTATTAAGCAATGAACCAGATACCAGGTTCTTACGAATTTCAGGAACAAATGCAACATTGTTCAGAATCAATTCCTTTTCAGAAGTTATCTTCAAGATCACCTTGTCTTGGCCCTTGATTTCTGAAGTGACCGAGTTTCCCATAAACAACTTCTTTCCATTGTCTAATGGTTCGAAAGTAGAGAACATACTTCTGTTGGAGCATACATGTCGAGTAGCTCTAGTGTCAATCCACCATTCCTTGGGGTTTGAACTCATCAAGTTCACCTCCGATACCACAGCTGAGAGATTGATATAAGAAACGTCATGAGCAATGCCTTCAACATTATTTGCTTCTCTGTTTCTATTCTTCTTGGGTAGTCTGCAATCTGTAGACTTGTGACCTAGCTTGTCACAGTTGAAGCACTTGCCCTGAAACTTAGGCTTTTTGGAGATTCTTTCCTTAGGCCCCAACTTGGACCCCTTGTTGTTGTACTTTTTGGAATGTTGACTATGTTCCACCACATTAGCCTTGGCCGTTGACTGATGGCTTCGACCTTTTCAGAACCTCTATTGTCTTCTTCAATACGAAGCCTGACAATGAGATCCTCAATGCCCATTTCCTTTCGCTTATGCTTCAAGTAATTTTTGAATTCTTTCCAACCTGCCAGTAATTTTTTAATAATACATGCAACTTGAAAGCTTTCACTTAGATTCATATCTTCAGCATGTATCTCATGCAAGATCAGTTAAATTTCTTGAACCTGACTGATCAGTACCATTTTTGGAATTCACCATTTTACAGTCTAGGAAGAGACCCACAATGAAGTTCTTGGTGCTGGCATCCTCAGTTTTGTATTTATGATCTAGGGATTCCCAAAGTTCGTTAGCTGTTTTTTTATCAATATAAACATTTTACAAAGAATCGGCTAATCCGTTCATTATGTAGTTCCTACATAAGTAATCAGTATTTTTTCAAGCATCCACAGCAGCGATGAGTTGGTTATCTTGCTCATCTTCTTTAAATTTTGGAGCTTCTTTGTTCAAGAATCATGCGAGATTCAAGGTGGTCAAGTAGAATATCATTTTATGTTGCCACCTTTTAAAATTTTGCCCGTTGAACTTCTCAGGTTTCTTCCCATGGGAGACTGAGACATGTACATCGGTTAGCATTGGCACTCGTGCTACAGCAATGGTCAACACTTGTGCCGCATCAGCAACAACAACATTCTCCGATGCATTTGTCATTTTTAATATGAAAATGCATAACACGAGTGTAAGTTTTTCAGAATGAAAAGAAAAATAAAAAAAGTGCCTTAAAATCAAGGAAATAGAAATTAAAGAAACGAAATCTATTTTAAGTTTGTTACAAAAATATGTTTACAATAAAACAAAGTTTAATCTTAGAGGCACAAAATCAGAAAAGGATGAGAAGAAGAAAATGAATAAAACTAAAAGGAAATGAAAATTACAAAAACCAAACCAGTTTTTGTCGAGGCTTGTGTACAATCTCCTTAAAACAGATTCGCCTCGTTCGTGTGCTGAAGTTTGCTGAGGCGTCTATCGCCCAGGATGCAACGACAGCAAAAGGTTGACGTAGGCACCACGTCACGCTCTTGAACTGAACAGAGCTTGAAATGTATCACCGAACAACTTGAAAGCGGAAGTAGAAGAACATGATCAGGGAAGAGTTTATGGTGTGTTGATTCAGTGGAGAGGGGCCTTTATTTATAAGACCCTCTCCACTGAATCAATGTAATGACAGAGAATACATTGACTGCATCAACTGTAACGGCAAACATGAGCTTATTAAGGCATCAGTGTAACGGCGGACAAAACCGTTTCTGCATTTATTTTGGCTGTGCATGCAAACCGGTCCGATATTTGCACCCCCTGCGCGCGAGAGAGAGAGCCTCTTGGCTTACTATCTTACAATACCAAGAAAAAGGTTATTATATATCTTCTTCTAAATCCTTTATTATTTCCGATGTGGGACTAAAATCTCTCAACTTATTTTCAAAGATGAAACCACCTCATTTCGGGAGATAATTTCTCATTCACCCGATAACCATTTTGAGCAAGTAAATATATGATTTTGATCTACTTATGAAGGACAACTCAAATCCATCAAGATCTCTCACTAATTCATAGAGGATCTTACTCAAAATATTGCTCAAAAACTGGTTCATAATGGTGTATAAAATACCCATTTTATAACAAATTATTATCATAAGCTAACTAACAACGCTTACTAAGTTAATTACTATTACAATTAGAGAAGGAGCATGTATGTAGCCTTCACACCATTACTACAAAAATTCTTCGTCTTTCTAAAATTTGAACAAAGAAAAATTCTAACCTACATTTTAGAAAGGAAAAAAACATAACCCGTCAAGTTTGTGATACCACCCGGCCCCCACCTCTCAACATCTTCTATTTATGAGTAATACTTTATCCACTACCATTGTCTTCACACCTACTCTTTTTTTTTTTCCCTATTGAAGTGTGCCACTTAAGATAGTGAAGAGAAATGTAGTGAAATTGGTAGTGGATGTAGCATTACTCATGGTAGGCTGAGCTAGGGGCAATTTTTTCTGAAGAACGTTCAGGAGTGTATAATTTTATAAAACAAAATTGAGGGATTTTTTTTTTTTTTTTTTTGATCGCGTGGAGCTCAAAATTGAGGGTATTGTAAAATAAAATTTAGCCAAAATTTTATGAGTTACCAAGAATTAGACCAAGCATTATAACAACAACAACAAAGCAAATGCGAAAAAAGGCTATCTCAAAGATACAGATAATAAGTGCTTTTCCATAAAGTAACTTCATAACAACATAAACTTATAAGGAGATGATTCATTTCCTTCCATAATTCAAGAGAAAAGGTAATGAACCATCTCCTGTACGTACAATCTAATTACACTTGGTAGCATTAGGAAGCTGCAAATCGACTAGCTAGGATTAGACCGCATATATTGCAAGTCATGGTTGGGATAGTTAAGAATCGATCATGTAGCTTATGTTCTTGAATCCTTATCATCATACTTAACAATTGACCTAAAAGAGCCCTTTAAATCCCATGCTTGCTGTGGATCGAGCTAGGGCGACAGTAGATTATCGAAATCCCCCACCAAAAGTTGGAGCCCAGTAACCGGCGCCATTGTCGCTGCCAACATGCATGGTGAATGATACTGGAACAAGGCATAATCCCCTACTCCTTAGGTCCTTCTTTGGCTCTTGATCACCACCATCCTGTGCATAGGCATAATTTTATTTATTGTTTTGGGAAAATTACTTTCGTGCCCCTAATTTTTAAACCTGTTATACTTCTACCCATCTTGTAATACCTCCATTTTCTAATATCAAAACCGAAAAACTACACATGCATAGATTATATTTATGAGAGTTTTATTATCTTAGTAACTAGGAAATAAGGTTATAATTTATTTATTACAATTTGTTTCAAAATAAGAGTATTAGTACCTGATCAGGTGCTCCTATTCTCTTCATGCAGTTGTCTACATTCAGCAACTGTCCATAAAATATTTCACAGAGAGATTAGACACATAATTCACACTTTCTAATTGTTTCTTTAAAATTAACCAAACTGTATCATACTTTTGTTATTATATGTAATATATTAATCGAAAAGCTAGTTATAAGGCTGTAAAGTTCAAGTACACTAACTTTTGTAAAGAGCTAGTTCTAGTAAAATTATAGCTAGGGATCGAATGAAGCATGAATATATTATATGTATACCTAATAATCAAATATTTTATATATGTATACCTGGCCTGGGTCTTCTGGAAATATACAACTCCTCTCCCCTTGTGCCTGCAATGAAATTATTCTCATGACTTTAAGTGAACGATATGGAGAATCAATTTATGAAAGTACAGAGAATAAAAATTTATGAGAGTACAGAGAATATATAGGACTGAAACTGATCATTTTCAGACAGGATTAGGTTAATTGTTTAATTATGACCTGAAAATCCCTAAATCTGTCGCAAAATTGTTCGATTTTACTAATTGATGTTTGTCAAGATAAATTTTGTAATCAAAGAAAAAGGTACATAAAGATAGGAAAAAGAGAGATGCATGACTTTGGCTGCATGCATGCATTACTTCATAATCTTGATGTCATTTCTTTGAGTTTTGTTCTTTTTTTTTTTCTTCATTCACTAAGTAAATAATCTTCATTCAAATCACATGTGTTAAAATATTGCCTTTTTTTTTCTTATGAAAAAGTCAAAATAGAAGAAAGAATAAAGGGAATGAAAAGAGAGATTAGAAACCCCACTAGGTGTCAGCTTCCTTACAAATGGAATCATTTAAAGGTTGGTTTTAATTAGTCATGTTAAGCTAATTAATCCAACACATGCATAGAAAGTTGAATAGCAACTCAAGGTTACTGATACATAGATAGTATACTTCTTATCTTCTTATATATTGTTGGTATGCAAATTAGAGCTGTAATCGGGTCCTATCGGGTCGGGTCCTCCACTACCCGGACTCGGACCTGGTCTTGTGAGAATCGAGTCCGGGTTCGGGTCCGGGTCAAAAAAACCTATCCATCGAGTCTGATGGAGGGGAATAAATATTTGCACTTAAGTATTTTTCCACATAGAGATATCTATGGTTCCAACAATTTTTGCACTTAAGTACATGAATAAATATTATATTTACACATCTATCTTCAACAATTACTATTTACATGTATATCGCTATAACCCTATTATTCAAATTCTATACTTTTGGGGGTATTTTTTAACAGGTGCGGGACGGGTCTAGTCTATTTTGAGCAGATCCAGATCCGGACCCGGACCCGGACCCAGACCTAGAAGTGCATCGGGTCTAATTTTAGGATTCGGATCCGGACCCGTATAGATTGGGTCAGTTCCGATCCAATGCCGAGTCCAGGTCGGATCTGGATATCGGGTTTTTGTACAAGCCCTAATGCAAATGTTTGTTGTACTAGCTAAAACCCTTAATTATTGTACAGGGGAAAAATCAAGAAACCTTCTAGCATTTCTCATTTAAATCAAAAAAACCCGTAACGTTACTTTTCGCGCGCTCACTAAACCCCCATTATTGTTAAAATTCAAAACTTCTTTTAAGTGGCCTTTGTGAAATGACTTTTTTACCCCTATCTATTACTCAAACAAAATCTAGATAAAAAACCACTTATTTACCTTCATATTTTGAAAACTTACATGGAAAAAAAGGTTCGCCTGGATCTAGTAGTGCCTCTTGACTTTGTTGTCCTTGATTTAGGGTTTGGAAGTTTGAAAAGAAAGTGATAAGGATGGAAAAAGCAACAAATGCTCTAAAGATTAAAAAAAGGGCAAACTATACATTTTACAGTTGAGTTATAACGGAATATTCAAAACTTAACGGTAGAGGGAGTTTAGTGAACGAAAAATAACGTTAGGGGGTTTCTTGATTTCTCCCCCTTTGTACGCTAGAAAAAAACGTTCTTTAGTTTCAGTTACTGATAATATAAGAATATATTAGTCTTCATATAGTTTCATTTTAAGAAAAAGATATTAATGTTCCGGCCGATACTTTTCAAAATAAAATGTTACTTTATCCATGAAAAAATTTGTTGTCCCTCTTGTGTGTCTTACAGGAAAGAAGGAAGAAATGAAAGAGAAGTAAAAGTCTCTAAAAAGTTTTGGTGTCCATGCCGCTTCTTCTGATTGCTTGCCTTGTTCAATATAATTGTGTTTTTCTTTCAAAAAATATATATTGTATTTTCCTTTCAATTTTATCTACCAATTCGCATGAAATTGTCATTAATTGTTAATTGGAGGACTTAATTATGCATCAATAGGCCAATGAAGCTTTTACTGAATTTTTTTTGAACAAAAATACATAAAGGATAAACAAATGGACATCATGTCCTAATTATGAATCAAGTGCCTGTTAATACTAATTTCATACTAAATTAATTAAAAATGTTATATTTTCTATTTGTCTCAAAACAATTTCCTATACCTTAATCCCTTATGTGCTTTATCTGGTATACAAACTGATGTGGCACAATCATCACTATATACTGCTAATTTCTAAAGAGTAATACTTTAGCCACAACCAATTTCACTACCATTCTCTTCACTACCTTAGGTGGCATACTTCTATTGGAGAGTTCACTCACCTACTTTATCTTCCCCTACCTATTAGAGTGTGCCACCTAAGATAGTGAAGAGAAATGTAGTGAAATTGGTAGTGGATGTAGCATTACTCATCTTTAAAACTGCAAACAAAGAAGATTGTGTCACCTCAACATATAAGGCCAAGTGCACAAAGATAGTGATTCAAGCTTTATAAATTATTAATATGCGCAATGATTTAGACTGGTTGCAACTACTTGCAATGAAGCACACATAGACGCATTGAGAGAGATCGAAGAGATGGAGGTTGAGAGACTACTTGCAATGAATTGAAGCAGAGAGATGTTAGGAATTGTGGCCTCAAATACACGTAGACACTAGGTACTTGATGTTGGAGAAGAAGATGAGACAAAGAAGTAAGAGAAGACAAACAGCGAGTAGAAGAGTGCAGTCTGTAGAGTTGCGGTCGACCGCGCGGTCGACGAACCCAATCTGCTGAGAGTTCTTCGAGTGTACAGGTCCAACAGAGGAGGTGATGGTCGACCGTGCAGTTGGCCGGTCGTGTCTCGGATTTGGCTCTACACGTTGCGGTCGACTTACCTTGAGGGTGCGGTGGTGCTGATTATTTTTGGGCCTACGAGTTTAAGGCCCAATTGCTGGATTTGTGTTTATCTTTTAGGGTTTACTTGGGGGCTATATATATGGCTGTAGACTCTAGGGTTTAGATATCTAAAAAGATTCAAATAGAGAGATTCGATGAGCCGTTATCATCGTTCAACTTCAAGAGGGGATTGTGCCGAGTGTTTCAAAGGTGAGAGAGAGAGATTGACAGTTGTAATCTCTTTGTAATCTTTGTATTTCTTAGGGAATAAGAAGTATTGGTATATCTGTATATTGATTGTGTTCTTGTGAGATCTTACATATATTGTGGTGACTTGTTCTTGTTTCATTTAAGTTTTGGGAGTTTCTATTGCTTGTGGTGTGTTTCCGCTATTAGCCCTACGAGTTGTGGTAGATTCTTCAACAAAAGAGAGAGAGAGAGAGAGAGAGACAGAGAGAGAGAGAGAGAGTGTTAGTTACATACAAGGTGGTGGTGTTGCTGCTGTTGTTGTTGCTGCTTCATCTTGGCTGATATAGCGGCCAAATATGGTGAACTCAGAGCCTACAAAATCAAGATTCAAATCAAATTTAAGACATATAAAATACACAAAACACATGAGATCGATGAGAGAGAAGAATAATCTCTCTTGAACCCCCCTCTTATACTCAAATAGGTCACAACAAATACAAGACACCAATAACTAAATGATGTTACAAAAAACAACATGCACAACTGCACATTCATTCAGGATGTGGTAGTAACTTTTACTGCGTGCCCTCTTGCTACCGAACTATACCATATACAACAGGAGTTCAATAAGTTTCAAAAGTTTGTCGATTAACATGAGAGAAAAAAGAGAGAGGGTTAGACCTCGACTTGACTCTGAAGGAATCTGATGTAGCCAATGGCTTCTAACAGTACAGACGCAGTGTCAGTCTGCAAAAGGAGAGAGAGAGAGAGAGAGAGAGCCCTGTCTTGTCAGATACATACGCCTTTATTTGGTTCATTTTCATTTTTGAACCCCAAAAGCTATTCAAGTATGGGATATATTATTATTTATACAAATCAAGAAAGTGATTAATTATGAGAACTTAATTAATCACTTTTTTTTTTTTGAAGGAAAGAAAACTTAATCTCTTGATCATGAAAACTCTTGTACTAACTTCAAGAAAGTGAGAAAAATGCGAATACCTTTCCAAATGGGGAAACTAGCTGATGAAGTGCTGTTATCCTATCTCCTAATTTCTCCTTCCTCACCTGGTTTAAGATAATATTATACAATAATTGTAACAAATTACATTTCACCATAATTACAAGTGTTCAATGAACAACATTACCTTAAAAGTTGATTGTGTTGAGGGTTGAGCCCTGGCCTTCTTATATGGTAAACCAGTTTGTGGGCTGTTGCACTTGAGAAAGAGAGAAACATAAATTAGAAACCCTGAACTATTAGTTCTTCAAGAAAATTAAATTAATTACTACCCATAACAATTATTAATTCTGAAAATTATTTTTACTAATATTGACCTAAAATATAGAGAAAATTAAGATAGTCAGCTCAAATCATGACAATCTATGCTTGAATAACAACATTTTTTTAATTTACTATCTATATTAGTAATTTAGGGTTAAATAATTCTAGGGTAGTACATATAGAAGAAAATTTAATTTAATTTAATTTAATTTAATTTAATTTGGTTTACCTCTTGAGATGAAGGATCTTGGTGATGATGCTTTGTTCCTGCTGCCTTATGATTATTAGAATTGTTGTTGTTATTGGAGAAGTCCAACATACTGCTGTTGAAGCTAGTAGTAGTTATGCAAGACCTAGGTGAGGAATTAGGTAGAATTTGACTCCAAGGGGACCTAGTTGCCTGAATTTCTTCACACCTTTGGCTGCTATATGTGTTGTAGCCTTTCTCATATAATAATTCCTTCTTGACATCAACAATATTATCTGATGATGGTGGGTATGCCTGCACTTGATACTGTTCCCAATTCTCAATATTCTTTGTTTGGAAAGGAGGCCGTAAGTTGCACCTTTTATCTTCTTCTACCAAGTCACCCCTATTGATGTTATAAAGGGGGCAAAAAATGATAATTTAGATGACTAGAATTGGATTAGATATGCATGCATGAAATATGATCAGAAGAATCAAATAAAATTTAAATAGAGCGAAAAAAGAAGAAGAAAAAACTCATATTATTTGGTAAATTTATTTTTAAACAAAAAATTTTGCTCTCATTTATTAAATTGATGTTTCATAGTTATATATAAATTCGTAGCCTTATAAAGAAGAGAATCATTTCAATTAAGAGAATTCTATCAAAATTAAATATAAATTATTGAAGAAAAAGAAACATGAGAGGAAGATTGAGCAACAATTGCCTCCTTGGTTTTTGTAGACTTTTTCTTGAACAAGAATTTCATGTCTTATGCAAAAGGAAACAATAATTAAACAACATATATATATAATAATCTGAATTGTGTTCCTTCCCTCCACACACAAAAATCTGAATTATGGAAGAATAAAAAGTAAGAGAAAATTACAGTAACAGTTGCCTCCAAGATTCAGGAAAATCTTGGTTGTCAAGCCAAGGTGTACTCATAAGCTGAAGATTCGATATCTGCGAGCATTGAGGGAACAACACAGAAGATGAAGAAGGTGAAGAAGCTGAAGCAGCTGAAGAAGAAGATGAGATAGTAGTAGATGAAGATGGTGAAGGGATGAGAGGAAGATGAGGAGGCCTCATGTTGTTCACGTTCCGCATCATCTGTTGAATTGAGGAACTACTACTACTCTCATCAAAAGCTCCTCCTGTATTCATCTCTCAAAACCCTTTATCTTGATTAATTTCTTAGCTCTATCTGTCTCCGAAGTCAATCAATCAATTAGGGGTGCCTCTTTTGCTTCTTTAATTAGATGGGTGAGACATGTGAGAAAGAAAGACAGGCTCTGTGTAGAGCTTGCTACATGGGAGAGATCGATTTAGGAGCCTTTTTGTTTACCTTTCTTTTCCTTTCATTTCAAGCCCTCCTTTCTTTACTACTTTTATTCCTTCTAGCCTTTTATTTTTATTTTTGCTTTTGCTTTATTGCAGAGTGGGTTAGAGAAAGGAAATGGCCAGGGTTATTAGACTAGTACTAGTTGAGTAATTTGAGTTGAACCTAGGGTCAGAGCTAAGGTTATGGGATAGCTTTTCTTTACTAACAATTTATGTACAACTTAATGACAAAGGCATGAGCCCACACATGAAAAATAAACTGTTTGGTGTGTGTTTGAGAGAGAGAGAGAGGGAGGGATATATAGAAGACAAAAATGAAGCACTGGTACAACTATGGTCCAAGTTGTATCATATATACGTGGTTAAGAATTCTTTGCCCTAATTATTTATATATATATATATATATATATATATATATATATATATATATATTGTAACTTTTCAGAAATGTTAATTTCTGTTTACAGTTACCTTCAGGTCTGATTCAGTGTTTGGAGACTGATCAAGTAGTAGAGAGAGAGGGAGGGATATATAGAAGACAAAAATGAAGCAAACTGGTTCAACTATGGTCCAAGTGTTAGGGATTTCTACCAAAAACCCCTCTTAGGATCTTGTTGAGTTATTCCATACAATCACACAAACTACCAAGCACATATGAGATCATACCAAACACACAAAGTACACACAAATTTGTCCCGGTTGGGGCGTTCGCCTTAATCCGGAAGAGAAGAAACCCAAGATGTTATTCAACTAGAGAAAATACAAGAATAATGCAATTCTCACCATAACCCTCTCTCAAGCCGCACCAGCAAGTACTAGTTGTTTACCTCAATGTCTCTTTCAATGAAGTACTCTCTCTCTCTCTTGGCTCTCAATGGAGGCCAATAACAACAATATATAGAGATCAAGAGAAACCCTAGTTTTATATCTTGATACAATAGCCGTTAGATGTTACTGAAGAGATAACCCTACGATAAGAGCCGTAAGATCTGACTTGAAGAGCAAGTTGGGCTTCTCACGAATCACCAAGACCCGACCCAAATAATTTATCAGCGCCGCATTCAGTCAACCGCACCACAAGGTCGGTCGACTGTTCCCCTCTCGGAAACTCTATTGAGTAGAGCGGTCGACTGCACCCCAAGTACGGTCGACCGCAACTCTTGCTGCTACTGGTGTTGACCGTTTTCCTTACTTCCACTCCGTCTCCGATCGTTTCGATTCCTCCATCGTCTCATCGTCTTCTTATCCAACATAGTATGCAAGACATAAACCAAAAAATCTCCACCTTGGATTGCATACTCATAAATCCACACCTGTGTGATTTAAAACCTTCTAGACTCTTTTCATTCTCTTCTTGCAAGCAACTCGTTTCAATGGCTTCCTCTGCTAGTTAAATCTATATCCACCTGTTTTTCTCCCGCTGTATGCCCCTCCTCAAGGGCACACCCCAGTAGATGTAATTATGGAGGTGTCACCCTTCACACGAATTCCACCAACCTCAAGGCTATCTCCACCTTCCGACGAAAATTGAACGTCGCAGTCTCGCTCGGATGATTCTAGTGACGGCATACTAGATGATGTTTTAGGAACAATGAGCTTCGAAACACTTGCGCAAGTTTTTCCGTTCCTTCAAAGCTGGTAGAGGTTGTGCTGACCCTGCTCAATCCCCCTCTCACCCTTCATCACTTCACGATAACTTTCCCAAACTGAACGAACTCCACCTGGATCTGTGTACCTGCAGTCCCGAGCTTCTAGAGTTCTCATGGAATTAAGGCTCTGCTTCATCAAAGGAATATACATGCCCTCCTCTAGTGTGCATCCCCTTCTGTCTGTCATCTTCAACTCATTTGTTTTCTCACCCCTTACTTCACAAGTCTTGTCAATCTTCATTCCCACACAACGACATGAGACAAACTTGTAAGTAGAAACTATTACTTCACAAATCTTATCAACCTTTGTTCCCACACAACGATATGATGCAAAATTGTAAGAAACCATCTCCCTTTCGGAGCAAACTTGAGAAAAACTAACCGAATCAAATGAACAACTGGAATTCACATCTAAGGAACTTGAAACAAAAGTACTATTTAAGCCATCACCTGATTCAGCGGTACTGTATTTGGCGCCCCTCTTACTTAACCACTTGCAACAGTCTCTCCTGTAATGCGCAATCCCTTTGCACTGGTGGCCACGGACCTTACCCATACATACACTTTTCCTTCCAATCAAAGTACAATCTACCTCCAAGCAACACACAAAAGTTTATGCCGATTTCTGACTCTCCTTCCTAAGTGCATCCTCCTCCATCCCCTTGATCATACCTGCTATGAAAAACTTCTCCTTGGTAGATTTCTCATCTAGCACGGTTATCATGTTGGATGGATTTGGTGATGAATATATCGAGTGGAAACCTTTAGATCATCTGCGTTGAACGCCTTCAGTTCAGATAACTCCATATTGAACTCTTCTACATGATCTAGAAGAGTGGTACTTTTCTTCATTGAGAAACCCCACAACTTTATTCGTTGGTACATCCGACCATGTGATGGCGATCCCGATTAGTCAGTTCTGAATCTTGCCCAAAGACTCGTCGTGCTTTTCTTATACTTGAATTTGTTCGTCGATGACAACCAGATTAAACCCAATGCTTCTGAATAAATCTCCTCCAAATTCTCCTATTTTGTGCCGATTTGTCTCCCTTTATCTCCTTCTAGGACTAGATCGAAGTCCTGTTGAACTGATGCTTCATGCATGTCTACCTTCAAGAGATCAAAGTTGATCTTGCATTTGAACCGCTTAATCTTCATGACCTGATCTGCCATCTTCTCCAAGGAATTCGAACAAACCCTTGAACCCGAAGATCCGATACCAATTTTTAGGGATTTCTACCAAAAACCCCTCTTAGGATCTTATTAGTTATTCGATGCAATCAATACAAACTACTAAGCACATACTAGATCATACTAAACACACCAAAGTATACATAAATTTGTCCTGGTTGGGGCTTTCACCTTAATCCGGAGAGAAGAAACCCAAGATGTTATTCAACTAAAAAAGATATAAGAATATTACAATTCTTACCACGATCCTCTCTCAAGCCTCACCAGCAAGTACTAGTTGTTTACAATGAGAGAATCACTCGATCTCTCCTTCAATGAAGTACTCTCTCTCTCTTTTGGCTCTCAATGGAGGCCAATAACAACAATATATCGAGATCTAAAGAAACCCTAGTTTGATATCTTGATACAATATTCGTTAGATATTACTGAAGAGATAACCCTACGATAAGAGCCGTAAGATCTGACTTGAAGAGTAAGTTGGTCTTCTCACGAATCACCAAGATCTGACCCAAATAATCCATCTGCGCCGCGTTCGGTCGATCGCATCACAAGGTCGGTCGACCATCCCCCTCTCGGAAACTCTGTTGAGTAGGGCGGTCGACCGCACCCCAAGTACGGTCGACCGCAACTCTTGCTGCTACTGCTGCTAACTGTTTCTCTTGCTTCCACTCCGTCTCCGATCATCTCAATTCCTCCATCGTCTCATCGTTTTCTTATCCAACATAGTACGCAAGACATAAACCCAACACCAAGTTGTATCATATATACGTGGTTAAGAATTCTTTGCCATTATTATTCATATATATATATATATATATATATATATATATATATATATATATATATATATATATATATATATATATATATATATATATATTGAAACTTTTCAGAAATGTTAATTTCTGTTTACAGTTACCTTCAGGTCTGATTCAGTGTTTGGAGACTGATCAAGCAGTTCAGTTAAGTAGTCACTAGTATTACCCTGTGCAAATTGCACAGCCTAAAATAAGTTTGATAGACTCATAAGTCACTGATTATCTACAAATTCTAACAAAAAATATTAACTATAAAATCCTAAATTAGAGAGAGAAAAAAAGGGTGATAAGGTACCTATGATGGTGTTTTGAGCAGCAGTGAAGCAGTGACGATCTTGAGTTCGACCAAAACCATCTTATCGTTCAGCTTCATCAAAAACCTCAAACTCATCTCCAAAACTTAAAAAGGAACACAAAAATTAAAAAAATAAAACATAATAATACTATTAAAAATCAAGAAATCAAAGAAGATATGGAGGTACCTGCAGTGAACAACAGTGACGTGGTTGAGTTCAATCGAGACCATCCCATTGTTCAACTTCATCAAAACCCTAAAACTCATCCCAATGCTGGAAAAAGAACACGAAAATTAAAGAAATAAAACATAATAATGCTAATAAAAAATCAAAAAATCTAAAGAAGCGAGAGATACCTTTCGTGAACAGCAGTGACGTTCTTGAGTTCGATCGAGACCGTTTCATTGTTCAACTTCATCAAAAACCTAAAACTCATTCCCAAAACTGAAAAAAGAAAACAAAAATTAGAGAAATTAAACATAATAATGTTAAAGAAAAATCAAAAAATCAAAAGAAGATGGAGGTACCTGCCGTGAACAGCAGTGACATTCTTGAGTTCGATCAAGTCCTTCTCGTTGTTCAGCTTCATCAAAAACATAAAACTCATCTCCAAAATTGGGAAAAAGAAAGAACATGACCATTAAAGAAATAAAAAATAATAATGCTAATAAAAAATAAAGAAATCGAAATAAGAGTGGGAGGACCTGTTGTGAATAGCTCTGGCATTTTTTGATTTCTAAAGTTATCTAGGCGGTGTGCCCTCATCGGCAGTCCTACTATCGCTTAGTGACTTTTAGAACACTGAACACAACATATTAATACAGGGTATTTGTGAGACATTATTTAGCTAGCTGAACAAACTCTTACTCGATGTCAATCCTTAATACAGGGTACATCCACATTACTTCATTGAAAGTAATAATCAAACTGTAATTCCAAATGTATAGTAAACATTTGAACACATTATGAAGGCTAATATACTATTGCATAAATCTTATGACAAACCCAAGGTACATCAAATTATTCAGGATTACGCCCAATTACATTAAACATACCAAATCTATTTCATACTCCAAAAAAAGAACGAAAGAAAATAGAACAAAATTAAAATGGATCCTAACTTTTAGATTATCAAAGATATATAATATATAATTCAATGCTTACTTGTAGTCAAAAAATAAACATAACACTTCGAGAAAGATGCTACCCAATCTCAACTTCAAGAAACGCAAAATAAATCCCAACAATTACTACTTCAAATGAAAGGGGAAATTAAATAATTAATGGGACGACGACGTAATTACATCAAAACTAAACAAACTCAAATTAGGGTTAGGCTCTTCCAAAATTATCCCCCAAAATTTTTTAAAATAATAATAATAATAAATTTTAAAAATTTTGGGAATGGAATCGATACCTCGGTGGCAAAGGTGGCATTCTTTTAGTTGTATATTTTCCATTCTAGCAAAAAACAAAAACATTGATACACTATAATGGTTAAAATTCAATTAAAATTACAACATTATAAATTAAAAGTGGAAGACGAAGACTTTTTTAAAAAAATGAGAAAATTGATAAAATGTGAAATTTTTCTTACTAAATATTCTGAAACATGCAATAATTTAAACTATGTCATCACAATGAATGATCATTTGTTACGTCCATATTTTTGAGAAATGCCCAATTTATTTTCTATTAAAAAAAAATTGCAGACACATAGTATATTTTAATTGATCGACATCTAAGTTTTTGATGTTAATAAATCACTCATATTCTGAAATTCCAATTTCATTTTCATCTAGTTGACTCGTTATATTTTTGGTTCTCCTAAATTAAACATGCTTATTGAAATCTCATCGGCGTTGCACTAAAAGATTATGAGTATAATGAACTTAATCATATCCAAACGACATGACAATGTCATAGACCCCACAATGGCAATAGTCTTTGACAAAGAGCATTCTTTTAGTTGTATATTTTCCATTCTACCAAAAAACAAAAGCAATGATACACTATAATAGTTAAAATTCAATTAAAATTACAACATTATAAATTAAAAGTAGAAGACTTGTCTTATATTTGTCAATTGCATTTAGATATAGTATAATTACACTCTAACATTTATATAACATCAGCATATTTTTAAAAAAAATGAGAATTAGGGAATTAAGGATAGAATCGTAATTCAAACGACATGAAAATGTCATAGAACGGTAAGCCTATAATGCTGATTCAGTTCTTCTAGATCCAGGAAACAGCAAGCCCCTCAAATTATAGGGTTGGCCTAACCCTATAATTTGAATTTGATGGGAATTAGGGATCGAATCGTACCTCTGGTTATTAAATCGGAATCGAAAGATAAGACGAAACCCTAGCGCCCATTTCTAGCTGATTCCGAGAAGCGGGAGGAGCATGGGAGTCGTAGGCGGAGAGCGCGAGTGGCGGGAGGATCGTGGGCGGTGGCGAGGAGCGTGGGAGATGGAGGTGGCAAACGGGCGGCGAAGTAAAGGTGGAGGAGGCGAGATCGGACGACAAGAGCGAACAGGAGGTGGAGGAAGCGAACGAGTGGCTGAGTAGAGGTGGAGGCGGAAAGCGCGAGCGGCGGGAGAAGCATGGGCGGTGGCGAGGAGCGCGGGAGGTGGAGGCTGTGAACGGGTGGCGGGCGGCGGCGATGGAGGGTAGAGACGGGCGGGATCAGGGCGGGGTGGACGGCGGGCGGCGGTAGGGACAGACGGGTGAGGAGATGTGGGTGGGTTTTGGGGTAGGGAGAATTAGGGTTTGTGGGTTTTGGGGAGATGTGGAATAGAAAATATTTTTTTGATGTTTTTTTAGTTAATTATGTTTTGGCAATTGGTGTGGGCTGCACGTATAAGTTCCTACTTTTGCTCTCCTTTCTCTATTTCAAAATAGAGAAAGGAGAGATGGGGTAGGCCTATTAGCATAAGATATATATATATATGTAAATAGTAATTAGTGAAGTAATTTTGAAAATAACAAATCCCCAATGTTTTGTAGGCTAAACTGCAAAAAGTTGTTACTTTTTTTATATAATAAACAATGATTGAACCACAATGTTTTTTTAATAAGGATCAAATGAAATAGAAATAGAGTATACTACATCAAAGAAAACATAACACTGCAAGGTACATGGAGAGAACATCTTCTCTCCGCTCTGATTGAACCACATGTTTATGCGGTCAACACAACAAGTGAGGGTAATTCTACTATTATATGTTGATGATATAATTATTATTGGAGATGACTCCACAGATATTGTATCCACTCAGAGATACCTTCATCAGAAGTTTCATATGAAAGACATTGGCAGACTACACTATTTAATACGTCTAGAGATTGCCCATGGTTCTCGGGAAATATTTATTTCTCAACAGAAATACACATCATACATTATCTCCGTTGCATGTCTTTCTGACAGTCGATGAGCTAATATTCCCTTAGAGCTTCACGTGAAGCTTCGTCTCACAGATGGTGAGCTCATTCCCGATCCCACTAGATACATGCAGATTTTGGACAGCTTGTCTACTTATGCATGACCAGACCCGATATTGCTCATATAATCAGTATTGTCAGCTTATTTATTTTCGCTCCTACATCAGTTCATTATGGTGCTCTTCTTCAGATCCTCAGATATCTTTGGAGCACTATTACTCGCTCATTATTTATGCTATCTACATCTAAACTGGAGTTTAGTGCATATTCTAATTCAGACTGGACGGGTGATCCTACTACCAGACGATCTACCACATGTTTCTGTTTTTTCTTGGTGATTCACTGATCTCATGGCAAAGCAAGAAACATGCAGTTGTGGCATGTTCTTCTGCAAAAGCTGAGTACAGAATTATGGCTGCTACTATTAAAGAGATTGTTCATATTCATTGGCTGTTATCATATATGAGTGTCACTCTTACAAGAGCTACTTCTCTTCATTGTGATAACTGGAATGTATTGCATATTGCAAGCAACCCGACCTTTTATGAGTGGACGAAGTACATAGAGATTGATTGCCACTATGTTCGTGAGCGTTTTGAGACATTGACCATTTCACTTTATTCTGTTATCTCTTCATAGCAGACATCAGACTTTTTCACTAAATTCAACATTGTTCAGATATTTCAATACTTGGTGGGCAAACTCGCACTGTTCGACCCACCATAAGTTTGAGAGGGGGTGTTTAGATATTATATCAGATGTTTAGTCTCATATCGGAATATGTATTAGTCTGGTATTTACTTTCCTCATATATATAGAAGACTTTGTACTCAATTACAATCAATCCAATAACATTTACTCAATCTCTCTGTTAACTTTAACACCAATGAAATGAAACAAGTAGTAACGAATTCCATACGCAAGCAGGAGAAACAGAAAGAGGAACTAAATAAATGTTAGAGCTCTCAAGAAGCCAGCAAAAACACTGTCTCCAAGTTGCAAATATTTCCACCCTTTGCAGTTTGCAATAGGTTTAGCCTCTAGGATTTCCATCTAGGTGATGGTCACAAATTCAGGATTCGGGAATAATTTGTCACGATTTAATATTCGGAATTCTGCAAAATTCGGCAAATTCGAAAAAAACTCGAAAATTCGGGAAGAAAGAAATCGAAAATTTAATGCATCTTAGTACCCATCACCTAAGTAAATATATATTTAAATCCATAAATATGAAAATAGTAACAAACTTAGCGATTAATTCGTTTAATTCGCAAATTATTCGTGAATAATTCGCGCTTTCGTGAATAATTCGTGAAGTGCATGATTTAAACGAAAATTGGTGATTAAATCGTGAATTGATTCGGAAAATGAATTCTTCGCTAATAATTCACCAAATTCGTGAATTATTCGCGAACTTTGTTACTATGAGTGCAATTTCTTAAATATTGGCTCTTGTGGTTAAACTGCAAATAGTTGTCATAAACTTTAAGATATTTGAAAAGATATAAAAATAAATTGTCATAAATTTTCACGGTCATTTTGCATAATTCTCAGCAGGTTCTATAGAGAATCTGAAACCACTTTAGTGCTAAGTGCGAACACACACTATAAAAAAATAGAAATGCCCAAAAACTGGATGCACTAAGAATAAACCACCACAAGAATTACAAGATCTCACAAGAACATGAACACAATAATATGCAGAGATAACATACTTCTTTTTATCAAAGAAATACAAAGATTATAAAGAGATCACAACTCTCAATCTCTCTTTCTCACCTTTGAAGCACTCGACACTTACCCATCTTGAAGTTGTACATTGATAACGACCCACCTTGATTAACCCCTAGAGTTTACATCTACTGCTATATATATAGCTCTCAAGTAATCCCTAAAGATATACACAAATACAGGTTATTGGACCCGAAACCCGTCAGCCCAAATAACATACAGCACTGATCGCGGTCGACCACACCCCATTGTGGTCGACTGCAATGAGTCTTGTCAAAACCTGAAGACCGGATGGTCGACTACATAGTCGATTGTCCTACTCTTTGGAATGTCAACAACGGTCGGTCGACCGCACATTTAGTCGGTCGACCACAACTCCTTTAGCTGCTTTCTTCTTTTGTAGCATTACTGCTTTCTCCTCACTGCTTCGTATCTTCTCTTCTTCTTCTCTAACTTCAACTTGTGCCTACGTGTATTTGATGCCACAGTCCTAACATGTTTTTGTGCAAAATATTATCAAAGAAAATAAATGTGGAATACCCAATTTGTCCTTTATAAGTTCGTACTTTTTTTGTCAGGAAATTTTGCAAATTCTTCAGGTTGTAATATGTACAAGTACTCAAACGTCTTCAATTTATAGTTGAAAATACTATTTAATTATATTGGGAAGTTACTTCCTCTTATTCAAGAATTCTAGATAGAATTCATAGTGAGTTAAAATATAAAAGTTGCGGTTATTTTTTATATAACAAAACAAACCACAAAATACTTCACAGTAAAACAAAAAACAAAACAAAAAACATAGCAAACGTAAGATATGTAGGATAAATTAGTCAAGATTAGTAAATGAATAGATCTATTTCGATGCCCTTGCCCAATGACATGCATGTTCAAAAAGTTTGATAGAAAATGGATATTTTAACACCATTTTATGAACTAATTTAAGGATAATTTTTATTAAGATCCACTATATATTAGTGAGATATATTTATAGATTTTTGTTCTTCTCCATGTGTACATAAAAATCATATATTTACTTACTCTAAATGGTTATGGGTGAATTGGAAATTGTCTCCCTCAGTGAGCTACTTAATAAGGGAATGTGGGTTGAGAAACTTTAGTTCCACATGGAAAAAAATCTTGAAAACTAAAATTGTATAGATTATATCCCCTTCCTAAGCTTGGTAAGAAAGAAAGTTAGAAGGCTCTTTTTGTCGCGCACAAGGGTGCAAATCTGTGACGGGGGGTTACAAGCGGCTCACAACACCAGCATGCACGTCGTAAGGATACGAATACCGAACTAATTTTTGACCCCAACCCGTGATGGACCTTTTTTGACCCAGTTTTGATTTTTTCAACTTGATGTAACGGCCAAATAAATGTTGTCGTTGAATAGTCTGTCCACCGTTAAAGGTTTTTATAACGACCAAATCAATGCATAATTAAACAACAAAACATTCAATATGCATTCATTGGCATGTTTTCCCCATAAAGTTTATGTGACTGACAAATCAATGCAAAAATAACAGCAAAAAATGATTAGTTTGAATTGATTGGCTTGTCCCCCCCCCCCCCCCCCCCCCCCGCGAAGCTTATAAATTGATGCCTCATCTTCTCATTCTACACACTAGAAACTATTCAAACATAATTCCTTGCTGTATTCATGTCCTAAGAACACGAATACCAGACCAATTTGAACTCAAACCCATGTGGGGCTTTTTTTGACCAAGTTTTGATTTTTCCAACTTGAAGTAACGGCCAAATAAATGCTACCGTTGAATAGTTTGTCCACCGTTAAAGGTTTTTGTCACAACCAAATCAATGCATAGTTAAACAACAAAACGTTCAATCTGCATTCATTGGCCTGTTTTCCCATAAAGGTTGTGTAATTTCTGATTCAATGCAAAAATAACAAGAAAAAATTGTTTATTTTGCATTGATTGCCTATAAATTGATGCCTCATCTTCTCATTCAACACCAAAAACTATCCAAACATAATTCCTTGTTGTATTCACGTCCTAAGGACACGAATACCAGACCAATTTGAACCCAACCCGTGTGGGACTTTTTTTTGACCCAGTTTTGATTTTTCCAACCTGAAGTAATGGGCAAATAAATGTTGTCATTGAATAGTCTGCCCACCGTTAAAAATTTTTGTAATGAACAAATCAATGCATAATAAAACAACAAAACGTTCAATCTGCATTCATTGGGCTGTTTTCCCTATACAAAGGTGGTGTAACTGACGAATGAACACAAAAGCAACAGAAAAAACCATTTATTTTGCATTGATTTGTCGCCCCCCCCCCCCTCCCAAGCCTATAAATTGATGCATCCTCTCATTTTACACAACGGAAACTTTCCAAACATAATTACTTTGTCTTTCTTCGTTCTGGTCTTTCTTTCATCGGTGATAGAGTTCTCCACTTAGTTCAATTCGCAGGGAGTGCATCGTTTTATCCTAGAAAACAGATGTCGCTGCATTTCTTAAGCACCCAGTGATGAGGCGAATCTGATTTAAGAACATTGTGTGACACACAAGACTCGGTTTGGTTTATTTTTGCTTTCTTCATTTCGCTATGCATTTCCATTGTGTTTTCACTCTCATCTTCTTAATTCGTTGTATTTGTGCCTGTATCTTAAAGTATTTTCTTATAAAATTTATTACAAAGTTGCATTATTTCAAACCTAAATCCCAATTACCTTAACAATCCTACTTAAAATGTGTGAACTCATTTTACTTATGATGATGGTAAAAATCGCAGCAAATCAGGGCCGTACGATTCCAGCACATATCTCAAAGCTTTTATAGATTAATCATAACATGCATCTTTAACAGGTCTGGACCTTCTCCAGACTCCTCTACAAGACATAGACCTTTTTCAAGTTCATAAAAAGTGACAGACTAGGCTCATTAGGAGAGACACCTAGCCCATGAAGGCTATGAGTCAAATCTCGTATCCCCTAACAAGAAAGCTTATCTTTTGAGTGGGAGAAATATAAATGAGATAAGGAATTCATATCGATCTAACGGATACATCTCAATCTCATAAGCTGAATCTCAGGCCTATAAATACTTCCTGGTTCTGACTTGAGCGTTGGAGGATCTGTCGCTGAGGCCAACCCCCGGTGTTTTAAGCTTTTTACAGGTTCTTTGGTGTATCATTAAATTAAATGAACTAATTACTAATCTCGGTATGCATATTATGTACGTTTTATCATGTATAGGTATTATACGAGTAATCATGAAAGCTAGAACGACATTTTATTTAAATCAAAAAATTAAGACGGTTACGTTACCTTCATTTAAGTATTAAATCCCATGTTAATCCTACTTGGGCAAAGTAATCATTTGGCATGATTTGATCAATACCTAGAGTTGTTAAGAAAAAAAAGATATCAGTAAAACCAATACCTGGGGTTTCCATAAAACAAGTATGTCTGTATATGTATAAATATATGATTTTTTTAATAAAAAAATATGACTTTTTTCGAAACTATCTGCAAACAGAGGCCACTTACCAAATTTATTGCACTCGGGGATTCAAAAACTATACTCGTCGTTCCCAACGACGAGCTTAGTTATTTCATGCTTGCCATTAGGATACGGTGAGTGTAGTTTTATTTGTGTTTTTTGGAAACTCATCGTTCCCAATGGCAAGTTTAGTTCAAAATTTTTAGACAAGACTGGCCGTTTCAAACGGCGAGGTGCTTTATACTAGACTCACTGTTTGGAATTGCGACTGTACAATTTTTAAAATTTCACAAATAGTGAAACTCTCTGTTTGACTTTGTAAATTTTCGGAAAACAAAACTCCAAGAAGAGCTCGTTGGTAGGAACGACGAGAATAAATATACAGAACTCACTATTGCGAACGACACTTGCCAAATTTATTCCACTCAGGGACTCAAAAACTATACTCGTCATTCCCAACGACGAGCTTAGTTATTTCATGCTCGCCGTTGGGATACGGCGACTGTAGTTTTATTTGTTTTTTTTTTAACTCGTCGTTCCCAAAGACAAGTTTAGTTCAAAATTTTCAGACAAGACTGTTGGGTTTATGTCTTGCATACAATGTTGGATACGAAGACGATAAGATGATGGAGGGATCGAGATGATTGGAAACATAGTGGAGGCGAGAAACAGTCAGTGGCAGCAACAGAAGAAGTTGCGGTCGACCGACCCCTGCACGATGTCTTCCAGAGAGGAGGACAGTCGACCGACTTGTTGGTGCGGTCGACTGTTCGCAGCACTGATAGATTTCGGGCGTGAGTCTAGCTGATTCGTAAAAAGCCCAACTTGCTCTTCAAGTTAAATCGTGTGGCTCCTATCATAGGGTTATCTCTTATGTACTATTCAATGGTTATTGTAACAAGATATCAACTTAGGGTTTGTCTCCAGATCTATATATAAATAATTGTAACGGCTCATAGATTCATATGATTCTATTGAGTGCCGAATAGAAGAAGAGAGTACTTCATAGAGAAGGGTGAGAGAATTTCTCCATTGTAAGCAGCATCAAGTTCTAGTTAGGCTTGAGAGATGGTCGTTGTGAGAATTGTAATATTCTTGTATCTTCTCTAGTTGAATAATATCTCAGTTCTTCCTCCCCCGAATTAAGGCAAAAGTCCCAACCGGAACAATTCTTGTATGCTTTGTGTGATTGGTGTGATATAGTTTTGCTTGGTGGTTTGTGTTGATTGTGTCAAAAACTCAACAAGATCATCAAATTTCTAACAAGTGGTATCAGAGCAATCAGGTTCGTAGGTTTGTTCGATGTTCCTTGGAGGAGATGGCAGATCAAAAGACGAAGATCAAGAGTTTTGACGCTAAGATCAACTTCAATCTATGGAAGGTGGACATGTACGATGTTTTGGTTCAGAAGGACTTGCACATTGCCCTAAAAGAGAAGAAGCCAACCGACGTGAAGCAGGAGAAGTGGGATGAGATTTGTTTGAAGACCTTGAGTTTAATCCGGTTGTAATTGGCAGACGAAGTAAAGTGTAATATTCTTGAAGAGAAAAGTGTGGCGAGTCTGTGGGCGAGACTCAAATCTGACTACTCGGGGTCATCGTTGCTAGATCGGATATATTGGAAGAGAAATCTGTTTAGATTCTAAATGATGGAAGGTACCCATCTTCAAGATCATATTGTGGAGTTCAATAAGGTAATATCTGAACTGAAGGTGATTAACGCCGATAATCTTAGCGAAAATGATAAAGCTTTCAACTTGATATATTCACTGCCTACTTCTTATGATCACTTGATAACTACCATGCTACATGGAAAATCAGCCAAGAATACACTT
Organism: Hemerocallis citrina; assembly: GCA_017893485.1. Classification (NCBI taxonomy): domain Eukaryota; kingdom Viridiplantae; phylum Streptophyta; class Magnoliopsida; order Asparagales; family Asphodelaceae; genus Hemerocallis; species Hemerocallis citrina. The sequence continues at coordinate 230,785,782 of CM030360.1, forward strand.
ACAGTAGCCGGGGTGATTAAGAATCTGAAGGAAGATGAACTAAGAAAGGAGACTCATAAAGGAGGGTCTATTTCTTTAGGGTGTTTTTCGGTGGATGGTGATACTTCAATTGGAAGGGATGCGGCAGACAAGGGTAAGATTCATTGCCATTGCTGTAGAGGAGTTGGGCATTACAAGAGAGACTGTCGCAAGTGGTTGAGTCAGAAGAGTACTACTAAAGAAGGGGAACAAACCCATATAGTCAGCGCAACTGAGTCAGGTAATAATGACAAATATTGTATTCTTGTTTCAAGTTCTTCATATGTGGATTCAAGTTGGTATCTTGATTCAGAAAGTTCTTCTCATATTCGCTCCGAGAGGGAGATGTTTTCTACTTACAAGTCATCAACAGACCGTAGTGTGAGAACGGGAAGTTGTGAGATTTGTGAAGTGTTGGGTGAGGGAACAGTTGAATTGGAGACACCATATGGTAAAGGGTTCACACTAGAAGAGTTCATGCATATTCCTTCGATACAACAAAACCTGATAACCTTGGGTACTCTTGATGCTCATGGCTGCAGGTACATAGCTCGAGGTGGATTTTTGACAGTTTGGGATAGTCGTCGTAAGGTAATGAAGGGTAAGAGGGAAATTGGGCAGGGTCAGCACAGCCTCTACTAGCTCTGTGGGAGTAGGAAAACTCGGCCGAGTGTATGGAAGCCCATTGTTCCTAAATCATCATCTAGTAAGCCGTCACTAGAATTACTAAAACGAGACTGCAACGTTCGAATACCGTTGGAAGGTGGAGAAAACCTTGATGTAGGTGGAGCCCGTGTGGAGGGTGGCACCTCCATAATTACATCTACATGGGTGTGTCTTGAGGGGGCATACAACCGGAGAAAAACAGGTAGAGGTTTGTTCAACTAGCAGAAGAAGCCATAGAAACATGTTATTTACAAAGTGGAGAAGAAAGGTCTAGAAAAGTTTTAAATCACACAGGTATGGATTCATGTGTATGCAATCCAATGTGGAGATTGTTGGGTTTATGTCTTGCATACGATGTTGGGTAAGAAGACGATAAGATGATGGAGGGATCGAGACGATTGGAAACGGGGTGGAGGCGAGAAACAGTCAGCAGCAGCAACAGAGGAAGTTGCGGTCGACCGCAACGCATGTGCGGTCGACCTACCACTGTGCAATGTCTTCCAGAGAGGAGGACAGTCGAATGACTTGTTCGTGCGGTCGACCGTTCGCGGCACTGATGGGTTTCGGGCTTGAGTCTGGCTGATTCGTAAAAAGCCCAACTTGCTCTTCAAGTTAGATCGTATGGCTCCCATCGTAGGGTTATCACTTATGTACTATCCAATGGTTATTGTAACAAGATATCAACTTAGGTTTTTGTCTCTAGATCTATATATAAACAATTGTAACGGCTCGTAAATTCATATGATTATATTGAGTACCGAATAGAAGAATAGAGTACTTCATAGAGAAGGGTGGGAGAGTTTCTTCATTGTAAGCAGCATCAAGTTCCAGTTAGTCTTGAGAGATGGTCGTGGTGAGAATTGTAATATTCTTGTATCTTCTCTAGTTGAATAATATCTCAGTTCTTCCTCCTCCGGATTAAGGCAAAAGTCCCAACCGGGACAATTCTTGTGTGCTTTGTGTGATTGGTGCGATCTAGTTTTGCTTGGTGGTTTGTGTTGATTGTGTCAAAGACTCAGTAAGATCCTCAAATTCCTAACAAAGACTCGCCGTTTCAAACGGCGAGGTGCTTTACACTAGACTCGTTGTTTGGAATTGCAATTGTACAATTTTTAAAATTTCACGGATAGTGAAACTCTCTGTTGAACTTTGTAAATTTTCAGAAGAAAAAAAACTCCAAGAAGAGATCGTTGTTGGGAACGGCGGGAATAAATATATAGAACTCGCTGTTGGGAACAACGAGTCTAGTTGACCACCATTTTATTCAACCGAATTCATTCACTTCTTCTCTCATTTCATTCACTTCTCTCTATCTTTCTTATCTCCTGCTTCATTGAACCAAAATTCTAGCTCTCATCACATTTTCATCTTTTACTTCATTTGTTGATTGATAAGTTCAGTAATCCTAAGGTCTAACATTCTCCAACAATCTGCACTCGTGTTCATATCACAATTATCCACAGAAAGGTTTGTTTTAATTTGACTCATAGAATGCATTTGAATATGGTTAGGGTTAGGGTTATGTTTTAAATTGAATGTAGAGTCAGGGTTAGGATTAGGAGTTGAAGAGTGGTTGTGTTCGGTTTCAAGTAATTAATGAGTTTTTGTTATGCACATAAGGTGTTTGATGTATTGCCTAAGTGGTCAAATTGTAGGTTATGCACATTGGGTATACGATGTATTGCCTTAGATCTCATAATTGAATTTTGGTGGCCCTATATTTGTTGGTGGATACATATTTTTTATCAAGTATATTCGTAAATGGTTGTTGTACGCAAAGATTGTTAAAAAGCAAACCGATAAATGCAATGTTTTCACTTCATATATTTCTAAGTTTTTGGTGATGTATATATGTTTGATATACTTCTTTTAAATATGAAGATTGTTAAAACAATAATGCATTTTAGGATAATTGCATTGTATGTGCATTTGAGTTAATTAAATAACACATTTTTGTAGGCTCATAATGACAAGACCTAGTGGTTCTGGACGCGATCTTCCTACTGTAGCAGAGCGAGGGAAAGCTCCTGTAGTGGTAAGAGTTGTGTAATGAACATTATCATTATTTTAAGGTTTCGAACTCCATGATATATATATATATATATGCTCCATTGAAAACGGGTCTAGTTTTCACGGGTTGGAAAACACCAATCTGAGCCGTTGGATCGCTCATGATCGTGATCATCGGCTCAGATCGAGCTCCCCATAACCCGTTTCAATTGATCAGCGGAGGGTTATTTTGGAAATTTCGTCCCAAATAACTCTTCGCTGAACAGATTCTAAAAAAAGTGATATAACCTAGGCCGTTGTTTGGAACAACGGCCTAGGTTATAAAAATTTGAATTATAGGCCGTTGTTTGGAACAACGGCCTTGTTCTAAATTTTTATAACCTAGGCCGTTGTTCCCAACAACGGCCTAGGTTATAAAATTTCAATAAAATTTTATAGCCTAGGCCGTTGTTGGGAACAACGGCCTAGGTTATAAAAATTTAGAAAAAGGTCTTTGTTCCAAACAACGGCCTATAATTCAAATTTTTATAACCTAGGCCGTTGTTCCAAACAACGGCCTAGGTTATATTCATTTTATCAGAGCGAATCAGGCGAACAGTTATTTGGGACGAAATTTTCAAAATAACCCTCCGCCACTTAAGTGATATAGGGTGATGGGCGGAGGCGATCTGAGCCGCTGATCACGATCAAAAGTGATCCAACGGCTCAGATTGGTATTTTCCAACCCGTGAAAACAAACCCGTTTTCAATGGAGCATTCCTCATATATATATATATATATATATATATATATATATATATATATATATATATATATATATATATATATATATAAGCTTCCTTCGGTTGCAAACGGGTCTGTGCAAACAGACTTGTTGCAAACAGTGATCTGAGTCGTTGGATCGTTCAAGATCTGATCCAACGACTCAGATCACCCCCGCCAGACACCCCCCATCTCACTTAAGTTTCGGAGGGGTAGAATGAGTATTTTACCCCCATTATATCCCTTCAACGCTTAACTCTCCCTTACACCTACTCTCTTTATTGTACATCGTTAAGTTTGTTTTAAAAAAATATATAACACAGCCCGTCGTTGACAACGGTGGGCTAAGGTAAAGTAAGAATTTTTTTCTTAAGTGTGACCTCTCTCTCACTCTCTCCTACTGTATCTCTCTTCTTCCCCAATCTGAAAACCTAACCTGTCATCTCCCAAACCCCAAACCCGTTGCTCTCTCACTTCACTCTCTCACTCACTCTTCTCACTACTCTCTCTCTCCCTCCCTCCCCCTCTCTCTCTCTCTCTCTCTCTCTCTCTCTCTCTCTCTCTTTTTCTTTCGAAGCACCCCCCGAAACCCAAAGAAATCCCAACCCCAACGGTCTCCCAAACTCCTTCTCCTTAGACACCGTCTACTGTTGCTACTCCGTTCTTAGAGACGACTTCTCTCACTCTCAATCTTAGTTCACAAACTTAGAACCGCCCCCCCCCCCCCCCCCCTCCAATCTTCAGAACCCCTCCTCGTCTAATCTTCGAATACAAATTGGGAAGTGGAAACCCTAGTTTGGCGACAACACCTACATTGGGAAATTTCGCAGTTGTGCAAGGTAGTGACTAAATCTTTGGCTTTGTAGTTATATTTATATATATTTTTTATTTTTTTATGTTTTCTAATTATTTGAATTGATTATTGTGTTACTTGATATTGTAGATCTAGTATTTTGTATGTAGTTATTTGATGAGTTTAGAAAGTGAAATTGTAGATGTAGATGTTGTTCGCTCAAATTGTAGATTGAGTCATATTTTTTATTCTTCGATATTAGTAAAACCACGTAAACAAAAAAAAAATCCGAAACTTTACGAGTGGGTCGAAATCACGAAACACAGGCCAACGCAACTTATAGAATTGAGTTTCAACTCACGGTTTGCAAGATACGGCAATGTATCACTTTTGGTCAAGAAAAACCAAAATAAAGCGATACACCGCCATTTCTCGCAAACCGTGAGTCGAAACTCAACTCTAGAAGTTGTGTTGGCTTTTGTTACGTGAGTCCGACCAACTTGCAAAGTTTTATATTTTTTGGATGTCGTTTGTATGATTTTCTCGCGTATCTCGAACAACAACGATTATAACTTCAAACAATTTGTGTATGGTTATTTGAGAAAACTGCACAAACGGCATCTAAAAATTACGAAACTTTTCAATTTGGTTGGACTCACCCCACACGAGCCAACGCAACTTGTAGAAGTGAGTTTTGACTCACGATTTGTGAGACACGGCCGTTTATTGCTTTCCTTTCTTATTCGTGAATGAAAGCGATATTCGGCCGTATCTTGCAAACCATGAGGCAAAACTCAATTCTACAAGTTGTGTTGGCTTTTATGGGGTTATCCATACCTACTCACAAAATTTTGGAATTTTTTGTTGCCGTTTGTGTGATTTTATATGTTTACGTACCAAAAACAACTAAAACAACTTTTTAAATATAATTTAAGTACGTAAACATTGAAAACCCCACAAAAGGTAACCAAAAATTACGAAACTTTGAGAATAGGTCGGACTCACCCCACACAAGTCAACGCAACTTGTAGAATTGAGTTTTGACTCACGGTTTGCGAGATACGGCCGTGTATCGCTTTATTTTTTATTTTCTTAGAATAAAGCGATACACGGCCGTATCTTGCAAACCGTGAGTTGAAACTCAATTCTACGAGTTGCATTGGCTTATGTGGGGTGAACCTGACCTACTCAATTCTACGTATTAAAATTATCAAAAAAAATTTATTTTAGTTATTTTTTGTACGTAAACGTATAAAATCGCACAAATGGTAACGAAAAATTTCAAAACTTTGCAAGTAGGTAGGGTTAACCCCACACAAGTCAATGCAACATTTAGAATTGAGTTTCGACTCACACAGTTTGCTAGATACGGCTCTGTATCACTTTCATTCACAAATAAGAATGGAAAGCAATAAACGGCCGTATCTCGCAAACCGTGAGTCGAAACTCACTTCTACAAGTTGCGTTGACTTGTGGGTGAGTCCGACAAAATCACAAGTTTTGTAATTATTTGATGTCGTTGTGCAGTTTTCTCACGTAACCGTATGCAAATTGATTGAAGTTATAATTGTTGTTGTTCGAGATACGTGAGAAAACCACACAAACGGCATCCAGAAAATACAAAACTTTGTGAGTAGGTTAGACTCATGTAACACAAGACAACGCAACTTCTAGAGTTGAGTTTCTACTCATGATTTGCGAGATACGACCGTGTATCGCTTTATTTTGGTTTTTCTTGACCAAAAGTGATACATGTCTGTATCTTGCAAATCGTGAGTCGAAACTCAATTCTATAAATGCGTTAGTTTGTGTGTCATGATTCTGACCCACTCGCAAAGTTTCAGATTTTTTTTATCGTTTACGCAGTTTTACTAATATCGAACAACAAAAAATGTGGCTCAATCTACATTTTGAGTAAACAACAACTACGTCTACAATTTTACCGTCTAAACTCATCAAATATCTACATATAAAGTACTGCATCTACAAAATTAAGAAACACAATAATCAATCAAGTAATTAGAAAACATAAAAAAATTTAAAAAACAACATAGATACAACTACAAAGCAAAAGATTTAGTCAATACCTTGCACAACTGCGAATTTCCCCAATGTAGGTGTTGTCGCTGAACTAAGGTTTTCACTTCCCAATTTGTATTCGAAGATTGGACAAGGAGGGGTTCCGAAGACTTGGGGGAGGGGGGGAGGGGGGTTTGAATCTGGGATTGGGAGTGAGAGAAGTTGTCTCTGAGAACGAGCAGCAACAGTAGACAACGGCGGAGGGGGAGGAGTTTAGGAGACCATTGGGGTTAGGGTTTCTTTGGGTTTCGGGAGGTGCTTCGGAAGAGAGAAAGAGAGAATAGTGAAAAGAGTGAGTGAGAGAGGGAAGTGAGAGAGCAACGGGTTTGGAGTTTGGGAGACGACGAGTTAGGATTTCAGATCGGGTAAGAAGGGAAGGAGAGTAGGGAGAGAGTGAGAGAGATGTCACACTTAAAGAAAAAAATTCTTACTTTACCTTAGCTCGTCGTTGCTAATGACAGGCTAATTGATATTTTTTGTTTAAAAAAAAACTTTACACTGTACGAGAAAGAGTGTGAGCGTGTGAGAGAATTAAGCGTTGAAGGGGTATAAAGGGGATAAAATACCCTATTCTACCCCTCTGAAACTTAAGTGAGATGGGGTGTGTTTAGGTGGGGGCGATCTGAGCCGTTGGATCATATCATGATCGATCCAACGGCTCAGATCGCCATTTGCAACGGGTCTGTGCATACACACCCGTTTGCAACCGAAGAAAGCTGTGTGTGTGTGTGTATATATAATAAAACATAAAGAAAAGCTATCAAGTGGCTCTCCTTCAATATTTAGGAAATCAATGGTCCGGATCTAAGCTCTCCCTCCCCCCCCCCCAAAAAAAAAAGTTTCCCCTCAAAAACCCAAATTCAAATTCCCCCAAAACAACTCCTTTATTTATTTAATAATCTCTCTCTCTCTCTCTCTTTCTTTCTCTCTCTCTCTCATTCTCTCTCTATTTACTCAAAAATTTACAATTTCAGATTCCAGGATTGTAAATTTTCAGATTTTTTATGTTTTTTTATTGCTCATGTTACATTGAAAATTGCAAATATCTCCTCGATAGTTAAATTACATTTTCCACCCTCAAAGTTCTAAGATGTTGGCCGGATTTTATACCCCAATTTATAATTATTTTTCAACATATACTAATGGAAACATTGACTTTTATTTACAACTAATTATTGTCATACTATTCAAACTTGAGCTACATAATTGTTGTTTTACTGTTATGCTGTATCGTTCCGAAGAGGTGTCGTAGGCACGTGCCCACGGGAAAGTCTAGTATATATATATTCCAACCAACCATTATTTCACCTCCTACCACTACGTCAGCCCGAGTGATACGTCCGATACTAATGCGAGAGAGGGAACCATCTCCCGGTCACTCTTCTTTGCAGCCCATATTCCAACCGAAGACGAAGACGTTGGCAACCATGGTAAGAAAGTATAATAATTATATAATATATCATATAGTTAGTTCATATCATACATAAATATTTATATGACAAATTCTAATTTATAGGCAGAGAACACATGAGAGATTGCAAGAAGTGTCGCTCGACGGTTGTCGAGTACTACCTCAGATGTGACTGATGCTATGAAAGAGTTCGCATACAAGATTATTGCATCATGTAGGTGATCTCTTGATGCGGTGGGTAAGGCCCCACATTCGATGCATTTCTGTCACAACACATAAGCCATAGTGTGGCTACGCCTCCTACCATTACGCTATCGGAACCCGAAAAAGAGAGGCAACCGCATGATGATGATAAAGAATACCTAATGACGACAAGCTTCTTAGATCCCAGGTAACACAAAATATTCCAACTCTAAAGGAGCACAAAAAAATCGCGGTCCGAAAGATAAAGAAGGCCGATAGATACACGTCTGGTTAAATTTTTGCAGCTTTTAGTTAAGTTTTTTGATTTTTTGTTAATGTAACTTGCGATGTTGTTCATATAAATTGGTTTAACATAGTGTATGTCTGTGATGTTGTGATGATGGTTATTTATTTTTTGTTTTTTTCCCGATGTTGGAGCACATTAAATGTTCGAAGTTTAATTTTGTTGGCTTTTGTTGGTTTTTGTATATAGTTTTTGTTGTTTGGAGTTGTGTTTGCATATACGATGGTCGTTTATTTGTGGAATTGTGCTCCATATGTTGAAATTCTAGAAATATAATTGTTATTGATAATTGTAAATAGAAACAATACACATAATTGAGTTTAAAATTTTAGAATTTGTATAGGGTTCGCTGTTGGGAATGGCACACAGTCTTTACCGAACTCGTTGTTCCCAACAATGAGTTTAGTTAATTGCGGCTCGCAGTTACCAACAGCGAGCTTTTCTATGAAATTTTTTCGAAAATTCACCAAGTCCAACAAAGAGTTTCATTCAATGAAATTTTAAAAATTGTACATTCGTCGTTTCCAACAACGAGTCTAGCATAAAGTACCTCGCCATTTGGAACAGACGAGTGTTGTTTGAAAATTTTGAACTAAACTCACCGTTGGGAACGAGTTTCTCACACAAAAAAAAAACAAAAAAAAAACCAAAACAAACAAACAAACAAACAAACAAAAAACTACAATGTTGTGTCCCAATGGCAAGCACAAAATAACTAAGCTTGCTGTTGGGAACGGCGAGTGTAGTTGCTGAGTCCTTGAGCGCAATAAGTTTGGTAAGTGTCATCTTTTTACAAATAGTTTTGAAAAAATACATATTAAAAAAAAATCTAAATATGCACCATGTGAATGAAATTTGTTATTATAAATATTCCAAATTAACAAAGATAAATGGATTTTTTTTTTAATGTATATCATTTTTCTAAACTGTTTGCTGACGAGGACAGTTATCAAACTATTTGCGCTCGGGGACTCAACAAGTAGACTCGCCATTCCCAACGGCGAGCTTAGTTATTTCGTGCTCGCCGTTGGGATATGGCGAGCGTAGTTTTTTGTGTGTCGGAAATGCGTCGCTCCCAACGGCGAGTTTAGTTTAAAATTTTCAAACAAGATTCGTTATTTCTAACGGCGAGGAGATTTATACTAGACTTGTTGTTAGGAATGGCGAGTTTAGTTCAAAAATATTTTGTATGGAGTTTTTTTGAAAATTCACTAAGTCCAATAAAGAGTTTCACTCTTCGTGAAATTTCATATATCATCGCCATTCTCAACAACGAGTCTAATATAAAAAACCTCGTCATTGAGAACGGCTAGTCTTATTTGATAATTTTGAACTTAACTCGTTGTTCCCAATAACGAGTTTAGTATAAAGAACCTCGTCGTTCCCATCGGTGAGTCTTGTTTGATAATTTTGAACTAAACTCGTCGTTTCCAACAATGAGTTTCTCAAAAACGAAACTAAAACTAAGCTCGTCGTTTCTAACGGAGAGCATAAAATAATTAAACTCACCGTTTGAGTTTCCAAGCACAAATAGTTTAGTAACTATCCTCTTTCTGTAATTCATTTTCGAAAAATAGTATATATTTAAAAAATTCAAGATCAATGTATGTGAACATTCTAACATTCCTTATTGAAAAAAGAGCCAACTGCCTAAAAGGGAGAGCCAATGCAGGATTTAAGGAAGGCTTAATTAATTGAATTTTATAGAAGATTAATTAATTAAGTTTTTTAAAGAAAATAATTAAATAAGTAATTTCGGGTCCGTAGGGCAAAATCGTTGTCGGAGACTCGGAGGGCGCCGTGTCCTTTTCATTTGTTGATTTTTTGAACTTGCCTTCTTTTTCACTCTATTGTGTTCAAAAGTAATGCACCTCGTTTCTCTTCTTCTTCCCACTATCATGTTCACATTAAATTCCTCTATTATCTCATTTGTTACCGTTCAAGTAATTTTTTAAAAACCTTTTTAATTACAAAAATAAGTAAATTTAATTATCTGTTGCATAATCTCTACTACTATAATGGAAGAAGGCCTTTGTCCATAACCCAATCCGTACAGCGCACGTGCATGTGATTTTTTTTGTGCCCTTTTCATTCCCCCAATTTTCTCCACGTGCACAGCACGTGTATAATACTAGTTGTATTTATTCCAGATATAAGGACGGCCGTTTCGGACCCTTGAATTTTGTGCATGTTAGGAGTCCAAAAAAATTTGTATTTACATATACATATTTTGCACATAATATTTTTTAAAACCTCAAATTTTTGTACTTGAGCAGACTTATTTTAATTGGGCTTGGGTTTGTATAAGGATTTTTTTTGCAAATTCATAAATCTCTATCTATTTATTCATATATATATTGATTTTTATGAATTGTAGCAAAAAAAAATCCATAATTTTTTTACCAAATTTTTTTAGAAATAAATTCTTCGTAAGAGCTCCATTTCGGAAGTTCGCCTTGGGCCCCCGTAAACTCAGAGCCGGCCCTCTTCAGATCCATATGTAATTAAGCTTAACAATTAGATATGGGGTATTAATATATGTGTAAGCTTAACAATTGCAGGATCGTTCTACTTACTGAATCTACTTATCCCTCATGTAATGAGGTTGCATAATTATAAGTTTCAAATCATGCAGCAGCTATATAATACGTTGTTCACAATGGAACATTGATAGGAAGAAAACGAATAATTAGACCTTCCAACTTTTTCAATAACCAACTACTAAGAAATTCATTGTGATGGGAGTCTCTCATCCTCCCTTCTTTCTACATTATTCACTGTCTTCGTCTCCTCTATTGTTCAATGTCTAGCTACTTATGTAAGAAATATATCCATATATTGTAAAAAAAAAATTCTCATATAATAATTTATCAAGTATTGTGTTTTGTCTTTATGGTCGACTAGAAGTTCAATGAATGAATTAATCCATATTATTTCTGCAATTGAACCCTCACAAAATCCTGTGCATAAAGGAATGTCTTCTTTCAATGAACTATATATGTATGATTAATTTCTTTTCATTTGCTTTCTTTCTTTTCCTTGTTCCTCTTCCTTTAAAACTTTATTTAGTTGCCATTCTAAAAAATAAAACTAAGGGACCTCACCTTTTGTTTTTCCCACACCTTTAACCTCCTTTAGTTAGCCCTTCTTGAAAATAATTAATGGTCCTCTCCTTAACTTGTGCAGACTTTAACTTTTAGTATATTTTCCTTTTCTCCTTTCATTAACTTTTTGCAAGCCTTTTGTCTCAGTGCTTTATAGATTTATAAAGAGAGAGAATATATGTGGTCACACTTTCCCTTGTAATTTTGATCTAAGCAAATTATTAGGTTATTTAGTTTCACCAGTAGGCTAAAACGTATCTGAATCTTGTAGCTAGAATCCACACTACCCTTAAAATCATGAAGATATCTAGGAAACACTGACCATTGTTTTGGCTTGAACCCAACACAAATCTGTACGTAAATGCTTCAACTCAGAATGATGCTTTCCAAACATGAATAATTCATGGCCCTTAATTAGATTCCACATGTATAATTGGTAAATTTTATGAAACTACCAAGTTTTCATGCCTTGATATGTGAGTCCTTAATTTTTAAAAACGACTTTCTCCTCTGTGCATTATTTTGTAAGAAACTAATTAGCCCTCTCTTGACTTCTAAATGCCAAAATAGTCATTTTACTCCAAAACTACGATTATTTATTATAGTAATAAAAAAGTAACAAAAGAGATTAGTTGATAAATTAAAAAATATTCCTCCAAAAGACTGAAGTTACTTTCAGAAGTCAGCATTCAACACTGAGTTATAGCTCTGATTGTAAAAAGTTTGATAAATTAAGAGAAATCTCATATTCCAGTCCATACTATGAAGAGTCAGTTAGCAAAATGTGAAACTCATGAGAGTTTAGTAAACTTTATCCATGTATAATATATAGTCCAAAAATAAGTACACCATTTTAGTTCCAGGAGTTCGAGGTCTTCCAGAAGATACAAAACCTAAAACATTTCACACCTTTGCCAAGGAAAATCATGGTGCCATCTTTTCCACTCTATTTTGCACGCTTGTTCATTGGTCTCATTAATTAAACATATAGATATACTAGATTTGCCCGTAGGCACGTGCCTACGATACGTCTTGAGAACGATACAATACAGCATATGAAAACATTGTAAACAATAAATCAACAATTATGTAGCTCAAGTTAGAATAGTATGACAATAATTAGTTGTAAATAAAAGTCTATGTTTCCATATATATATATATATATATATATATATATATATATAGAGAGAGAGAGAGAGAGAGAGAGAGAGAGAGAGAGAGAGAGAGAGAGAGAGAGAGAGAGAATTAAATAAATAAAGGAATTGTTTTGGGGGGAGGGAGTTTTGTGAGGTTAGATCTGAGACTTTGATTTTGGGGAGATTGAAGGAGAGCCACTTGATAGCTTTCTTTGTGTTTTATTATATAGATAGAAAGGCTCCTACATATAGTGATATTGAACAAGTTCACCTTCTTTTGTGGGATTCCCTTTGAAACAGACAAATCTTTTTATGATCCCAAGTTGTATAGTAGAATACAGTTGATTTGGGTACCTACAACCTATGAACATGCATATAGTAAATTGAACTCTTTACCCAAATCCTAGATTAATAGCCATAAAGGATTATTATTTAATTCGGCTTACAGAAGTTCCTAAAGAAAAGACAGGTGCAATGTAAACTTGGGAGTTTGGTTGATAAGAAAGACTGTCCATATAGCTAGCTGTAGTTAGTTTATACTACACGTCATGATTTCTTTGTGTTAATGTCTCTCAAAGTTGTGCCTACGTCCTGTACTCCCTTGGAAGACTAGGGTAGGATCAAACCCAAAAAAGAAAAAAAGGTTAAAATTCTATAGAATCATAACATAGAAATACTATCCTGAAATCAGGTTGAGAAGGCCGGGTTTTCGGGTTTGGGGTTATATCATACTATATTCACTTGCTGATCTTGCAGGATCCATTCCAAGATTGAAACAAAAACGACATTCACCAAACTAAAACGATAGACTATAACTCCTGAAAATAGAGTAAAAATATGAAAATTAATAAAAAAAATTCAAAATCAGTAAAAGAGAAGAACTATGGCCTAAAATTCTAAAATTCAGAGTTTCTCAAAATATGCCAAATAAATATTTGTGAAAATACTGAAATTCATAATTTCTTAATTAAAAGTGACATAAATACTAAAAATTTAAGACTTCTCAAAATCTGTCAAAAACAATCAGTCTGTATGCTAAGTATGAGAGTCATGAAATAGACTATTGAAACTAAGGGAATCAATATATATTATATATAGCCTTGTGCTTCATTATGCCCTCGTATGTGATTTAGGTGTTCTTTGTTTGTATGAACTATATTTCTAGATTTTATAGAATTTTGGCTGGAATCCCTTAGATAGGATTTTATTCTTGGATAAAAAAATTATATCTATATAATAAAACACAAAGAAAGCTATCAAGTGGCTCTCATTCATTCCTTTCAAAAATTAAAGGCCAAGATCTAATTTCACAAAACATATTTTCTCCCCAAAAGTTTCCCCCCAAAACTCAAATTCAAATCCCCACCCAAAAAATCTCCTATATTTATTTAAAAATTTTTTTTCTCTCTCTCTCTACCTCCCTCTTCTATTCAAAAAAATTAAGAAAATAAAAATTTAAAAAATTTAAAAAAAATTAAAAACTAAAAAAATTGAAAAAATTAAAAATTTTAAAAATAATTCAAAAAAATCAAAAAAAAACATATAATATATTATTTGCTGGACCCCAAAAGTTTCTCATATAATATGTTTACTATTTCAATTAATTTTCTGGATCTCCAAAACTATTTTATATGATCAAATAAGGTGCATCGTTCCGAAGACGTGCCGTAGGCACGTGTCAACGGGCAAAACTAGTACATATATATATATACATAGAAGTTATCTTCTACAAAATTCATTTCTCTTTCATTCTCTAATTTTCTCAAATTTGTTTGTAAGGACAAATACCTTTGACCTAACTCCATGCCCATAACACTTATCACGAGTCTTCAACGACAGTAGGATACACTATACACACATTGCTGTTCCTCTCTCTTTCCAGATGAGCAGCTTGCACGCTTGGACCCACCTCTCTTCTCATGGGCTCCACATGTCTGCAAACAGGTCTGCACGTGTGGGTCCCATCTCAGAAAATGCACTTTACACGTGTGGTTGAGATTTGACCTCAGACTCTTTGGTTTTAATTTCGGTATCCTCTTCGCGCCTTCAACCCATTGAGATTCCTCATCCACACATGCAGGAATTTTTTCCCAAACCGACCTATTTTTTGAAAGTTTTTCCCAAACCGACCTACTTTTCTTTTTAATTCCCAAAACGACCTACTCAAAGACCGCACAGTCATTTTGGTAAATACTTTCGAAAGTGGGTCAGTTTGGTAAATACTTTCAAAAAGTGGATTATATTGGTAAAAACTTTCAGAATTAACTATAATTATTTTAGTGAATATTATTGACCAAGGTGAGTTCTTGTCCTTCATTTAGGTACATATTTCTCTTCACTAGTCACTGGAAAATTATTGCATCTTTTTCTTTGATTAACCGACTGAAATATTTGCTGCTGCATATCCTATCTCTCAATTCTTATCTACTGGTGTGATGGGTGTTGTCCTAAATCTAGAAAGAAAAGCATTATTGGGTCTAAAATCATAACATGCACGTGTTTAAAACTTTCAAGATCATCTGAGCTAATTTCCTTAGTAAAACTCTATACTTTGTATGGTCTTTTTATTTTTTTATCTTTTGTTGTTATCTATTTGCCTTTTTATTACCTGGTTAATAGCTGAAAAATAAGAATACAATGATGCAAGTTATTTATTTTTCTAGTTGTAATCTATACAATATATTATGCTAACTCACTTTTGGTTCAAGTATTTTTCTAATTTTTTCTTTTTAAAACAAACAAAAAAAAGAATAGCAAATATAGGAGGCAACTTCCCACTCCTTCTCCATCCAAATTTTGAAGTGCAATTATATTTCTTAATCAAACCTTAAAAAACATGCAATATTGTATATATGTTATCGGGAGAATTTTTTTTTTCAAAAATAGTTCTCATAATTGTTCACTTTTCAAAAATTATGTGCAATGTATTATTACATAGTGTTATATTTAAAAATTATGTATAATACAGTGGTAATTATGGAATTTGAATCCTCTTGGTGAATAATTCTCTAGAGACGTTTACTGACCCATTTAACCATACATCTTGCATCAAAATGTGTGCCCTCTATTATGATCAACAAATGATCAACAAGATGTGTGGTTAGATGGGCGACTCTAGTGAATTAGTATTTCACTGGATAGAATTCAAATCCGTAATTGTGGTACATTAGTGTATGGTTAAAGAATGACTACACATACAAGAGTTTTTATTCCAAACATACATTATAAATGCATTGGGCCCACTTCTCACTAAAAGACAAGGTTTAACATTGTCCTTTAGTGAGAAGTATCCCCCATTACATTTATAATGTATGTTTGGGATAAAAACTCATGTATGTCTAGCATTTTACATGGTTAAATGGGCCAGTGAACGTCTCTAGTGAATTATTCACCAAGAGGATTCAAATTTCATAATTACCACTGTATTACACATAATTTTTAAATATATCACTATGCAATAATACATTGCACATAATTTTTGAAAAGTGAACAATTATGAGAACTATTTTTGAAAAAAAAAATTCTCCCGATAACATATATACAATATTGCATGTTTTTTAAGGTTTGATTAAGAAATATAATTGCACTTCAAAATTTGGATGGAGAAGGAGTGGGAAGTTGCCTCCTATATTTGCTATTCTTTTTTTTGTTTGTTTTAAAAAGAAAAAATTAGAAAAATACTTGAACCAAAAGTGAGTTAGCATAATATATTGTATAGATTACAACTAGAAAAATAAATAACCTGCATCATTGTATTCTTATTTTTCAGCTATTAACCTGGTAATAAAAAAGCAAATAGATAACAACAAAAGATGAAAAAATAAAAAGACCATACAAAGTATAGAGTTTTACTAAGGAAATTAGCTCAGATGATCTTGAAAGTTTTAAACACGTGCATGTTATGATTTTAGACCCAATAATGCTTTTCTTTCTAGATTTAGGACAACACCCATCACCCCAGTAAATAAGAATTGAGAGATAGGATATGCAGCAGCAAATATTTCAGTCGGTTAATCAAAGAAAAAGATGCAATTATTTTCCAGTGAATAGTAGAGAGAAATATGCACCTAAATGAAGGACAAGAACTCACCTTGGTCAATAATATTCACTATAATAATTATAGTTAATTCTGAAAGTTTTTACCAATATAATCCACTTTTTGAAAGTATTTACCAAACTGACCCACTTTCGAAAGTATTTACCAAAATGACTGTGCGGTCTTTGAAAGATTCGGTCTCTCAAAGACCGAGTAGGTCGTTTTGGGAATTAAAAAGAAAAGTAGGTCAGTTTGGGAAAAACTTTCAAAAAATAGGTCGGTTTGGGAAAAAATTCCACATGCAGAGACTAAGAACCACATGTTACATGCACCCTTTAATTTCTCCTCTCTAGCTAGTTTGTGTTTGAATTTCATCGAATTTGCACATGGGGCGGTGGTGCTACCGGGGACCGATCCAGGATTAAAAATTGAGGGAGCTAGGGATTTTTTTTTTGGTACAAGGTAACATTCGAAATATATATATATAAATACTAGAGTGATAAAATTGTTATAGATACTAGATAGAATAGAGTTAGACTGGTGACCGAAAAATAAATAGAATACCCAAATTTATATGAGGCGGACTTTAAAACATATTTGAGGAGCTGAAGCATACATCCTGCACTAATAAAAAAAAATTACAAAAAATTGCGAAAATGTTTGTGTGTGTGTGTGTGTGTGTGTGTGTGGTGGTGGGGGGGGGGGCTTGTGGGAAAGAAATTTTTTTTAAAAAAAACCCTCAACTTTCTGCATTTATGATAAATCACTGCTCAACTATTAGATTGTAAATTGTGGTACTGATTTGTTGGTTGGAGTAGCGCCCCGAATTTCTAATATAATAACTTAGAAAATACGTGGCACTTTCCCAGCGATCCACTTCAATGTAACAATATACATAGACCAAAAACTCAAATAATTTTATTCCAAATCTTTATTACAACATTCTTTTACAATTGCAGCGGAAATACAAAACACCTTAAAGCACATTTAACTGTTACAACCCCTTCTCTTTACAAAATTACCCAAAGCTCTATTATATCACTCTCTAAAATCCAAAGCTACCCCAAGCATCCAAGCTTCCAACTCTAAGCAGCTACCTGTAACACATGAGGCTAGAGTTGAACCCTAACCCCCAAACTAAAGGGGTCAGCCATAAATGGTGTGAGTGATATAAACAACAAACATAAACAAACAAATAAACATAAGCAACATGTACTGAACAAAAATACATAAACTGAACATGTAATCTGAAATAAGAACGATAGGCCAGTACATGCGTGAACCAAGTCGAGAAACAATACCAACGATCAAGTATCAATCAATCAATCACTCTCAAAATAGTACAGCTCAACTGCACTGTACAGTCGACTGTATAATGCACCAGTCGACTGTTCTGAACAAACAGTAATCCTCACAACTCAGAATATGTCCAACTGTCAACAATTCTCAGTACCACAATGTATGTCCAATCAATCGATCACCAATAATGCCATAGATCGGATAACAATATATATCCATCTATAAAACTAAAGATAATATAGATCGAATACGAACCCGGTATGCCAAGACACCGACGAACATATCCATCTATAAACAAACTAAGAAGGTATAGATCGAATACGAACCCGGTATGCCAAGACACCGACGAACATATCCATCTACAAACAAACTAAGAAGGTATAGATCGAATACGAACCCGGTATGCCAAGACACCGACGAACATATCCATCTACAAACAAACTAAAGATAACAAGAACCCTCAAGATCATGAAAACTCATCAGCACCAGTCGACTTATTCTATGGTAAGTCGACTGCCCCGAGAACCAATATCCAAGATTTTACCAAGTGCAGTAAGTCGACTCAAGAGACCCATCAGTCTACTTACCCGAGACAATAACCAATAATTCTCAAGAAATATTCTAAGTACTAACAGTATAAGATGACTTATAAAAACATAAGTTGACTTATCAAAACATAAGATGACTTATAAAAATCATAAGTAGACTTATCAAAAGTATAAGATGACTTATAAAGATCATAAGTAGACTTATCAAAACATAAGTCGACTTAAAAGGGGACATAAGTCGACTTATAAGAACATAAGTCGACTTATAAAAACATAAGTCGACTTACCCGAGAGAAATTCTACGTTAACTTTGAAAAATAAATTCTAAGTGTACCAGTCGACTGAGAAGGATCTAAGTCGACTGTCCAGAACGAATTTTCGAGAAAAACTAAAGATACAGCAGCTGGGTCGTACCAGTCGACTGAATAGTAGACCAGTCGACTGTCGGCCTACAGATCTCACAAATTAGGTCTGAAATCAATAATCAATACTGGAGTCTATCCCAATACCAAATCTCTTCCTCAACTCAAATCTAATCCAATCGTAATAACAAGGTCCAGAGATTTCTCTATCCAATTTCTTATCTTCATAATCATAATCAAATCTTTAACATGTTTCAAGCAATCAAGAATTGTCAATCGAGATCTACTAATCTTTCATGGATTTCACATGTGTATTACGAACAACAACCATGGCATCGATTTCATACCAGATACGAAAAACATCAACAAAGCAACATCCAAATCATATACATAAACAAACAAGTCTATATCACTCACCTTTAGAATCGAGAAGAATTCACAAAAGCCTTCCTTTGCTAGATCCAAAACTCCTTCTCCAATCACCAAGAAAATAATATAATGAAATCTGAGTTATGCAACGAATGACGGCTGCAACTCTCTTTATATAGGCCGGGAATTAGGTTTTAGGGTTCCCAAATACATTTGCAAAACAATCCCTTCAAAATACAATTTTATATATATATCTATCTACTCTAGGAAACTCATCCAAAATTCATTAAAATTAGGATTTAGTAGAAAATATACTTCTAAATCTTAACCAATACTGTTTAAAACGTCCAGAATGCCAATTTTGCACTTTAGCCCTTAAAAATGTCAATTTTACAAAAAGGTCCTTCTTTTCTTAAAATTTGCAAATAGTACTAATTAAATTCAGAAAAATCCGGAAAAATACTACATAATTCCAAAATAATAAATAATGATTTTCCATAAAGAAAACTTAATTTTTTTCAAATATCTCAAAGTCATTTGCACGTGTTTTGCACGCGTACAAAAGATAAATCCTTTAGAAAATATCAATTAAATCCTCAAAATTCATTTAAATTCATTTTCAAATAATTAAAATAATATTTGAAAATACGGGGTTCTACATTACTCCCTCCTTAGAAGAGTTCTGTCCTCAGAACTACGACTAATGAGGTCCGAACAACCCACTAACAATGATTGAAAACTCATGGGTAGAAACATAAGTCTTAGGAAATACAGTCACATCAAAGAATGCATTTCAACAAAACAAACACATCATACATAGGAAACAAATCATGCAAAGAATTCAGAAAATCAAACTTCCGCTGCGCGACTCTGATAACCTACCATCGGAAACCACGCTGCAACAATTACTGAACTCCTGCATCCAACACTGACCTTCCACATCTGCTTCATCCTTCCAAGAATCAGTGGCCACTCCCTCCTTAGAAAAGAATGACTAAGGATCGCCACCTCAAGACCTTGCTTGGAAACACCTTAAGCTCCATACTAAGACTATCAATAAATGGGCTACACAATTGTATGCAAGAAACAGTATCAAATAAAACTTTATCTTTATTCCATCAATCCAAATAAATTTGTTACATGAAGATAATACTCAATCCTCAATTATTCCAAAATAAATTTTCACTCAATACAAAAGAATAAATTTTTGCACACACAGATCATGTTTCTGGATTGCCCGCATCCCCTTCAGTCAACGTGAACACTCGCCCCTGCTTCGGATCCTTGTCCATCCCTGCATTCTCCTTCTTCAGCTGTGGACATCGTGGTCGAATATGCCCTTCCTGACCACACTGAAAGCAAGTCTGCTTTGCCAACCTCGGACATTCCCTCCTTTTATGTCCTACCTGCTTACAGTAAAAACAAGTCACCCCCTGAGTTGCCGGTGCCTTCTGCACTGGATCATTGGACTTGCTCTGCTTCACTGGGAATTCCTCCCCTTCCTGATCTTCTGCTGGCCTCTTCTTCTTATTCCAAGTCTCTTGCTTTACCCGGGACTGATCCATATCTTCCTCGGTCATGGCTGCTCTCCTGACCAGCTTGTCGAATCTTCTGATGCCCAATGGAACCATCCTTGACCTCAAGTTTGGCCTCAAGCCCTGCTCAAACTTTTTGGCCTTCTTTGCTTCGTCCACGACCAACTCTGGTGCATACCTCGAAAGTTGAGCAAACTTCGTCTCATACTCCCGAACAGTCATGCTCCCCTGCTGAAGGTTCAGGAACTCAGTCGCCTTCTTCTCCTGTACATCAAGAGGAAAGAAACGATCTCTGAACTCCTCCAGAAAAGCTTCCCATGTCAACTGTTGATCTCCCAGATTCCTCTTCAGTGACTCCCACCAGACACCAGCATCTTTCTCGAGCTGCATCGAAGCTAACTTCACCTTGCTAGCTTCAGGAGTCTCCGATACTTCGAAGATCGTCTGCATCTTCCTAATCCAATCATCTGCTGCGGTTGGATCAGCTTGCCCCTCAAAGACTGGCGGCCTCATCCTCTTAAAGGATTCGATCTGCTTAATGGGGTCGGCATTCACCAATCCATGTCCAGCTCCATGATTTGGCGGCGGAATCTGCTGCTGAGCTTGCTGCTGTTGCGCCACGTTGAATGCCATCAACGTATTCAGTGTTTGGTACACCTTGGCGAATTCAGCCTCTAGGTCAATCCCCGTTCCACGAGAACTACCTGATTCATCCTCATTGTTGCCACCATTCCTGCCCCTGGGTGCAACCATTTTGAATACTGCAAAACGAGTGTAAAGTTAGAGCATCACACACACAATTCAAACTCACATCAATAACCTATGGCAAAACCATAACCATACCATGACCTCAACAAAACGTCATATTTTAATTCTATGTGATACTCACTCTCTGATGTCCACACCTAGGTACTCACTCTCTAGTGTCCACACCTATGTTGGTTTTCATACTATGTCTATTATTACTATTGAAGCATGCTCTGATACCAAACTGTAGCGCCCCGAATTTCTAATATAATAACTTAGAAAATACGTGGCACTTTCCCAGCGATCCACTTCAATGTAACAATATACATAGACCAAAAACTCAAATAATTTTATTCCAAATCTTTATTACAACATTCTTTTACAATTGCAGCGGAAATACAAAACACCTTAAAGCACATTTAACTGTTACAACCCCTTCTCTTTACAAAATTACCCAAAGCTCTATTATATCACTCTCTAAAATCCAAAGCTACCCCAAGCATCCAAGCTCCCAACTCTAAGCAGCTACCTGTAACACATGAGGCTAGAATTGAACCCTAACCCCCAAACTAAAGGGATCAGCCATAAATGGTGTGAGTGATATAAACAACAAACATAAACAAACAAATAAACATAAGCAACATGTACTGAACAAAAATACATAAACTGAACATGTAATCTGAAATAAGAACGATAGGCCAGTACATGCGTGAACCAAGTCGAGAAACAATACCAACGATCAAGTATCAATCAATCAATCACTCTCAAAATAGTACAGCTCAACTGCACTGTACAGTCGACTGTATAATGCACCAGTCGACTGTTCTGAACAAACAGTAATCCTCACAACTCAGAATATGTCCAACTGTCAACAATTCTCAGTACCACAATGTATGTCCAATCAATCGATCACCAATAATGCCATAGATCGGATAACAATATATATCCATCTATAAAACTAAAGATAATATAGATCGAATACGAACCCGGTATGCCAAGACACCGACGAACATATCCATCTATAAACAAACTAAGAAGGTATAGATCGAATACGAACCCGGTATGCCAAGACACCGACGAACATATCCATCTACAAACAAACTAAGAAGGTATAGATCGAATACGAACCCGGTATGCCAAGACACCGACGAACATATCCATCTACAAACAAACTAAAGATAACAAGAACCCTCAAGATCATGAAAACTCATCAGCACCAGTCGACTTATTCTATGGTAAGTCGACTGCCCCGAGAACCAATATCCAAGATTTTACCAAGTGCAGTAAGTCGACTCAAGAGACCCATCAGTCTACTTACCCGAGACAATAACCAATAATTCTCAAGAAATATTCTAAGTACTAACAGTATAAGATGACTTATAAAAACATAAGTTGACTTATCAAAACATAAGATGACTTATAAAAATCATAAGTAGACTTATCAAAAGTATAAGATGACTTATAAAGATCATAAGTAGACTTATCAAAACATAAGTCGACTTAAAAGGGGACATAAGTCGACTTATAAGAACATAAGTCGACTTATAAAAACATAAGTCGACTTACCCGAGAGAAATTCTACGTTAACTTTGAAAAATAAATTCTAAGTGTACCAGTGACTGAGAAGGGTCTAAGTCGACTGTCCAGAACGAATTTTCGAGAAAAACTAAAGATACAGCAGCTGGGTCGTACCAGTCGACTGAATAGTAGACCAGTCGACTGTCAGCCTACAGATCTCACAAATTAGGTCTGAAATCAATAATCAATACTGGAGTCTATCCCAATACCAAATCTCTTCCTCAACTCAAATCTAATCCAATCGTAATAACAAGGTCCAGAGATTTCTCCATCCAATTTCTTATCTTCATAATCATAATCAAATCTTTAACATGTTTCAAGCAATCAAGAATTGTCAATCGAGATCTACTAATCTTTCATGGATTTCACATGTGTATTACGAACAACAACCATGGCATCGATTTCATACCAGATACGAAAAACATCAACAAAGCAACATCCAAATCATACACATAAACAAACAAGTCTATATCACTCACCTTTAGAATCGAGAAGAATTCACAAAAGCCTTCCTTTGCTAGATCCAAAACTCCTTCTCCAATCACCAAGAAAATAATATAATGAAATCTGAGTTATGCAGCGAATGACGGCTGCAACTCTCTTTATATAGGCCGGGAATTAGGTTTTAGGGTTCCCAAATACATTTGCAAAACAATCCCTTCAAAATACAATTTTATATATATATCTATCTACTCTTGGAAACTCATCCAAAATTCATTTAAATTAGGATTTAGTAGAAAATATACTTCTAAATCTTAACCAATACTGTTTAAAACGTCCAGAATGCCAATTTTGCACTTTAGCCCTTAAAAATGTCAATTTTACAAAAAGGTCCTTCTTTTCTTAAAATTTGCAAATAGTACTAATTAAATTCAGAAAAATCCGGAAAAATACTACATAATTCCAAAATAATAAATAATGATTTTACATAAAGAAAACTTAATTTTTTTCAAATATCTCAAAGTCATTTGCACGTGTTTTGCACGTGTACAAAAGATAAATCCTTTAGAAAATATCAATTAAATCCTCAAAATTCATTTAAATTCATTTTCAAATAATTAAAATAATATTTGAAAATACGGGGTTCTACAGTTGGTGATGTGGTTGGACTTAGCGCTTTTACCTATGCTGGGACTCGGGGTCGGCCGAGAGTTCTCCAAGCCCCAAGGCGAAAGATCCAAATAATTATTTTTGGAATCCCCTAATTACAATATAAATTTATACGTGCAGAATATGTACCTATATTTATAAGGGAAATGCAAATTTGGGACCCCTAAAAGTGCAAAAAAATTAGAGGTCTGAGGCGGCAGCCTCACCTGCCTCAAGGTGAGGGTCGGCCCTGCTGGGACTTTTCTCTCGTTGTCGCCTATGGTCATGCATTCATGCTCATTTGCTCATAATGGGTAGAGCATGCTTGTTCAGACAACCCGTCATCGACGACTTGTGCATCCGCGACTTCAATTATATTTCTATATAATTGTGTATTTTTTCTCTATATTATTCTTTGTTGTACCTTTTTTCGTGTTTCGTTATTTTCTTCTTTTATCTGGTTATATGTAGTTTCACGTTTTTGTGCGGATGTATTTTATGTTTTTTTTATGTTAATGTATTTGACGGTTTTTACCATCTTTTAATAAATAAATAAAAACTATTAGATTTTGAAAAAAAACATTTCTCAAACCTTGGTTTTTTAAACATTTCTTAATTGTTTCAGTAATTTAGTTCGTTCTAATATGATAGTTGAAAGGCATTCTTTTAGAAATTTAGAATAGTTTAGGGTTAGTTTCTCAAATTTAGCCTACAATTTTTGTTTCATGTACTTTTTTAACCATATGAGTCTTTATTATTTTCCTTACACCACTACAACAAAACTAGACTACACCTGACATATCTATCCTAGTGTTTGGATAGAAACATTGGAATAGAATTCTTGCATTAAAAAAATACTAGTAATTTACACTTGCAATGCATGTTTTAATAATTTCAAAAAATAAAAACAAAAACTTTGACGTAAGGAGGATTAATTTGAACCTGAAATCTCTTTTATATTAGTTATGTACGTGCGTTGCACATGTTGGTAGAATGACAAAATGACATATGACATTAAGGCCTTCTCCCATTATAATATTAGAGATTAGAGATAAAATGCCCCTCCCACCCAGTGTTTCTTCAAAATCACAGGGGAGGTGGGGGCTAATTACGCATTTTCTCTAACCCCCCCGGGTCGCCGTGCCATCCTATTCCCCACGTATCCCTCTCTCACAAACCATAGATCTGACCATCGTGCCACCAAGTCGTCGTTACCATTACCACGCCGTCACTTCGATCACTATCATTTTCCTCCCTCTCTCAAACCCTATGTATGAATTTGTGAATTTGAGAATTTGAGATTGTGAGAAGAATCATTAGGATTTGTGGAATTGTGCAAAAATTATGGTTTGTTTGATTGTGGAAAATGTTTTTTATAAGACAGAACAATAATTATGGTTTGTCATATATATAGCTTAGTATGTCTTATATCATAAATATGAAATATATGTGTATGCTAGCTTAAACTAGCAGGTTGCAACATTAACCTATAAACATGAATTTATTTTGGGGTGTATGCAGGGCCGGCCCTACCCTAGAGGCGGGTAAGACGGCCGTCTTGGGCCCCCGAAGATTTTGCGATTTTAGGGGCCCCAAATTTGAACTTCCTTTGTAAATATAGGTACGTATTTTTGCGCGTAAAGAAAATATATATGTTATTAGGGGTTCTCATGTCGGAAGTTCGCCTAGGGCCCCCGGGAACTCAGGGCCGGCCCTGGGTGTATTTTTTCATAGTATTGAAGATATAATATCGAGTGGCATCTTGCTATCTTTCGAGGAAACAAAATAATCTAAAAGTGTTTTTTTTATAGGAAAAAATATATAAAGTAGAACACTATTAATTTCGGTTTTCTAATATCTTTCATGCTATGTGGTCATTTGTTGTGTGACATACACATTAGAAGCAGACATTTCTCCTTAAGTGGGTATCAAGCGTTGAGGAGATTTTTTCTTATGTTGGACTATAAGTTTGATTGTGTACATCTTAAATAGTTAGAATCAACATAATAGGTAGGTTAATTAATCAATGTTGAAGAAGCCGTATGTTGTGAATCTCGAGCATTATTGTTTGGTTGATATGTTGAAGAAGTCATGTTGTGAATCTTGGTCATCAATTGCTTTTAGGGAGTTAACTGGCTAAAATCAGTTAGGGAAGATCTAAAATGGGGAAATTATCGAATTAGTTTTCAATAATAATAACTTTTTAATTTATGAATTAGCTATCAAATTAGTCATCGTGCATGTTCGTCGTGCTCCCCCTTCGCTGTCCCCTCGTCTGGCTTTGTGTGGACTGTCATGGGATCTCGATTTAATGAAGTAAAAATTAGTTTCCCTATCTTGTTTATATGTTTATATTTTGCAGATATGTGTTGTTATTTATGTTCTTTTAGTGTGATTTTGTTAGATATATTTTGGAGTAGTAATTATGGTTATTTCTGATGTAATGTCTAAGGAATTTATTCACAGAGGAGATTGTTTGAAGAGAAGCAGAGGAATGTGTGATCGAAGTACAGCGAGATGGGTTCTCAATCTAAGAAGGTTTTTTTTGACGAGTAAAAGGTAGGATTATCCTACCTCAAAATATATATTAGTAATAAAAAGTGTTTAAGCAGCTATTACAAAAATAATCTGAGTGGAGGTTACAAAAGATGAAGACCGAGTTACAGATGGGTCTAGGTTTGAGATAGCACGTAGTTGTGTCGTAGAGAGGGCAGCGGACTACTGTCGTACTCCTCTACTAGACACAACAGCATGATCTCATCCCCCTTCTCCATCTAAACAGCAGTGCTCGTAATAGTCCTCCAAAACAGATAGCCAAAAACAGAAAAGACTAATTACATCAAGGCAGTATGAAAAAGTCAGTCCAAAAGATCAACAAAAGATCAACAAAAGTCAGTCTAAATCTTCCCCTACACTCGTCGGTTAGGACGAGCAACTCCCCACATCACTATCCACCCGATCAGCCCTAAAGAGTGCCTGCTTTAACAAGAATCTAAGAAGGTAAAAATCATTTTCCACATCTCCGTCTTTGGCACTGTTTTCACATTAGTGAAGTAGTTTTTTCTTAACCTATTTTGTTGTTATTGTTATTGCTGAGATCATATGTAGGATATATTGATGTAAAGCTCAAAATTAAACGAAATAAAAACTATCTATTTAAGCTATATATGTTTTATTTGTTGTTTGTTCTAGCTAGATCTCTAGTTTCTTAAACCTCAATACCTCATTTAACCTAATAAATAGCATAGCTCACAAGTCATAACAAAGAATCATAGCTTTCAAATATTTATTATTTTCTGGTTTTTTTATTTTCCCATATACGACATTGAGTTTCCTAAAATCTCCATAGTGTTGAGATTGTGAAATAGTTGAGGGTACAAATCTCGGACCAATTATATGCGACTTGTATGCACCTGCACGTCCTGTGCACGTCCTGCAGATACAAATGTCGGACCATCTGAACCCACCCTGTGCAGGGATTATTGTTTGCACCAATTTTGATTAAGAGACAAAAAAAAAGAACAAAGTAAGACTCGATGTCTGAACAGCGAGTGTGGTACAACTACGTTCGCTTTTTGAGACGGTAAGTCTTATTTTGATTTTTTTTCTACCAAGTTTTTTCTCCAAGTTATGGAAAAACACCTAAACCCGCTCGCTATATCAAAGAACGTGTCCATTTTCACCGAACTCACTATTTTAGATAGCAAGTGGATCGTTTTGATAAATACTTTTGAAAGTGGATTAGCTTGGTAAATACTTTCAAAAAGTGGGTCATTTTGGAAATAGTTCCTCTTAGGGTACACATTAAAGAAAATATTGTATCATGGGAAAAGTCAAGATTTTTTTCCTTACTGGCCCACTTTAAGAAAATAAATACTAAACTGATCCACTTTTGAAAATATTTACCAAACTGGCTCACTTTTGGACACGTAGCATAAAATGCTATTGGCAACAACGGCATATGTTATTTTAAAGTCATTGTTGCCAATAGCGGCAACTTTAAAAAAAATTTCAGACGCCGCTATTGGAAGTAATAGCATAGGTACATCTCGCAACTAGGTCTTGAAAATTAGGAACTCTTTGACTTGATAAAAAATTGCAAGTGTGAATCATTTTATAACTGATGCCGCTATTTCCAATAACGACAACCTTATGTAGAATGTCGTTATTGGAGATAGCGGCATCAGTATAATAGAGCTTACATATAAATATTGGCCTCCCCTCTTCTCCTTCCCCTTTCACTTTATCTCACTCTCCCTCCACTCACGAACCCAAAACCCTAAAACCAAAGACCCTACACTTCTTCAATTTTTCCTCTTTCTTATACACAAAAATTAATAAAATCATAATTCATAAACCCTAATCCTCATCCCCTCATATTCCCTCTGATTCCCTCCTCTCTCCGACACTTGGATCTCGGCGCCAAATCTTTTACAGCTCATCTTGAATCCGAAATTGCCGAGCAAATATCGGGGCTAATCTAGAAAATTCATTCTCCCACTCAACACCGACAACATCTATGTCATTAAACTCCATATTGTGCAAAGTAATCCAAAATCCTTAATTTGTTTTAAAATATTCGCTATGTATTGAGATTTAGATGTATGTATGCATGTATATACGTAGTGTATTGAGATGTTGTGGAGATTGATACGAGTAGTAGTATGATACTTTTATTGAGACATGCTTTCAGTATTGATATTAGTAGTGTATTGATACGAGTAGTCAATAGTCGATTTTATTTTATATATGAGAATTTGTATATTTTTCAAAATGTTGAAGATTTGTGTATGTATGAATGGATATACGCGGTGTGTTGAGATGTTGTCGATATTGATATGAGTAGTGTATTGAAACGACTAGTGTATTTCCAATACTCGAATTTTGTTCATGAGAAATGCTTTGTTAATGTTGACAGAGAAATGGTGCGACCGGATGGACCGTCACAACTATCGGGCAGTGTTAGAGGCCAACCAACATCACTAGTAAGAAGCGGTTATTCTCATTGGCCAAAAATCTTAATATTTAATATTGTTTCTATAATAACAATAATTTATACTTTTGTGTAAGATACCGGCCAACCATCTACATCGCATGCAGTAGGTGCGTCGTCTTCCATCACACATGGAGGTCCAAGTCCATTAGACCCTGCCTTACTATACCTACAACAGAAGCACATGTCTCAGTCGGTGTGAAAGGGAGAGACGAAGGATGAGTTTACGGTTACACACGATATTGCTGGTGCACCCCCGTATACGCAACTTTTTTGTCAATGCCGGGTTCCACAGAATGTCGATGTTGGCAAATGTAAAATGCGATCGTTCATTACTTACAACTCTTGTGGAGTGACGAAGGCTGGAGACACACGTTCCATTTACCGATTAAAGAGATGACAGTGACGCCTCCAGGATGTAGCGGTTATATATGGACTTCCGATAGATGGGGTTGCCGTGACCGGAAACTTCATGTTTAATAAAGTTGCATTGGTTAGAGGTTATCTTGGGAAATAGGTTGATGAGGATGATAAAGGTGTGTTCGTTGGTGAATCAGTATGACGTTCGTAGCTATATTCAAAGTTCAACAATAGTTTAGGAGACAACCCGGCCGACTTCCAAGTTCAATGTTACACTGGGGCATACCTCGTGAGTATTATCGAAGGTATTATCTTTCCAAACTCTTCTGGTGATGTCGTCCACCTAATGTATCTATCATTGCTAGCTGATCTACACATAGTCGACCGTTATAGTTGGGAAAGTGCAATGTTGACTTCCCTTTATCGTGCAATGTGTATCTTGCGATGTGGTCGATACAGATAACAAGGCCGATGGGATTATTATAGATTTGGTGTTGAGAACGTATACACCTCGGTCGTTCCCGGATAATGGTTCTTTCAAAGAATTGGAAGGTAGTTGATAAGGGCTCCTCTCGAGGTTTACTGGACCGATGGCCACACGTGAAGAGATAATCCACGTGAAGTGTTAACGTACTATAGAGATGAGCTTGATCAACTGTTGGCCATTACAGAGACGAGGGAATGTGCTGAACTTCAAGCACAACAATGTGCACGGCCACACGAGATTGTAGAAGAGGAAGCCGAGCATGAAGATGAGACACTCCTCGAGATACCCATGTCACCATTGACACAAGTAGAACATACATGGAGAGTCCCACAACGGAAGAGGAGCAAGCCGCAATACCACATGCCTAGTTAGTCTACGGGTTTGTTTACTTGTGAACTTGTTGTATTGGACTTTGTGACTTATGCATGATTCCTTACTACTATTGTGTTTTCACCGTTATGTGTTGTTTTCATTCTCTTTGTTGATGTGAATGTTTGATACATTTGGTTGAGGTTGGATATATTTTGGATATTTTCTATTGTAACTGTTGGATATATTTGGTTGATTATGTGCATGTTTTGGTTCCAAAAATTGTATAGGTCTGATACACAGGTTGATGTTCTCTATTAAAAAAAAATCAACTAACTGATGCCGCTATTAGGAGTAACAGCATCAGTTACTTTTAACGTTATTCCTAACAGCGACATCAGTTCACACTCTAAATAGTTTTTGTCGCTATTTATAATAACGACATCAGGTATAATGATGTCGTTATTGGGACTAACGGCATCAGCCTACTTAATTTTTTGGAAGAAACCTCATTTCTTTGGAACTCTCTGCCTGAACAGTTGTTATTCTCTATAACACCATCATTGTACATGTTGTTATTAGAAATAGCGACAACAGGTCAAAGAAGATGTCAATTTTTTTTTGAAATCATCCTTTGAATTTACCTCCATTTAATCACTTTATATCGCTATTAAAAATAACGTTACAAGTAACTGATGTCGTTACTCCCAGTAGCGACATCAGTTAGTAGAGATTCTTTAAAAAAACTATGAAACATTATAAAAATATCACACCAGTATCACCATGCATCTCATTCACACACTGCCTTCAAATTTTCAGCACCAATATCAATAACACATCCACATGACAAGTTCAGATTATAATAATAATATGAACACTTAAACAACAACAAAAGTATATTTTCTAGATTCAACCATCAAAATATAACAAGTGATCCACAAAACCATAAATTGCATTTTCAAGAACATGATAATAATGAACGGATACATTTTCAAGATTCGCGACTTTCAGATGGACCTACATTGTCATTACTCTTACAGCTGCGTCGATTGTGTTCACTTAATCCACATTTAGAACAAATTATACCCGCCCGAACCTTCTCGGGTATCCATATCATTGCGAATATTGGTACTCCTACGGTGACCTTTCGCCCTTCGAAGACTCGCATCAGTTAAGAGTTTCGGTCCACTTGGCACCTGTCAATAAGATTCGTCTTGGATATGGTAGAAGGTTAGTGCCCATGTAAGTGCTAATGAACTCGTAGAATAAAATGAATCAATATAAGATTGGTAATCAATTGCACGTGATGTACGCACAAGCCGCCAAAACACGAGAATAGAGATTTTGGTAGAGCGGTAATTTCCCACATGTACACGTACGACCACCCAAGTCAATAGTGTGTCAGTGTCCACCCTTTTGTTGTCCTTTAACCATTCTAATATCGTTTTTTACTCCAAACATGTCAGGACAGCTATGAAACTTTATAGCTTCGTGCAAATTTACTTCCTCACAATGTATATCAATAATTTCTTGAACCGGTGGTGCCCACAACTTTCCTTCACTAATAAGCGTATGTGCCAATTCACGACAGTTAGTAAAGTATAAATTGAGAAGAAAGAATATCATCTCCACAATTTTCATGACGGGCAAACTACAAACACCTTTAAAACTGAATTGAACACTTCTGATAGATCGTAGTCATTATACCATATAGACGACCACCATCTGCAAAAAGTGCCCACTTCTCACTTGGTTTCTCTTTCAACCAATTACCCACTTCGACATTATTGCCTTCAAGCTCTGCAATTTTTGCCACAAACGTCTTCGGCTGATTTTGACATGCGATCACTTTGAGTTTATCCATCAAAAACTTGCTACCAAATTTGTGTAGAAAATTTACAGTAAAATATCGCATATAATAACGATGATATGCAAGTGGCTTTTTCCATGTTCCATACTCATTGTTCATAGTCGACAAAATACCTGCATGATGATCAGAAATAACGCATAGCCCTGAACGATCTGTGACAAAACATTGAATACAGCTCATGAACCATGTCCAGGTATTTATGCTCTCTTCATCCACTAATGCAAATGCAAATGGAAACAACATACCATTTGCATCAGGTGAAACAGTTATCAACAAACAACCTTTATATTTTTCATACAAATGTGTTCTGTCAACACTAATAACAGGTATGCATACCTTTAACCCTTCGATCGAGGTCTTGAATGCCCAAATGACTCCTCTGAATGTTTCCTCGGTGGGACCAGATACAACCTTTGCCCAATGGACGACCATTCTTGGATTTGAGGCTTGAATTGTTGTGAAAAGACAAGACAATCTAGTATATGCTTCTTGAAAGGAACCAAACAGCCGCTCAATAGCTTCATGTTTTGCCTTCCAAGAATTCATACATGAAATATTGTAATTTAATTGTTGACTATCTCAATTATGGCTCATGGTGTTACTCCTAGTTGTGCCTTCACAACATTCAATATCATCATTGACACAAGTTTAGAATCAAATTTACTATGATCTTGACCCAATGTGTGATTCACACATGTATGCGGACCTTCAAGTTTCTTCACCACAAAATATGTTATACATTTTGAAACAATAACACGTAATCTCCATGGACAACCCACCTCATTTACGAGCCCCGGATTTTGTGCAATCTCCTCAGCTGTATGTTTGATCGGTACCATTGTACATTTCACGATATATAAACCTAGATTCAACTTCACCGTCACAAATTCTCGATGGTTCTTTATGGAGTACCTCTTAACTTGATGTTGGATACTTTCTTTAGTAGGAAACCTTAGTCCGATACAGAATTCATCTGTGTTTGATGAGCTGACAGAAAATTGTGGATGTTCATGTACAGTCGCATTGGTCATCTAATCACCCAATAGAACCTCATGTACAGGTGCACTCATGGATTGCTTCAAGGAAACCAAATCGTTAACATTAACATTAATGTTAACAACATTAACATTAATGTTAACATCATTAACCCGATCTTCTCCATTCTCCTCTTCCTCCTCCTCCTCCTCATCATCATCCTCGTAATCCTCATCTTCTTCCTCTTCTAATAATTCATTGTTAATAATAGCATTATTGAAGTCTTGCATAACGTTGTCGTTGTCGACAATATCTCATGTCAAAATGTAAGGATGTACCGGCTCATATTCTGTGGTATTTGGTTCTATTGGAGTTGTGCTCATGTCTTCTTGTGGATGGGGTATTCTTACTTGTGACTTGGTAGCTCTTTTGAAACTCCTAACGGGTCGTGGACTAGGAATAACAAGTGGCTGAGCATTAGGAAGCTTAATTTGCACAATATATAACTCCAATGCGGTCCAACTATAATTTGGATCAAGGGTCCTCGCAATCATGGACCTTAGTGCATTATCATTATTTACAGGCACTACCATGAAATATTGTCATTCTCCTTTTTTGACAGTATAATGGGCTTTGATGTTGAGACTTCATTCACATCTATCCCAATTAATTAGTAACTTCAAATATCTTATCTACTAGTTGTGAGTATATAAAGTTACGGGGAGCCTAAATAATGACTAGTTCAACATCGCTGTAATAATATCCTATCTTCGGATCTCGAATTATTTCATCCCCAAAATTTAAACAAATAGGTATATCGTAATTCATACATATACATAAAGGGACGAATATTCGAGTCATTAACTACTCACAAGCATAACCTATGCAAATTATACAACATATGGTTATAGGAATACCTTCAAATAAAACCGTAAGTTAAAGCACGGAGAATACGTCGTAGATGATGTATGAGATGACCGGAGTCAATGTTGGAGATTTTTCAAATCGGGGGAGCTGGATTTCAAAATGGCAGGAGAGAGAGGTAGGAGAGATGAAGTTTGAGAGTAAACAGAAGTCGTATTTATGTTCTAGGGTTTTAGGGTTCTGGGTTAGGAAGTGCATGGAGAGAAAGATAATGTAAAAAAGGAAAGGAGAATGGGGGGTGCTATTTTGTGAAAATGTTATTATACTTGGTACGCTATTTTCAATAGCGGCATCAGGTTGTTGTTATTGGGAATAGCGACATCGGTTATAAGATGTTTCTAGACTTACCTTTTTTTCTCAAATCATATAGCTCTAATTGTAAGTGAAATGAACATATGTCGTTACTTCCAATAGAATCATCCTAAAAAAAAATACAGCTATTGAAAACAACGACATCAAAATAATGCATGTCTTTATTGCCAATAGCGTTTTAAGCTGACGTGTCAAAAAGGGTAAATATTTTTGAAAATAGGTTAGTTTGGTAATTATTTTCAAAAAGTGGGCCAGTATGGAAAATAATTCAAAAGTCAAGCCCTTCTCATTTAATACCGAATGATTGGATACGTTATGAAAAGTGAACATAATAGACATGCAATGTTTAAGATGCGATACATGTCATGTTTGCAAGCACTAAACAATCTTTTGCATCATATACAAACTCTCACTTCTTTTCCCGCATAAACTTTTAAAGGGGAAATTAACATTCATTTATTTTCTTAGAAGGTAAAGAAAAAAAATCATACATCTTTCATGAATTTTTTCTTTATTTTTTAGAATAAAGGTGACCGCATCACTGCTTCATTAATAAAGAATTAACGAAACAAACTACATCAAATTGTTCCTTAAAAGGAATAATGGAAAACACGATTACACAACTAAGCATACAATATTAACTTGTCCTTCCTCAAGCTAAACTTACAGATAAAGACACATGCAACCTGTTCTCCCAACCATCAGATATTGCACATCCTACGTTCCTATCGATCCACCAAATGACGACTCATCGAATACCCATCATAGTGTCAACTTCCCACTTCACCTTCTAGCGACGACTCACTCGAACACCACTCCAGCGACGGCTCCCCGAACCACATTCGGTGACACCTTGTTAGTACAACACACTGGAGACGATTTGCACATTTACCATAACGATGACTCGCACCATATCGATGACTCGCACATTTACCATAATGATGAAAACAAAATCATACACCGCACCAGTGAGGATTCTCACCTTCACCAAAGATCGATCAAAGAATATCTAATTTAGGTAACTCAAAATGAATCCTTAAATTCAATCAAGAACCCACAATCAAGCCCGCAACTCTCCAAATCAGATTTGAATTTCAAAATTATAATTTAAAATTCAAATTTCATCAAAATTTTCTCCTCCACACTCTCCAAATTTGATTTGAATTTCAAAAATCTAATTTAAAATTCAAATATTATCCAAATTTCCCCCTCCACACTCCCCAAAATTCCACCATAACACCGGCCACTACCACGACCACCGTGTCTCCCATCGTCGCAAATCCACCCCCCCTCAACAGCAACCCACTTGCCGACGATCTCTCCCGCTGAGCCAACCCCCGACACCAGCGACGCCAACGACGACAGCACCGACAGCAACTCACGCACTCGACCCTATCACCTGCGCAACCACCGGCAGCAACCCCATCACCTGCACAACCGCCACATCCTCCGGAGGTGTAACTTCCGCACTCGACGCTCGCCCTCTTGACGTCAAACATCATAGCCACATCATCCCCAACATTAGCAATGCCAAAAAACTCTATTCTACTTCTCTAGTCGGTAAATCTGACGACCAGATCACCTTACCGGAGGCCGAGTGGGGGGAGGAGGAGGAGAAGGACAAGGCAGTCCTCCCCCCTCCCCAAGCACCGGCTGCTCCCTCTCTTCCTCTCTTTTAGTTGGGTTTTCATGAGAGTTTCTCTGTAGAAATTCTAGAGAGAGAAACACATTTTTCTTATATCATGTTTCATGATTTACTATATGAATATTAGATTTATGCACCCTTCAAATAATGTATTAGTTATTAAATATATTCTACTTTCAGGCTAGTAACTCAGCCATTTCCTGTCCCAAGCTAGAAATACGGCCATAAACCGGGTAAGAAGGAGGGTTGCTTTAGGCAGTTGACATCCAGCATAAAATTTTGTCAAATCTTAGAAATATGAATCCTAATAATATACGCGCAAATGCTAGGGCATTTCCTGAAAGCGATGCGTTATGCCTCCCTCCGGGTCTTCGAAAATTGTGCAAGGGGCGTCGCACCGGCGTACGAGTGCGGTGAAAAATGGGCAAGAGTTCCTGCACCAATCTGGATGTATGCAGGTAAAGAAGCTAGTCCAGAAAAATATGCTTAGTTTAGTGACTTGGAATATAGGAATATTGATAGAAAAATGCATAGAACTAGTAAATACCATGATTAAAATGAATATTAATGTAGCTTGTTTACAAGAAACAAAGTGGGTAGGGAAGAAAGCTAAAGCGATAGATGATTTTAAATTATATTATACCGGTAAATTTAGAAATAGAAATGGAGTAGGAATTTTAGTAGATAAGAAATTCAAAAGAGATGTAGTAGGTGTTAATAGAAAATGGGATAGAATAATACAAATTAAGCTTGTATTAGGGAAAAATATAATTAATATCGTTAGTGCTTGTGCACCCCAAGTAGGATTAGATACACAAGCTAAAAATAAATTTTGAGAAGATATGAATGAGATAATTCAAGGACTACCCTTAGGTGAGAAATTATTTATAGGAGGAGATTTCAATGGACATGTAGTAGAAGATAACATGAAATATGAGATGGTGCATGGAGGACATGGATTTGGAAATAAGAACGATGGTGGAGTGGCTCTATTAGGTTTTGCGGCTTCATATGATCTTATACTAGCAAATACTTATTTTAGGAAGAAGAATGAACATTTGATAACCTTCAAAAGTATGGCAAATAGGATTCAGATTGATTTTTTCATCACTAGAAAGGTAGATCGCTTGACATGTAAAGATTGTAAAGTTATACCAGGAGAGTATTTAACCTCACAGTATAGATTAATTGTATTGGATGTTAAAATTGGAAAACACATATGTGCAAGGAAGGATACTAGGAACCAAAGAATTAGGTGGTGGAACTTGAAGGAAGATAAATTAGAAGTTTTCAGAGATAAAGTCCTTAAAGGAGCATCATGAAATTGGGAAGGAGAAACAAATATGATGTGGACTAAAATAGATACGTACATAAGAGAAATTTCAAAGGATGTATTTAGAGAATCTAAAGGTAGAGGATTGCTAAATA